>CM044106.1:8073517-8135742 GCA_024174645.1 Lemna minuta
GTTCTCATAAAAGACCGATACCGACACCGGAACCGGAGAACCCTAAACATGACACGTTGCACGCAGGGGGCCAAGTGATGCTTGACTTGTTACGATCTCTATTCTCCCCTTGATATTGCCTCCACAAAAAACTTGAACACCAGCCAAGCTTGGGCCTAAGTGATGGGGACCATCCAGTTGACCAGCCTAAGTGACGTTGATATCCGACAACTTGGTACGGCATCCAGCTCCTGGATACCAGATGTCGTCCGGATGACGGACGGGCAAACCCTTGTTAAGGATAAGAGATGGAGCAAACCACAGATGCAAATCCATGCAGTCCTGACCGTGGGTCAGAGAGAGAGGGAGAGAGAGAGTGCTGCCGCTGATGGAGCACGCAGCTCTTTTTGGGCAGATCTACGTGCAATTGGCGTATGCGGTAATGTTCCTGCTCTCGAGGGTGGTGATTCACCAAGGAATGAGCCAATACCTCTTCGTGTTCTACCGACAGTGTTTTGCGAGCCTCGCGATATCCCTAATCCTTTTCTTCGTCGAGGGGTAAGCAGTTCTGGCTTTGGAGATTTATCCGAGAACCGGGTGCTTGACTCTTCATTGCAGCGGCTATTGGGTAAAGCCTACACTGAGAGATGCGGGGAAGATATCAGTGCTAGCGTTGTTGGGGTTAGCCTCTGACTCGACTCTTCGTAGTTTTCTCCATTTCAATGGTAGTGACATCAGGTTACTCTTGCTCTGATAAGGGTCACGGTCAGTCAGAACCTGTATTACTCTGGGCTTTCCCTCACATCCACCACATTCGCCACCGCAATGAATAACATCAGCCCGGCGTGCACCTTTCTGATGGCCTTGGTTTTGAAGTGAGTTCTCTCTCTCTCTGTGCGTCATCATTTACCGAGTCTGCGAGATTTCGCAGGATGGAGAAGCTTGATCTATTGAATTGGGGAGGACGGGCTAAGATCTTGGGAACTGCCATTTGCGTGGGAGGAGCAATATTTATGACTCTGTTTAAGGGTCCCGTGATTGGACTACAGATCCCGCGGTCGGAGAGCTCCGACTGGATCTTGGGGGCTTTTCTCCTTGTCAGCGGTGTTTGCGCGTGGTCTCTTTGTCTGATTTACCAGGTGGGTCTTCTTTTCTAGTCCTCTCTGTGCTCACTTTCTCTCTCTAACCCTGACTCCTGAATTGAAGACATTAGAGATGAGATTGAATGCTCTGTTGATAGATTTTTCGCTTGAGCCTTTGGCAGGCGTGGATCACTCTAGACTGCTCCTCCCAGATGACGTCAACGGCTGTGATGTGCTGGATGGGCACGATCCAGTCCGGGCTGTTCGCTCTTCTGTTTGTGCGAACACCTGGCGCATGGAGGCTTAACTGGGACCTAGAGCTGTTCACCATAACCTACAGCGTAAGTAACTATCTAGTCTCTTCGTTTCCTTCGAAGAGAAAGAGTGAAATTGGAAGGCTCTGACTTTAACTTGAAGCGGACTTCAGGGTATATTCTGCTCGGCAATCGGGCTCTTTGTTTTGCTGTGGTGCGTAAAGAAGAAGGGACCGCTCTTTGTAAGCATCTTCAGCCCGCTGTCCAACGTGATCGTGGCGATTCTGGAGCCTGTTCTGCTCCATGTACCTCTGCGCTGGGGAAGGTACTTCTAAGCATTCTCTTAGCTTTTACGATCGTGTTATTTATTTTTCCCTGTGCCCAGTTTCACGGGCATGGTGCTGGTGATCGGGGGGCTCTACTGTGTGCTCTGGGGCAAAGCGGCGGAGGAGCAGGCCACCAGAGAACATATCGTCCTTAGCTGCGGCGCAAGGGGACAACCGACAGAGCCTTTGCTAAACAGTGAGAGTGGAGGCGCAGAATCAGAAGCTGAAAGATAACGCCATCTGATCCTAAGATTGGTTTTCTTTACACTTCTCAAGCGCAGAATCATTGGTGTAAAATTCTCTGGAAAATTCTACAGAATTTTACGCGTATGAGCCGTTATTTGAGTCATAAGAATAGGTGTGTCAGGGAATTAAATGTAATAATAATTGACTAAAGGTTTTTTTCCCTTCATTTGATTATAACTAAAATATTACCGCCAAATTCATCGATGTAAAATATTAAGTGGTAGATATTTGGAATTGATCAGACTGCATTGCCTCTGAAAGCTGCCTTGCCAAAATCTCAACCCTGATTTCAAGATTGCTTAATTTTATCAGATATTCATAAATTTTGCACAGTTTTTTTAAGGGAATCAGAATTGATTACATATTCATTTCTCAAGAGATATATATGTAGCAATACTAAAAATCTCTTTTCTTTTCTCTTACAAGTAAATTCATCCCTCAAAAGTTTGTCATGTTTCAAATGATGATTGGTTGACTATGAATACGATTTTCGAAAAACCTTTGACTAGTAAGTTATAGCGGATTTGGTGAAATCTATTCAAGATTCACTAAAGTTCCAATTTTTCATGATTAAAGGTATCCAGGGTATGAGGACTCTGAATACTCCCACCTTACCATCTAAAACAACTCTTGACTTGAATTCATCAAGGTAAGCCGTTGTTAAGTATTAAATACATCCCGAATTCTTATAATGCAAAAAAATAAAAAATAAAATAAGCCAACGTAAACAAACACGAAGAAGAAAAAGAGAGGCAGCCTTAAATATTAGATGGGAAAAGAGTGGTATTTTTACTAATTTATTGTGAATTTAAAAGCTTCCATGAATAAAGAACCAAGAAGGTCAACAAGGGCAATGACTCCAATTACTCATGCCTCCTATTTTTTCGTTCACTTTTTATGTGGGACTAATCTTTTAAGTAGTTTTGAAAGCATGTGATGATGAACACATGTGGGTCAAAGGGGCATCTCCATTTATAACCAAGATAGAGCTGATCAACAACAACAACATGTGTCACGTGGCCAAAAGGGAATGCCTTACGGGAAAAGTCACCACAATAGTTAAGAAATTAAATTATTTACTCACCATTGACTATTCAATGTGAGACTAAAATTATTGGCCCATCAACATTTCAAGATCATTCACCACAACCATCAAATCTCTTTCAAATCAGATCAAATTGGCTTGTATTTGTAATTCATTTTCTATGTTCTCTCTTTTCTGTATCTTCTCTCTCTCCTCTTCTCAGATGTGGGTGATGTTGCCAAATCCTGGTCATCGCAGCCGCTCAAGAGACAATCAAACTGACAAATTCATTGCAATTACCCTTTTTTATTTTCTTTGATTTTTTTTTGTCTTTGTTTTTTGAGTTTAGAATTGAAATTTTTCCCCCATGAAACAAAATGTTTTTCAATCCTTGATCATTTTGAGTGATTTTTGAATTCATTTTTGCAAAGATAAGTCTTTTGGAGTGTTCTTTTGTGATAATGCATTCTTCATTTGAATTTTCAAGATGATTGTCGAAGGTGTTCTTGATTACTCATTAATTTAATGGATCTCTCACCAAATCAATGTTAACAGAAAGTTAATCCACTGAGCTGATGTTTATTTATGAATTAAAGTTGTCATTATGTCATTAATTAGGTCTTAATCATGATTGATTTTTTCCTTGCATATGGTTTTTTCTTGCTAACTTCTCCGAATGATTTCTCCTTCAACGCTCACGAGATTGTGTGATCTTGGGCTCGTTTGAAAGCTAATTTAGTTTAATACTATTAGGGTTGGGAGGTCCCAATCACGGTCCGGTTTTTGGCACACCATTCGGTCCAAATCTTAATTCGGTCTTGGTCTTGGTCTTGGTCTTGGTCAACCTCGGGCACGGCTCAGTTCGGTCTTAATTTCGATCTCTTTTATTGAACCCTAATTGAAATATTGTCTAAACTTAGACAGAGACTGTCAAAGGCCCATTTTGTGGGACCGGCAATCTCAGTTTGGTCCGTTGACCAAGATTTGGTCGATCTTTGGTCTTTCCTCGTGCTGCTTATTTCCTACAATATCAAAAATCCCAAACTATGGGTGTTTTCTTTGACTTGTAATTGTCTTCTTGTTTCTTATAAAATTTCTCTCTGACATCAATCTATGGCAGTTCTTGATCTTCCCTTCACCCATGCTTTGGTTTATCTCTCTCTCTCTCTCTCTCTCTCTCTCTCTCTCTCTCTCTCTCTCTCTCTCTCTCTCTCTACCTATTTCTCTATATACATGTATGTAATTATCTATCGCTTTATCTATCAATCTATATTCACCGCAACATAGACCATTGGATAGAGAATCTTTGACGCACGCATCAATGAGCATATCTGACCCTTCGATCTGCCAACATAGTCTATTATCATTGGTCGTTTGATAACGTGTCATTGATGCATTTATTTTCATCATTATAAATGGGTTTTAACACATAATTCTTGGTAATATGATGCACGTTATCATGGTTTTTAACACATATTTTGTGAGATATTCAATTTCTAAGTTTATGGATTTTTCTGGAATTTTTCTAAATTTTTTAGGGACTTTTCAGATTTTGAGTATATTAATGAAAATGCCACTTCGATTTTTTAAAGTAAAAATTTACAGAAATGCCCCTCTGATTTTTAAAGTTAGAAATTTACATAAATGCCCCTCTGATTTTTAAAGTGAAAATTTATAGAAATGCCCCTCCGATTTATAGAAATTTTTGAAGTCAAATATTTATAAAAATGCCACTTTGCACTATCTCAATCGAAGACTAAGATTTCTCTAAATTAAAATCATGATATCTCATGATCTAGATGGAGTTTTGAGCTGAAATTTTATTTCTAGATTCATCTTTTAACCTTCTATCCATACATACCTTTGGATCAAAGAATCAATCTGGAAAAAAATTGATTTTAATAATTAGACTCTTTTACCCCTCTTACACTCAAACCCTAGGAACCCACCTATAAAAGCCTTTATTTTCTCTCTCCATACATTTTTTGGCTCTCTCTTAGCATCAAGTTACCAGAAGGAAAGGGAGAGGAGGTCAAGGCCCAAGGAGGAGCATTATTTGATGCTCATCCTTGTAGTGGAGAAGGGAGCAAGCAAAGATCGTGATTGGAGCGGATCGAGCATCACCCGACCTAGGACGGGCACATCAACGGGGTTTGTGCGATGATCTGGATTGAGTTCTTGCTTGTGTTCATCATCTCCATAAAAAGTAAAGTTGTATTTTCCTTTTATTTTGATTTTTTATTTTCTTTTAGTGTAGTGGCTTTGACATCATCGAGACTTGCAACTCTCTCTCCCTATCGATGCACATCTATTCATCGATCCATCGCTACCGCCGACCACTCTTCTCACCTTGTCATCATCTCATCCCCATCGCATTTCTTTCTAGATTGTTTTTCCATTGGAATTCATATTTCTCTCCTAATTAAAAAGAAACCTAAAAACTATCACTCATATTCATCTCTACATGCCACATTTACGTTTTCACTTCTTTCCAAGCTCTCACTTCTTCCACGCTCTCTCACCTTTCATTTGAATCTCTAATCTCATTACCTCAGCTCCCTGTGGATTCGACCCTTGATTACACTATACTAAGTAAGTAAATATAAATTTTGTTGCATGAAATTGATACACAACGACGACGGAAAACACGCGTAATCGAGATCATCACCGTTATCATAGAGAAGATAATCGGATAGCAAGAGTGAGCGAGAAAGGGAGATAAAACAATATGGACGTATGATCACGGGCAGTTTATGATGACGAAAGATACGCAGTTTATGATAAAACAGTGTGGAAGTATGTTTGCAATGGCTCATGCACCCATTGTGAGCGCTCTCCCCCAAACCCTTTGCGAGCATCTTATCGTGCCTTACATACGCACTCTTCGCGTGCACACACTTCTTCCTCGCCATCTTGCCACATCCAGTCATGCTCACCTGCCACATCGCCAGCCGCACCATGCCCGTCCACCGCATTCAGTTGTGCGGGACTGATGAGTAGACTGGGTAGACAAACCTTGGCTTAAAAGGGCCTCACGTGTAATCGATTTTGATTAAATGAAAAAATGAAATTTCTCTCCTTCTCATGTTATTATCTGAACATCTAAAGAGGGCAAGCAGTACATTCGGTGATTGGGTGATGGTTGGTTCTTTTGAGTAGCTGACTATTTCTCTTCAAGGACCGACCTCACCTTCTTCCTATGCCCTCACCTCTGTCTCCACCCTCTCTTTGTCCACCCATCTCACTCTCAGTCCCGTTTGATTCTCCTTATTAGAGTAAGAAACCATGGGAAAATCTTGACTTTAATGTCCGAGTACGAGTGCTCACCATAAGATTACGAACTTCCGCTCCATTCAGTCCAAGACCAAATAGCTATAGAGGACCCAACCGAACTTGGACCGAGACCATTAAAGGCCCATTTTGTGGGACCAACGTTCTTGGTCCAGTCCGGTTGACCGAGATTTGGTCAGTCTTTGGCCTTCCCTAAATACTGGCAAGAAGGATTGCAACATGGTCTAAAAATTGGTAGCTTTAGAATATATAGCAAATAAAGTTAATTTCACCATGTTTTCCAATATTTTCAATAATAACAAAATCAAGAGGATATTGATAAGCCTAGTCATCTACAAGAAAAGGTGCACTTGAAAGAAGAAGCAAGACCATTATGTCTATGGCCACAAGAATTCTTAAATGCATGAGCTTGCCTCATGAATTATAGCTAGAAGTGATAAACACATATATTTATGTGTTAAAATTTTCAATTGCAAGAAACCTAAATGGGATTACTAGCTATGAAGTAGGGATAGAGCTTTAGGCAAGAAGTGGGGCATTTGAGGAAGCCTCTAATTTTGGTAGGTAATTGTTAACATTCATATTTAACTTGAAATATTATCATATTTAATGCTTATTTTAATCCTTATTTTGTGTAATTATGATGCATGTTATCAGAAGTTTATGAAATTTTTTCCATTGGCATGCTATTTTACTAAAGTTCACATTTTTGCATTACTTTAGGGTTAATTATGTGTTTTATTGATGTTTGACCTTTTTCAAGGTCAAACAACTTGAAATTAACCATTTTCCTTGATTTTATTGTGACTTTAGTGGCTGATTAGAAGAAGAGAATGATGGGATGAATCAAAAGTCAACTTTGAGGGTTTGACTTAATTTGGCTTTTAAAGTCGAGTAAATATTATTTTAAATTCATCATATTTTCTTGTTAAAATTTATATTTCAGGTGGCATGGGATTAAAGAAAAAGAAATTTATGATCCAATGGAGAAAATTTGAGTCAAAAGGCCTTTTAAATTGAAAGTTATCAATTTCTGAAGTTTATGAATTTTTCTGGATTTTATTTTGATTTTTCAAAATTTTGAACGTCGAAAAAAATATAAAAAGGGGGTTTATTAAGCGCGGGACCCACGCGGTGCTGACATGGTGACGCGGAGACGTGTCAGTGCACTAGCCAGCCAACTGGATCGGCACGGACCCACGTGGGTGCCTACGTGGCGCAATGGCTAAGTGGGCTAAGTGGATTGGGCTCACGGGTATAGTGGGCCCTGATTTTAAGCATAGTAAAGGGGGTGTACTAGGCCCAATGGGTGACGCAAAGCGATAAAGCGCTTCCTCCTTATATCTGCAATATTTCTCCTAGTTTTCTTCCATGTGGGACTAATGTCTCTCTCATTTTTCGTAGACGACGTGGCAGCGCGTGGAGTGTTGGATTAAATCACACGAATCGACACGTCTTGATCTGGTAGATTTCAGTCCAACTGATAACATGCATATTTAACTTAAATTCTTATCTCATTTAACTAATATTCATGCTTATTTTATGTAATTATGATGCATGTTTTCATAGTTTTTATGAATTTTCTCCATTGGTATGCCATTTTACTAAAGTCCATATTTATGCAGTATTTAGGGTTAATTATGTGCTTTATGGATGTTTAATCTTTTTCAAGGTTAAATAAATAGAAATTAATTACTTTCCTTGATTTACTTTGACTTTAGTAGATGATTAGAAGAATTAATTTCAAGAAGAGAATGTTGGGATGATATAAACTAGACTTCTTAAGAGATTATCTAATTTTATTGTGAATTCACCTTATATTCTTCTTTTAATTTATATTTTAGATTGTATGATATTAAAAATGAATAAATTTTTGAGCCAATGGAGAAAATTTGATTAAAAAAGGAGTTATATTTTTTAAGATATTGATTTGTGAATTTTCTGGAATTTATTTTGGTTTTTAAGGAATTTTTACGGATTTAATTCTCTTAAAAAAAGGGCAAAAAGGTTTGAATTTATCGTGCGGGACTCGCGGAGCTGACGTGGTGCACGGCGGACACGTGGCAAGGCCACGCAAGCCCACGGGGATGCCTACGTGGTGCCCACGTGGCGTGTACAGTATCGGGCTGGCAAGTGATGGGCCCACGGGTTAGTGGGCCTATGTAAGATTATTGGGGCAGTAATGTAAAGGCTTAAGGGCCTTCCTCCTTTTATAGGCAATTTTTCCGCTTATTTCTTCCTTGTGGGACTATGTTCCCTTTCATTTTTTAAATTACTGGATACGCGGTAGCGTCACGATCATCGGATGCCATTGCGTCAACTGAGACGCATCGATCGCATGGACTAGGGTCCACCCGATCGCCATCAAACACACGCGCGCAAAGAAGGGCCGTTGATCGCGTAAGTGACATCGGACGCTCAAGATTAAAGGGCTCATTCGAAATCGTGGGGCGACACGTGGCAGCACCTCGAAACGCCGATCAAGATTGGATGAGTACTATTTGTGGGATCATGGGATCGTGACCCACGATCATCGTGCAATCGCGACCGTCCATTCTTCTTCTCCGAATCGGACGGTCCGCGATTTTCGCGTGATTTTCTTATAAGAACCGGTGTTCTTCCTCTTTGAAAAGGAACTCTTGATTGAATTGTGAAGGAATTAAGCAGTTTTTTAGCAAAATCTTGAGTTCTTTGTGATCCCCCTGATAACATGCATATTTTCATTAAAGTCTTATCTTATTTGATTAATATTCATGCTTATTTTATGTAATTATGATGCATGTTATCATAGTTTTATGAATTTTCTCAATTGGTATGCCATTTCACTAAATGATGTACGATATTTAGGAGATGTATCTAAATCCTACAATAAGGGGAGGATCTATGAATGATATCAAGGGAAGTATGTAAATTAATTCAGAGATGACAAATAACTATGAATTAATTAGAGTGTGGAGATAAGATAGATAATAGAGAATTTAGGATAAAGAAGATATAGTAGAGAAATAGAAAATGAAGGATGTGTAGTAAGTAATAAAATAGCGATTGTATATATAGGATATCAGTAAATAAAGAAGGTAGGAGGGACATTAAGAGAGAGAACGAGGATAGGGACGTGGTGAATAGATTATATTATATAAGAAAGTGGATGACGAGAAGAGAGAGGAGAAAGAATATGGAGAATAAGAAGATTCTATTGTTGGACTTATGGATTTAGGATAGAACTTTCATCCCTGGAAATAGGAGGATGAATATCTGGAGATGGACAAAGAGATGCTCCCGAATCGCTCCACTGAGCCGGATATCCCTCGATAGGCTTCGGACGTGAAATGGATGAAAAACGACATAAGAGGGGGGAGAATAGAGAGGAGGGTAGAATCGGAGAAGCAGATGAAGCGGAAAGGAGTGATGGAGATACGGGGAGAAACAATGGAACACAAAGGTAAAAAAAACGAACCAAGGGTAACCCAAATTTTCATTCAATAATACTGACTTTCTTTGTTACAAATCTTCTCCTTTTATAGAGTGGAGATAGTGAAGAAGCTGGGCCGAAGAGGTGCTTCGGGAGAGAGAACATTTCGCCGGTTACGTCCTTTCGCTTGACGTATTTTGCCTCTTCGTCTGACGTGGTCGTCGCTTGGTGGAGTGACGCGGAAACGTCTCCGTGATCCCGTGCGGTTTCACGGTAGTTATGATAGTCAGTAGAAGGATGTGTTCGCGGAGGTCAACGATCGTGGGAGCCAACGAGTAGCTGCTTCTTTGACCTGGATCAATATCTGTTGTCTAGGATCCTTCGTCTCAGTGATTCAACTTTTAAGGGAGATAATCTAGAGCGCCGGTGCAAAAGGGCGAATGTATTTTGTGAGGCAACTCGCGATGAGATTTGTCGTTGAAGTGTTTTGTCTACGTGGGATGGTTGACCGGTCCACGTGAAGTTTAGTAGTTTTAGGGAGCTCCGAAAGTCTTTATTCCCGCGCGTGGGGCGTTGTCGTGGGGCACGATCTCGGATGATATCGAAAACTCGCTGAAACGCAGAGAATCGAGTCCTTGTTTGATGTCTTCATAACGTTGATGCCGGATCGGTGGGGAAACTGGATGGAATCATTGGTGAGGACGTCTTCTTTGAGGATTAACTCTCGAACATTGAACTGCCAGATGCAGGGACGATGAGAAGAAAATATCTCCAATGTTATTCTGTCGTCGGGCTTAGTGGATGGCGGTGGCGATGTGGAGACATTCCGCGTCTGCATGAAGGTCTTGCAATCACATAAATAGTGTACTGATGGTAATTATTTTTTTGACGTCGAACGGTGCTGTTGACGTGGATAAGTTCTTGCTTTTCAAGGTCTTCTATTTAGCACAACAGGGATACGTCGCGACGGCGCTGGGGAACCTCTCAGATTTTGTTGTTTTCTCTTTTCTTTCTAGTCGGCGGAACTCTCCAAGAATCCGATGACGTTTCATCGTGGCAGTCTCGCGTGTCTCCAACATCCTCTAAAGTCTTGGCGTACTTTTGTGATCACTCGGCGGGGAATGAGAAGACGATGGTTGTCCGAGCAGTTACGCTTCCTCTCATGACGGTTTCATGCTCCTTTGTGATTCCGACACTGCTGCGTAGGGTCGTGGATGTCGGGGTTGACCTTGTCAAGCGTCTTCAAGACTCCATCGGTTGAGGCGATGGGAGAGTAGATAGCGGTGATAGGAAGCTTCCGAGGAGTTTCCTGCTTCATTTGTCATCGATATTCTCCTTTGCTCTTATTAAGTCTTGTCTTTTCTTCAGTCGTGAAGACATTGAAATGGCGCTGATAATCGGATCATCTCTCTATTTCTGCAATCATTGCTCACTTAAGGTAGGAGGTAAGTCATGAGTTTCTTCAAGCTGACTTTTCTTCATATAAGCTTTATCGGATGATGGATCTCAGTCAATGACTTCACAGTTTTCATAAGAGCTTTGAGACTTTTCATTGCCTTCATGATGGCTGAGGATAAATCTTCACCTTCATCCTTAACCATAATATTCTTGCTTGAATAGGAAGTATAACAAGTAGATAATGTACTTTCATAAGATTAGATCTCTTCTAAACTTTCTATTTAAGGGTTGTTTTCAAGGAGTAAGGGAGTTTAACACAATGTGCTTCCTAATAATGTTTATTGAGATCATTATTTATAACTATACAAGGTTACCTATGATATAGTGGATAGGTTTGGAAAATATGGAACCTATATCAAGGTAGAAGGTGATTGACTTGGTCTACTCAAGGAATTCTAGGTTTCTAAAGATAAGGAATAAATGTTTGACCAAGTCAATCTTTAGATCAGTATAAAATAGGAAAAAGAGGGAAGGTAATTCCCTTAGAATCTACACTCTCTTTAATTATTTAGAGAGGTCTTCTTCATCCATTTAATGAATGGATAATTTTTCAAACTCATGAGTAAGGAGGATAAGGAGGAGGAGGAGGATAGGTTAACTTAGAATCCTTGTCTTCATGTTTCAAAATAATTCTCCATCACTAAAGTTCATATTTTTGCATTAATTTAGGGTTAATTACTTCACTTTATTGATGTGTGATATTTTTTCAAGATTAAATAATTTATAATTAACCAATTTATTTGACTTATTTTTTACTTTAGTAGATGATTAAAAGGATTAATTCCAAGAAAAGAGTGTGGTGACGTACGACCCCCGTCGCCACCAAGGCACGATATCACGGCGCTAGAGGAGCCCTTTCGCGCGCGTGGATCTATCTTTATTTCTTTATTATGAACTTTTTTGACCCGCACATGTTTCAGCGGGTCCTCGCTTATTTCCCTCTCCCTTTTAGGCTTCCGGGTGGGTTTTTCTCTTTTCGGGATCCTATTCGTGAAGCCCTTCTTCTTTGTGAACCTTATTTCTATGAGTATGTTTAGGTTTTAGGTTGTGGGCCTCTAGTGGGCCCTTACCCCTCTCGGCCCATTTTGGGCTCTATAAGAGGGGAAGGGACACCCCCACAAACCCTAGCTGTCATTTGAGAAAAGAAAGGAGTTTCCTCCATCTCGAGTGGCTGCTCACAGAAGGTCGGGGAAGGAGTCCAACTGCCGTTGCCGCTGCCGCCGCATGCATCCGCGCCACTCCTTCCCCCCGACCACGAGGACGTCACAATTGCCACCACCGCCGCACACCATCGTGCCGCCACCGCCGTAGCCGCCGCCACTGCCGCGCCTCACCGCCGATCCTTCTTCGCGACGCCGTCATCCCCAAGCCGCCGCCGCCGCCTCGGGGCCGCCGCACGTCCATCCCCTCCATGCCTATCTTCGTTCCAAGCTCCCCTCCAGCTACCTCGCTCAGCCTCTTCCCCTCCCCGATTTCTCCACTTCCCCCACTTCTGATGAACTCCCCCACTTCTCCGTTCTTCCCCAACAGCCCTTGCTTCGGCGAGCTCCCAGCCTTCCCTGTTCTCTTCTCCGTCGAATGATCCCCACTCCCTATTTCTGCGTCCTTCCCTTCCTGCCAATTTTCCCAACGCCCAACCTCTATCTTCCCCTCACCCACACCTTCGACCTCCCGAGCTCCCCACGACGCTCAGACGGATTCAACCCACGGCCCCCAATCTCTCCTCTCATCATCGCCTGACTGACCTCATCCTCGGAACATGCCAATTCCTATCCATCCTCGTCCAACCTCCCCATCAGCCCGAAGCCCACTTCCGCCTCTTCCAAAATTCTGTAATCCATCAATTTCGTGATTCAGCAATCCCGCAACCCAGCAAATCCTGCTTCCCATCGTTCGCTCTTCCTCACCACCTTCCCCAGTGCGGAACGCGACCATCCTCAAATTCACCTCACGTCACTGAATTCCCCTACTCACACCTTCCCGAACCCATCACCAGTTCCCTCTCCTGTTCTTCCCTACGCTTCCTGAATTTCCTTCTCCCGCTCCCTCCCCCAACTGTCGCCCCCGATTCTCCCTCTGCCCCGTCCACCCGTGATCGTGCCCTTCCCCTCCCGACGCACGAATTTCTCTCTCTTGTGACCGCGCTCGTCACCTGCAAATTCCACCCCGACGCTTGGCCATCCCCATTCTGACGCCCAGCCGAAACCACCTCAAATTCACGCATCCAGTCCCGAAGCCACCTCCGACGCCCACTGTCCCCCCTCCCGAATTCCCCCCATTCCGCCCAAATCGCCCACACTTCAGCCGCCCATCCGAATTCATCCCGTTGTCCCTTCCGAAACCCCTTCCTTGCCCCGCTCGTCTCCTCTCCAACGTCCAAATCTTCCCCTCCCTCCGCGGAATTCGATCCGCAAACCCACGCTTTATCGATTCGGCTTCGCCCTCATCACACAGAAAATTCACTCTCCTGCTGACTTCCTCCTCCCCGGCCGCTTCCACCCCCAACCGCCCGATCACAAATCCCGTCACCCATCTCTCCCTCTTCCCCTCCGCGTCGCCCTGATCGTCCCTCCCACTACACCTGTTGTCGTCCCCTATTCCCTATGAACTCACCCTTCCCCTCTATTGCCGTGCCGACCTCTTGATAACATGCTAAATAGACATGATGAAACATGATTATTGATACATATTAAGGCATAAATAATTTTATTTTTATGCATGTTATCATATTTATGAGTATTTTTCTATCATTCTATGAAAAATTCATTATAATCTCAAAAATACTTTAAATTAGGGTTAAATATGATGATTTAAAGATAAATAATTTTATAACCCATCTTTAACTGAGATTATAGATGTTTTTAAAGTTAAAATAATGAGAGAAAGTATTTTATAAATATTTATTTACATTTTCTTAAGTTAAAATCTTTAAAGAATAAATATATTTTTGAAATGGAAATCAAAACTCTCATTATTTATTAATTTTGACTTTTTAGAATGATAGATAATTAAATTTAGGATCAAATGAAAGAAATTTGGATTAATTTACAGTTATATTGAAAGTTATGAATTTTCTAATTTTAGGGATTGTCCGGATTTTTTCTGAATTCATTTGCGATTTTTACGTAATTAAAAAAAGGGAAAAAGGGATTTTATTTTTGCGCGGGACCCACTTGGATGCGACGTGGCACGCAAGGCCATGTGGCAGAGCCACGCGGACCCACGCGAGCGCATGCGTGATGCGGAGGTGACACGTGTCATATATATTTATATTTACTCGTAATATAGGGTTATAGTACATATAAGCATCCAATATTTCGGATTTAAGCTAACCTTATATTTCGTCACTCTTTATATAGCCTCTCTTTTTCCTTAATTTCTATCGTGTGGGACTAAGTTCCACACAATTTTAGGTGCGTAGGTGACGTGGCCAAAGGAGGAGCCTTGGATCAACGACATAACGATTAAAGTGCTTGGATTGTGTGGACTCGTGGTCCACCGGATCACATCAAACGCACGTGTTTTAAAAGCGGGAGTTATAACGGCTCATATTAACGCGCAGGGGGTGCATTCTGATCCAACGGGAGCGATCTGATGCGTTTTATAATGCTTATCCACATGGGTTAATCCAAGCCCTTCATCAAGATCAGACGGTCACGATTTAAGTGAAACGGCTCACGGTGAACCGTTTCATCTGAACCGTCGATTGAAATCCATTGGACGGTTACGCCCAAATACCCTATAAATAGAGATGTTCTTCCAATTTGTAATGCATTCGAGAAAGAATCAATCAAATTTATCTGTTTAGACACCTACCTTCTTGAATCTCTCGATCCTAACCTCTTCTACACTCAATTTCGCATCCTCGGAGGGCTTAAGATCGAGATTTTGTTGAGAGACGGAGGAGAAATCGAAGCTTGAACTTGTCGATCGCGATTTCTGGATTTTCGATGAAAAGCCTTAATCCCGGCAAATAATTGGGTTAATCCGATTCCAATCGATGGTTAGTGGAGTCGGTGTTTGCTAATCTTTCATCCATTCATGTTTAATTTCGATTTAAATTAGGAATTTAAGTTCAATTTCATTTAATTTTCCTCAAAATCGTGATTCTAATTTTCCGAAATCTCTTCCCACTTCTATCTTCAATTTCTCCGCGAAATCAAAGTCAAATTTGATAATTTTTGATTCCATGGAAACGATTTGAAGTTATCCTTCATAATTTACCACTTTCCCCAATTTCTATCATCAATTCATTTTCCGATTTGATCCAATTCGAAGAGATCATCATAAATTTCCTTATTTCCCTGTGGATTTGACCCTTATTTACCATTATACCCCTCCATTCGAATTAATTTCATCAAATTTGTAAGTTTGGACTTTTTTTTGAGACGAGACCGTGTGAAATCAACGACTTCGCGATCTCGTCTTGTCACCTCTCCCCTTCCGCCACTTGCCGAATCCACTTCCGTGGAATTCACCCCACCCCCGTGGAATTCAATCTGCCGCGGACTTCACCCTACTAGGAATCGACCTCCGTTCTCACGACCCAGTTGGAATTCAACTTACAGCGAAATCCCACCTGTCGCGGAATCAACCACGATCCCCCGCCTCGCAGAATTCGCCCTACCGCACGCCCTTGCCGATACCACACTTCCGCTCCATCATCTTCAAGCCTCTTGCCACTGCCAACTTCAACCCGCCACTCGTGGGATTTAATCCCTCTTCACATGTTCTCTATCTCCGAATTCGGTGCACTTCAATCTGCCAGCCTTCCATCCAACACTTCCGAACTCACTCCACTCGCATTTAACACCTTCCGCCTCATGCCAAATTCCCACCTTCTTGCCGAAATCCGCTACTCGATCAAAATTCGGTTGCGCCCGACGACGTCGTGCCCCTGCTTGGACAACGTCCATGTGTCCCGCTCGAGCATCGCCCCAGGGTTCCCCGTCCACGCCCGCCTCCGGGCGTCCTGGCCACCCAGCTCGGTTTGACCCCATGTCAGCACCCTGGGGTGCACTCGCTTCAGCGCCTGTGAGATCTTGTAGCATCCGCACCCAAGCCCACGCCTAGAGCCGCGCCCAGAGCCGCGCCCGAGCCAATTCCAGACCAGCACTCACACCTGCGCCCTCACCTCGGGTCCGCATCCGCGTCCATTGCCCGCTCCCGCACTTGGAACCACGCCCGCACCAACTGCCCGCGCCCCCGTTCCCTCCCCGTGCAAACCTGTTGCCTTCGACTCGCCACGCACCTGCCCGAGCTGTGCCCCGTCATTCAAACACCGCCCGCTCTTCGGATAGCTCCTCACCCCGTCGAGGGTCCCTCGATGTTCTCATCGTCGCCGACCCGGCCCGCTTCCGACCGACCGTTCGTGTCACATACGAACGACTCTCCTCTATGCCATGACCCATCGGGCATCCCGCCCCGCAGGTTAGCTTCAACCCCTCATTTAAAAGATTAATTACATTTTCAAAGCATTTCCTTTACTCGTCTCCACCGCCGTTGAACGACGTAGGTAGGGTAGAGTGGATATAGGTTCGAGAACTCTCCCTCCTACGTCAGGTCCAGCACTGAGCATGAGCTGCAGCTTCGGCTACTCTACGATGAGCCACTCCACGCCTCCGGACGTGGATCGACACGCCTGCCTTCTCTTAGGTTTAGGCTAGATATCGTACTTAGGGTCTAGGATTCGCCTACCCATAGGTCAAGTTTGACCTGCCTATCTTCAGTCAGCCTTTGTTACATTGACCAGGTACGGGGTTTTCACAACCGCATCCTGCATCAAAATGATTTGATGATTAAAAAGAGAGAATTCTTAATGAATTACTTAGTATTATTTTCAATCCATCCCATTTTCTTGTTTGAATTTATATTTTTTAGGTGGCATAATATTAAAGATAAAGAAATTTGAGATCCAATGGAGAAAATTTGAGTTTAAAAGGAGTTATACTTATGAAGATATTACTTTCTGAATTTTCTGGATTTTTTTGGAATTTATTTCGATTTTTTTAGACTAAAAAGGCAAAAATGTGGAGTGGGACCCGCGCGGATGTGACGTGACATGCAAGGCCACGTGGCAGCGCCATGCGGACCCACACGAGGCTTGGGTGGCACCTGCGTGGCGCCTGGGCGGCACTTGTGTCACGCTTGCGTGGCGCCTACATGGCGCGAGGATTAGTCTTCAAGCTGGCAGGTGATGGGTCCATGGGTTAGTGGGCCCAGGTAAGTAGTTTGGGGCAGTAACGCAAATGCTTAAAGGAAGTCTACCTTTTATACTTGACGATCTCCATTTATTCTCTCCGTGTGGGACTATATTCCCTTTCATCTTTTCTTTTCAGGACACGTGGCATAACAACACGCGTTGGATTGGAAGCTTACTGAAGATCGCCTGTTAATCCGATGGATCTCGGTCCATAGGATCATCAATTACACAAGTGCTCTAATCGTGACTTAAGTGACGGGGGACGGCTGAGATGCAATCGGGCTTTTGAAGATTTACCTAATGACACGTGGCTTTGTGAGGGGGCTTCGATCAAGATTAGACGGGCAAAATAAGGTGAGAATGTGGGCCTGCGTCGTGGGCCATGATTCCACTGATTTTGCGCAATCGGACGGCTCAAATCTCATCACGAAACAGACGGTCCACGTTATTCGTGGAAAATTTCTTATAAACGATGTTCTTCCTCTCTTTGTAACTCAACTCTTGATTGAATCGTGAAGGAATGAAGTAGTTTTTGAGAAAAATCCCGAGTTCTTCGTGATCCCCCCAAGGTGGGATTGATCGCGAATCATCGCTTGATTTGATCGAATTCTCCCCTTAAACGCCAAAAGTACGCCGAAGAACGAAACCGATCAAATACACTCCAATCGACGCAATTTGGAGCCCAATCTTCACGTCAATTTGGTTAGTAATATGAATCGATCAGTCATCTTGCGATAATTATAATTTAGATTAGATTTAGGCAGTTAATTTCATGATTTAAATCAAATTGTTCTTCATTTTTGCCCAAATCTCATTCAGATTTTTGCTGATTTTCGAAACAAGGATTTCTCCCTTATCTTAAGTCCAAATTGTTTGATTTTGGTTTCATTGGATTCCTTGTTTCATCAGCTTTCCGCGAATAGCAAAATCGTAAAATTTCATCATCATTTGGCCCCTCAATTTAACTTTTGACCATCTACTGTTCATTTTCAATCCGAATTTGGGCGTTGACTTGCTGGATCAATTACTCTTAAAATACAAAGTGAAATTTGACAATTTTGGTCTCTTTGGAATCCTCTGGTTGGTAAATCTCTATTCATATGTGAATTTTTTAATATTTGGATATCATTTTTCTCAATATATAATTTTCATAATATTTTAAGCTCTTTTTATTCTCTGATTTCATAGAAAGTCAACAGTTGGTCAAAGTCAATACTTTGACCTTGGCTTTTGACATTTCTACATAAAATCAGTTTTTACTTTCTTAAAATTTCCTATTTAGTATATCCACATCATTACCACTAATAAAATATCATTTTCACTTCTTAAAAACCCCAATTAAACCTAAGTTTGTCCAAGTCAACTTTGCGATCAAAGCCAACCATGTTCTCTAAGGATCGACCTGATCTTTACACTATACTTGATTTTATATCTTTGCTATTGTAAGTACATAATTATAAATTTTGTTTGACCGATGTTTGTGTGTTTTAACGATCGCATAAAACGCTTTGTCTCCCCCGTGTTTAGACTCGATTGCCATCCAATTGGGGCGGGATTGATCACGAATCATCGCAAGATTTGATCGAATTCTCTCCTTGAATGCCGAAAGTACGCCGAAGAAGAAACCGGTTAAATACACTTCAATTGACACGATTTGGAGCCCAATCTTCACGTCAATCGAGTTAGTAGTGTGAATCGATCATTCATCTTGCGATAATTGTAATTTAGATTAGATTTAGGTAGTCAATTTCAGTTTTTAAATCGATTTGTTCTTTATTTTTCGCTCAAATTGGGCGCCGATTTTTTCTGATTTTGAAACAACGATTTCTCCCTGATCTTAAGTCCAAATCGTTTGATTTGGTTTATTGGATTCCTTGTTTCATCAGCTTTCCGTGGATAGAAAAGTCGTAAAATTTCATCATCATTTGACCCTTCAATTTGACGTTTGACCATCTACTGTTTATTTTCAATCCGAAATTGGGCGTTGACTTGCGGGGGCAATTACTCTCAAAATATAAGGTAAAATTTGACAATTTTGGTCTCTTTGGAATCCTCTCGTTGTTAGATTTCTATTCTTATTGAATTTCAAGATTTGGATATCATTTGGTTAGTCAATTTGAAGATTTACACCGAAGTGTTCATTTCAGGATTTTTCTGATCTTTGATTTTCAATGATTCATAATAAATCTAATTCTTCAAGAAAAATCACGAATTATATATCAAAAATTTCTATTTTCTCTCTAGTTTCTGAATATATTATTTTAGCAATATGTTAAGCTCTTTTTATTCTCTGATTTTATAGGAAGTTAACTATTGGTCAAAGTCAATGCTTTGACCTTGACTTTTGACATCTCTTCGTCAAATCAGCTTTTAAATTCTTAATATATCTTAGTTGGCATATTTATATCATTACCATTAGTAAAATATCATTTTCACTTCTTAAAATCCTTAATTAAACCTAAGTTTGACCAAGTCAACTCTTTGACCAAAGTCAACCGTGTTCTCTGTGGATCGACCCGATCTTTACACTATATTTGATTTATATCTTTGTTATTATGAGTTTGGAAGGATAAATTTTGTTTGATTGACGTTTGTGTGTTTTTAACGACTTCGTAAAATGCTTCGTCATCCACCAGATCACGATCAAACACACATGCTTAATTCAGAGCCGTCGATCGTATTAGTGAAATTAAGAGCTGAGATTTAATCTCGCATTCGGCGAATGGCAGAGCGATACCTGCCGACTTGTGGACACTCCGATGAAGATCAAGCGACAAAAATAATTGAGAAAGTGGAGCGTGCATCGTGGGATCATGGCCCACTTATCGTGCACTACATGGCGTCAGCGTGGCCGTACAAGCTCCTTAAGCGAAATTGACAGCCTAGATTTCTCACGATTAATTCTTGTATAAATCAATGTTATCTCTTTCGAAAAAAGAACTCTTGATTAAAGGTGAAATTAAGCATTTTTGAAGGAAGATCTTGAAATCTTCGTTATTCTCTTACACTCTAGACTCAATCGCACAAGGATTGATGCAAGTTTATCACGAACATTGTGAGAAAACATTTGGAAATTGCCCCTTGAACGCCAAAATCATGACGAAGAAGGAATTAGAGAAAATCTCAGCAATCAAAGCAATTTGAAGCTCAATATTCGTGTCAATCGGGTTAGTAGTGTGATTCCTTCGTAATCCTCGCATTTTAGATAGTTTAGATTACATTTAGGTAGGCAATTAGAGTTTAGGAATCAGAATTTTTGTCATTTTGCCCAAATTTAGTCGCAGAATTTTTCTGATTTCCGAACAAGGATTTCTCCCTAATCTTAAGTCCAATTCTAACGAATTGAGTTTCATTGGATTTCTTGTTCAATCAAATTTTTGTGGATATCTGATTTCTAAATTTTCATTGAGATTTGACCCTTTGATTTATCGTTTGACCAACTACTGTTCAAAATCAATCCGAATTTGGGCGTTGACTTTTGAGGGTAAGCATTACAAATATATTAGGTGAAATTTACCCATTTTGGTTTCTTTGGAATCCCCTAATTGTAATCATAGGTGATTTTCTAGATTTGGATATCATTTGATCATTCAATTTAAGGATTTTGACCGAAACCTTTATTTCGGTGATTTTCTGTTTATTGATTTTGGAAAATCATAGTAAATCCAATTATTCTCTAAAAATCATGATTTTTCTATCAAAAATTCTCCTTTTTCTCTCTAGTTTCTAAAAATATAATTTTCTTAATATTTTCTCACCTTTTTCCTCCCTGATTTTATGGAAAGTCAAAGTCCAATCAAAGTCAATGCTTTGACCTTGACATTTGTTCTCCAAATATTTTTCAAAATTCTTAAAATATCTTCTCTCATATATTAGTACTATTTATATTGATAATATATCATTTTCATTTCTTAAAAACCTAATTATACTTAATTTTGACCAAGTCAACTCTTTCGATAAAAGTCATCCGTGCTCTCTGTGGTTTCGACTAGATCTCATTACTATACTTGATTTCATATTCTGTAAATCATCTTGAGTTCAGAATTATAAATGTTGTTTGACCGATGACCGTATGTTTCAACGACCGCACAAATCGTTTCGTTAGTAATGAAACTAGAACATCGAGTTATAAGCATTGTGACCCCAGACACTGTGTCAATGATACTCAATTATCCTTGAAAATCAGAAAAGAGAAAAGTAACTTTTATTTTCTAACATTTTATAAATTGATGAACTCTAGTGCTGTTAGGTAGAGGAACATGATGAACTCAATTTGGGGATATTTTTAGTCATTATTTTACATCGATTTCATGTAACAATTGATAAAAGCACAAAAATTATGTATAAACATTTAAGGATTACTTTTAGTTTGCTCAATTAACTTGCAAATCTATCATCATATCTACCATTTCACGAGTTCATAATTTTATGCCATCAGTACATTAAAGAAGAAGTTTTATACATTATTTTGTGATCTCCTTGATTTCAGGAACTTACATCTAAAATAGAGGAGTAGTAGGCTAATGGGCTGTCCAAAGCACCTTCAATGGAGCCCAATCAAAGAAGAATCGGTGGAGCCCAATCAAGGCATCTCTCCTCGCGGGGGCTTAAAAGGAAGGAGACAGAGAAAAAAGGGCTCTCTCCAGTTTTCGGCTTAGTCTCCTTCCTCGCGCATTCTTTTTTTTTTAGGGTTTAGCATTTAGAAAATCCTTGGGCAGTTTTGTTTGGTCGGGAGGATGGATCGTTTCTATGAAAGTAGTTTTTTTTCTTCTTCTCCAGCTCTCTCTTCCGTTGTTCTTTGAATCTCTAAGCCTTCTCCTGCAACTCCATTCCCTTCACCGACTTGCCTGCATTCAATCCCTTTTTCCCCAAAATCTCTTGCCCCGCTCTTCCTCTAGAGATTTCATCCTCTCCGCGCATTCTCTGATTTTTCTATTCTGTCATCTCCTGTGTTATTCCATTTTCTGGTCGTACTTTTCTTTGTCATCTTAAAAATCTCTCTCTCTTCCTCGTTCTTCAACCATCTTTCCCTTTTCTTTCTTCAGCGCTCTCAAGCTAATCTTCTAGCCAGAATTTTATCTCATCATGTTTTTCCCGTTTTACCGTCTTTCCCCGTCTCGCGCTACCTTTCTATCTCAACAAAAATAAAAATAAAATTTCTCCTTTCTCTTGTCCGCGACCCCCCTCTCCTCTATCTCCCTAACTCTCCCGTGACCTCACTTTCTCTCTCCTTTCCATTCTTTAATTTCCTATCTATCTTGCTTTGACTCTCTAACTCTTCCCCAAAAATTCCTCCGGCGATCTCCTTCCTCCTCTATTATTCTCGCATTGCCTTACCGTTTTTCTCTCACAATCACCGTCGATCTCTCCTATTTTATACCTTATTTCCCTATCTTCCGCCATCTTTCTTCCGGACTCTCCTTCTCCCCGTTTGCCTTCTTCCTTCCCTTTTCATTTCCGTGAATTTTCGTAAACCTTCTCTTCCTCTAAATCTTTTCTCGCATCGCCCCTCTCCAGTATTCACTCTCTATCCTTTCCAAACTTCCCCGCTTTCTCTTTTTTTTTATTTTGTTTTTTTTATTCTTCCACGAAGTCTCTTTCTCGCACAACATCTTCTCCATCTCCCCGTTAACTCGTCTCTTTCACCCTCTTAATTCCTCGCTCTTCCTCATTTTCTTCTTTCCCTCTCCCTTTCTTTCTTCCATTTCTCCGGTTATCTCTTTCCCGTCCTCCGTGAAACTTAAGCTTCAGTTCTTCATTTCCGAATTTTCTGAAATCTCCCATCCGTCCTCTCGTTTTCGTCTCTCTCTCTTCTCTGTCCTCACGCTCTCGCGTCTTCCCGCTCGTCACCCTCCAGTCTTCACTTCCGCCTCTTCCCCGAATTCTTTTCTACATCTCCATCTCTCGTGTTTAATTTAATTTCTTCCGTCTTATCGACGTTTTTCTCTCCTGTGCGACCTCTTCGTGGCAACTTCTTCATCTTCTACTCCCAACATCTCTCACTTCCTATCCATTTCTTCATTTTGTATCCTGCTCTCCTACATCTATCTCTTCGTTCCGCTGCATTTCCCTCACACTCCCTCTCAGTCGTAACTTCCGCAACTCCCTTCTCTCTCCTAATCTCTTTCTGGGTCGCCTTCAATCCCATCTTCTCTCCCTCTTTTCCGATATATCCATTGCACTATTCCGATCTTGTCCTCTCTTTCTCTCTTTCCTCTCTCATATTTTATATTAGTTCTCTAAGCTCACACACTCTCTCTCTCTCATCACGGTTTTCTCTTTCCCATTCTGTCCTTTCCCAAAATCTACATCCTTTCTACCGCTCTCTCTCATTCTATATCTAATCCTCGCTTTCTAATCTCCCTCTATCTCCCACTATTTATGCTCTGCTATTTATCTATTTTATTATTCCTCCTTATTTATTTCTCTTGAAAATACCCCTTCTCTAGCTCTTGATTCTCTCTAATTTCCTCTCCCTTGTACTACATTTCTTTCCCCATTGCCCGACTCCTCATATCTAATCTTATTATTGATATCGATGTGCCCCTAGAATCCCTGTGGATTGACCTAGAAAGCTATACACCCTACATAACTCTACCATTCATAGCTTCCTAGTTTATAAATAGTAAGTTTGTTAGGCTTGAATATACGACGACCTCGAGCCTATCAACAATATTTATAATTCCTCACTTTGTATAATAGTAAAGTAAGGGTCGAATCCTAAAGGAGCCTATGTAATGAGATCAGTACTTTTGGGGAGAAGAGATACTATTATAGGGAAAAATAACGATAGAAATGATTTTCGGAGAAATATGGAAGGACTATGGAATGGAATATGGTATAAACTAAATTAAAAAAATACATATATATTTATATTCTATGAAAAAATAATTATAAAAATATGTTGAATATAATGATGGAATGGAGCGATGAGAATGGTGAAATGGAAGATAATAGAAGAATGATGAAAAATTGGGAAATCAATTAATGAGGCAATCGGTTATAATGAGATATTATTTAAAGAAAAGAGAAAAAATCTAAAATATAAAAAGTGAAATAGGGTTTAAATATCCATAGAGGGAATTATAAGAGTAAAATCATATCCAAATCCTCACACAAACCCCGTTTTTTATGTCAATCCTAGGCAATGTGATGCTCAACTTGTTATGATCTCAATCCTCCACTTAGTCTTGCCTCTACAACAAACTTGAACACCAAATAATGCCAAGCTTGGACCTAAGCCTCTCCTTTTCATTCTGGCAGCCTGATGCTAAGAGAGAGGAAAAAAAGGAAGAAGAAGATTCTTTTATAGGTGAGTCTAAGAGGTTCCTTTGATGGTGGAGATTTAGTCTTTTTAGGTGTAACAAAATGAATGGTTCAAATTAAATCCATAGTCTTTGACCATAATCACCTCCTAAAGAGATGAGAGAGCCCATTTTAAGGAGGTGGGCCCCACAACCATTTCCTTAAGGAGTGGGTTGATGACGTGTCGTTTTCGTGCGTCGTTAAAACACAAAAACGATGGTCAAACAAAATTTATAAAACCAAACTCACAAAGATAAGATATAATAATCAAGTATTGTGTAAGTATCGCGTCGATCCACAGAGAGCAGGGTTGACTTTAATCACAGAGTAGACTTGGTCAAACTTAGGTTTAAAAGGAGTTTTAAATAAGAGAAAATAAGATTTAAGGAATAGAAATGATATAAATAGACTAAATAAGAAATTTTAAGAATTAAAATCTCAAATTTGACAGAGAAAAGTCAAAAGTCAAAGTCAAAGCATTGACTTTGACCAATAGTAAGTGTATTGTAAAATCAGAGAATCAAAAGGTGTCATAAGATTACGATATATATTTGAAAACTAGAGAGTATATATAAGTATATATTTGGAAACTAGAGAGAAAATGAAATTTATTGGTATATAATTCGTGATTTTTGGATAAGAATTGGATTTAGTATGAATTATTGAAAATCAAATATCAGAAAATCCCCGAAATGAACACCTCGGAGGAAATCGTCAAATTGACTGGTCAAATGAAATCCAAATCTTGCAATTTATATGTTAATGGAAAGCTAAGAACTAGAGGAATCTAAAGAGACCAAAATGATCGAATTCAAATTTGTAAATTGAAAGTAATTGACCCCGAAAGTCAACATTTGCCCTCTGATGAAAGATGAATAGTCCTTGGTCAAACGTCAAATTGGAGGGCCAAATGAACTCGGAATTCAATGAATTTGCTATCCACGAAAATCTGATGAAAAGAGGAATCCAATGAAACCAAAATAAAGTGGTTTGGAATTATAATCAAAGAGATATCCTATTTTCAAAATCAGCAACTTTTTGGACGAAAAATTAGGAAAAATTAAAGAACACTATGAACTACTTTGCGAAATTAAAGATCTAAACCTAATAAAAATTTAAATTACCTCTTGATAATCGATCGAATCTCACTACTAAACTAATTTCCGCAAGAATGGGGCCTCAATTCTCGTGGATTGAAGCGAATTTGCTCGGATTCTTCCTCGTGGACGTTCGGAATTCAAGGGGAAAATTCGATGAAATCAAGAGATGAAATCGTGATTATCATGCTTCAATGGCTGCGTCTCTACACTCTTGGAAGCAGAGGATTACGAGAACTTAAGACCTTCCTCGAAATTTGCTTAATTTCTTCACGAATCGATCAAAAGTTGAAGAACAAAGAAGGGAAATACATGCTTTTAAAGGGAAAATTAGGCCCGATTTTGAGGGCAATAGAGGCGGTTTGGGAGCGGTTTTTCGGGGTTGTGGAGGCGATTCCCTCGGGGGGTGTCGTGGCTCCCGGAATTGAGGTAAATTAATCTCAATTTTTGCTTCAAATGAACCACGATCACACCACGATCGGGCCACGATCGTGGTCCTGATCATCAGTCGATCTCCGTCTGATCCCGTGGAGGCGATTCCACGACGAAAGCTCCACGATCGCGGCACGATCGCGGCTCGATCACGCCGCGATCGCGGTTTGATCGGACCGCGATCGTGGAGTTCTTCCACGAAACGTCTGGACCGTCCGATGGAGCGTCAGGAGAGTGGACGGTCCGATCGCAATCAAGCGGTATCCGTTTTTTATGACGATCCGATGCTTCTCGTGTCGCCATGTGGTGTCAGGTAAGCGCTCGATCACGTCCACTTAAAGCGACATTAACGCACGTGTTGTATTGATGATCGCGTGGAGTCAGGTCCACGCGATCGATGGATGTCTCCTCTTCGCGATCGAATCCGACGAAGCCCATAGCTCCACGTGTCCTACACAGGTAAGACGTGTGGGAACATAGTCCCACACGGAGAAAAAATTGGGAGATATCGCATATAAATAGGTGTGCGCGGTAACGCATTTGCGTTACCGCCCCAATAACTTAACCAGAGCCCACTAGACCGTGGGCCCTCCATCTGCCAACCTACCTGCCACGTGGCGCCCCACACGGGCGCCCACATGGACTCGTCCGCGTGGCCTCCTGGCACGCGAGTCAGCGCCACCTGCGCCCCGCGTGGGCCAGCCGTGGCTCTACCACGTGGTCTCAGTGCCATGTCGCATCCACGAGCTGACCCGCACGCCAGATCAACTCGCCGCCTGGGCCCGCTCGCCACGTCATCACCTGCGGTAAGCTCACCCCCCCTTTTTCTCGATTTAAATAAGGAAAAACACTTAAAAATTGATTTAAAAATCAAATAAAAAATCAGAAAAAGGCATAAACTTCCTAAATTCATAACTTTAAATATACAACTCCTTTTTAATCCAAATTTTCTCCATTGGATCACAAATTCTTTTCTTTTTAATATCATGTCATTTAAAATATATTTTGAAAGAAGAAATCAAGATGAATTAGAATTTACTTAAATCATTTCTCATTAAACATTCTAAATCATAAATTCATCCTAAAATTATCCTTCCAAACATTTACTAAAGTCAAAAATCATTCAATAACAGAGATTAACTTCTATTAATTTAAACAAAAGATTAATCATCTATTAAGCATGAAATTATCCCTAATTTATGCATAAATATCAACTTTAGTGAAATGACATGCCAATGGAGAAAATTCCTAAAAATTATGATAAAATGCATCATATTCACATAAAATAGGCATGAATATGAGTTAATTAGGATAAGAATTCAAGTTATAAATGCATGTTATCAATTGACCACTCTCCATGAGGTGGTAACCTTACCACTTTCCTAAGGAGGTGGGCTTACCTCTTTCTCCTCTTATAAATATAGATCCTTCTTAAAAAATAGTAAAGGTCTAAATTGATTAATAATAAATAAAAGATAAGAAATTTGACCTCTTTGACCCTTCAAGAATGTTTTTGACTTGTCAAGAATCAATTTAACTATCATTGACTTCTAAGAGAAATAGAGTGACTATTCTCCTAAAAAGGCAAAATGAGTTGACCCCCCTAAAAAGGTGGTTGACTAACCTCCTACAAAAGTGGAAAGGTTTAACCTTCTAATAATGCCAAGCTTGGACCTAAGCCTCTCCTTTTCATTCTGGCAGCCTGATGCTAAGAGAGAGGAAAAAAAGGAAGAAGAAGATTCTTTTATAGGTGAGGCTAAGAGGTTCCTTTGAATCAATGGTGGAGATTTAGTCTTTTTAGGTGTAACAAAATGAATGGTTCAAATTAAATCCATAGTCTTTGACCATAATCACCTCCTAAAGAGATGAGAGAGCCCATTTTAAGGAGGTGGGCCTCACAGCCATTTCCTTAGGGAGTGGGTTGACCACTCTCCAAGAGGTGGTAACCTTACCACTTTCCTAAGGAGGTGGGCTTACCTCTTTCTCCTCTTATAAATATAGATCCTTCTTAAAAAATAGTAAAGGTCTACATTGATTAATAATAAATAAAAGATTAGAAATTTGACCTCTTTGACCCTTCAAGAATGTTTTTGACTTGTCAAGAATCAATTTAACTATCATTGCACTTCTAAGAGAAATAGAGTGACTATTCTCCTAAAAAGGCAGAATGAGTTGAACCCCCTAAAAAGGTGGTTGACTAACCTCCTACAAAAATGGAAAGGTTTAACCAACCTTCTAAAGATATAACAAGGTTTGACCAACATCCTAAAAAGGTGGAAAAGGTTAACCATCCTCTTAGAATGGTAGAAAAAGTTTGATTGACTTCCTAAAAAGTTAGAAAGGCTTGATCATCCTCCTAAAAAGTTGGAAAGGTTTAACTAACCTCTAAAAAAGATAGAAAAGCTTGACCAACCTTATAAAAAGCTAGAGTACATGTTTTTATTCTTCTTCTTCTAAATAGTTTGCATCCATACTCAAATTAAACTTCACCTAAGTCATTACATTCACATAACTCATAAAAAATGTGAGAATTCAACCATTTGACTTCCAAGAAGTCAATAGGCGTTAGTCTCATAATATAATAAAATATATGAAATGATACATAATAGGACTTACTCATATTTTCATTACATTCAGTAATATATAAATTTTCTAATTCTTATAGTCTTTATAAGCACTTAAATATAGTAAATGATGTATGAATATGACTTATATTTTAGAGTTATAAGAACAGATGCTAAAATGATGAAGATAGTAACGGAGAATGAGGGATACGTTCCAAAATAAAGGAGAATTTATCGAGAAGATTTTGGATAAAATTTATCAAAATAAAGGAGAATTCGGTATACAAAAATTCGATAAAAACAAAGACATTGAGCGAGATGATACGTTAGAGCTGAAAACCAATTTTCCTCATGTGTCCTTTAGAAGAATTCTCTTCTACATGATCTCCCTTTCTCATGCATCTCTCCTTTCGCACATCAATAATCCCTCATCTATGCTATTCCGGCAGTTTCAAGGCAGCTGTGGACCTCGTGTGCGCTCGACGATCCTCCGCGGACGAACGAACATACAAACTCCTCTTACAGGAGTCGATACACAGGAGAGAATACAAGCTCGGGAGAAGAATTCATGGCCACATGCTCTGCTCCGGATTCTCCCCAAGTGTTTACCTTCAAACCAAACTGGTCATTCTCCACGCGAAAAGCGGAGACCTTTCCTCCGCGCACAATCTGTTCGGTCAAATGACTACACGGAGCGCGATCGTCTGGAACGCAATGATCTCTGGGTACGTGCAGAGCAGTCGCGAGCATGAGGGGCTCGAGATGTTCTTCCGAATGCGGGTCTCGGGGCAGAATCCGGATCAGTTCTCCTTCTCCTCGGCTTTCCGTGCGTGCGCTCGGATAGCCACGGTGGACTGCGGTAGAAGGATTCACGGAATCATGGTTAAACATTTGGCAACTCCAAACGTTATCGTAAGCAGTGCCTTAGTGGATATGTATTTCAAGTGCAGCGAAGTCGCCGACGGGCGGCGAGCGTTTGAAATTTCGCAGGATCAGAATATAGTGGCATGGACGGCTTTGATTTCCGGTTACGCAGCTCATGGAATAGCAGCAGAAGCTATCCAACTATTCCGACGAATGATAGACGAAGGATGTCGCCCAAACCATGTCACATTCATTTCAATTCTCTCCGCCTGCAGCAGGAGAGGGCTGGTTAAGGAAGCTTGGGAGTTCTTTAATTCCATGTCGAGAGATTATCAGCTCTCGCCGAGAGAAGAGCACTATGCCGCCATGGTGGACCTTCTGGGAAGATTAGGACGATTGCAGGAAGCATACGATCTAGCGAAGAAAAGCCCGTTCCAGCAGCATCATGTAATTTGGGGTGCACTGTTCGGTGCTTGCAAGCTTCACGGAAATGGCGAAATGTTGCAGATTGTCGCGGATAGGTTCTTCGATCTAATGCCCGAGAATGCGGGGAAATACTTGGTGCTATCAAATTTCTACGCGAGTGACGGGAGATGGAAGGATGTGGAAGGCATCCATGAAATGATTAAGAAGTCGGGGAAGAAGGAACCCGGCCAGAGCTCCGTGGAGATTAGAGGGAAAGTCCACGCTTTCCTCTCCGGGAAGAGATTCCACGAAGAAATCGACAGAATTGAAGAGGCTATTCGAACGCTTGGCATCTTGTCACTTGAGGAGGGTACGGGAGTAATTTCCTTCTTGTAGAGCCCTATCTTTCTCTTCCCTCCAAAAACCCTAAATCTTGAAACGGGCTACCTTTTGACCGGAGTTTTCAAATCGCTGAATCTTCTCCTCCAAGGAAAAAAGACGAGATATAGATTGCTCTACATACCTCCATTCATAAATGCAGCCGATCTGCAGGATGAAGCCTTTGCTGTCCGGGTCCATCTCTTCTCCATCCACTTGTTTCTATCCTTGCAGGGTCCTTCGGTCCTTGCACTGCAGAAGATTTCAATTCTCTCGGAATCTCCCAAATCCTGCAATCTCCGCCCAGAGCTTTAAAAACCGGCACTTTGAAGGCCACGGAACGGTAATGGAGGATCTCCCTCCTTCTTCCGGTCAGATCCATGTCATCTGCGGGCCCATGTTCGCGGGGAAGACTACTGCTCTCCTCCGCCGCCTCCAATCTGAAAGTCAAAACGGAAGGTACGCTTCAAATTCATGGAGACATAATTGAATATTTTAGGAACATTAAGACATAATTGAATATCTTTAATTATTCTTGTTATTAGGAAAGGTTGCGATTGTTAAATCTGATAAGGATAATCGGTACGGTCTTGACTCCGTCGTGACGCACGATGGCATGAGGATGCCGTGCTGGGCGCTGCCGGATCTCTCTACTTTCCGAGGAATGCTGGGAGCTGAGGCTTATGATAAGGTCATTCTTGAAAACTCTGAGTCCAATCATCAATTTCATATATTTTCTTCTTTCCCTTAAGAATTTAATTCATTTAGAGCTCTTTGTTCTTCCCAGGTGGATGTCATCGGAATCGATGAAGCCCAGTTTTTCAATGATCTCCATGATTTCTGTTCTAAGGCTGCCGATCTTGATGGGAAGATTGTTATTGTCGCAGGCTTGGATGGCGATTATCGAAGGTAGCCCACCTGATAAATCATTGTTTTTCAATCACTGCGTCGTCTAAGAATCTTCATCACAGATGTAGCTTTGGATCTGTTGTCGAGATAATTCCGATAGCTGATAGTGTGACGAAGTTGACCGCTCGTTGTGAGCTCTGCGGCGAGAAAGCGTTCTTCACATTGAGGAAGACAGATGAGCAGCAGACTGAGCTGATCGGTGGTGCTGACGTGTACATGCCGGTCTGTCGTCACCATTACGTCAGCGGGCAGGTCGTGATGGAAGCAGCGAGAAACGTGTTGGAGAGTCAAAAGATCCAGTCTGATCCCTTAATCGCCTCATCTCGCTATCCTATATAGAGTTTAATTTTTTAGCAGTTGGATTGGTGGGATAAAAATTTCCCCATCATGCAGGATGCGATTGCTTCGAAGATTCAAGGGCTGGGGTAAGAACTATTTTAATTGTAAATAGTAAGATGATGTTCTTCTCTCTCTCTCTCTCTCTCTCTCTCTCTCTCTCTCTTAGTTTTCCTTCATATTTGTGCACATATATGGTTCTCCATAGAGTGCCTTCTCTCCAAGAGGATCAGTTTTCCTCCTTTTAGATTTTGTCAGTCCCCAATAATATGAAAAATTTGAGAACATCAAAATTTGAAAAAGTAGAGCTTGTAATATCAAAATAAGTTCATGCTGTAAACACAATGAAGTCAAATTTTAGATTAAATATTGGACAGGTAAGTATAGGCCCATCATCAATTCAATACCCATCTCAACCCAACCTCACCCAATTGGTCGCGGTTTACCACACCATAACCCTACTTGTGGAGAAATAAGCAACATTTGACCCTAATATAGTGGAATCTTAGTGACATTGAGGTTACTATTCAAGATGATATAGGATGTACTATGCCATATGTAGACGCATCAAAAGCAGCCTGATGCTGAGAGAGAGAGAGAGAGAGAGAGGGAGAATCAAAAAACAAGTGAAGATATAGAAATAGGGGTTTCTCTTTGGTGGCGCTTAGGATTTAAGGGCATAAAGGGTAAACATATGTATACTTTTTTGTGCTCAGTTTGTTAGTATATGTCAAGGATGGATAAAGTGTGAAAATAAAAATCTATCCATTCAATTTCAGCCCAAAAATTCTTCTAGATCATTAGATATCACAATTTTAAATGGAACAATTCTTGTTATTGAATCACAATCAGTGCCCTAAAGGGCACCACATGTCGTGCTCTCCTTTGTCATCACAAGTGATTTTTACCTTTCTCAGCGTGTGTACAATCCTCGTTCAATCATGTTGATGGCAATCAAATGCTCAAGGAAAGTGAATTGTATCATAGATGGTTTCTAAAGAAGAAATTTTCAATCTATTAGCAATTTTGAGATCGTGATTGGACACTCAAGAGAGCAAAGTGTCACACTCTAATTCTCTATGATAAATCAATATGATGACATCTCTTTTTAGCTAGATTCAGTGGTGGACCAATCCACAAATGGGATGGCTCCAATTGGCACTGCCCATTGCGATGCCCATGCTTTGTCACGTGTCCTACACAAGGCTGAGGCTTTTAGTCCCATACTCAAAATATAGACCACAGTCTTTTGACGGGCCAGTTATACAAATAATATATTTATGACCTTTGCCACCAATGTGGCACAATCGTGTGAGTTGTTGTTGTTATGCCCTTATTTATAGACATTAGTTATGTAATTTTTTTTAAAAACTCCTTAGAATTATGCCTACATCCACCAACATCCATAAACCTTATGTGTGTGATCCTCTATCTCCATATATCTATTTAGTTAATAACTTCATACACCGAATATCTTATTAATTAATGATCAATTTAACTCAATTGAAAAATCAAATTTCTAGCCCGTAGGGTGAAAGGTTGAGCTGCACTACCATTTGAAATGTAAGAGATATAAAGTGAATAAAAACTCTCATATTAAATGTTATCATCTCTGGTTAGTGTATCCATATAAATCCTTCGTTTGCTTGAGAGTCATGAATGATATAGGTTATGATCGACTATTAAAACCTAATTTGTCACTTAAGTTAAGATTGATGTGTAGAGGTAACCATTGAGAACATCTTCTCCAAAATTTTCACAACCTTGGACAAGGATTTCATCACATCTCATTTCTCGAGTCAATCTCCTATAATACTAAGGGTATATGATCCTTAGTATTGAACACAACAATCACCTTTGAAGATTTCATACCATATCTAATATATGATATTTTAGAGATCTAGTGCCTAGGGATTCATAAGTCATATTCAAAATATGATCATCCACTCACAAGATCTATTTGGCATCTCAAGTCAAAGGGACACATACACAATCATGATATGAATCAACTAGATTTACAATTAGGCATAATACCATTCATTTATCATCAAATTCATATAGATCAATAAATAAGTAGTATAAATTCATCGAGCACATCCTAAAGTCATCAAGATAGGCCTAGGATGAGAGTTTGTAATTATAATGAATGTTTAATGAAGCAATTATGATAATCTTGTAGGGGATCATTTATTGAAGGAGGTATCATTTGAGGTTTTCTTGAATCCCTTTTTCTTCTTTTTTTCTATTGCACTTGGCCTCTTGGAAGTTCATGACTAGTTGTGGATCTAGACAACCCAAGTTGGTAGATTTGGAATCTATGAGAGGATCTATAGAATTTATAAATGGATAAAAATGGGAATTCATGAGACAAAGAAATAGATAAAAATCAACATCAAAGATATGGGAATCATAATGAAAATAAAAATCAAGGTAATAGGAGAACAAGAATTAAAAAACATTACACACCTATTGTTAGTAAATATTTTAACGAAATAGTTCTTCCTCTCAGAGAAGATGTGAACTTTAAAATTAATGCAAACTTCATAAATTCACTAGCTAATTTTCAAGGGTTGAATTCATAAAATCCTTATATGCATTTGGAAGAATAAGAAAGAAAATTTTATTTATCTTATTGACACAGTTTTTCACGAAGTAATGAAATGAATGTCTTTCCCATAGCCTTCTTAAATAGAAACAAAGATTTTTTAAGGAATTTTGGACTGAACTTTGTCAAATGGAATGAAATAGAAGAATGCTGCTTAGGAAAAACCAAGACCTTCAGGCAAGTGATTCAAAATTTTAGGCAAGGAAAAGAATCATTTTGTGAAGCACGAGAATGATTTAAATGTTTGACAAGGTAATGTCCACATCATGGATTTGATAATTTTCAATTGACAAATATTTTTTATGAAGGGATAACTAAAAATTCTTGGAATATAGTGAGGTGATATGTGGTTGATCAATGATGGATTAATGTGATGATGAGGTTGAAGAATTGATTGAGAAGTTGGCTGAAAATTATTGTCACCATTTGAGTTTAATACCATGAGAGAAATGTAGAACCAAAACAAGGAGTCTTAATTGTCAAGTGTATGGAGTGTGATATTAAAAAAGATTTAACTAGAAAGCAGCAAGGGAACTTAGAGTCAACTAGGAAAAATGGCTACAATGTTAAAAAAATTGGTGACAAGTTCTAATGTTTCCAAAGTGCAAAATGTTCTTTGTTCTATTTATTATAGAAAAAACCATGTCGATATGAAATGCATGTAGAATGAAAAGATAAATACGATAAACCATGAACCTCCTAACAATGCATGACATGGTTGTGAGAGAAAAAATTACAAAAAGGACCCTCAAACCACCATATCAACGAAAACCTTATTTTTCATCCTTATATATAGAATCATTAAAAAATTTTAATGATTCTAATTTTCAGGATATGCAAGGTTTGATGTATAAATCTTCAAAGAGCACGCGATATATGAATGAGATGATGAATTACATGGAAAAAGAAATGGAACAACATAAGATGGAGAACCTAATTCAAACCAATTGAAATACTGACATCATGAATGGTAAGGAGAAAGTGATGGATTCTACAAAAGGTTAACTAACAACTCAAAATTACATTAATCCTCATAACATATCTTCACTTGATTCAAATGAAATCCTTTTCTATAGGAAAATGATGAGGGTATCTATGCTATGATGAAACCAAGAAATGGGAAAGGAGTAGTTGACCCCTATGATCGGAATTATGAAATAATAGGAATGGAACAAGTCAGTAAAGAAGAGGAAAACTTAGAAGAAGAAAATATACAATTAATAAAAGAGATTATTGAGAAAGAACCCATACGTGATAATAATCAATCTCCAAACCTCCATCGATATTCCCTTGGAAAAAGCTTGATAACTATAAAATGCTAATTGCATCTATGCATTATATACCATGTTTAGGTGCTAATAAGACTTGTATCATGAGAATATCCGTTACTTTATGGCTGACAATGGTGTAAATATGACTAAGTCTTATCATGCATCATCTTATATATTTTGTTGATATAATGAGACCAACCCCACTTGACTTCTTGTAATTCAAGTGGCCTAATTCTCAAATTTTCATGATCTATGCAAATGCAAGGACATAGGTACTGATGTAGAAGAACATGGATAAAATTATTAAGAATAAAGAGGAGAAAAAGAACTCTCCACCTTTTTAGGAGTAAGTCAACTCTATTTCAATGATGTCAAAGGAAGTTGAAGGAAGTCAAAGGAGGTCAAAGAGATATCATGACAGTTCAAATATGATTAAAATAACTTTGAAAGTAATTATATGGATCATCTATTTTTCTAGGATAATCTACATTTTAGGAGGTCAAATGGAGTCAACGTCTCTATTTTTATGAAAGTTTGACCAACTGCTCTAATCTCTTTGCTAATATGATGTGATCCTATTTAAAAGGGGAATAGGCCCCTTATTTTAAGGGCCTAGATCTGAACTCATGTGTACGCGTGGCATCATCTCGAGCATTCAATGGAAATTAAAGGTAGCCATTATGCCACATTTAATCTTCACATGATGATGTGGTTCAATCTAGGCGCTCCATCTCAGATCCGAGGGTCATGACTTAAGGATACCGATTCATCTCTTCACATTTAATATCAACCGTTGATCGCATATGTAGAGACAATCTGACGGCCACACTCTCTTGGATGGTGTATACATTCTTAGACATTCCAATCAATTAAACCCTTTGGAGATCTCAATCCTTGAATCTCTTGTTTAATCGTGTTATAGGCTCATTTCCATTTTTGCATGTTTGAAGTCAAGATTTCATTGAGAAATTGGCGAGAAATCACAACTTGAATTCCAAATTTCCATTTTCAAAAGTGCGAAATGAAAAGTTTTGATTTGACAATTACTTGGATCATTTTGAGGATGGTGTTCGGTTATACGTCATGTTTTCCTGCTAATATTTTGTCATTTAGCATTTGATTTTTATTTCAAAAATTATATTAGATGAATGTCATTAATTTTTGTCATTTTCTCTTGCTTCATGAGCAAAGTTCTTTCTCCTACTTTGCTCATTGATTTCTTCACAGATATAGATCCAAATTGAGTGATTCGTGATTTCATAGATAGATTTTTGAGTCTTCTTTTCAAATTTATCCCTGAATTTTAATCTTAATTTGTCATCCAATTTGATCAAATTTGAAAATATCTCAAGAACAAGCACTAAGTCTCCATGGATTCGACCCTTAATCACCTCTGCACTAAATCAATCCTAATTAATCTTCAAATTAAGTGAGTTTGGTTTTCATTTTGATGCATCGATGTGTGAATTTGACAGTTGCATGATCATACTTCATCAATGGAAACATGGCAAAATCTTAGCCCTTCATCTTAGATCTGATGGTCACAACTTAACAACAAAGATTCACATCCTAACAGTTCATCTAAGACATTGTGAAAAGAAGGAGAATAAGTTCCATCTATCCTACCATCCATCACCATCCACATCAATTGGGAGCTAAATTATCATAAGTGGTACCATCTTTGTTTTTAAAATCCATTTTGTTTACACACATGTTTGCTTTTAACCACATCATTCCTTTAGATATAGTGTCTTTAAATTTTCTTCAACCACCTCAAACGCTGCATCCAAAGATAGGAATACCTTTGCAATTGTACTCTTTTTAGGAGGAAGGTAAGTTGAGGGGAATTCTAATACATTAAGTAGCCTCCATTTTTGAGAGAAGGAGTGATGAATCTATGGAGAGGGTAAGGATTATATTTGCTCATGAGAGTGTGAGGATCTTTTCATCCCCATAGCATTAAACCCTAGATATGCTCACCTCGATCACAATTTGATGAGATGAGACCGCGAGGTCGTCGATTTCACACAGTCTCGTGTCAAAAATTAATCCGAACTTACCAATTTGGGGAATTAAGAGTGAATTGAGGGGTATAATGGTAAATAAGGGTCGAATCCACAAGGAATTAAGGTATTTTCGAGATATCTTTTAGAATTTGGTCAAATTGGACAATGAATTCAGGTGAGAAATTAGGAAAAATGATGTTTTTAGAAAGAAGACTTCAAAACGAATCCACGGAATCAAAAATCATCGAATTTGGACTTGATTTCGCGGAGAAATCGAAATTTGAAGTGGAGAGAAATTTTTGGACGTTAAAATCGTGATTTTGAGCTAAATTTGATGAAATTAAAATCTAAAACCTAATATAAACGGAAATTAAAAATAATAGGAAGATAATCTAGGGAAAACCGCTTCCACTAAACCCATTTAGCGATCAAATCGTCGTGATTAAACCGATTAATCGCGAAAAACGCCAAGAACGTCACGACGGGCTTCAAGCTGCGATTTCTCCTTCGATTCTCCACCAAATCTTGATTTCAACCCCTCCATGGATGCGGAATTGAGAGAGGAAGAGGATGGAATTGAGATAAACGAGAGGATCGGTGTCTAGACAAGTCAATTTGATTGAAATCCAACTCGAATAGATACATCGACGAAGAACAAGTCTATTTAAACGAAATTTGGGCGTAACTGTCCGATCGTTTCGATTGACGGTTACAATGAAACGGTCCACGATGGACCGTTTCAGTTAAGTCCCAGCCATCCGATCTTGATCGACGGCTCTGATCATCCACGCGATTAAACATTTTAAAAACGCCTTGATTTATCGCCGTCGGATCGCGATCCAGTGGTCGCGATGCTCCCCGCCAGATCAAATCGTAGCCGTTATAACACACCTAATTAAACACGTGCTCCTGATCTGATCCGGTGGTCCACGGCGCATTCGATCGACGTGCCTCGTTCAATTGCTCGTTCGATCCGGCGCTCCTTATCGCGCCACGTCGCTGAAATCAGGGCCGTTATAACGCCCTTAAATAGCACGTGTTTTGATTTCTGATCCGTGGACCGCGCTCACGCGATCGTTGCACGAGATCCTGCCAGCCGCCCAATCCAACGCTCCGCGCGCGTCCACATCACCTGAAAGGTAAGTATAACCTGGGGATTAGTCCCACACGGTAATAATTATAGAAAACCGTCGGGTTTATAAGACCCGACGGTTTAAAGGGTTAATAACCCTTCCCATCTAGGGAAGGATAAAGACCCCTTTTATATATAGTGTAAATAAATAAAAATATATATGTATACAGCGCCACGTAGGCGTTGCGTGGGTCCGCGTGGCTCTGCCATGTGGCCTTGCGTGCCACGTCGCACCCGCGTGGGACCCGCGCGCTTTTTGCATTTTATTTCTTTATTTTAAACATTTTTTAAATCGAAATTAAATCAGAAAAATAGGAAAAATTCTGAAAAATCCCTAAAATTGTAAAAATCATATCTTTTAAAATACAACTCCAAATTAATCTAAATTTCTTTCATTTGATCTGAAATTTAATTATCTATCATTCTAAAAATTCAAAATATTTAAATAACAAGAGATTTAATTTATATTTCAAAAATACACTCATTTCCTTAAGATTTTAAGTTTAGAAATTTAAATGAATGTTTATAAAAATAATTTCTCTTATTATTTAACTTTAAAAAACACTTATAATCTCAAGTAAAGATAGGTTATAAAATCATTTATCCTTAATTTATCACAATTAACCCTAATTTAGTGTATTTTGAGATTATAACATAAATTTGCATGAAATGATAGAAATGCACTCGAAGTATGATAATATGCACATAAATGTAATGTTTTATGCCTTAAATTGCATAAATAATCATGTTTTATCATGTTAAGATTGCATGTTATCACATTGATCAAAGATGAAACATCAATCCAATAACTATGCCCAATTCTCATCGTATTTAAACTCCTCTCTTCGATGATTGATATATTCTTGGACTTTTTGATTAATTGGACCTTTTGAATAGCTCAATCCTTGAATCTCTTGCCTTAAATCATCTTTTCGACTCATTTTTGTGTCCAAGGAGTGTTTGAAGTCAATATTTTGTTAAGATTAAAGGGAGAAATCACCTCTTAAACTTTGAAGTTCCATTTTTAAAATGGCAAAATGAAAAGCCTTGATTCAACGATTTAATTAGATCACTTCTAATGTAATTTTGGGTTAGTTTTTGTATCTTCATCATAATAGTTGTTTTTAGCATTAGATTTGAATTTTGAAGCTTTAATTATGTGAATTCAGCAATTTTCTTCATTTTCTCTCTCATCATGATGGATTTCTCTCCCTAACTTCACTCTTTAATTTCTCTATGGATATAGATCTGATTTGAGTGATTTTTGATTTTATGAAATATATCTTTGAGTCTTTTTTCATAAATATTTCTCATCTTATTTTGTCATCCAATTTGATTGAGATTGAAAACATCTCAAAAATGTGCTATAATTATCTATGGATTCGACGCTTACTCACCTCTATACTAAATTAATCATAATTAATCTTGAATTTGAGTGAGTTTGGTTTTAATTTTGATGCGTGGACGTGTGTATTTGATGACCGCATAATCACCCTCCGTCAACTTCCAAAAATGAACTAAAATTACCCCTACATCAAGTTTATCACAGCACACATGGCACCCAAGTCAATTCCCTTCAAGTCAAACAAGATCCTATTTTATAGTGAGAGATGTGCCTATTTAAGACTAGTTCCTAGGGACGCTTCCAAGTGGGTACATCCTAGGGGTTAAAGATCCCTGTTGTATTGGTGTCTTTCAAAGGTAGTGAGTTAAAATTCTTCTTTAGGATCAGTACGTTTTTATGATGTGGAGTGACATTCATGGAGACCTCAATGTCTGCTCAGCTTATTGATAACTCATGAAACTTGATCTTGATTAGTTTGTGGAGGAAGATTTTGAGAGTGATTTCCATCACATCCCTAGATCTCTAACATGTAATTTCCATAGCTCTACTCTAAGTGCATTTTGATGCATTTTTATTATAACTTGAATTTTAATTAGCTTCAATTTAATGTCTCTTTAACTAAGATGATCATGAATAAAGTGAGATCAAATCTCAATGTGATTTTGTCTTGAATGAAAAATGGGTGTCTGCTAGATCACTATCACATTTTTTTAACATAGAAAAAAGAGATAGTGAGATAGATTGGTGATGAGATAATGTTATGATGAAGTAAAAATTTACAAAAAGTGAATACAAATACAATTTGATGGTATTAGAAGACCTTTGTAGTTTGAAGGATTTATGATAAGATATTATTTTGATGATAACAAATGTGATAGAAAATAAATATACAAGAGGATTATGTTTTGGTATAAACACAAAGGATTATGATTCTCTCTTAAAGTTAAATCTGCGGCAAAAAGGAGGCTAAAGGTTTTTCTCTAACACCACCATTGATACCAAAGTACAAGGAATCAAGTAAGGAAGTTCCATTCAATGATAAGAGTATAGTGCTCTACAAAGCCCAGGGGTCAAGTAATGGAAGACAACATTCGACAATAACATCTCTAGTGCATGTATTTGTATTCAACAAGAACAACATTCAACATTCCTCTCTCTCGCCATGCATTAAATGGTAAACTAAAGATACAATTAAACCAATGAAAGATCTTTGAAGAGAACAGCCAAAAACACAAAAAAGTGCACTTGATTTTTTTCCCCTTAAGTTGCATCATACTCTTCAGAATAATCTATTTAATGTAAAACATGAATAAAAGTCATAGGTGAATTATGAGTTGATTTCATCTTCGTTCTTTCTCTCGAGTTAGGTCGTTGGAGTTTAGCAAGAGTTAACCTTGAGACTTGTGAGGGAACGGGATGCTATCGAGTAACGAGGGGGGATAAGACTGAAGTGACTCAAGGACCTTGGCCCTTCAATTCATAGAGAAGAGGATCATTGAAGGTTCCAAATTCTTGATTGGTTTGCCCATTATTCATAAACAAGAATTCCACTCATTTTAAATAACTCCACACAAAAAGATGTCCTCATCCCTTCATTTCAATTAAATGATAGCAATTAATATTTCTCTATAAAATTAAAAGGCTTAACATTGGAAGCCTAAAGGGCCCACGGTGCTCCTCCAGCACACTAAAAGCGCGACGACAAGACGACGAAGACTAGTGAGAACAGGATGGTGGAGACGATGTTGAGGATGAGCAATAAGAAGCAGAACAGGACGACGCGGAGGAGGAACCCCAGATCTCTGAATATCCACTCCAACCAGTTCTTGAGGTGTCCCGGCGCCGTTGGTAGTCCCGCAGGTTTACGGACGAGCGGAGTTCGGTGATGAAGTTGACGGCGTGATTTAAGTTGTCTGTCCACATGTTGCAAAGCCGAAGGTTGATGATCCAGAAGAATGGGCAGTCAATTTCTAGAGAGCAAGAAGCCGAAAAGGTTTTTTTGTGAGGATTATCGTTGAAGAGGACGGCCAGGGGAAGAAGAACCTTGCTTTTTAATGGGACTCCACGCTAATCCCGGCGAGATATCAGCCGGATTACAAGCAACTGCCGCCGAGGTTGACGCACCGTTGATTTTATTTGCATTTTAACAATTTCAAAAATCTGCCCAAGAAGGTGGTTATCAAGAAATTGCAAATTCATGATAGCGATCAACCGCGAATTCATGAGGGGGATCGGAAAGGACGTAGTTAAGAGACCAACCGCTAATTCGTGATAGCGATCTATCAAAATTTTGACGACCGATCCTCAGAGGAACGAACAAATCAATTTCATCATTTTTTTCCCTCTCATCCTATTTCCCCCCTAAATTTCTCTGTCGCTCGTTCTCTTCTTCCTGTCTTCTGCTCCCTCCCGATTCTTGCCTCTCTATCTCTGGCACTCTAACAACATGAGGCAGGCGGACACAGTACTCGGAAAACTGGAGAAAACTGAAGTGAAAATTTCGAAGTTATAATTCCCCATCTCCGTTCTCATTCTCCAAAATTATATGATATAATGCGATAAAAGCCATCGCTATGAAAAAAGGGGCCACGAACCGCGAGCGAATCGGGTTGCTGGTCTGATCTCAGGGCACAGATGACAGGAGGCTGAAGGCCCGTCAGCTGAGGGTTTGCACTGTTTGGGGTTACTTCCGTCTGGAGGAGAGAGGCGACGGGATAAGGCTGGCCGGAGGAGGGCGGTGATGTCGAAGAAGATCGCGACCGAGTGAAGGAGAAGGAGCTGCACGACGAGGAGGTAGAACGTTGGGCGTGGACGTAAGGGACGACTACGGTGAGTACCAGCCTGGCAGGGACCTTTTCGTCTTCTTCGGATCGAAAGTCCAGTTTTCCCACTGTATGATCAAATGGTCGCGCGCTTCTCCACTAGCATCGAGAGTATGGAAAAATGGGCCTGAATGGGCCCCTGAACAAAGAGATCCCCAGCAGAAGGCTTCCTTGTTCAAATCGTAACGGCTTTTTTGCTTCGAGGAAGTCGGCTCTCTCTCTCTCTCTCTCTCGCAGAGTCCGCGACGAAAGATTATACGTAGAATCGACCATGAGATTTATGTGAATATTTATTATCTACATAGGGTGAGAAAAGTAATACAGACAAATGGATAAATTTTCTCTAGAGATTGAGCCAATCTTCCCTCATATTCAAATAATTTTTAATCGGAACCCTCAATTCTCGCTCCATGCTCAAGAAGAATGGTAAAGAAGAAGAAAGATAAACGAGAACATTCAATATGAAAAGATACTAAAAAAATTAGGATAGTGCATATGAACCCTCAAGAAGTATCTAATGCTAAAGAGCCCTTTTCTAACAAGATCCCCGGTAGAGATAAATAGGAGAGGACTCCAAATAAAGATGCATTAAAAATCACGGAAAAGACGGCCTGAAATATTCTCCTCTGTAACTGAGAGAGGGAAGAAAAGAGATCAAATGGGATGTAACATGGGGAAAAGGAAGCTTCTATTTATAGGTATGAGAGGCCGTAGAGGTTTTCAAGATCTCCTTCGTGGAGAGGAAAAACTCCCTGCCCATTAAATGAGCCAGATTGCAGTAGATAATCTCTCGAAAAGCTAGCAGCGTTTCTCCTAAAAAATTGAGCGAAAACTCGAATGTATTGGCTCATATGTACCGCCATGTATTTTCATCTTGTTAGAGTATCCTTCATGGAGTTGGAGTCTTTGCGACACTCAATACTTTGATACTCCATCTACGAAACTGTGGGTATCTGTATGAGCATGATCTTGCCCACCTCCCCTTCATCTATTGACGAGTACATATCCACCCAGTTACAGAAGAATTTCTAATATCTGAGATGAAAGTGACTAAACTTTGAGAAACCTCACTCTCTTGAATCACGTAACTCAATGGAGCTGTTTGATTAAAGTATTATAAATAGTTCCAATTTTCTCTACGGTTCTATGAAGAAAAAGCCCAAATAGAAAGCGCTATATATTAAAATCGATAAAGAGAAGGAGAGTCCGATCAGCTGGGAGCATTGACCTCGCCTTCTTCTAGAATCTCATCGTAGAAAGGATCCTCGAGAAGCTGAGAGGCAGAAGGTCGAGACTTGGGCTTGCCCAGACAGCGCTCGATGAAAGCCCTCACCTCTAAATTGGTCACCTTGTCAAGAGCCGCAGGACCCACGCCATTAATCACATTTTTGTAGATCTTCACAACGCTATCGCACTCGCTATATGGCATCTCCCTTGTTACGATCTCCAGAACGCACAACCCAAAGGAGTAAATGTCGACTTGTTCGTCGTACTTCTCCTCGTAGAGCTCTGGCGCCATGAACTCTGGAGTCCCCAGAAGCGAATGGGCCTCGTGAATCTTGTCATCGACAACTGCTGCGAGACCCAGATCCCCAATCTTCACCTGCAACCAAATACTCCTTGTCATACGAAGAAGTAATACAAAAATATCGTGATATTGCCGAAATACGGATAATTTATTACCTGGCCGTCGTTGCCGTTGATGAAGACGTTGCTGGAGTTGATATCTCGGTGGATAATGCAGGGGGTGTGGGAGTGGAGATACTCGAGGCCTTTGAGAATCTGATACGACCATTTCTTAATTGCTTTCAAAGAAACGTTCGTGTGGCGCTGACGGTATTCTCTCAGATTTCCCGACGTGCAGACTTCGGTGATGAAATTGAGGGTGTGGCTCTGGACATCCGTCCACATGTGATAAAAGGTGATGATATTTTCGTGGCGAAGCGATCGGAGGAGCTCCACCTCGGAGTACAGACGTTCGATGGCTTTCTGGTCGTTCATGAAGGATTGCAGGCGGACTTGGTTCCATGCAACTTCGATTCCTTCTTCGTTATCGAAAGCCCGATACACTTTCTTCATGGCACCCACGCCGAGAAGATCCGCGTAACGGCCGTATCGCCCTGAAGGCTCGACTTCCACGAAAGGCTCAGAGTCATTATCTCCCGGTTCTCTTACGAGGGGCATCTTGATCTTTAGATCTAGGGAAGAATACGGAAAGAAGAGGGACGTTTGGAACAAGAACTGCAAGAAAACCGAAATGGAAGGGTTTCTGTCTCGCGGGAGATCAGATCTTTAACGGAGAATAAGATCTGGTTTGTTAGATGAAGACGGAGGCAGAACAGATCACGAGAAAGTAGGACGTGCGAGCTTCCTTGAGATACCGAGTCGAGGGAGACATTTCCTTATGAAGAGCTGTGAAAAACAAGAGCAACTCAGATACATGGGTGCAACAAGCCAGGGAAAAAAGAGAAATCAGAAAGAAACCAAGGAATAGGGGGAAGAAGATCCTACAACATCGGGAGACGATTCGATGTCAAGAATCAGGAACAAAGAGAAGAAGGGTACGGAACGTCATCGATACCTCCAGAAGGCCTGGGAAACGATCTCCGATCTGGATCGAGAATGGAGACTGCAGCAGATTGCGGCGGGCTTTGTTTTCACGACTTTCGAGAGGCGTGTGCGACTCTACGGAAATTCCCAAAGGAACCGAGCCCTGTTTTTATAGGAGGTGGGACCGAGCTGGGTCGCGTCTACTGCGGGTTCGGGCACCGAGATGTTGACCGAATATCCGATATCATCTTCCCCGAAATTTGAGGATTTCCGAGATATGATTTGGCCAACGGAGGGCGAGTTTCCCTTGAAAATTGGAGAGAAATAAGGGAGATAACTACGGGAAAGGGCATATTCGCAAAAATAATTTACAATAATAGGCGAGGATTCTTGGATTTTTATTCTATTGTGGAGGTTATTTTCTTTTTTGAAAAGAAAAGATTTTTTTGTGTGAAGGATAATAAAAAACGATTGTATTCAAGAATAGAGATCCCTCGTTAAAGAAACTAAATTAGGTTGCGTAAGGATCACGGGCAACTCATTCGCAAGAATAAAAAAATGAGCTGTTCTAAAATCTGATAAGTAAATGTAAAAAATATTTTATCTACCCTTGGAGGAAAGAGGCTCCATTGAGAAAATGGAACTCAAGGATATCTTCTCCATTAGATTTCTCATTACGTCTTCCAAATTGCAAAAAAAAAATACCTTCAACGACGTCAAAATATTTTATTACTTCTTCATCTTTAATATTTTATCTATTTAAGATTATCCTTTCATATTAAAATCGCGTTATGGTACTTTAAATTTATAATCATGGACCAGTTCAACCATGGAGATCAATAATAACTTGGAGATTTCAATTCCCAGCTCCTCTATAAATTTTTATTTTCAATGTTTTGCTCTCGGGTTGCAGTATCGATTCCGAAATTAAATGAAACCCCATTGCTTCATAACGGAATAATGAATCAGTCAACTCGATGAACGGAATGAAGAAACACATGGCGTCCACCCCGACGGCAGATAACAGGCGGTAATCACGCTGATATCTTGCAGCGTAGACTCCGGCGAGCAGTTGGAAGTTTTATTTTTTTCTCCATTTCTTTACACCTAGGGTTTCTATGTTCACCATATTTCCCCGGTCTTCCATCCCGGTGGCAAACTCTCCTCTTCTCGTCGACAAAGCACGGTTCCTTCGAGCGGCAAGCCGGCCCCGATCTTTAAAATGTCAGGTATCTAGCCAAAATTTTTATCATCTTACGTCGATCGATTATCGAACTATCGTCGTTTTTTGAAGGCCTTGGAGTCTCCCCGCACAGCCACGGCGGTGAATGCGACTACTCTGAAGAATCTCACTTCACGATTCTGGAGAACCAATCCCGCTCTGAAGAAAGAGCTAGAGATGAGAGGAAAACTACCTAGATTATCACAAAATGAGCATGGACAATCGGCGTGTTTACTGAGGCTTCACCGCCCAGGCACAGGTAGAACACGTTGTGCTCGACGGCCATTACTGCCAGTTTATCTGAGCTGGCAGATCGTAGCCGTTATAATTCGTGACGATATGGTCCCGATTAAATGGAGGCTATAAGGACGTTACACGTAGAAGAGAGAGAAGCGTAATAAAACTTCCAAAGGCATTTCGTCGAATGCCTCATTTTAAGGTTAACTCTAACATACTCGCATCCTTTTAAGGAAGTTGACCCTACCTGACAGTATGGTGAAAGGATCCCAAGTTGCTTAGAATAAAATCCATGTTTAACATCACTGATATACATAAAATCACGGTTATTGAAAGCATGAGTTCACAAATAAAAAATTATATTCAACTCTTTGCATTTGATCTTAAAATTCAGAGTAATGGCAAGTCGATGTTAAATCTGTTGGGAGGAAGGTTAAATGATTGAACTAAAGGAATATTTTTGGTATTTTTGGATTAAGAAGCAGAATAATCAATGCAAAGAGAGAGATGTATGCATAAAATGTAATGAACCGCTGATTGAATAGTGGAAATGTGATTTATGGTTTGAAAAATATGAAAGTGCTGATGAAAGAATTGAGAAAATGGAAAATATTGATAGAAAATGATTATAATATAAAGATTTGCGATAGAAACATACTCTAGAATGCTCTCAATTAAACACACCTTTTAGTGCCCGTCCATTTTGCTTGAACTTGGCGTTTTGCATATAACACGAGGAGTGAATAGAAAAGAGAAAAAAAAATCACTAGAAATAATGTTCTATACAAGAAGAATGATCGATTGGTGCATTCTTTCTTCTAGGTAGTTAATGCTAGAAGCACTCATCAAAACTTTTAAAACCCTAAATCATTTACTTATGAGGAGAAAGAAGGTGAGAACAATTCTGAGGAGAGATTGAGAGTGGCGAGATGAAGAGTTGAAGAAAAAATAGAGGGTATGAAAACTTCTTCCACTCCCTTGTGCACGTGCACGCGCAAGAGAGCAAAAATGGGATAGAGGGAAGTGGGAAGAGGAGGAAGAAGGATAGAGAGAAAGAATTCTCCTGCTGACATGGACACACATGCAGGAGTGAGAGCAAGGGAGAGAGGGAAGTGATAAGGAGGATGATGAAGAGAGAGGAGAAGGTAGATGCAGAAGTGGAAGAAGAGAAAGAGGAAGAGGAGGATAACACAAAGAATAGAAGAAGGAGAAGACAACTGTGAGGAAAGGTGAGGCACATTGGAGCAGACGAAAGAAATTCTCATCTGTCTGCTTGCACACGAGAGAGCAGCGAAAGATGGAGAAGAAAAAGGCCCGGTGAGAGGGGAACATGAAAGGAGAAGGAGAGAAAAAAAAAGGAGAAGGTGTGTGCGCGCACTTGAGAGAGAGAGATTATTCTCTCTCTCTTTTTCTTTTCTTCCTTTTTTATCAAAGAGAGGGAAACATGGTGGCCAATTTGGGCTGCCACGTCAGCTACCCATTTAAAAAAAGATCAAAAATTGAGGAATTATTTTTAACATCATTTCTTAATGATTTTAACCTCTATAAATTCATAAAAAACTCAAAAAAAATCAAAAAAAACTTTCATATTCCTCATATGGAAAATTTTATTTAATAAAAATCATGATAACATGCATTCATAAATATTTTCAAGTCAATAAAGGGATTTTAAATGGGACATAAATATAATTATATTTTATAATTAAAGAAGATTATCTTCTTGATAACTCAATTTTATTAAATACTCATTAAATGCTATCAAAATATGAAAAATCAAAAATTTCCTTTTAAACATAATAATAATTGTTTTAATTATTTAAAACCATTATAACATGAATTTATGATTATACTTATAGAAATAAGTGGACTAAATGCATGATATGAATGCATGAATTTGCATGTTGTTAACCACCTTTGTCCATAAACGGTCAACTTTTGTTACCCCTAAGTCGACTTCCTCAAGTCACTTTGCCACAAGAAACTCATCCCATTCTACAATATGTGGGTCAATGTAAGAGAGAGAATTATAATCTTCATCACCCCTTATTGTATTATTCTTTCTCTAAGGAATTACCTATGACAAAATGAAACTACATCGCTCGTTGCCATCAAAGGCTGGTGGCAGCAGATCTTAAACGACATCAATTTCTTGCATTTCAGCAAGCAACCCATCATCTTTCATGATCTCGAATCAAGCAAAATATTTATCAACAGAAGTCTCGGGCATGTAGTAAATGATATTTTTTAAAACTCGAGTATTTGGAAAGCTTAGTAATGAGGTATCTATAGGTGAAGATTGGGGCTCTAGGACTACTGATGTTTGATGGACTTTCTCACTGTGAAGAATGCCCCTAGGATGAGCGTTTGTGATTATAATGGGTGTTTAATGAAGCAATTGTGACAACCTCATAGGAGAGCATTTATTCAAGGAGGTATCATTTGAGGTTTGCTTGAATCCTTTTTTTATTCTTATTTTCTATTGCAATTGGCCTCTTGGAAGTTCATGACTAATTGTGGATCTAGACAGCCCAAGTTGGTAGATTTGGAATCCGTGAGAGGATCTATAGAATTTAGAAAATGGGAATTCATGAGAGGAGAAATGGATAAAAATTAACATCAAAGAAATGTGAATCAGAATGAAAATTAAAATTAAGGTAATAGGAGAACAAGAATGATGAAGCATTATACACCTATAGTTAGTAAATATTTTACCGAGATAGTTCCTCCCCTCGAAGAAGATGCAAACTTTAATATTGACGCAAACTTCATAAATTCACTAGCTAATATTGGTGGGTTGATTTCAGAAAATCCTTATCAGAATTTTGGAAGAATTAGAAAGAAAATACTTTTTATCTCATATACTGATAACATGCATTTATAACTTGAATTCTTATCTTAATTAACTCATATTCATGCTTATTTTATCTGAATATGATGCATATTATCATACTTTTCAGGAATTTTCTCCATTGGCATGTCATTTCACTAAAGTTGATATTTATGCATAAATTAGGGATAATTTCATGTTTAATAAATGATTAATCTTTTGTTTAAATTAATAGAAGTTAATCTCTGTTATTGAATGAGTTTTGACTTTAGTAAATGTTTGGAAGGATGATTTTATGATGAATTTATGATTTAAAATGTTTAATGAGAAATGATTTAAGTAAATTATAAGTCATCTTGATTTCTTCTTTCTAAATATATTTTAAATGACACGATATTAAAAGGAAAAGAATTTGTGATCCAATGGAGAAAATTTGGATTAAAAAGGAGTTGTATATTTTAAATTATAAATTTCTGAAGTTTTTATGCATTTTTTCCGATTTTTATTTGATTTATAAATTGAATTTCTAATTAAAAATATTGCAAAAAGGGGTTTTACTTGCAGGGTGACGTGGCGGCGGCTGACGTGGCGCACGGACCAGGGTGACGTGGCACGTGGGACCAACCCGGGTTGCGACGTGGCACTGAGGCCACATGGCAGCGCCCGAGTGGCCCGCGCAAGAGCGCGGCAGGGCGCGGCCAAGTGCCAGGGAGGCCACGCGGCCACATGGGCTCCCGTGTGGGGCGCCACGTGTGGGTTCGGTAAGAGAGGGGATAGAGACAGTTAATAGGGGAATTCACTCCCCTATTTATACACATTATTTTCCTTTCTTTTCTCCGTGTGGGACTATGTTCCCACACGGTCTTACTTGTGCAGGACGCGTGCAACTTACCGGACGTCGGATGCGATCAGGACGGCTACGATCGCGTGGACCCGAGTCCACGCGATCGTCAAATCCATCACGTGCGCAAAAGGGGGACTTAAGTGATGACAATCGGACGACGTACCTTGCGCCACGTGGCGTCCTGAGAAGCTCTCGATCGGCATCAATCGAAGGCCTTGAGTTGATCGCGATCAGACGGCTGATCTTCATCGAGAGATGATCACGATCGGACGGCTGGCGGAGGACTCGCATCGTGATCGCGGCGCACGGGATCGGTGAATCCGGATTGTTCATCTAACTGGAGCCCATCGGACGGTTTAGAGGCTTCGTGGAAGAACTCCACGATCGCGGTCCGATCGAACCGCGATCGCGGCGCGATCGAGCCGCGATCGGGGAGTTTATGTGACGCAATCGCCTCCAGTCGATCGGAGAACGATCGACGACTGACCAGGACCTCGATCGTGGCCCGATCGTGGCCTGATCGTGGGTCTTCTTGAGGCGAAAATCGTGGCTATTTCGAAGCGAAATCGAAGCGAAATTGTGGCTGATTCCAAGCCAATCCGGAAGCTATGTCCTCGCCAAGTGAAACCGCCTCCACGATGCATGAATTCCGCCCCCACGACCACATCAATTGCCCACGATCTTCGGGCCAATTTCCCTCTTTAAAAGCATGTATTTCCCTTCATTGTTCTTCAACTTTTGATCGACTCGTGAAGAAATTAAGCGAGTTTCGAGGAAGATCTCTAGTTCATCCCCCCGCGTTTAGACTCGATTGCGAAGCAATTGGAGCGGGATTGGTCACGAATTTCTCCTTGATTTCATCGAATTTTCCCCTTGAATTCCGAACGTCCACGAGGAAGAATCTGAGCAAATTCACTTCAATCTACGAGAATTGGAGCCCCATCCTTGTGGAAATCAAATTAGTAGTAAGATTCGATCGATTATCAGGAGATAATTTGAGTTTTTATTAGATTTAGAAGTTTAATTTTGCAAATTAGTTCATAGTGTTCTTCATTTTCCCCAATTTTAGGTCCAAAAAGATGCTGATTTTGAGAATAGGATATCTCTTTGATTATAATTCTAAATCACTTGATTTTAGTTTCATTGTATTCCTCTTTTCATCAGCTTTCCGTGGATAGCAAATTCATCAAATTCCGAGTTCATTTGACCCTCCAATTTGACGTTTGACCAAGGACTGTTTATCTTTCATCAGAAGTCAAACGTTGACTTTCGGGGTCAATTACTTTTTATTGACAAATCAGAATTTGATAATTTTGGTCTTTTTAGATTCCTCTGGTTCTTAGATTTCCATTGACATAGAAATTGAAAGATTTGGATTTCATTTGGTCATTCAATTTGAAGATTTCCTCTGAGGTGTTAATTTCGGGGATTTTCTGATAGTTGATTTTCAATAATTCATAATAAATCCATTTATTATCCAAAAATTACAAAATATATATCAATAAATTTCATTTTCTTTCTAGTTTCCAAATATCTAAGTTTCATAATTTTCTGACTCTGTTTGGTTCTCTGATTTTTACAGAACACCTACGTTGGTGAAAGTCAATGCTTTGACTTTGACTTTTGACTTTTCTCTGTCAAATCCGAGATTTCAATTCTTGAAACTTCTTATTTACCTTATTTATATCATTTTCATATCTTAAATTTTATTTTCTCTTATTTAAAACTCCTTTTAAACCTAAGTTTGACCAAGTCAACTCTGCGATTAAAGTCAACCCTGCTCTCTGTGGATCGACCCGATACTTACCCAATACTTGATTATTATATCTTGTATTTGTGAGTTCAGTTTTATAAATTTTTTTTGACCATCGTCTTTGTGTTTTATCGACGCACGAAAACAATACGTCATATACCCAGAGTTTTTCATAGAGTAATGAAATTAAGGTCTTTCCCCCAAGCCTTCTCGAATAGAACCAACGATTGTTTTAGGAATCTAGGCCTGAATTTTTTCAGCTGGAATGAAATAGAATAATTCCTCTCAGGAAAAATCAAGACGTTTAGGCAAGCGATTCAAACATTTAGGCAAGGGAAAGAATCATTTTTTGAGGCATGGGAATGATTTAAATATTTGACAAGGAAATTTCCACATCATGGTTTCAATAATTGTCAATTGAAAAATATTTTATATATTACAGGCTAACTAATATTTCTTGGAATAGAGTGAGGTGATATGTGGTTGATCAATGATGGATTAATGTGATGATGAGTTAGAAGAATTGGTTGAGAAGTTGGCTGAAAATGATAGTCATCATTTGAGTTTAAGACCATGAGAGAAATGTAGAACCAAAACAACTAGTCTTGAATGCCAAGTGTATGGAGTGTGATATTAAAAAGGATTTAACTAGAAAGGAGCAAGGGAACTCATAGTCAACTAGGAAAAATGGCTACAATGTTACAAAAATTGGTAACAAGCTCTAATGTTTCCAAAGTGCAAAATGTTCTTTGTTCAATTTATAATAGAAAAAGTCATATTGACAAGAAATGCATGCATAATTAATATAGAAATATGATAAACCAATAACCTCCTAACAATTCATGGAATGGGTGTGGGATTAGAAACAACAAAAAGGACCCTCAAACCACTATATCAACGAAAACCTTATTTTCATCCTTATAACTAGAAATCCAAGGAGCAAATTTTTTTAACGATTCTACTTTTCAGGTTATGCGAGGTATGATGTAGAAATTTTCAAAGAGCATGCAAGGTATGAATGTGAGGATGAATTAGATGGCAAGAGAAATGGAACAACTTAAGATGGAGAACCTAAATCAAACCAATTGAAACACTAACAACATGAATGGTAAATAGAAAGAGATGGACTCAACAAAAGGTCAACTTACAACTCAAACTTATATTAATCCTCGTAATATATCTTCACTTGACTCAAATGAAATAATTTTTATAGGAAAATGATGAGGGTATTGACAAAGCAAGACCGTGAGGTCATTGGAAACACACAGTCACGCGTCAAAAATTAATCCAAATTCACCAATTTTATGAAATTAACACGAATTTAGAAGTATAGTGGTGAATAAGGGTTGAATTCACGAAGAAATAAGGGAATTTTGAGATATCTTTTAAAATTAGATCAAATCAGATGACAAAATGTGGTGAGAAATTAGGGATATTGATATTTTTTGAAAGACGAATCCACGGAATCAAAAATCATGAAATTTGGATCAAGATTTGCGGAGAAATCATCAAGTGAATGAGATAGAAATTTCTAAATTTAAAAATCACAAAAAATCAAATTTGAAATTGAAATTCACTAAAATTACAATTCAAAATTGAAATCTAAAGCTATACGAAGAAAGATTTGGATGAAACTCAATTTCTAACCCAAGATTGTGCTCAAATTGATCCAATTACTTGCCAAATCAAAGGCTTTTCATTCCCGAATTCGAAAAACAATCGTTGATGTTCAAGAGTCGATTTATTCCTATTCTCTCAATGAAATCTCACTTTCAAACACTCAGTGGACACAAAAATTGATCTAGAAGTGATTGAAAGCAAGAGATTCAAGGGATTTGGTGTCTAGACAGTTCAATTACTCGAAGAACACAAGAATGATTTATAATGTCAAAGAATATCTCAATTCATAAGGCAAATTGGGCGTAATCGTTGGATCAAGATTTAATTCTTCGATCAACGACTCTGATGAAACGACAAGCTTTGAATCGTTACGATTAAGTTGAGTATGTTAGATCTTGAATGGACCATCTAGATTTTTCCACGTCGCGCGTGTTATAAGTAATGCAATAAATGCTCGCCATTTGATGTTGATCCAATGCTCCAAATGTGTTTCGTTTGTTTTAATCTCAGCCGTTATAACTCCTCAGATCGACGGCTGGGATTAAATTTTTGTAAAAATGATTCGCTGACAAATAAAATTGTGCCGCGTACCCCGCGCCGTAAGTGAAGATTGATGCTCCTCTTTAAAAGCGTTAATCCAATGCTCCTCGTATCACCACGTCACCTGCACACTTAAAACAAGAAAACATAGTACCACATGACTTTTAAAAGAAATTTTGGCGCATATAAAGGGTGTACGCAATTTAGGAGTTAGCGAAAATCTTTTACAGTGCTTTCTCGTTAATCACACACACACGCGCGTACACACGCACACACGCGCACATGTGGGCACTCACACATGAATACAAAAGGTGTACGCAATTTAAAAGGTGTACGCAATTTAGGAGTTAGCGAAAATCTTTTACAGTGCTTTCTCCTTAATCACACACACACACACGCGCACACACGCACACACGCACACACGCGCACACGTGGGCACTCACACATGCGCACATGAATACACATGTGTGACACATGGCGGTCTCATATGTCGCCACGTGGCACCGCTTTTCTGCTTGTGCCTCATCAGCTGCCACATCAGCTGCCACATCAGTATGCGATAAAAAAATATTTTAATAAATTTAATTTGAATCAATCGATTTTAAATTCAGAAAAATTCAGAAAAAATCTAAAAAAATCCCAAAAATTAGAAAATTCATATATTTTAAAATATAACTCCAAATTAATCCAAATTTGTTTCATTGGATCAGAAATTAAATTATCTATCATTTTTAAACGTCAATTTTAATAAATAACAAGAGAATAAATTTCTATTTGAAAAATATACTCATTTCTTTTAGATTTTAAAACTTAGAAAAATATATCAGTGTATATAAAATGATTTCTCTTATTATTTAGCCTGAAAAACTAATTATAATTTAAGTAAATATAGGGATAAAAAAATTATTCTTAATTTATCATAATTAACCCTAATTTAATGCATTTTGAGATTATAATGACTTTCATAGAATGATAGATAAACATTTTAAAAAAATATGATAACATGCATTAGAATGGAATGTTTTTATGCCTTAATTTGCATTAATAATCATATATTTTCATGTTTAATTTGCATGTTATCAGGTATCTATGCTATGATGAAATTGAGAAATAGGAAACACGTAGTTTATCCCGATGATCGGACTTATGAAGGAATAAGAATGGAAGAAGTAGGTAAAGAAGAGGAAAACTTAGAAGAAGAAAAGATATGTAACAAAAGAGATGATTGAGAAAGAACCCCTACATGATAATAAGCAACTCCAATCCCCTTTCTCGAACCCATTAAATCTTAAAAACCTACAAGTTAAAATAATATACTCAAAAAAGCCAAAAAGGAAACCTCCATCTATACTCCCTTAGAAAAATCTTGATAACTCTAAAATGCTAATTGCATCCATGCATTATATACCATGTTTAGGTGCTAATCAATACTCATGTGATGAGAATATCTATTACTTTATGGCTATGGTGTAAATATGGCTGTCTTATCATGCATCATTTTCTATATTATATTTATATAATGCGACCAAACATCTTCTTGTAAGTCAAGTGGTCCAATTCTCAAAATTTCATGATTTATCCAGATGCAAGGACATAGGTACTCATATAGAATAACATGTATACGATTTTTAAGAATAAAGAGGAGAAAATGAACTCTCCACCTTTTCAGGAGCTAAGTCAACTCTATTTCCATGAAGTCAAATAAAGTTAAAGGAATTCAAAGGAGGTCAAAGGGATATCATGAAGGTCAAATATAGTCAAAGTAAGTTTGAAAGTAATTAGATGGATCATCCTTTTTTAGGATAATCCATATTTTAGGAGGTCAAATGGAGTCTACTTCCCTATTTTTATGAAAGTTTGACCAACTGCTCTAATCTCTTTGAAAAATATAATCTAATCAATTTAAAAGGGGACTAGGCCCCTTCTTTTATGGGACCATAAATAGGATTTGATCCAATTTCAAAGGAGGAGGGCACCACTATATTTAGAAGAAGAAGGATGCCACTTTTGGAAATGTGGCACCCCATCCCTTTTAAAATAAAGGGACCCCACTTCCTCAAGAAGTGATAAGATGTCCCTTTATTTTTGAAATGAGCATTGAAGCCCCATAACTTATAAAGAGAAAGTGGCCCCACTTCCTTAAGAAGTAGGGTGACTCCTCTTTCTATTTAATATAAAGTGGCCCCACTTCCTTAGAAAGTGCTCGTGTGTGCGATTGTGTGTGCGCATGTGGGCACGTGTGCGTGAGTGTAATTAGAGTGATAAAGCTTCCTTTTTAGGATAACGCTATCTCTCACAATCACTTGTATCTTATATACTCCTTGAATCACGTGATTTTTCGTGATGGAGGACTATGTTTTTGTTTAAATATGTGCAGGTGACGTGGTGTTAGGTGGAGCGTCTGATTCACGTGTTAAATTAAAACCATTGATCATCACTTAAGTTGGGGGTTACGCGGCGCAATCAGATTCATATTTTAAATGTCTAATCTCAGCCGTTCATCAAAGGAGTCAAAATGTCTGAGAGTAAATTCGACGAAATGCATATGAAGTGTTAGATCAAGATCAGACGGCAAGCGTTTCACGCGTTTCTTCTTCACGCGCTGATAAGCATAAAAATATGGTCGTTGAATGCGTAAATTTATGGATGAAACAAATTTATACTCAACTCTTCAAAATCTGATTGTAAATTAGAACAATGGCAAGTTGAGGTCGAATCCACAGAGAGGAAGGTTAAAAGATTGAAATCAGGAAATATTTTTTGCATTTTTTTAGATTTATAAGGCGGAGATGAACGATCAAAGGAATAAAATGTGTGGAGATGAAATGAATCAAACAAGTGCTCTCGAACTCCTTGCGAAGATTGAAAACCTTTGATTGATGGTGGAAAAGTGATTTTAGGATTTAAAAATGATAAAATGTTAATAAAAAGATGAGGAAAATAGAAGAAATGGATAGAAAATGATCCTAATCTAAATATTCATGATGAAAACACATCTAGTGATGCTCTCTAATCAAGACATACCTTCGAGAGCCCATACATTTCGTCCGGGCTGGGCGTCTTGCATCCAACATGAAGAATGAAAAGAGAAGAGAAGAAACTCACTAAAAATGGTGTTCCATACATGAAGAATGGTCAATCACTGCCTTCTTTCCTTCTGTGAGAGATCCTCATCTCCTCCTGCGTTTCTCTTATAAACTCCAATAAACTATTGTCAACTTGATCACAAGAGGGAGTAGAATAAAAATCACATGATCTAGAGTGAGGAGATGTATTTTGAGGAACAAAAGATGAATGAGTGGAATAGGGTTGATTCTCATAAGAATTTTCAAAAAAATGAGTGTTGTTGAATGTGGGTTGACGATAGTCATAAGAATTGGCATTTGAATATAAAGTATAATCTTGACAAATTTTTGTTTTCTATCATAATGATATGCATCTTCCTGGTAGTAATTAGAATGATTTCCATAATTATATTTATGCATGTCTTTATTAGAGAAGTGATTTTTCCTATAATGACCAAACATGATTAATTTCAATCTAAAATAGATAAACAAAGAATAAAAATTTCAATCTAATAGACACCTACCTCCCTGGCAACGGCCCCATTTTCATATGCGTAAAAATATGGACGTTGAATGCGTAAATTTACGTATCAAACAAATTTATACTCAACTCCACAAATTCTGATTTAAATTTAGAACAATGGCGAGTTGAGGAAAGTTAAACGATTGAAATCAGAAGATATATTTTTGGGATTTTTAGATTTACAAAGTAAAAATGATCGATAAAAGGAAGAAGATGTTTGTAAAAATGAAATGAATTGATCAAATGCTTCTAAACTCCTTTCAAACGTTGAAAGCCCTTGATCGATGGTGAAAAAGTGATTTTTAGGGGTTGTGGAAAGAGTGATTTTTTTGTCTTGGAATTTAAACCAATCCCAGCAGATTTATGGAGCTTGAAATAACGATCATGCCCACAAAATTTTAGCCCCTAATTTGATTAGGAGCATGAGATACCATGATTTTAATTTGAAGCATTTTTGTCTGTTGATCTGGACTTCTCTACCCTCCAATCACGCCGGTCAACCCACTCTTGTCGGTCAAACTTTGCTTAAAGAAAAAAAAAGTAGTTTCTCTCCTCTCTCCTCTCTCATCTCTCCTTGCTCCTCTCTCCTCTCTCCTCTCTCCTCTATCTTCTCTTCTCTCTAGTCTCTTAAAGTGATGTCGAAAAATGCAGAGAACATGTGTGAGAGGGTGAGGGGGAGCAGTTTTCTCGCGCGAGTGAGAGAGGGCGAAGAAGGCATCAAGGATGAGTGGCGGAAGAGAGATCACCTCCCCTTGTGCCTCTCCCTCGACGATGTTATTTTTCGTTGCGAGAGAGAGAGGGTGGAGATCTCCTCCTCCTCTCCTCTTACGTGGGCAGAAGCACGCATGGAGGAGAAATATGAGGAGATGGGAGGCAATCCTCTCCTTCTCTCCGTTATGTGCGCTCACGCGCATGCAAGAGAGAGGGAAGAGAAATGAGACAAAGGAAAGGAGATTGGAGGAGGAAAAGGAAGAAGAAAGAGAAAGAAAGGGAGAGAGGACGGACAGTGGGAGAAGGCGAGGAGAGCGCGAAGAGAAGAAAGTTCTTCTCGCAATGAAAAAATTTCCGTTGCGAGAGAGAGAGAGAGATCGTGGCAGAGAGGGAGAGGAGAAGACAAGGCACGTGAAGAAAGGAGAAAGGAGAAAGGAGGCGCTCGAAGAGAGTGAAGAAAGAGAAAGGAGAAAGGAGACGTTCAAAGAGAGTGAAGAAAGAGAAAGTGATGGAGAATTATTTTTGAAACATGAACACAAGGGTTCTAAGTGAACCTATCCTCCTCCTCCTCCTCCTTATCTACCACTTTGTGAAATTATCCATTCCTTAAATGGATGAAGAAGACCTCTCTAAATAATTAAATAGAGAGTAGATCTTAAGGGAATTATCTCCCCTCCTCTTTTTATTTTACATTGATCCAAAGATTGACTTGGTCAAAAGAAGTTAGCCTTATCCTTAGATAATTAGAATTCCTTGAATGGACCAAGTCAACCACCCTTTTCCCTTTGATATAGGTTCCTTATTTTCCAAACCTTCTCCACCATATCATAGGTACCCTATATCATTTTAATTAATGATCTCAAAAGAAAATCAGTAGGAAACCTCTTGAATTACATCCCTTTATTTCTTTGAAACCACTCTTAGTTAGAATCATAGGAGAAGTCAATTACTTATGCAAGAAGCTATCTCCTCAACCTATTCAAGACCAAGACTTATGAAGAAAATCAGACAAGAAGACCTACACATAACGACTCCAATCAGGAACAGTGTGGAGAGAAACCGACAAGTTCCCTATTCTAAGAATCTATTTCATCAACACCGAGGAACAGACTTGCGGAAGCTTTAAATACCTCTCAAACAGGTGTAAATAAAGCTCTCCTCGAAGAAAATCCAGGAACGTCCGAGGTCATTGCATCTGAAGAGAAGCTCCACCTCCACAACGGTCAACCGAAAACCTCAAATATAGGAGACAACGCTGAAATACTCGACGCCATCTTCGTCTTGCTGTCGTGAAACAAGGTGAGTGCCTTGGAGTTATGAGAGAACTGCTGCGAAAAGAAGCTCCATTAGTCCACCAATCGGCGAGCAAAATCCCGTCCAACGACGAGATGTTCTGAACTCCTTCCAGTGAAAGCCTTGAGAAAGCGCAGAGATTATTCAACGAGAGGTCAACGTCAGTAATGGAGTTTCTGTCTTGTCGAATCACGAGCACCAAAGAAATACGCGGGAAATCGTTAATTTTCTCAGCGGATTCCACTCATCGTTAGACTTACGAACAGCCTGTCCGTCAACATCTATCCTGAAGATCTGCCTTTATTCCCTCGAATGGGAATTTTCCCATGAAGGTTACTCCTGCCAACGTCTCAGCATCCTCTCTCGGCTTCTCCGCACGGTCGTCAGCGACGACCTCACGTTGAATATCCGGAGTCTATGAAGCGATTCGGGAGCATCGCTTTGTCCCTTCCATCAGGTATTCTTCCTCTCTTTAAAGCGTGTGATAGTTCATATTAAGTCCATAAGTCCACATTAAGCCACCGTTATATCCGTTTCACAATCTTCTCCTTTTCCTTTCTTAAATCCTATCATAAATTTTATCGTTCTCACCCTGCATTTTCTATCACCTATTCCGTCCTCTTATCTTCCTCTTCATATTATAGAATATATTATCCTCTCTTAAATCTCTCTCCGCTCTTCCTCCTCTATTCCCTTCAGCCGCTATCTTATATTATATAATATAATATTTTTACCTCTCTTCTCTTTATCACCATCATTATTCTATTTTAACATAAACTCCCTTAATATCTATTTCTATATTTTATTCTCTAATTTATTATCATCCATTCTATTTTTCTTATCTCTTCATTATCTTTATCATTATCATCCTCATTATCTTCATTATCCTCTTCTTATTTCCGAAAATATTCTCACATAATCTTCAGTGAATTAGCCATTCATTCATCGGTGGTATCAATTCATAGGTCCTCCCCTAATTTGTAGGAATAGTATCAACCTTAGAAATATCCTACATCAGAAAGAGAGGGAAGAGGAGGATTTTCCTCCTCGCACCTGTCCTCGCAAAGCGCTGGAGAGTGAGAAAGGAAGAGAGGGAAAGCGGAAGAAAGAGAAATAGAGGGAAGAGGAGGATTTTCCTTTTTTTATATATTTTATTTTCTTTATAAAAATTCATTTTTAAGGATTTTAATATCTAAAAATTCTAAAAAAGATTTTAAAAAATCGAGAAAAATTATTTTTAAAAGTAGATTTTTGATGAATTAATGTCATTAAAATACCCATAAAATGCTATTAATTTATAAAAGTCAAGAATATCTTTTAAAACATAGAATTTATCAATTTAATCATTTTAAATCATGATAACATGTATTTATGATTATATTTGAAAGAAGAAATGAATAAAATGCATGATATTAATGCACTAAATTGCATGTTATGATGAGCGATGTGGTGAAATTTTGGCAGTCCATCTTGGATCCACCGGACATGACTTAACTGTAATGGTTCAAAGCGTGGCATTTCATCTCAGCCATTAATCAAAGATGAAATGTCAAATCCGATGGTTACGCCCAAATTTGCCTATTTATAGAAATGTTCTTCGATGGAAAATGTATTCTTGGTTCTTCAAGTAATCAAACTATCTAGACACCATGATCCTTGAATCTCTTGCTTCCAATTGCTTCTAGATCAATTTTCATGTCCACGAAGTATTTGTTGAGAGAATAGAGAAATTGATTCTTGAATGCCTAGGATCGTCTTCGAATACGCGGAATGAATAGCCTTTGATCTAGAGAGAAATTGGATCAATTCAAGCACTATCTTTTGTTAGAAATCGTGTTTTTATCCTAATCTTTCTTCCTATAACCTGTGATTTTAATTGCTAATCATATATTTTGTCAATTTCAATTTTGATTTTGGTTTTTTGTGATATTCTCGTTCCAAAATTTCTTTGTGATTCGCTCATCGATTTCTCCGTGAATCTTGATCCAAATATTGTAACTTTTGATTCTGTTGATTCACCTTCAAGTTCTCTGTCCAATTATATCAATACCCCTAATTTCCCACCTCACTTCATTGGCAGATTTGATCGAATTTCAAAGAATTCATAAAAAATACTTTAATTCTCTATGGATTCGACCCTTATTCATGTCTATAGTATTTAATTTGTGATTATTTCTTAAAATTGGTGAGTTTGGTTTTTATTTTGACACACATCTGCGTGTTTTTAATGACCTCGCTGATTTGCTTCGTCACCCCACCCCTACATTTAGGGTGTAGTTAGGGGTGCATCAAGGG
>CM044106.1:8136242-8213367 GCA_024174645.1 Lemna minuta
GCATTCTACGGTGATTATACAATTATTATCTACAGATCGTTGACATAAATACTAAAATTCACTGTAAATCTCTATCAGGTAATTTGTTCAGTTTCTGTTCTCCAGCATTAATTTTACCTACAATCTGCTTGATCACCTTTACTTTCCCCTTCATTTAATATTGTTTTGCTTCTTGACAATTACACTTACGAGTTATTTGGCATAAATAGATTTCTTGGTTTACATTACTAATTGGTGTTTTATGTCAGTTTGTTATTTTTTTGGTGTCTCAATAGCCAGGGTGTATTTAGTTAAATTCTACTGATTTATATAATCTTTTAGTTTATTTAATTTACTGCTGTCACGGTCAACTTGATATCGACAAAGGTATATTAAGTTATAATTTGCCATTTTCAGCTCATTATTCAATATCTTGTATAATTGTGTTTTACTTTAACATTTGCTTTTCAAGATTGAAAGTCAAGACCAAGTGGTACGCTATCTACCTCAATCAATTGTTTTGTCAGATAGATTAGTTATTTGGGCTTAAAGTTATTTCTATTTTCAGTGTTAGCATCATCTTTTATTGAATCGATTTTTCAATGAGTTAGTTGATTAATTTCATTCTATTTGAGTGGGAATCCAATCACAGAGTCAACCCTACTCGGTCCTGGTCAGCCCCTCTGCGAGTCACAGTCCAACCCTGCTAGGTCAAAGTCAACCCATAAGTCAAATTTAACTATAAATAAAGAGTCAACCCATAAGTCAAAGTCAACTATAGATTAAAGTCAATTGCAATCAAAAGTCAACCCATAAGTCCAGTCTGCTATGGGGCCGAAGTCAACTGTTTGTCAAAGTCAACCACAACTAAAAGCCCAGTCATTTCTTTGGTACTCGAGAGCTTAGGAGACAAGTCTCTTGTACATAAATTGTTCATTTACGAAGATTATTTATTGTTTGTTATTTAGTATTTCACATATTTGAAAGCTTATCTAGTTAGATATATAAATAAATATACATATATCTGCATTAACACATCCACTCGAGGTATTTGATCAAGTTTCATGGTTGGAAAACATTGAGGGACAGTTGACTCACGAAGTGAGGAGTCTGAGGCAGGAAGGCAAGTTCTTATCACATTGCGGTGATCGGCTTGACACAATTAGAAGGAGGCAAGACAAGACTTGAAGGGACGCATGATCGTGGGAATCGGCTGAGGAGTTAGGGCATCAAAGAGGCAAGAGGTCGAGCCTGGGGTAGTGTCATAGGAGTCGAGGTAAGGTGAGTGTGAGGGTTGCTGCTGAGCAGAGCCTAAACCCTTGTATTGAACATTGTCCTTCACCATTGACTGGTGAGATGATTAGGTTTATTTTGTAGAGTGGAGGCCTCCCGAGTCGATAGTACTCGGGACTGGATTGAGGGACATTAGGATTCAGCAGTATAAAATCAGTCGCGTACCGTGAGGCGAGTGAGAAGTGAAAAATCAATCCAATGACTATGCCCAATTCTCATCGTATTTAAACTCCTCTCTTTGATGATTGATATATTCTTGGAATTTCTGATTAATTGGACTTTTTGAATAGCTCAATCCTTGAATCTCTTGCCTTCAATCATCTTTTCGACTCATTTTTGTGTCCAAGGAGTGTTTGAAGTCAATATTTTGCTAAGATTAAAGGGAGAAATCACCTCTTAAACTTTGAAGTTCCATTTTGAAAATGGCAAAATGAAAAGCCCTGATTCAAAGATTTAATTAGATCATTTCTAATGTAATTGTGGGTTAGATTTTGTATTTTCATCATAATAGTTGTTTTTTAGCATTAGATTTAAATTTTGAAGCATAAATTATGTGAATTCGACAATTTTCTTCATTTTCTCTCTCATCAAGATGGATTTCTCTCCCTAACTTCACTCTTTAATTTCTCTATGGATATAGATCTGATTTGAGTGATTTTTGATTTTGTGAAATAGATCTTTGAGTCTTTTTTCATATATATTTCTCATCTTAATTTTTCATCCAATTTGATTGAGATTGAAAACATCTAAAAAATGTGCTATAATTATCTATGGATTCGACGCTTACTCACCTCTATACTAAATTAATCACAATTAATCTTGAATTTAAGTGAGTTTGGTTGTAATTTTGATGCGTGGACGTGTGTATTTGATGACCGCATAATCACCCTCCGTCAACTTCCAAAAAATGACTAAAATTACCCCTACACCAGTTTATCACAGCACACATGTCACCCAAGACAATTCCCTTCAAGTCAAACAAGATCCTATTTTACAGTGAGAGATGTGCCTATTTAAGACTAGTTCCTAGGGACGTTTCCAAGTGGGTACATCCTAGGCGTTAAAGATCCCTGTTGTATTGGTGTCTTTCAAAGGTAGTGAGTTAAAATTCTTCCTTAGGATTAGTACGTTTTTATGATGTGGAGTGACAACCCTCATTCATGGAGTCCTCAATGTCTGCTCAGCTTATTGATAACCCATGAAACGTGATCTTGATTAGTTTGTGGAGGAAGATTTTGAGAGTGATTGCCATCACATCCGTAGATCTCTAACATGTAATTTCCATAGCTCTACTCTAAGTGGATTTTGAAGCATTTTTATTATAACTTGAATTTTAATTAGCTTCAATTCAACGTCTCTTTAACTAAGATGTTCAAGAATAAAGTGACATCAAATCTCAATGTGCTTTTGTCTTGAATGAAAAATGGTTGTCTGCTAGATCACTATCACATTTTTTAACTTAGAAAAAAGAGATAGTGAGATAGATTGATGATGAGATAATGTTATGATGAAGTAAAAATTTACAAAAAGTGAATACAAATACAATTTGATGGTATTAGAAGACCTTAGTAGTATGAAGGATTTATGATAAGATATTATTTTGATGATAACAAATGTGATAGAAAATAAATATACCAGAGGATTATGTTTTGGTATAAACACAAAGGATTATGCTTGTCTCTTAAAGTTAAATCTGCGGCAAAAGGAGGCTAAAGGTTTTTGCTCTAACACCACCATTGATACCAAAGTACGAGGAATCAAGTAAGGAAACTCCATTCAATGATAAGAGTATAGTGCTCTACAAAGCTCAGGGGTCAAGTAATGGAAGACAACATTCGACAATAACATCTCTAGTGCATGTGTTTGTATTCAACAAGAACAACATTCAACATTCCTCTCTCTCGCCATGCATTAAATGGTAAACTAAAGATACAACTAAAACCAATGAAAGATCTTTGAATGGAACAGCCAAAACCACAAAAAAGTGCACTTGATTTTTTTCCCCTTAAGTTGCATCATACTCTTCAGAATAATCTATTTAATGTAAAACATGAATAAAAGTCATAGGTGAATCATGAGTTGATTTCATCTTCGTTCCTTCTCTCGAGTGAGGTCGTTGGAGTTTAGCAAGAGTTAACCTTGAGACTTGTGAGGGAACGGGATGCTAACGAGTAACGAGGGGGGTTGACTGAAGTGACTCAAGGACCTTCGCCCTTCAATTTATAGAGAAGAGGATCATTGAAGGTTCCAAATTCTTGATTGGTTTGCCCATTATTCATAAACAAGAATTCCACTCATTTTAAATAACTCCACGCAAAAAGATGTCCTCATCCCTTCATTTCAATTAAATGATGGCATATAATATTTCTCTATAAAATTAAAAGGCTTAACATTGGAAGCCTAAGGGGCCCACGGTGCTCCTCCAGCACACTAAAAGCGCGACGACAAGACGACGAAGACTAGTGAGAACAGGATGGTGGAGGCGATGTTGAGGATGAGCAATAAGAAGCAGAACAGGACGACACGGAGGAGGAACCCCAGATCTCTGAATATCCACTCTAACCAGTTCTTGAAGGTGTCCCGGCGCCGTTGGTAGTTCCGCAGGTTTACGGACGAGCTGAGTTCGGTGATGAGGTTGACGGCGTGATTTAAGTTGTCCGTCCACATGTTGCAAAGCCGAAGGTTGATGATCCAGAAGAATGGGCAGTCGATTTCTAGAGAGCAAGAAGGCGAAAAGTTTTTTTGTGAGGATTATCACTGAAGAGGACGGCCAGGGGAAGAAGAACCTTGCTTTTTTTTTGGGACTCAACGCTAATCCCGGCGAGATATCAGCCGGATTACAAGCAACTGCCGCCGAGGTTGACGCACCGTTGATTTTATTTGCATTTTAACAATTTCAAAAATCTGCCCAAGAAGGTGGTTATTTCAAAAATTGCAAATTCATGATAGCGATTAACCGCGAATTCATGAGGGGGATCGGAAAGGACGTAGCTAAGAGACCAGCCGCGAATTCGTGATAGCGATCTATCAAAATATCGACGACTGATCCTGGCCTCAGCGGAACGGACAAATCAATTTTATCATTTTATTCCCTCTCATCCTATTTCCCCCCTAAATTTCTCTCTCACTCGTTCTCTTCTTCCTGTCTTCTGCTCCCTCCCGATTCTTGCCTCTCTATCTCTGACACTCTAACAACATGAGGCAGACGGACACAGTACTAGGAAAACTGGAGAAGACTGAAGTGAAAATTTCGAAGTTATAATTCCCCATCTCCGTTCTCATTCCCCAAAATTATATGCTATAATGCAATAAAAGCCATCGCTATGAAAAAAGGGGCCACGAACCGCGAGCGAATCGGGTTGCTGGTCTGATCTCAGGGCACAGATGACAGGAGGCTGAAGGCCAGTCAGCTGAGGGTTTGCACTGTTTGGGGTTACTTCCGTCTGGAGGAGAGAGGCGACGGGAGAGGGATGGCCGGAGGAGGGCGGTGATGTCGAAGAAGATCGCGACCGAGTGAAGGAGAAGGAGCCGAACGACGAGGAGGTAGAACGTTGGGCGTGGACGTAAGGGACGACAATGGTGAGTACCAGCCTGGCAGGGACCTTCGAGTCTTCTTCGGATCGAAAGTCAAGTTTTCCCACTGTATGATCAAATGGTCGCGCGCTTCTCCACGAGCATCGAGAGTATGGAAAAATGGGCCCGAATGGGCCCCTGAACAAAGAGATCCCCAGCAGAAGGCTTCCTTTTTCAAATCGTAACGGCTTTTTTGCTTCTAGGTAGTCGGCTCTCTTTCTCTCTCTCTCTCTCTCTCTCTCACAGAGTCCGTGACGTAAGATTATACGTAGAATCTACCATGAGATTTATGTGAATATTTATTATCTACATAGGGTGAGAAAAGTATTACAGACATTGGATAAATTTTCTCTAGAGATTGAGCCAATCTTCCCTCATATTCAAATAATTTTCAATCGGAACCCTCAATTCTCGCTGCATGCTCAAGACGAATGGTAAAGATGAAGAAAGATAAACGAGAACATTCAATATATTTCTTCAATGAAAAGATACTAAAAAATTAGGATAGTGCATATGAACCCTCAAGAAGTATCTAATGCTTAAGAGCCCTTTTCTAACAAGATCCCCGGTAGAGATAAATACGAGAGGACTCCAAATAAAGATGTATTAAAAATCACGGAAAAGACGGCCTGAAGTATTCTCCTCTGTAACTGAGAGAGGGAAGAAAAGAGATCAAATGGGATGTAACATGGGGAAAAGGAAGCTTCTATTTATAGGTATGAGAGGCCGTAGAGGTTTTCAAGATCTCCTTCGTGGAGAGGAAAAACTCCCTGCCCATTAAATGAGCCAGATTGCAGTAGATAATCTCTCGAAAAGCTAGCAGCGTTTCTCCTCAAAAATTGAGCGAAAACTCGAATGCATTGGCTCATATGTACCGCCATGTATTTTCATCTTGTTCGAGTATCCTTCATGGAGTTGGAGTCTTTGCGACACTCAATACTTTGATACTCCATCTACGAAACTGTGGGTATCTGTATGAGCATGATCTTGCCCACCTCCCCTTCATCTATTGACGAGTACATATCCACCCAATTACAGAAGAATTTCTAATATCTGAGATGAAAGTGACTAAACTTTGAGAAACCTCACTCTCTTGAATCACGTAACTCAATGGAGCTGTTTGATTAAAGTATTATAAATAGTTCCAATTTTCTCTACGGTTCTATGAAGAAAAAGCCATAATAGAAAGCGCTATATATTAAAATCGATAAAGAGAAAGAGAGTCCGATCAGCTGGGAGCATTGACCTCGCCTTCTTCTAGAATCTCATCGTAGAAAGGATCCTCGAGAAGCTGAGAGGCAGAAGGTCGAGACTTGGGCTTACCCAGACAGCGCTCGATGAAAGCCCTCACCTCTAAATTGGTCACCTTGTCAAGAGCCGCAGGACCCACGCCATTAATCACATTTTTGTAGATCTTCACAACGCTGTCGCACTCGCTATATGGCATCTCCCTTGTTACGATCTCCAGAACGCACAACCCAAAGGAGTAAATGTCGACTTGTTCGTCGTACTTCTCCTCGTAGAGCTCTGGCGCCATGAACTCTGGAGTCCCCAGGAGCGAATGGGCCTCGTGAATCTTGTCATCGACAACTGCTGCGAGACCCAGATCCCCAATCTTCACCTGCAACCAAATACTCCTTGTCATACGAAGAAGTAAGACAAAAATATCGTGATATTGCCGAAATACGGATAATTTATTACCTGGCCGTCGTTGCCGTTGATGAAGACGTTGCTGGAGTTGATATCTCGGTGGATAATGCAGGGGGTGTGGGAGTGGAGATACTCGAGGCCTTTGAGAATCTGATACGACCATTTCTTAATTGCTTTCAAAGAAACGTTCGTGTGGCGCTGACGGTATTCTCTCAGATTTCCCGACGTGCAGACTTCGGTGATGAAATTGAGGGTGTGGCTCTGGACATCCGTCCACATGTGATAAAAGGTGATGATATTTTCGTGGCGAAGCGATCGGAGGAGCTCCACCTCGGAGTAGAGACGTTCGATGGCTCTCTGGTCGTTCATGAAGGATTGCAGGCGGACTTGGTTCCATGCAACTTCGATTCCTTCTTCGTTATCGAAAGCCCGATACACTTTCTTCATGGCACCCACGCCAAGAAGATCCGCGTAACGGCCGTATCGCCCTGAAGGTTCGACTTCCACGAAAGGCTCAGAGTCATTATCTCCCGGTTCTCTTACGAGGGGCATCTTGATCTTTAGATCTAGGGAAGAATACGGAAAGAAGAGGGACGTTTGGAACAAGAACTGCAAGAAAACCGAAATGGAAGGGTTTCTGTCTCGCGGGAGATCAGATCTTTAACAGAGAATAAGATCTGGTTTGTTAGATGAAGACGGAGGCAGAACAGATCACGAGAAAGTAGGACGTGCGAGCTTCCTTGAGATACCGAGTCGAGGGAGACATTTCCTTATGAGAGCTGTGAAAAACAAGAGCAACTCAGATACATGGGTGCAACAAGCCCGGGAAAAAAGAGAAATCAGAAAGAAACCAAGGAATAGGGGGACGAAGATCCTACAACATCGGGAGACGATTCGATGTCAAGAATCAGGAACAAAGAGAAGAAGGGTACGGAACGTCATCGATACCTCCAGAAGGCCTGGGAAACGATCTCCGATCTGGATCAAGAATGGAGACTGCAGCAGATTGCGGCGGGCTTTGTTTTCACGACTTTCGAGAGGCGTGTGCGACTCTACGGAAATTCCCAAAGGAACCGAGCCCTGTTTTTATAGGAGGTGGGACCGAGCTGGGTCGCGTCTACTGCGGGTTCGGGCACCGAGATGTTGACCGAATATCCGATATCATCTTCCCCGAAATTTGAGGATTTCCGAGATATGATTTGGCCAACGGAGGGCGAGTTTCCCTTCAAAATTGGAGAGAAATAAGGGAGATAACTACGGGCAAGGGCATATTCGCAACAATAATTTACAATAGTAGACGAGGATTCTTGGATTTTTATTCTTTTGTGAAGGTTATTGTTTTTTTTAAAAGAAAAGATTTTTTTGTGTGAAGGTTAATAAAAAAACGATTGTATTCAAGGATAGAGATCCCTCGTTAAAGCAAATAAATTAGGTTGCGTAAGGATCACGGGCAACTCATTCGCAAGAATAAAAAAATGAGCTGTTCTAAAATCTGATGAGTAAATGTAAAAAATATTTTATCTACCCTTGGAGGTTTCATCTGTCTTGAGGAAAGAGGCTCCATTGAGAAAATGGAACTCAAGAATATCTTCTCCATTAGATTCCTCATTACATCTTCCAAATTGCAAAAAAAACCCTTCAACGACGTCAAAATATTTTATTACTTCTTCATCTTTAATATTTTATCAATTTAAGACTATCCTTTCATATTAAAATCGCGTTATGATACTTTAAATTTATAATCATGGACCAGTTCAACCATGGAGATCAATAATAACTTGGAGATTTCAATTCCCAACTCCTCTATAAATTTTTATTTTCAATGTTTTGCTCTCGAGTTGCAGTATCGATTCCGAAATTAAATGAAACCCCTTGCTTCATAACGGAATAATGAATCAGTCAACTCGATGAACGGAATGAAGACGCACATGGCGTCCACCCCGACGGCAGATAACAGGCGGTAATCACGCTGATATCTTGCAGCGTAGACTCCGGCGAGCAGTTGGAAGTTTTATTTTTTTCTCCATTTCTTTACACCTAGGGTTTCTATGTTCACCATATTTCCCCGGTCTTCCATCCAGGTGGCAAACTCTCCTCTTCTCGTCGACAAAGCCCGGTTCCTTCGAGCGGTAAGTCGGCCCCGATCTTTAAAATGTCAGGTATCTAGCCCAAATTTTTATCATCTTACGTCGATCGATAATCGAACTATCGTCGGTTTTTGAAGGCCTTGGAATCTCCCCGCACAGCCACGGCGGTGAATGCGACTACTCTGAAGAATCTCACGTCACGATTCTGGAGAACCAATCCCGCTCTCAAGAAAGAGCTAGAGATGAGAGGAAAACAACCTAGATTATCACAAAATGAGCAAGGACAATCGGCGTGTTTACTGAGGCTTCACCGCCCAGGCACAGGTAGAACACGTTACTGCCAGCTTTTCTGAGCTGGCGGATCGTAGCCGTTATAATTCGTGACGATATGGTCCCGATTAAATGGAGGCTATAAGGCCGTTACACGTAGAGGAGAGAGAAGCAAAATTAAAAATAAAACTTCCAAAGGCATTTCGTCGAATGCCTCCTTTTAAGGTTAACTCTAACATACTCGCATCCTTTTAAGGAAGTTGACCCTACCTGACAGTATGGTGAAAGGATCCCAAGTTGCTAAGAATAAAATCCATGTTTAACATCACTGATATACATAAAATCACGGTTATTGAAAGCATGAGTTCACAAATAAAAAATTATATTCAACTCTTTGCATTTGATCTTAAAATTCAGAATAATGGCAAGTCGATGTTAAATCAGTTGGGAGGAAGGTTAAATGATTGAAATAAAGGAATATTTTTGGTATTTTTGGATTAAGAAACAGAATAATCAATGCAAAGAGAGAAATGTATGCATAAAATGTAATGAACCGCTGATTGAATAGTGGAAATGTGATTTATGGTTTGAAAAATATGAAATTGCTGATGAAAGAATTGAGAAAATGGAAAAGATTGATAGAAAATGATTATAATATAAAGATTTGCGATAGAAACATACTCTAGAATGCTCTCAATTAAACATACCTTTTAGTGCCCGTCCATTTTGCTCGAACTTGGCGTTTTGCATATAACACGAGGAGTGAATAGAAAAGAGAAAAAAATCACTAGAAATAATGTTCTATACAAGAAGAATGATCGATTGGTGCCTTCTTTCTTCTAGTTAGTTAATGCTAGAAGCACTCATCAAAATGTTTAAAACCCTAAATCATTTACTTAGGAGGAGAAAGAAGGTGAGAACGAATCTGAGGAGAGATTGAGAGTGGCGAGATGAAGAGTTGAAGAAAAAATTGAGGGTATGAAAACTTCTTCCACTCCCTTGTGCACGTGCACGCGCAAGAGAGCAAAAATGCGACAGAGGGAAGTGGGAAGAGGAGGAAGAAGGATAGAGAGAAAGAATTATCCTGCTGACACGGACACACATGCAGGAATGAGAGCAAGGGAGAGAGGGAAGTGATAAGGAGGATGATGAAGAGAGAGGAGAAGGTAGCTGCAGAAGTGGAAGAAGAGAAAGAGGAAGAGGAGGATAACACAAAGAAGAGAAGAAGGAGAAGACAACGGTGAGGAAAGGTGAGGCACATCGGAGCAGACGAAAGAAATTCTCATCTGTCCGCTTGCACACGAGAGAGCAGCAAAAGATGGAGAAGAAAAAGGCCCGGTGAGAGGGGAACATGAAAGGAGAAGGAGAGAAAAAAAAGGAGAAGGTGTGTGCGTGCACGTGAGAGAGAGAGATTATTCTCTCTCTCTTTTTCTTTTCTTCCTTTTTTATCAAAGAGAGGGAAACATGGTGACCAATTTGGTCTGCCACGTCAGCTACCCATGTAAAAACATCAAAAAATCGAGGAATTGCTTTTTAAAATCATTTCTTAATGATTTTAACCTCTAAAAATTCATAAAAAACTAAAAAAAAATCAAAAAAACTTTCATATTCCTCATATGAAAAAGTTTATTTATCAAAAATCATGATAACATGCTTTCATAATTATTTTCAAGTCAATAAAGGGATTTTAAATGGGACATAAATAGAATTATATTTTATAATTAAAGAAGATTATCTTCTTGATAACTCAATTTTATTAAATACTCATTAAATGCTATCAAAATATGAAAAATAAAAAATTTCCTTTTATACATAATAATCATTATTTAAATTATTTAAAACCATTATAACTTGAATTTATGATTATACTTATAGAAATAAGTGCACTAAATGCATGATATGAATGCATGAATTTGCATGTTGTTAACCACCTTTGTTCATAAACGGTCAACGTTTGTTACCCCTAAGTCGACTTCCTCAAGTCACTTTGCCACAAGAAACTCATCCCATTCTACAATATGTGGGTCGATGTAAGAGGGAGAATTATAATCTTCATCACCCCTTATTGCATTATTCTTTCTCGAAGGAATTACCTATGACAAAATGAAACTACATCACTTGTTGCCATCAAAGGCTGGTGGCAGCAGATCTTAAACGACATCAATTTCTTGCATATCAGCAAGCCACCCATCATCTTTCAAGATCTCAAATCAAGCAAAATATTTATCAACAGAAGTCTCGGGCATGTACTAAATGATATTTTTTAAAACTCGAGTATTTGGAAAGCTTAGTAATGAAGATTGGGGCTCTAGGACTACTGATGTTTGATGGACTTTCCCATTGTGAAGAATGGCCTTAGGATTAGCGTTTGTGATTATAATGGGTGTTTAATGAAGAAATTGTGACAACCTCATAGGAGATCATTTATTCAAGGAGGTATCATTTGAGGTTTTCTTGAATCCTTTTTTTTATTCTTATTTTCTATTGCAATTGGCCTCTAGCTGTGGATCTAGACAGCCCAAGTTGGTAGATTTGGAATTCGTGAGAGGATCTACAGAATTTAGAAAATGGGAATTCATGAGAGGAGAAATGGATAAAAATTAACATCATAGAAATGTTAATCAGAATGAAAATCAAAATCAAGGTAATAGGAGAACAAGAATGATGAAGCATTATACACCTATAGTTAGTAAATCTTTTACCGAGATAGTTCCTCCCCTCGAAGAAGATGCAAACTTCATAAATTCACCAGCTAATATAGGTGGGTTGATTTCAGAAAATCCTTATAAGAATTTTGGATGAATAAGAAAGAAAATACTTTTTATCTCATATACCCAAGCCTTCTCGAATAGAACCAAAGATTGTTTTAGGAGTCTAGGCCTGAATTTTTTCAGCTTGAATGAAATAGAAGAATGCCTCTTAGGAAAAACCAAGACGTTTAGGCAAGCGATTCAAAATTTTAGGGAAGGGAAAGAATCATTTTGTGAGGCATGGGAATGATTTAAATATTTGACAAGGCAATTTCCACATCGTGGATTCAATAATTGTCAATTGAAAAATATTTTATATATTAAGGGCTAAATAATAATTCTTGGAATAGAGTGAGGTGATATGTGGTTGATCAATGATGGATTAATGTGATGATGAGTTAGAAGAATTGGTTGAGAAGTTGGCTGAAAATGATAGTCATCATTTGAGTTTAAGACCATGAGAGAAATGTAGAACCAAAACAACTAGTCTTGAATGCCAAGTGTATGGAGTGTGATATTAAAAAGGATTTAACTAGAAAAGAGCAAGGGAACTCATAGTCAACTAGGAAAAATGGCTACAATGTTACAAAAATTGGTGACAAGCTCTAATGTTTCCAAAGTGCAAAATGTTCTTTGTTCAATTCATAATAGAAAAATTCATGTTGACAAGAAATGCATGCAGAATTAATATAGAAATATGATAAACCAAGAACCTCCTAACAATTCATGGAATGGGTGTGGGATTAGAAACAACAAAAAAGGACCCTCAAACCACCATATCAACAAAAACCTTATTTTCATCCTTATAACTAGAAATCAAAGGAGCAAAGTTTTTTAACGATTCTACTTTTCAGGTTATGCGAGGTATGATGTAGAAATTTTCAAAGAGAATGCAAGGTATGAATGAGAGGATGAATTAGATGGCAAGAGAAATGGAACAACTTAAGATGGAGAACCTAAATCAAACCAATTGAAACACTAACAACATGAATGGTAAAGAAAAAGAGATGGACTCAACAAAAGGTCAACTTACAACTCAAAATTATATTAATCCTTGTAATATATCTTCACTTGACTCAAATGAAATCCTTTTTATAGGAAAATGATGAGGGTATTGACGAAGCAAGACTGTGAGGTCGTTGGAAACAGACAGTCACGCGTCAAAAATTAATCCAAATTCACCAATTTTATGAAATTAACACGAATTAAGAAGTATAGTGGTGAATAAGGGTTGAATTCACGAAGAAATAAAGGAATTTTGAGATATCTTTTAAAATTAGATCAAATCAGATGACAAAATGTGGTGAGAAATTAGGGATATTGATATTTTTTGAAAGACAAATCCACGGAATCAAAAATCATGAAATTTGGATCAAGATTTGTGGAGAAATAATCAAGTGAATGAGATAGAAATTTCTGAATTTGAAAATCATGAAAAATAAAAATTGAAATTAAAATTCACTAAAATTACAATTTGAAATTAAAATCTAAAGCTATACGAAGAAATATTTGGATGAAACTTAATTTCTAACCCAAGATTGTGCTCGAATTGATCCAATTATTTGCCATATCATAGGCTTTTCATTCCCGAATTCAAAAAACAATTGTTGATGTTCAAGAGTCGATTTCTTCCTATTCTCTCAACAAAATCTCACTTTCAAGCACTCAATGGATACAAAAATTGATCTAGAAGTGATTGAAAGCAAGAGATTCAAGGGATTTGGTGTCTAGACAGTTCAATTACTCGAAGAACACAAGAATGATTTATAATGTCAAAGAACATCTCAATTCATAGGACAAATTGGGCGTAATCGTTGGATCAAGATTTAATTCTTCGATCAACGACTCTGATGAAATGACAGGCTTTAAATCGTTATGATTAAGTTGAGTCAGTTAGATCTTGAATGGACCATTGAGATTTTTCCACGTCGCGCACGTTATAAGTAATGCAATAAATGCTCGCCATTTGATTTTGATCCAACACTCCAAATGTGTTTTGTTGGTTTTAATCTAAGTCGTTATAACTCCTCAGATCGACGGCTGGGATTAAATTTTTTTAAAAATGATTCGTTGAAAAATAAAATTGCGCCGTGTACCCCGCGCCGTAAGTGAAGAGTGATGCTCCTCCCTCTTTAAAAGCATTAGTCGAATGCACCTCGTATCGCGACATCATCTGCACACTTAAAACTAGAAACCATAGTACCACATGACTTTTAAAAGAAATTTTGGTGCATATAAAAGGTGTACGCAATTTAGGAGTTAGCGAAAATATTTTACGGTGCATTCTCCTTAATCACATACACACACGCGCGCACACGCACACACGCGCACACACACGCACACACGCGCACACACGCACACACGCCCACACGTGGGCACTCACACACACACACATGAATACACATGTGTAACACGTGGTGGTCTCATATGTCGCCACGTGGCGCCGCTTTTCTGCTTGTGCTTCATCAGCTGCCACATCAGCATGTGATAAAAAAAATATTTTAATAAATTTAATTTGAATAAATCGATTTTAAATTTAGAAAAATTGAGAAAAATCCCAAAAATTAGAAAATTCCTATCTTTTAAAATATAACTCCAAATTAATCCAAATTTGTTTCATTGGATCAGAAATGAAATTATCTATCAGTTTAAAAAGTCAATTTTAATAAATAACAAGAGAATAAATTTATATTTAAAAAATATACTCATTTCTTTTAGATTTTAAAACTTAAAAAAATATATGAGTGTATATAAAATGATTTCTTTTATTATTTAGCCTGAAAAACTAATTATAATCTTAAGTAAAGATAGGGATAAAAATAATCCTTCTTAATTTATCATAATTAACCCTAATTTAATGCATTTTGAGATTATAATGACTTTCATAGAATGATAGATAAACACTTAAAAAAATGATAACATGCATTAGAATTTAATGTTTTTATGCCTTAATTTGCATTAATAATCATATATTTGCATGTTTAATTTGCATGTTATCAGTTATCTATGCTATGATGAAATTGAGAAATGGGAAACACGTAGTTGGTCCCTATGATTGGACTGATGAAGGAATAAGAATGGAAGAAGTAGGTAAAGAAGAGGAAAACTTAGAAGAAGAAAAGATATGTAAAAAAACAGATGATTGAGAAAGAAACCCTACATGAGAATAAGCAACCTCCAATCCCCTTTCTCGAACCCATTAAATCTTAAAAACCTACAAGTTAAAATAATATACGCAAAAAAGCCAAAAAGGAAACCTCCATCTATACTCCCTTAGAAAAATCTTGATAACTCTAAAATGCTAATTGCATCCATGCATTATATACCATGTTTAGGTGCTAATCAAGACTCATGTGATGAGAATATCTATTACTTTATGGCTGACTATGGTGTAAATATGGTTGTCTTGTCATGCATCATTTTCTATATTATATTTATACAATGCGACCAAACACACTTGACTTCTTGTAAGTCAAGTGGTCTAATTCTCAAATTTTCATGATTTATCCAGATGCAAGGACATAGGTACTCATATAGAATAACATGTATACGATTATTAAGAATAAAGAGGATAAAATGAACTCTCCACCTTTTTAGGAGCTAAGTCAACTCTATTTCCATGAAGTCAAATAAAGTTAAAGGAATTCAAAGGGATATCATGAAGGAAAAATATAGTCAAAGTAAGTTTGAAAGTAATTAGATGGATCATCCTTTTTTAGGATAATCCACATTTTAGGAGGTCAAATGGAGTCTACTTCCCTATTTTTATGAAAGTTTGACCAACTGCTCTAATCTCTTTGAAAAATATAATCTAATCGATTTAAAAGGGGAGTAGGCCCCTTCTTTTATGGGACCTTAAATAGGATTTGATCCAATTTCAAAGGAGGAGGGCACCACTATATTTAGAAGAAGAAGGATGCCACTTTGGAAACGTGGCACCCCATCCCTTTTAAAATTAAGGGGCCCCACTTCCTCAAGAAGTGATGAGATGTCCCTTTATTTTTGAAATTAGGATTGAATCCCCATAACTTATAAAGAGAAAGTGGCCCCACTTCCTTAAGAAGTAGGGTGACTCCTCTTTCTATTTAATATAAAGTGGCCCCACTTCCTTAGAAAGTGCTCGTGTGTGCGATTGTGTGTGTGCGTGTGCGCACGTGTGCGTGAGTGTAATTAGAGAGATAAAGCTTCCTTTTTAGGATAACGCTATCTCTCACAATCACTTGTATCTTATATACTCCTTGAATCACGTGATTTTTCATCATGCAGGACTATGTTTTTGTTTAAATATGTGCAGGTGACGTGGTGTCAAGTGGAGCGTCCGATTCACGCGTTAAATTAAAACCGTTGATCATCACTTAAGTTGGGGGGTATGCGGCACAATCAGATTCATATTTTAAATGTCTAATCTCAGTCGTTCATCAAAGGAGTCAAAACGGCTGAGAGTAAATTCGATGAAATGCATATGGAGCGTTAGATCAAGATCAAACGGCGAGCATTTCACGCGTTTCTTCTTCACGCTCTGATAAGCATAAAAATATGGTCGTTGAATGCGTAAATTTATGTATGAAACAAATTAATACTGAACTCTTCAAAATCTGAATGTAAATTAGAACAATGGCAAGTCGAGGTCGAATCCACAGAGAGGAAGGTTAAAAGATTGAAATCAAGAAATATTTTTGGCATTTTTTTAGATTTAGAAGGCAGAGATGAACGATGAAAGGAAGAAAATGAGTGTGGAGATGAAATGAACCAAAAAAGTGCTTCCGAACTCCTTGCGAAGATTGAAAACCTTTGATTGATGGTGGAAAAGTGATTTTAGGATTTAAAAATGAGAAAATGTTAATAAAATGATGAGGAAAATAGAAGAAATGGATAGAAAATGATCCTAATCTAAATATTCATGATGAAAACACATCTAGTGATGCTCTCTAATCAAGACATACCTTCGAGAGCCCATACATTTCGCCCAGGCTGGGCGTCTTGCATCCAACATGAAGAATGAAAAGAGAAGAGAAGAAACTCACTAAAAATGGTGTTCCATACATGAAGAATGGTCAATCACTGCCTTCTTTCCTTCTACAAGAGATCCTCATCTCCTCCTGTGTTTCTCTTATAAACTCCAACAAACTATTGTCAACTTGATCACAAGAGGGAGTAGAATAAAAATCACATGATCTAGAGTGAGGAGATGTATTTTGAGGAACAAAAGATGAATGAGTGGAATAGGGTTGATTCTCATAATAATTTTCAAAAAATTGAGTGTTGTTGAATGTGGGTTGACAACCATAATCATAAGAATTGGCATTTGAATATGAAGAATAATCCTGAAATTTTTTTTCCTATCATAATGATATGCATCTTCCTGGTAGTAATTAGAATGATTTCCATAATTATATTTATGCATGTCTTTATTATAGAAGTGATTTTTCCTATAATGACCAAACATGATAAATTTCAATCTAAAATAGATAAACAAAGAATAAAAATTTCAATCTAATAGACACCTACCTCCCTGGCAACGACGCCATTTTGATATGCGTAAAAATACGGACGTTGAATGCGTAAATTTACATATCAAACAAATTTATACTCAACTCCACATATTCAGATTTAAATTTAGAACAATGGCGAGTTGACAAAAGTTAAATGATTGAAATAAGAAGATATATTTTTGGGATTTTTAGATTTAGAAAGCAAAAATGATTGATAAAAGGAAGAAGATGTTTGCGAAAATGAAATGAACCGATCAAATGCTTCTAAACTCCTTTCGAAGATTGAATGCCCTTGATCGATGGTGAAAAAGTGATTTTTAGGGGTTGTGGAAAGAGTGATTTTTTTTCTTGGAATTTAAACCAGTCCCAGCAGATTTGTAGAGAGTGAAATGACGATCATGCCCAAAAAATTTTAGCCCCTAATTAGATCAGGAGCATGAGATATCACGATTTTAATTTGAAGCGTTTTTGTCCGATGATCTGGACTTCTCTACCCTCCGATCACACCGGTCAACCCGCTCTCGTCGGTCAAACTTTGCTTAAAGAAAAAAAAAAGTTTCTCTCCTCTCTCATCTCTCCTTGCTCCTCTCTCCTCTCTCCTCTATCTTCTCTTCTCTCTAGTCTCTTAAAGTGATGTCGAAAAATGCGGAGAACATGCGCGAGAGGGCGAGCGGGAGCAGTTTTCTCGCGCGAGTGAGAGAGGGCAAAGAAGGCGTCAAGGATGAGCGGTGGAAGAGAGATTGCCTCCCCTCGCGCCTCTCCCACGATGATATTATTTTTCGTTGCGAGAGAGGGAGGGTGGAGATCTCCTCCTCTCCTCTTACGCGGGCAGAAGCACGCATAGAGGAGAAATATGAGGAGATGGCAAGCAATCTTCTCCTCCTCTCCGTTACGCGTGCTCACGTGCATGCAGGATAGAGGGAAGAGAAATGAGACAAAGGAAAAGAGATTGGAGGAGGAAAAGGAAGAAGAAAGAGAAAGAAAGGGAGAGAGAATGGACAGCAGGAGAAGGAGAGGAGAGCGTGAAGAGAAGAAAGTTCTTCTTGCGATGAAAAAATTTCTGTTGAGAGAGAGAGAGAGAGAGAGAGAGAGAGAGAGAGGAGAAGACAAGGCATGTGAAGAAAGGAGAAAGGAGGCGTTCGAAGAGAGTGAAGAAAGAGAAAGGAGAAAGGAGACGTTCGAAGAGAGTGAAGAAAGAGAAAGAGAGGGAAGAGGAGGATTTTTGATGTAGGATAATTTGGAAGAGATATCTAAATCCTACAATAAGGGGAGGATCTATGATGAGATACCAGTGAGAATAGATTTATAATTCAGAGAGAATTTTATAGAGAATGCTCAGATAAGATGAATTGGCGATAAGATAATAGAGGATATAAAATATAAGAGAGAGATGTAAAATAGGGAATATATGATATATAAAAGAGATTAAGATGGATAATATTTATTATTAAATTATTAGGATCAGAGAATCAGGAATAGGAAGAGCAGAGAAATTTATAAGAGAGGATAGCGGAGAGTAGTGACGCGAGAGAAAATAGAAAGTGACAGAGGGTCAACGTTGGACTTGAAGATATCGTCGGAACTATTATTCACGTTGAACAGAGGGAGAGGATGATACCTCTGGGCGTGAAGTCGATGCACTTGAATGCTTGAAATGATACAAGATTTTCGCGTTTAGTCTCTGATGGATGTGGGGTGAAAGCGACAGAATGGAGGGAGGGGAGAAAGTGAGATAGAACCCGGAAGATGAAGTTGCGGATGTGGGGGTGGAGGGAGATACAGCGACGAACACAAACACAAGGATAAGTAACCCAGTAACCAATTTCATTCAAAACAACTGTCGTTCTCTTCGTACATTCTCCTCTTTTATAGAATAGGGAAGAGAAAGATAGAGTAAAAGGACGCGTCGTAATTTGCAGAGGTAGTTACGACGGTTTTGACCCTTCTTCGTGGCTAATTTTAGGCTTCGGCGTGGCGAATTTGTCTCGTGTGTGATGACACGCGTGTTCGTGACGGCTGCTGAGGCGTTGAGGCGAATCAGTTTCTGTTCTTTAGATTCTCCTCTCGGCTAGGCTGACGACGGGAAGAGTTTCCTCGTGAACGAGTCTTCATGGATGCAGTCTTCACGCGATGGAGAAACGCGGAGCTACTTTAGAGGAGACGTCGAGTCTTTTGTCGCCTTCTTCTTAATGCGGAGGAAGTGATGAAGCGCATTCTCCGTCTCAATATCAGCTCGTACGGAGGGTGTTGTCCGCAGAATTCTGGTCGCACTGGAGATGCTTTGATAGCGTATTGTCGTCTTTGGTTCTAACCTTCTTGCGAATCTCCCAGGTAAGGTGTAAAAAGGATAGGGAGTAGTTGGCGTTGATAATGGTAGAGATTGGTGGTAACATGAGTGAGAGCTCCCGCTTCTTCCAGATATTGCGTCAATCCCTCGTTTTCTCTTTCTGTCTCTAGAACGCCGGTTAGGTCATCGGCTGCTCAGCCCAAAGAGAGATCCAGAGCTCACTGGCTGCTGCTCACTCTCATTGACTACTGCTTCTTTGACTTTGTCTTCCTCTTTTTTCGTTCTTGGGGTCTTTGTGTCTGCGGAGGTCATGAGAACCTGTTGACGGAAACTATCCTCATAATCATCTGAGATAAATCGGGACTGTTGATATTCCATATTCTTGAATTTTACTGCTATGTGGAAGTTCTAAAAAGGATAGATAGTTCTCCTTGGGGAATTAGTCCTTCAATTCTTCTTTGTTTCCATGATGGTCTTAGAATAATAGGTATAAGCTTGTTGAGTTTCTCTCCATATTTCAGCTTGGATCTTCCTTTTCTTCTATGAAGCTTCTATTAGACTCTTCATAAAGTCTTTGTCTTGAGATGGAATTCAAGGGTAATATCAAGTGGATCTCTCCTATAATTCTAACTAAGGGTGGTTTCAAAGAAATAAATAATTCTAAAACAAAAGGCTTCCTATTGATGTTTCTTGAGATCATTATTTCACATAAGGCACCTAACATGTAGTGGAGGTAGTTTGGGAAGTAGGAGCCTATTTCAAAAAAATAAAAGATGGTTGACTTGGTCTATTCAAAGAATGCTAGGTATCTAAGGATAAAAGTTAAGTTCTTTTGACCAAGTCAATCTTTAGATCAGTTCGTAAATAGAAAGAGGAGGGAAGATAATTCCCTTAAGATCTACACTCTCTTTATTTATTTAGAGAGGTCTTCTTTATCCATTTAATAAATGGATAATTTCTCAAGTTGGTGAATAAGGAAGAGGAGGAGGAGGAGGAGGATAGGTTCACTTAGAACCCTTGTGTTCATGTTTCTAAAATAATTCTCCATCAATTTTCCTCCTCGCACCTGTCCTCGGAGTGCGCAGAAGAGAGAGAAAGGGAGAGAGAGTGAGGGAGGGAGAGAGAGAAAGCGGAAGAAAGAGAAATAGAGGGAAGAGGAGGATTTTCCCTTTTTATATATTTTATTTTCTTTAAAAAATTCATTTTTAAGGATTTTAATATCTAAAAATTCTAAAAAAGATCTAAAAAAATCGGGAAAAAATATTTTTAAAAGTATATTTTTGATATATTAATGTCATTAAAATACCCATAAAATGCTATTAATTTATAAAAGTCAAGAATATCTTTTAAAACATAGAATTTATCAATTTAAAAATTTTAAATCATGATAACATGTACTTATGATTATATTTTAAAGAAGAAATGAATAAAATGAATGATATTAATGCATGAAATTGCATGTTATGATGAGCGATGTGGTGAAATTTCGGCAGTCCATCTTGGATCCAGCGGACGCGACTTAACTGTAATGGTTCAAAGACTGGCATTTCATCTCAGCCGTTAATCAAAGATGAAATGCCAAATCCGATGGTTACACCCAAATTTGCCTATTTATACAAATGTTCTTCGACAGAAAATGTATTATTGGTTCTTCAAGTAATCAAACTATCTAGAGACCATGATCCTTGAATCTCTTGCTTCCAATTGCTTCTAGATCAATTTTTGTGTCCAAGGAGTATTCGTTGAGAGAGTAAAGAAATTGATTCTTGAATGCCTACGATCGTCTTTGAATACGCGGAATGAATAGCCTTTGATCTAGAGAGAAATTGGATCAATTCAAGCACTATCTTCAGTTCCTATAACATGTGATTTTAATTTCTAATCATATATTTTGTCAATTTCAATTTTAATTTTGGTTTTTTGTGATATTCTCGTTCAAAAATTTTTATGTAATTCGCTCATCGATTTCTCTGTGAATCTTGATCCAAATTTAGTGATTTTTGATTCCGTTGATTCGCCTTCAAGTTCTCTGTCCAATTATATCAATACCCCTAATTTCTCACCTCACTTCATCATCGGATTTGATCAAATTTCAATGAATACATAAAAAATACTATAATTCTCTATGGATTCGACCCTTATTCACGTCTATAGTATTTAATTTGTGATTATTTCTTAAAATTGGTGAGTTTGGTATTTATTTTGACACACATCTGCGTGTTTTTAATGACCTCACTGATTTGCTTTGTCACCCCACCACCTACATTTAGGATGTAGTTAGGGGTGCATCAAGGGTAGGTTGGTCAATTTTGATCGAGTCGACGATCTGATCGTCGCTCTTTGATCGATTGATCGATCGGCAACCGGAGTAAATTTCATTTTTTGATCGATCGATGATCGATCAATGAGATTGCCATGATCGACCTTCAATTCTCAGACATTAACTTCACTCTCTCACTCTCTCACTCTCTCGCGCTCTCTTGCTCTCTCGCTCTCTCTCGCACTCTCTTGTTCTCTCACGCTCTTTTGCTCTCTCGCGCTCTTTGTATAATGGTATGCATCGCCGCTTCTTCAAAAGCTCTTCGTCATCTACAATAGACACCTTTCACAGCCTATGCTTCATCGTCGCCTTGATACTCTGTACAGTGGTGAGCCTCTTTCTCTTGAGCTCATTAATTCTGTAACCAAAAGGGGTGAGCCTCTCTCTCTCTCTCTCTCCTCCCCGGAGAGGCTGAGATGATATTCTTAGACCTAATGAAACTTCCATCTAACCGCACAGGACTCATGAAGCTGAGGTAGGAGATCATGACCTGCGAGAATGAGGATGTTCACGTGATGTGGGAGCTGATCAAGAGAAAGGAAGAAGACGACGTCATTGGGCGGTACTCGAAGCTGCCCAAATTTTGGCAGCTGATGTGGTCTGGCTTCGGATGGGCGACCCAAGGTCCACGTTTCTTAAGTAGTAGTCTCTGAGGGTGCCGGCCCCACCCATTTCCTTCTGGGCGTCTAGACCGACAGATTCAGGGGCATCGAATGAGGGAAGCAAGGAGACGAGAAAGAAGAGTGAGAGCTAATAGACTCCATGCTCTCTTGTCCTATCCTATTCCTTCTTGTAAATGGCTCACCATGAGATGAAAGAATTTTCCCATTTCCACTCACACAATTTAGATCGCTTTGTATGAATTAGGAATAGCTTCTTCTATTGCGCAAGGGAAGGGTTTAGTCCGCTTCCCTTTTCTTGTGTGAAAATTTCCAAAGATCGAATTGTTATACCTAGGGACGAGAATTTCCTGGATCGACCAGATTAGGCTGTTTACCTTTTGACATCTTCTCTTCTCTCTTTCTTTTTCTCCTCGATATCTCTCTCCACCTTCCTCATTAATTCTTCACTAGAATCACTGTTCTTGTAACAAAAAAAATACAAGCGCGTTGAAGTGCTGAGACATTATGAAGAGAGTAGGGGAGGAGGTGCGGGATTATGAAGGTGGGCTTTAGGTGGGTCTTGGGGTGAGGAGGAGGTGAAGAATTGGTGGAGAGGTCGGCCTGGTTGGGTGGCGGTGGGGGGTGATGAAACAAATGTGTGCAGTCATTGAATACACACGATGTTGTGTCAAAACAAAGTCCAAACTTACCAATTTAAATATTAATTCATGAATTGAAGGGTATAATGGTAAATAAGGGTCGTATCCACAGAGAATTAGGGAATTTTGAGAGATATCTTTGAAATTCGATCAAATCAGATGACGAATTGACTTTAGAAATTAGGTAATTTATAATATTAAGAAATATAACTTAACTGTGAATCCACAGAATAAAAAATCGAGTGATTTGGATTAGAATTCGTAGAGTAATTGAAGATTGAAAATGAGAGAAAAATTCGATCATGAAATTGATTTAAAATCAAAACTAAACTGAAATTACACTTAATCTACAATTCAAAACTTAAATCTAATGTTAAATGACGAAAGATTAAGATGAAAATACACAATCTAACCCAAAGTCGTGCTCGAAATGATCCAATTAATCGCCGGATTCATGGATTTTCATTCCACGATTTTGAAGACGAAGATGGAATTCAAGATGTGATTTCTCCTTACTCCCTCGATCAATTTCTGATTTCAAACACTCCTAGGACCCAGAAACAAGTCAAGAAGGTAAAGAAATCAAAAGACTCTCAGATTGTGGTATCTAGACAGTTCGATTTCACTCGAAAATTCAAGGGTGGATCTCCGTCGCAAAGAATAGTTCTATTTATAAGAATTTTGGGCGTAACCGTTGGATCCAACAGTCCATCACGATCAACGCTTCAGATGACGCGCCTATTGACGAATCGGTGCGATTAACTCACATCCATCCAATCGGCGATGGAGTGTCAGGATGTTTCCACGTCGCGCACATTGAAGAGACGCGTTGTTTGATTCATCCATTGGATCTTCATCCGAAGATCGCGATAAGTCGAGGAGTCCACCGATCGTGATTAATCTCAGCCGTTATAACTTGGTTGATGGATGGCTATGATTAAAGTCCATTTAATCAAATCAATGGCTTGCGAGATGTTGCCATGTACCCCTTGAGTAAGTGACATTTGACGCGCGTGATTAAATCACGCGATTGGATGTCTCTCGCGTCGCCACGTCACCTGAAATAAAAATAGAAAGAGTAATAGATCCACACGGAATAAATAAAGGAATTAAATCGGGTTTATAAGCTCCACGAAATTACGGATTACGGATGCTCCTAACCCATTCATAAATTACGCGCACGTGTCACACGCACACATGCGTGTCACACACACACACGTCATGCACACACGCACACACGCGTGTCCACGTGTCACATGTCCGTGCATCCTCACGTAACTTCGCTCCGCCGTGTCAGTGCGCAGTAATATAAACCCTTTTTTATTCTTTTTAATTAATTTAAAACCAAAAATATAATTAAATAAATTTAGAAAAATTCCAGAAAATTCCTAAAAATTAGAAAATTCATAACTTTCAAAATACAACTCCAAATTAATTCAAATTTGTTTTGTTGGATTAGAAATTGAATTATCTATCAGTATAAAAAGTCAAAATATTAAAATAGAAAGATAATGAATTTTAATTAAATAAATACATTCATGTATCTTCTAAAATAACTTTAGAAAAATACATGAATATAAATAAAGATCTTTTCTCTTATACTTTCATCATCAAAACATAGTTATGATCTCAAATATAATTTGGATTAAAATCATAATGTTTAATTATGCATAATTATCCATAAAAGGATGTATTTTTAGATCATAACATGAAATTATGTAAAATGATAGAGTTATACTTCAAATATGATAACATGCATGCAATTGGAATAATTAATGCCTTTATTTGCATTAATAATCATGTAAATTCATGTATATAATGCATGTTATCAAAGATCTCACTTCGTTATGGGCTCAAGAAGAACTCCGGTTAAATGAAGTCAATTTTTGAAAGTGCGAATTTTGCTTCTACCTCCAAATAAATAAAAAAGGAAGTACGAAAAGATCAATCAAGGGGGTGCTCTCCAAACGGACCAGAAGAGGCAAAAAGCAAGATAAAGCATTGACTTGTCTTTTTTTTCTATTGTCGTAAACCTGGTCACTTCAAGAAGGACTGTACAAAAATATCATGCTTGGAGAGAAATGAAAGGCAATTTCATTTATTCTCCTTTGTACAGAAGTCAATCTTGCCTCTAGTATCTACCGATACGTGGTGGCTAGGCTCTAATGCTACCATTCATGTTAGTATGTCAATGCAAGGTTGCCTCCATTGTCATAAGCCAATAAGTCAAGAGAAATATGTCTTCATAGGCATCGACACTTCAGCTAGAGTAGAAGGGTTCAGAACATTTATATTGCTTCAAAACACTTGTCATTTTGTCTATGTGATAGATACAATTGTTGTACCAACTTTTACACGCAATCTAGTGTCCGTATCTACTCTGGATAAATTTTTTTTACTTGTATGAAGAAAATATTATTGGTACTGGGTCTTTATTACAGGACAGTGGCTTATATTGTTATTCCATCCAACTTAATTTTACATACAAGCATGAGAGACAGGAAAATCCAATCACCTAGTTCAAATTCCTATTCATTATGGCACAGAAGACTCGGTCACATTTCACAAAAGAGAATTGATTGATTATTCATAGAATGAGTTCTCAAGCCATTTGATGTTAGAGATTTTGAAAAGTGTGTTAGCTGCATAAAAGGCAAGAACACACACACTATAGGAAAGGGATCTTCACGAGCAATGGAGTTAGTATAGTTAATTCACATGGATACGTGTGGATCATTTTCTACAACAATTAGAAATGGGCATCGGTACTTCATTACATTTACTGATGATTATTCAAGATATGGTTATATTTATCTCATCTGTGATAAATCTGAGTCCTTGGACACATTAAGATATTTAAAACAGAGGTAGAAAATCAACTCAACAAGAGGATCAAGGGTGTGAGATCAGATCGTGGTGGAGAGTTCTATGGAAAGAATGATGCATCTGGTGAGCAATGTCCTAGAAGTTTTTCCCGATATCTCGAGCAATCAGGAATTTTTCCTTAGTATACTATGTTAGGCACTCCTAGTATGAATGGCATTGCTGAACGGCGGAATCTGACACTTCAAGATATGGTGAGAAGTATGATGGCTGAAACATCGCTTCACATAAGGTTATGGGGTGAAGCCTTAAAGACAGCTATATACTTATTGAATCGAGTTCCAACCAAAGCAACTATAAAGACATCATATGAACTATGGACGGGTAGAAAACCTAGTTTAAAGAATCTTCATATCTGGGGATGTTCAGCACAATTAGTTGCTATTTTGTTGGATATTCAAAAAAATCGTGGGGTTTCAAGTTTTGCGATCCTAGCACTAGAGGTATCTTTGAAATTATAAAGGCACATTTCTTTGAGGATATTGAATTTGATGGGGGAAATAAAGTTAGAGACACTGACTTTCAGGAAGAACATGATGATAGTGTTAATCCATAAGGTAATCTAATTCTTTCATGTGTTCAAGCAGGTGTTTTGTGTCCTTCACCTTCCTATAGTTAAATTGTATGTCCTTAAGAAGAAACGTCATTGAAGGAATCCACAGTTCAAGAGGAAACTCAGATTTCAAATAATTTGAGTGTATATCTTCAAGAACACGAGGTTGATCTAGAGATAAAGGAAAATGATCCTATTAAATTACGGCAAGCCTTGCAAAGTTTTAAGGCTCATAAGAGGATTGATTCTATGAATGAAGAGATGAAATCCATGGATGACAGTGACGTTTGGGATCTTGTTCAGTTACTTGAAGGATTGAAACCTATTGGTTTTAAATGGATCTTTAAAACCAAGAGGGACTCAAAAGATAATACAGAAAGATATAAGGCACGTCTTGTTGCAAAGGATTTTAGTCAACATGAAGGCATCGATTATAATGAAACCTTTTCTCTAGTATCATTGAAGGATTCATTCAGAATCATAATGGCACTTGTAGCTCATTTCGATCTTAAGTTACATCAAATGGGTGTAAAGACCACATTTCTAAATGGAGAAATTGATGAAACCATCTATATGGAACAACCTAAAAATTTTGTGACAAGAGATCCAAAGTCCATGGTTTGCAAATTAAAGAAATCTCTTTATGGACTGAAGCAATCTCTTTGCCTGTGGTATCACAAATTTCATAAAATCATCAGCTTCGTTTGGTTTTGTGATGAATCCTGCTAATGAATGCATTTATCATAAGTTTAGTGGGAGCAAGTATATTTTTTCTAGTATTATATGTCGATGACATACTACTTGCCACTAATGATATGAACTTATTACGTGATACCAAGAAGTTTTTGTCAAACAACTTTGAGATGAAGGACCTTGGTAATGCCTCTTATGTTTTAGACATTTAGATTTACCGAGATCGTTCTAAAAATATCTTAGGGCTGTCACAAAAGGGTTATATTGAAAAGCTTCTCCAAAGATAGAGTATGCATGATTACAAACCATTAGATAACCCAATTTCTGAAGGAGACAAGCTAAGTCTCAATCAATGTCCAAAGAATGCATTAGAAATTCTAGAGATGGAAAAATTTATATATGCACAGGTGGTCGTGAGCCTTATGTATGCTCAAGTTTTGTTCGCGACCAGATATTGCTTATATAGTGGGGGTTTTGGGTTGATACATGAGTAATCCAGGTATGACATATTAGAAGGCAGCAAAACGAGTTTTGAGATACTTACAAAGGACAAAGAATAACATGATCACGTACAGAAAATCAGAACGACTAGAGATCATTGGGTATTCTGATTTTTCTGGATGCATTGATAGCAAAAAATCAACTTCAGGCTATATTTATTTGCTAGCAAGAAGAGCTATCTCATGGAAAAGTGCTAGACAAACACTTATAGCATCTTCTACTATAGTAGCAAAATATATAGCACGCTATGAAGCATCAAATATTGGCAATTGGCTGAAAAAGTTTTGTCATAATTTAAAGGTAGTTCAAGTAGTTGAAAGACCACTTAAGCTTTATTGTGACAATCAGTCAGCGGTTATGTTTTCCAATAATAATTGGTGCTTGAAAAAATCTAAACATATAGATATCAAGTATCTGGTTGTTAAAGAACGAGTTTAGAATGAACAACTATCTATTGAGCACATTGGTTCAAACTCCATGTTAGCAGATCCACTTACTAAAGGGGTTCCCGCTTTAGTTTTCCGTGAACATATTACTGATATGGTATCAAATCATATGACGATATATAATTTTACTTGGAGTTTGGTATATTTCATGTGCTTATTATGTAACGGACATGTTATTTAAGTTTACCATTATGAACATAATTTCAGTTGATCTCTCTTCAGAATTCAGAGGACTAAGTTGAAAATGTACATGTATGAATCAAGTTTCATGTAATTTTCATGCTACACATCCACACACAATCTATGTCATTCATTCGATCAATATATGTGATCATTTTTTGGGTTTAGTTACGCTCAAGGTGACAAAAATCCCCTTGGTTTGTTGCTGGTTTGATGATTGACAAGATTGATGAGAATTTTTGGAATTGATAGCATCAAGTTGATCTCATAAAGTGATAATTCACAATATTCAATTAATACATATCTTGTCCAAGTGGGAGATTGTTAGATCTAATCTCTATTGAGTAGACATAATTATGTGTTATTGTGGATTAGCTATCATTTTAATCCCATTAAGTGATTCAATTATGTTTAATGTGGGGATTACGACATTCATTTATGTGTGTGGAGGTTAATTATGTGTAGAGGCAGTAAATCTGTCATTAGTCATTAATAGGCTGACTAATAGCTGATTAGAAGCTTAAGCTTTCATCATCTCTATAAATAGGAGGCCATAGTCCACTTGGATAACCTGATGCTCATAACCCTCAAGATAGAATCCCATTTCCTCTAGAGATCAGGAGGTTACATCATGGATATTCAAGAAGACTATTCTCCACTACAATAATCCACTTCGGATGAAGATTAATCCGGTGAATCCAGGTACACGTTTAATTCCGTGTTATCAATCTCATTATTCTGATGAATCATGATGCATATTCAAGTTCCATTCATTTTTTTATAAAAACCCTCATAGTTATGTCTATATCCACCAACATCCATAGACCTTATGTGTGTGACCCTCTAGGTCCATATATCTTACTAGTTAATCACTATATTGACCAAATTACACCTTATTGGTCAACCTTAATTAATTATCCACATCCACATATAGATTAATTAATCAAGGATCGATTTAAACCAATCGATAGGTTGAGTTGCCAGCCCGTTGGGTGCCAAGCTACACCACGTACACTAGGAGATATGGAGTATGTAAGAACTCACTTATGGAACCTTCCCGTCTTCGATTACCATGTATGTATAATCCTTCATCCACATTAGATTCATGAATGACTTAGGGTATAGTCAACTGTCAAATCCTAATTGGTCACTCAAGTTAGTACTGATGCGTGTAGAAATCATCGAGAACTCTTTCTCCGATATTTCTACTACCTTGGCCAAGGATTTCATCGCATCTTATTCCTTGAGTCACTCTCCTCAAATACCGAGGGTGGATGATCCCATCTTGATCACACGATCATCTTCGTGGACTTCATGTCGTATCCAATATATGACATTTTAGATATCTCGTGACTAGGGATTTGTAAGTCATAATCAAAACACGATCATCCATACACAAGATGTCTTTGGTGTCTCAAGTTAAAGGACCACATACACAACCATGACATGAATCAACCTGATTGATAGTTAGGTATAATACCATTTAGGGATTCATACGGATCAATTTGGTGAACTCTTTCTCCAAAGAGCACCCACTATCTATCATTAGTGTCTCGACACTGATGGTTATAGGATCAGCCATACTCATCATATGAGTTAAATTAGATAGTGCTATTCTTTCCGGATAATTTGATGTCCTTCTCGAATATCCCACGAATAGGAATGTTTAGAACATATGTTTAAAGACTAGTGATCACTATATTATGATCTCATCATAATTCACTTAGTCATCGCACATGCTCATGGACTTTATTGCAAACAACACACAAGAATGACAATGAATAAATTTCATTTCAATGAACATAAACAAGGTACATGAAAGTGTGATTGGCTTATAGGCCACATAATATTCATCATAGGCAACATGAGAGAGCTGAGGGTCATTCAACGTAATTTCTTTGTGTTTCAGCGAAGTTTAACCGGCCTAGAGAGAGTTGACCTGAGCAATTTCAAGAGAAAGAAAATTAAATCAACAATCCATATTGCTCTAAATCAAAAGCTGAATATCGTATGATCCCAATCGAGTTAGGGGCTGAAATTTCGTGGGCATGATCGTAATTTTCAGTTCTACGAATCTACTAGGGCTGACTTAACTTCTTATAAAAAATAGGGTTCTTAATATTTTCATTGTTATGCATGTTTTCAGTGTATATCTGTCATTATATGAAAAATTTAAGTTATAATATCAAAACATACTATTTTAGGAATAATCATGAATAATTAAATAGAGATATTTAAGATTTGATTATTCACATTTTATATTTAAGATTATAATTGGATTTGAATGATCAATAATAAGAGAAAAATATTTTTGTATACACTAATTTATTTTTCTAACTTTATTTTCAAAAATAAATGAATACATTTTTTAAATAAAAAATTATTCTCTTGTTATTTATTAAATTTAACTTTATATAATGATAGATTATTTAATTTCTTATCAAACAAGAAAAATTCATATATTTTGAAATATATAAATTTTCTAATTTTTATGGATTTTTCTAGAATTTTTCTGATTTTTTATGAATTTATTTCAATTTATTTGGATTTATTTTGTATTAAAAAGAATAAAAAATTAGATTAAAAATCACACTAAATGGATTAAAAATTGGATTAACCACGTAGCAAACTGTGTGTGCGTCACGTGGCACACGTGTGCATGTGTACATGGGCGTGGTTAATGGATTAAGTGTCTACTGATTGATTTTCGCTAACCCATTAATATCGTTTGTATTATATATACGTCTTTTGCTTTGATTTCTGTCATGTGGGACTTGATAACATGCATCTTTAACTTAAATTCTTATCTTATTTAACTCATATTCATGCTTATTTTATGTGATTATGATGCATGTTATCATATTTTTATGAATTTTCTTCATTGATATGCCATTTCACTAAATTCCATATTTATGCATAAATTGGGGTTAATTATGTGCTTTATTGATGATTAATCTTTTGCAAGGTTAAATAAATACTTTCCCTGATTTACTTTAACTTTGCTAGATGATTTAATTTTAAGAAGAGGATGTTTGGATAATATGAAATACATTTCTTATAAGGATCACTTAAGTTTACTTTGAAGTAACCTTATAGTCTTCTTCTTTTAATTTATTTTAGATGGCATGATATTAAAAAGAAATAAATTTGTGAGCCAATGGAGAAAATTTGAGTCAAAAAGGAGTTATATTTTTAAAGATATAGATTTCTGAAATTTTTGGATTTTTATGGATTTTATTTTGATTTTTATTGATTTTAATTCCTTTAAAAAAGGCAAAAAGGGGGTTTATATCTCCACAAGACCTGCGGAGCTGACGTGGCACGTGAGACCCGCGCGGATGCAACATGGCACACAAGGCCACGTGGCAGCGCCACGTGGACCCACGCGCGGAGATGGCGCGAACACGTGGCAAGACCACGCGAGTCCACGTGGACGTCCGGGTGGCAGTGTGAGGGGGCTAGAAGGTGATGGGCCCATGAGTTAGTGGGACCAGGTAAGAGTATTGGGGCGGTAACACAAAGGCGTTATGCAGCCCCACATTTCATACTCACCAATTCTCTTCATTTCCTTCGTGTGGGACTATGTTCTCATTTCATCTCTTCTTTGCAGGACACGTCGCCGAACAAGGCGCGTCGGGTGAAGTCGCCTAGATTAAAGCGCGTTGATCGCGTGGACCCGAGTCCACTCGATCGCCATTAGAAGCACGTGTGTTAAAAATCAATTAAGTGAGCGCGATCAACGACTCACCTTGCAACACGTGGCTTTGTGAGGAGGCTCCGATCAAGATCGGACGGGCGGAATAAATGGAGAGCGTGGGTTCGCGTTGTGCGATCATGGGGCGACACGTGGACACATCGAGATGCTCCGATCAAGATCAGACGGGGGAAATGAAAGGGAGAACGTGGGCCCGTGTCGTGGGATCATGGCTCATCTTACGCATGCGATCGTGGCCGTTCTTCAAATCTTCTTCAGATAGAACGGTGAGCGTTTTTCGTGCGGAATTTCCTTATAAATTCCTATGTTCTTCCTTTGAAAACTTAACTCTTGATTGAGTCGTAAAGAAATTAAGCAGTTTTTGAGCAAAATCCTGAGTTCTTCGTGATCCCGCGTTTAGACTTGATTATGATCCAATATGAGCGGGATTGATCACAAATCGTTGCTTGATTTGATCGAATTCTCCCCTTGAACCCCGAATGTACGCCGAGGAAGAAACCGAGCAATACTCTTCAATCCGCGTGAATTGAAGCCAAATCTTCATGTCAATTGGGTTAGTAGTGTGAATCGATTTTTCTTTTCAGAAATTTCACCTCTGTTCATTCGATGCTTTCTCTGCAAAATCATATTCAAATCAAGTGATTTTTGATTTCGTGGATTCGTTTTCGAGTCCTCTTTCCAAAAAATCAAATTGCCTAATTTCTATCATCATTTCATTGTTCGATTTGATCAAATTCAAAGAGATCATAAAAAAATTCCCTAATTCCATGTGGATTTGACCCTTATTTACCATTATACCCCTCAATTCTTGATTTAATCTTAAAATTGGTAAATTTAGAGTTTATTTTGACCCTTGACTGTGTGTTTTCAACGACCATACAGTCTTGATTCATCACTTTTGCTTCAAATGACGCCAAAAGCATCCAATGCTTCAAATTGAAATGTGTAATACAAACCATTTGAGAAGTTTTGAGAGAGTATGCTCTTTGAAAATATTCTAGTAATGCAAACCACTTGAGACCATTGTGAAGTGCTTTGGGACCTCAAGTTTGTGCTACACTCCAAGTGCCAAGCACTTGTGATCTTGATCTATAAAATCAGTTTATTGCATAAAAAAATGAATATTGAAATATAAATGTTGAAAAATTAAAAATTAAAAATTTCAATATTTGGAATCACCTCTTCAATAGTGTTTAGATTTCAATCGCTCTCCATTTATCAGATCTTTTTTTTTACCAATCTTTTTTTGAGAAAAAATTGATTTTAATAGTAATTTTAGTAATGTAAATGATGCATTTACATCACACTAATATGAGATACTTGAATTAAAAAGGCAACTAGGAGAACCACGAATTTGTCGGGTACTTTTTTAATCACACTTTTATTGTTGAATAATTATGTGAATGTATGTAAGAAATGCATGATATCAGTGTGCTCTTTCATTTTGAAGGGATACTGTTGTAAAAAAGGTCACAAAATCTAATGTAGTTGAGATAAAGATGATCACATGTCATGACTGCTAGAAAGAACTCAACTAAGCTATTGGAAGAATATAACACTTAAAGGCTTGAGGTCATTACAAACAACAATGTATCTTTATGTTATTATTATATAGAAAGGAAAATTCATTGCCTTTCCCATTAAATCCATGAATCAAGAGAGACACCAAATTTTTAGAGGGAAGTTTCTTGGAATAAGGTGAGATATCCTTCAAAGCCAACAATTGCGTATTCATTTCTTGAGGGTTAGTGAGTTCTTTAGTGAACTTGCACTAAAATATTCAAGATTTATTGGTCATCATTAACACATTCTTGAATCTATTTCTCAATCATTAACATATGTTGATCTAAGAACTTGGATTTTAGTGATTCACATATGGGGGGGTTTGTCTAAAACTAAACTTCTACATGGAGCTGTCCAAAGCCATAAAGGGCACCCAGCTAACATATAATCCAAAAACTTAATCAATAAAACATTATTGTTCTCAATGCATTTGTGCAAAAATTTAATAAATAATGCTTTAAAAATGGTTAATTTACATTGCAATCTTGATTTTTTTGTATTACTTCTCTTGTACTTGGCATCATGCTAATTGTGTTTTTATTTATTAATAAACATCCATGGTTCATTATAAATGCATCTTCAAGAATTCTAATGTTGATTGATATCTTAATCATACTATTTTTGTGGATCAAACTTTAATGCTTTCTCATGAAAAGATATTCTTGTCTTTCATTCTTGAATTCTACATGTTCTCAATTTCATAGCCCATTATACCGCAATTTATGATCATATCTGTTTGCAGATGATTTTTGTGGTGGAGTGCGTGTCTACCAATCAATAAATAGGGAATTGATAATATTAGTACCAAGAAGTTAATTCACCAAGTTTTTTTGAAGATGGTTTATGAAATTAATCATAACATTAATTTTTTGTTGAAAAAGTATGAATTTCAAAGTTTTCAAAGTGCAAAGCTAGCTTCAAAAATGTAAAGTTCAAAACTTCAATGCTAAAGTCTTACTATTCAACGAAAAGCCTCAAAGGCAAGTTATGTGAACCTCATGCATTGTAAATCAAGCCTCAAGGCATCATTATAATCATTCATTATCTGCCTACCCCAATCCTTATAGCAATGACCAAGGCCTTGCATACTTTCTGGACAGCAAAGGGGGACGAGGGGGATGAGTATTCAAAAAAAAAAAAGAAATCTCAGCTGAAACCCTTCCAAAGACACTTGGTTAATGGATGAGACTCTACACCTCAGTGGAAAATATTTGGTGCTTAGGAGGAATCTAACTCAATGCCTATTCCCCACCCACTTGAAGTGTAGGTTGCTGGAGTGAATGATGGCAGAGATATCTTTACTACTTAGTTAGGCTTAATCTTTCTCTTTATCTAATCATTGCTAGGGACTAGCAATCCTTAAGTTGGGGGGTGTGATAAGAACATGAATAGTAGTTATAACCACCCATTTATTGTTCTTATTTAGCTTTATTAAACTCTTGTGTACACCATCCCCTCCATTAACTCGTGACTTAATGTTGTAGACTATCAATGCATCAAAAGATATTATTTTGCTTGATTTTTGTTTTTTCTTATTTTCAGGAACTATAGAAAAGGAAGAGCAGCAGGATCCTCCACAATGGAAGTGCTTAAAGTGCTTAATGGGCTGTCCAAGACAAGTAATTGCAAGCCCGGTCAAACAATATGAGCCCAGCCGAAGTGGAGATTAGAGAGAATAAAAAGGGAAAAAGATGTTTCGGGAGCGCTTCTTCTTCTTTTTAGCTTCTTCCCGTAGCTTCTTCTTTTAGGTTTTCTTCTTAGAAAGTTGTCAGCCGCCGGCGATTTTCTCCGGCGGGTAGATGTAATAGAAATGATAATCTTTCTTTTACTGGTAGTTTGTTTCTTCACCTTCTCTGGATCCCTCTATTGCACTCGTTTTTCGTATCCGTGACGATCAGTCCCCCTTTTTTCTGGACAGCTCCTTGTCCATCCTCTTCTTTGTTCCCCTCAGCCATCTCATTCTCTTCTAATCTTACCTTCTGTGAACCCATTCTCTCTTTCTCCTTCTTATTTCTTTTCTTATCTTTCTTGCGGTTCTTTTTTTTTCTGCATCAGTTTTCTTTCTCTTCTTCTCGCAGATTCTCTATCAATTCTCCCCTCTTCTAGTTTTCGTACACCACTAAATTTCTATTTCTTGTTCTTCCCTCTTCCGCGACTTTCTCTCCTTTCTGTCTCCCATTCTCCTTCTTCTCCTCTTGATTCTTCTCTTACGCCTCTCTTCTCTCTCTTGAAATAGCACCCTCTCGCTCTAAATCCCTCTTGCAATACCTCTCTTCTACGTTTTCTTTCTCATTTCCTTTTATTGCTACCGTTCCCGACTCCTCTCTCTCTTCTGTATCTCTAAATTCGTCTTGTACATCTCTATGATAATATCTCGCACTCACCCTCTCTATCTTCCGGACGCTCCCTCTCTTGTTCTCTTCTCCACATTCTCTTCTATTTTTAAGCTCTCTCTAATCTCACTCTGCCTCTCATTCTTCTGTCGTCTCTCTTTGGCGCGCCCGTCTCCACTTTCTTGCCTCCATTTCGCGTCATATTCTATCATTTTCATTTTCTTCCTTCCGTCTAATCCCTCTTCTTCTTCCTCCTGCGCCATAGTCTTTCTTTTTCGCCATCTCCTCTTGTTGATTTTTCGATTCTTCTTCTCTTTCTTTCGCCGTTTTGGTATCTGCTCCCTCTCTCTGTCTCCAGTTTCCGTCTTCTTTGGTTTATCTCTTTCTCTTGAGTTTCGATTTCATTTCCCTCAACCCCGTTTTTTCTGTCCAATCTTCATCCTGGTCAATCTTCTTCTTCTTTCGTATATCTCTACTCTCTCTCTCTCTCTCTCTCTCTCTCTCTCTCCTTTTCTAATTCGTTCTTTTCCGACTCTTCAGACTTTTCACTCTTGTCTCTTCCGCCGCATCTTCTGTTCTCTCTCTCTTCTTTCCTCTCTTAATCTCTCTCACGATCTCTCTATTCTCTCCAGAAGTATTTTCTCTCTCCCTCTCCCGCATTTTTTTTCTCTTCCGATTGTTCTTCATCTCCTTAAAACTCTCTCATCCGCACTCTCTCTCTTTCTCGCCGTCTCGAAACCTCTCACACTCACCCTCTTTATTTTCCGACGCTCCTTCTCTCGTTTTCTTCTCTTCTCTCTATTTTCTTTTCTACCGTTCAAGCTCTCTCTAGTTCCGCTCTCCCTCTCTCTCTCCCATTTCTTCGGTAATCTCTCTCCCACTCTCCTCTAATTTTCGTCCTGCTAATTTTCTCTCTCATCATCAATCTTCTCTCTCTTCTCTCCTCACGTCCTTACATCTTATCTCTCACCTGCCCTCTGTACTTCACATCTTCTGTTTTCTTCCGTTTCTCCTTTTATTCTCTTCAACCTCTCTCTTTCGTCATCCCTATCTTTCCTGCTCTCTCTCTCGTCTTTTTTCCCTCTCTCTCCTTTACTCTTGATTCTCTTTCCCTCTCTTGCGCACTTGGAACCTCTCTCTTACTTATTGCGATATTCTCTCTCCCTCTCGGCTACTGCTTTCTTCCCATCTCTCCTCCTTCACCCTCTATTCTCCTCACGCTATTCCTTCTCGAACTTCCTTTCCCTTTCTCTTTCTTTTTTTGGTATGGTTATTACATCTCCTATTATATTATTCTTCATAAACTTCATCCTAGTTTTAATATCCTTTACTTTGCATGTATTCTAATTACTCTTCTAATTAATATATCCAAATAATCTTAGTCATTCTCCCTTCTTCCCACCTACATTGATATTTTCTCGCCTTAAAGTCCCTGTGGATCGACCTAGGAAACCTATACATCCCAATCATCCCATTTGCTTCATAGTTCCTAGTTATAAACAGTAAGTTTTCTGGGCTTAAACACATGACGACTTTGAGCCTATCACCGTCCGATCTTGATGCAGGGCTCAGATCGATCCGCGCGATTAACGTTTTAAAACACCTTGATTTTTCGCCATTGGATCGCGATCCAGCGATCACAATGCTCCCCGCCAGATCGCATCTCGTCTGTTATAACGCCTTAATAAAGGCACGTGCGCTTGATGGACTTTTGTGGACCGCGCGTCCATTCGATCGACGCGCGTCGATCGATCATCCATTTGATCCGGCGCTCCTCATCAAGCCACGTCACCTGCATTTTAACACATCGTGTGGATTAGTCCCACACGGAAAAGAATAGAGGAGATCGTCGGGTTTATAACACCCGACGGTTTAGCAGGTTTGAATAGCCTTCCGATATACGGAAGGCTGAATACCCATTATATAAACTATATAAATTATAAATATATGTATACGGTAGGCGCGGCGTGGGCCCGCGTGGCGCTGCCACGTGGCCCTGAGTGCCACGTCGCATCCACGTGGGACCTGCGCGGAATTAATCCGCTTTTTGCTATTTTTTAATTCATTTTTATTATTAAAAATCGAAATAAATTCAGAAAAATCCAGAAAAAATCCCTAAAAATAGAAAATTCATAACTTTTAATATATAACTCCGAATTAATCCAAATTTCTTTCATTTGATCCAAAATTTAATTCTCTATCATTCTACAAAATTAATAAATAATGAGAGTTTTAAATATTATTTCAAAATTAAATTTATTTATTTAAAGATTTTAGCTTAAAAAGTAAATAAATGTTTATAAAAACCTTTTCTCTCATTATTTTAACTTTTAAAAACCTTTATAATCTCAAGTAAAGATGGGTTATGAATTATTTATCTTTTAAATCATCATATTTAACCCTAATTTAAAGTATTTTTGAGATTTTAGTTACTTTTTCATAGAATGATAGAAAATACACAGAAGTATGATAACATGCATGTAAATGAAACCATTTATACCTTAATATGCATCAAAAATCATGTTTTATCATGTTAATATAGCATGTTATCACGTATACCTTACAAAATTTAACACAATTGAAATGGCGCACTTTTAAGTCGAAGATCCATCCATAGTAAGAGAATCTAAATGTGAGGATTAGAGCAGAGGAAAAGATTTCATAATCATCATCATTTGATGTTTTCAATAAACCAATCTGCATTGAGGATTTACTCATGGTATTTAATCATATTTTATTCATACATATATTGTGCATTAGATAAAAGACTATGACACCACATTTTGAGTTCTGAGGTCGTTAAGCCTTCCAAAATTTTGATTATAACATCAAGTGCAATGGAATACATTCAATTGGATATTCAAAATTCTAAAGCACCAAGAATATATGATCCTATCATCTAGTATTAATGAGAAAACATACTTACGGGGTTCTCTTCAAGGAGTTTTTGAAGCTATTCAAGTGTCTAGCCTCTAGCAATATTTACACAATCTCCTGAAGGTTGGATCTCCTCTTCAAAGCTCTTCACTAATTGAGAAAGTAAAGAAAGGAGAGAATTCTTACAAGGCTTGTCATAATATATAATTTATACTGGTAATTACATGATTATTAACGTAAATTAAGGCATAAAACATTCTATTCTTATGCAGTGTTATTGTACTTTGAGTGTATATCTGTTATTCAATGCAATTTAAAGTTGTGATATCAAAATACATTGTTTTAGGGATAGTCATACATAATTAAAAGTGATACTTTAGAGTAGATTATTCCCATTTTTAAAATTTGATATTATAATTGAGTTTTAAATGCAAAATAGTGAGAGAAAATATTTTTATATTCACTCAAATAACATGAGTGTATTTTTGTGATAAAAATTTATTCTCCTTTTATTTATTAAATTTGACTTTTTTAGAATGATAGATTATTTAATTTATGATCAAATATAAAAAATATTATAAAAGAGTTATATTTTTTAATTTTTAGGGATTTTTATAAAGTGTTTATGAATTATTTTTGAAGTTATTTCAAATTTATTTTTATTAAAAACAGTAAAAAGTAAGTTTTTAAGTGCACGCTGATGTGTTAGTTGATGTGACCAATACACTTGCATGTTGTCACATGGCGCACCATGTGGCACACGCATGCACACGTCATTAGTGCGCGTGGTTAGTGGTTAAGCAACCCGTTAAGGATATAAGCAAACCACATAAGACCGCGTGATCTTATATAAGCGTGCTTACACTTTGATTTTTTCCATATGGGACTATTTTTTTGTTTTTATCTCTTTTCAGGTGATATGGCGTGTTGGGAGGCATTTTATTCGTGGAGTTGATCGCAGCCCTTAATCTTTACTTCCTTGAGGGAGAACATGATGCAATGCGATTGGACGTCGATGTGACTTACACCTCACAATGAATCTTGGTCATTCATTGTGAGAGTTATAATGGTCAAGATTAAAAGCTACTGGTGGTCTCTTATGGAGGTGTGGCAGCATCTTGAGCACTCGATGAAGATCAAACAACAATTATCACGTGACAGTTTCTTCTTCATCGAGACGTGGTGAAATTTGAGTGCTCCATTGACGATCGGACAGATGGGACTTAACGATGATGATTCGTATCTTGGCATTTCATCTAGGCCGTTAGTTGAAGATTAATCACCAAATCAAATGGCTATGCCCAATATTTTGTCTAATTATACTCTCTATCTTTGATGAAAAATGTGTTCTTAGATGTTTCAATTAATCAAACCTTTCGGACATCTCAATCCTTGAATCTCTTGCTTTCTTCATCTTCTAGACTCGTTGTTATGTCCGATAAGTGTTTGAAATCAAGATTTTATCAATAAGAAGAATTCGCCACTTGAGTTCTAAATTTTGATTTCTTGAAATGTGGAATAAAAAGCCTTGATTTACGGTGATCAATTGGATCATTTTGATTATGATTTTAGGTTGGATTGTGTGTTTTCCTCCTAATCTTTTGTCCTAGAAGATTAGATTTTAATTTTGAAGCATAGATTAGTTTAATTTTATAAATTTTAGTCAATTTCTTTCTCTTCGTGATAAAATTTTCTCTCTTGATTTTATTCCTTGATGTCTCTGCTAATACTAATATGAATTGAGTGATTTTTAAAACTTTTCTTAGAGTTCTTCATGCCAAACCTTTTGACATTAGTGTCTATGTATATGGATTAGGATAATTCAAAAAACCTCCTCAATCTATCACTATAGATACGTATTCGTAATAGGTAGGTTGCTTCTCTATTTCTATCAAAATCATTTGCGACAATATCTCCCACATGCTGATCTGGTTGATTTTGTACTCTAATAGACCTACGTGGTGCCTCTGTGTGTACTTGAAGATTTTTGGGGACTGAGTTTTCATCTAGTCTCTTTGGATGGGGAAGTTTTTCAAGTACTTCTTTACTCCCATGATCTCTTCTCAAGAGATATTCATTTTCCAAGAAGACAACCCTTTTGCAATAAACATCAATTGTTCTTTAGGGTGGTAAAAGTAGTATTCGGATGTTCCTTATGTATATCTCATAAATCTATATGACTTAGTCCTCGACTAAGTTACAAATTTGCTGGGTAAGACGTTAAGGACACGTGCTGATATCTCAAGCACATATCTGCATAGGGATATTAGAAGTTTCGAGAAACTTAACATAGATCGCACCATATCTAACAAGGTACAATATCTCCTTTACGACATACCAAGCATATGAGGTGTGTAAGGAGGAGTCTAAGAGAACATAAAAAAGACAAAAAAGATAATCAATCAATGCAAAAATGATAAAATTGGATCACAGAAGAAAACTACATATTCTAGAGCTTCCAAAACTTTTGCATTTCTAAGGAGATAGGAGATGAAGCATTAGCAACAAGCTTAAACTCCTTCAATCCCCCTCCCCCCAACATTTTTCTTCTACTCGATGATTTTGCAATCATCTGCATAATGACTATTTTTCTGACAATTATAATATTTAACTTTGAACTCCCCTTGTCACCACCTTAGTCCTGCTCAGGTCCATGCTTCACCTATTTTGCTCATAGCAGTTTAGCAACTACATCCCTTCTTGGAGTTAATCTCACTTTTTACTCCATCAAAGCATTAGCGACAGGCTTGAACTCCTTCAATCCCCCTCCTCATTTTTCTACTACTGGATGATTTTGCACTCATTTGCACAATGATCATATTTTTTACAATTATAATATTTAACTTTGAGCTCCCCTCCTCATCTTAGTGATGCTCGCATCCCTTGTGGAAGTAGTTTAGCAACTATATCCCTTGTTGGAGTTAATCTCACTTATTACTCCATCGAAGAAGATTGAGGTCGAAAGCTTGATGAAATGTTGAGAAAACATCCAAGACTTTTTTTTTCTAATTATCTCTCTCTCATTTATTATTTCTTGTGCTACAAGGTTGTTCAGCTACTACAGGAGTACGGTTTTCTGCATCTTGTACTTTACTACATGAGTAAGGTATTTCATCTTGTACCTCAAAATATTCACTCATAATTAATATCTGCTAGAAGTTTGTTTTCTTTTTCTCCATCTTCTCTTAAATGTGTTTAGGAGAGTTCTTGAGGGCTCAAGTGAGTTAGATTCTTCATTCCTTTCCCCAACCTTCTCTCCAATGCTTCGCATTTGAGTCACCACTAGTGATTGTAGGACTTGAAGGATGAGATAAGCTCACAAGATCATCGAGAGATTTCTTACAGGCAACTCAAGATTACACACATCTAGGCTGAAATATGAGAGAGAAAGAGAGAGAGAGAGAGAGAATAAGAGATGAAAACTCTCACTTAAAATAAAGAAAACAAATTTATATATTTCTCTACAATAGATTTTCTTATTACAATACCTCTATTTATAGGATTACACAGCCAAAAAATCAACCAATAAGAATAAAGGCTTAAATAAGGTAAATCGGTTAAAAAAGGCAGTTAAGGTAAGTGGGTGAATTCTGACGTCACACATTAACATAATTGTTTTTCCGTCGGCCTCCGTAATTCTGACGTTGTCCTTGTTTTTCCGTCATACATTCATTGCATTTGCCTTTCCTCTGCTTTGTCGATACTGTCATCGTCCCCATCAGAGGAGATAGAAACGAGGTTCTGACGTGTATTAATGCATGATTCTAAACATTACGAGTATTTATGTGTAAATGATCCGAAGGCTATTTCATTCAAACGGCCCGTATTTGGTGAACAACTTGTTCACGCACTTTGGTCGTATTTGGCGGCTACGAGCGTCGTCCCTTTCCAATCCTCCACTCAGGTCAAAACTCGACCCCAGAAGGATAACAAATCGACATCAACTCGCTGTTTAACTTGACTTTTGCCCATTCACTCGCAAGTATAAGTCCACAAAGAGGGAGAGATAGAGAGCGCGTGCGAGAGAGAGAGAGAGAGAGAGAGAGAGAGAGAGAGAGAGAGATGCTGGGAGTCGCTATTCTTGTGATCTTCCTGATCGCCGCTGAAGGCCGTGGAGCTCTATCGAGGGACACGCCAGGGCCGTCTGTTATCGTCGTTGGGGCTGGCATGTCCGGTGAGTTTAATTTCGACTTAAAAGCCACCCTGTTCTGCCGCGCATAACCAACAACTGTTGGCCTGCCTGAGCAGGTATATCAGCGGCAAAGACACTATCGGAGTCGGGAATCAAGAACTTGATAATTCTAGAGGCCACCGACCAGATAGGCGGAAGGATGCGCAATATCCACTTCGCGGGCGTCAACGTTGAGATCGGCGCAACCTGGATTCAAGGAGTCAACGGCCAGGAGATAAACCCGATATTGACTCTAGCGAACAAGATCAACCTCAAAACCTTCTTCTCCGACTACGCCAACATCTCGGCAAACGTCTATCGACAGACGTAACTCCATCATTCAATCTCCCACCAGTTTCTCTGTTCATTCTTTTATTGTAGGGTTTTCTGCAGAAAGGGACTGTACAATGCATCCGTCGTTAAGGCGGCCTTCGATCGGGCAGAAGACGTTTCAGAGGCCGCCGCGAAGTTCTCCGCAAGATTACCGCCGAGCGGGCTCGAAGATATCTCTATTTTAACTTTCCAGCGTCTTCAGAAGCAGTGAGAATCGAGAGCCCATCTTTTATGATAATCATTTCTAGAGATTATTCTTATTTTTCGTCTGTATAGCGTCCCGTCCACTGCCTTGGAAATGGCGATAGACTACTTCAATTACGACGGCGAGTTTGCTGAACCGCCGGCCGTCACAAGCCTTCAGAACACGGAGCCGCTTCTAACTTTTACCGTCTTTGGCGAGGATAACTATCAAGTATCGGACCAGAGAGGGTACGAAAGCGTCGTTCACGAACTTGCTGACCAGTTTCTGAGTTTTGACGTCAACGGTACCATCACTGACGCACGACTCAAGCTTAACAAGGTCTCTGTCTCTATCTGTTTGCTGTCTCTCTCTGTCTCTCTCTCTGTATTAGTTAGAAATGGGAAATTTTGTTGCAGGTGGTGAGAAGGATAAAAGACTCAGGAAGCGGAGTGGTAGTGGAAACTGAGGATGGATCCACGTATAAATCTGACTACGTGATGGTCTCCACTAGCATAGGAGTTCTTCAGAGCAATCTCATTAAATTTGAACCTGATCTACCTGTAATAATCATGATCCCCTCAATTTTTTATACGAATTTTGTAGAGCTTCTATCCCATCAGGTTAGTTGCTCTTTCACAGGAGTGGAAGATCTTGGGGATTTACGAGTTCAGCATGGCTGTCTACACGAAAATCCACCTCAAGTTTCCGTACAGATTCTGGCCTTCCGGAAATGGCACCGAGTTTTTCCTCTATGCAAGCGACAGAAGGGGATACTATCCTACTTGGCAGGTGGGTTCTATACTTCTCTTTGTCCTTAAATGATTATTTCAATTTTTAATTTTTCCCCATCTGATTCTTTCGAAATCTAGCACCTGGAACGTCATTACCCGGGATACAATCTCCTCGTAGTCACCGTCTCCGGCGAGGAGTCACGAAGGATCGAGCAGCAAAGAGACTCAGTGACGAAAGCTGAAGCCATGGCAGTTCTCAGGAATATGTTCGGGAAGAACATACCGGATGCAACAGATATGTTCGTTCCCAGGTGGTGGTCTGATCGTTTCTACCGAGGGTCCTACTCCAATTGGCCGATCGGCGTGGCCAGATACGAATTCGATCAAATCCGAGTACGTAAGCAACTGTATTTAAATCATGGAGCCGAAATTTAAGAAATAGAAGGGTTCGAAGATAAATTATTGTTGAATTATTTCTATTTAATAATTTCATTCTTATCGAGATTTAGAGATTGTTCTTATTCCTCGTGATATGTTGATGGAGATAGGCACCTGTGGGGAGAGTTTATTTCACCGGGGAGCACACGAGCCAGCCTTATAATGGATACGTCCATGGCGCGTACCTCGCAGGTAAAACTAAAAATTCGAAATCTCCGAATGATCATCTTGTCTAATGTCGACCCACTTCGAGCAGGCATAGATTCTGCGTTGATGCTGGTGGGCTGCATCAACTATGGTTCATGCGACGTGCAAATCGATCCCAAAGCGTGATCATGCGATTCCAATAGGTATAATCTTGTGAACCTCAGTATAAGATCAGATCAACATTCACGGAAGTCGACAGACAAACTCCTTTCAAGAATCGAAGTCTTTTTAAAAAATACTATGTCTCGCATTCTTCTCCATCTTTCTAAGAGTGTTCTTGAGGGATTTCACTTGGTGAGCATAACCTCTTTTCGTTTGGAGTCTACCTAATTCTAAGGTAATTTGTATTCTAATTTTCTGAAAAATAATTCATAAAAAAGTCTTATTAAATGGATCAGTAATCGAAGATATTTTGTCTGAGTCGACAAATTGATTGTTTCAGTGAGACTTTTTTACTCAACAAGCATTGTATGATGACTCTCAGAGATCATTTTTTAAGAAGAACTTAAATTACTGAATAGGGACCAAGAAACAAAATTATTTAGGCCGCATACTTTGTGTTTTAAAGGTTGATTCTTTGAGGATAACAATAGATTTAAACATCGAATGTGAGAATTTAAGAACGATGTAAATGTAAATGAATTCTTCTCTTGATGGAGAGGCACCTGAATTGGATTGCCTTAGACTGTTGAATATCTTTTGATGAAATCCTTGATTAAATCAACATTTTATCTTAATAAAAGATAATACTATGTAAGAATTATGATTCACCCGTCCGATATCCGGTATCCAATGGGAATGATATCAAATAGTCTCCCAAAATCCAACGAACAGATGAAGACACTGGATTTCAATATCCATCCCGATATTGGCATCCGCTATCTTGGTTTTGAAGATAGACAATTATCTTTTTATTAAAGAAACATATAAAATCATGACCCTCATTTCCTAGAATTTATCTAATTAAATGTTTCAATCAAGTATTAGGGACCTTGGAGGAGATTCCCTATGAGAAGTATGGATCATCTTCTTTATTCATTGGATCATCTTCTATAACCCAAATCACACTTCTATGTATCATCTTCCATATTCATTGAAATAAATTTTTTTAATTGTTATTCTTTTGTGATTTTTGAAATGAAGTCCATGAGCATATGCAATATTTAAGTGAATTATGATGAGATTATAACATGACGAGTTATGTTATAACCCAATATTTAATTAAATATCTTTTTATTTATTAAATTTGATTTTTTAGAATGATAGATAATTTAATATCTGATAAAAGAAAAAAAAAATTGGATTACTTTAGAGTAATATTTTGAAAGTTATGAATTTTCTAATTTTTAGGGACCTTTTCGGATGTTTTTATGAATTTTTCTAAATTTTTAATGAATTTTTCAGGATTTTTTAGAATTAAAAATCAAAATTTTTAATTAAAAATTGATTTTTTAGATTTTTATAAGTGCACAGGTGACGTGGCACAATCTAGAGCGTCCGATCAAATCGCGATCAACAATCAATGTGGGAGGTGACGTGGTAGCACGTGGAGCGTTTGATCGCGCGATTAAATTGCGATCGTTGATCCTCACTTAAGGCGAGGGGTACAAGGCACAATATAATTCGTTGGTGAATCGTTTTAAAATGATTTAATCTCAGCAGTTGATCTGAAGAGTTATAACGGCTAAGATTAAAACCAACGGAAAATGCATATGAGCCTCCGATCAAAGATCGTACGACATGCATTTGATGCGTTATTTATAACGCGGGTGACGTGGCATCATCTCGGTGGTCCATGTGCAATCCAACAACCATGACTTAATCGTTACGATTCGCATTCGAACGTTTTATCAAAGTCGTTGATCGAAGATTAAATGCCGATTGGATGGTTACGCCCAATTTGCCCTATATATTGAGATGTTCTTCGACATCGTAAAGCATTCCAGAACAATTTAAGTGAATCGAACTATTTAGACACCAAATCCCATGAATCTCTTACTTCCAATCGCTTCTAGAATCATTTTTGCATCCATGGAGTGCTTGAGAGTGAGATTTCGTTGAAAGAAGAGGAAGAAATCGACGCTTGAACATCAATGATTGCGTTTTCCAAATTTTGATGAAGAGCCTTGAATCCGGCGAGTAATTGGATCAATTCGAGCGCAATCTTGGGTTAGGGATCATGTTTTATCCTAATATTTTTTCGTATAGCTTTAAATTTTATTTTCGAATCGTAATTTGAGATAATTTCAATTGTAATTTCAGTTTTTCGTGAATTTTAATTTTAGAATTTCTCTCCTGTTCATTCGATGATGTCTCCACGAATATTGATCCAAATTTAGTGATATTTGATTTTGTAGATTCATCTTTGAGTCTTCTTTCCAAAAATATCAAATTGCCTATTTTCATCGTCTGATTTGATCAAATTTGAAAAGATCATCAGATATTACCCTAATTTCGTGTGGATTTGACCCACATAATCTTAACATTGGTGAGTTTTGTATTAATTTTGACTCTTGACCAGGTGTTTTCAACGACCCTCACGGTCTCAATTCGTCAGTCCTCAAAGGGGATTATGTGATCAAGATGGGATTATTTACCCTCGGTATTAGAGGAGATTGATTAAGGAATTAGATGCGATGCAATTCTTGACCAAGGTAGTGAAAATGTCGGAGAATGTTTTCTCAATGATTTCTCCCATAAATTAATACTAAATTGAGTAAATAATAAGGGTTTGAAATTAACCATGAAATATTTACATATTATTAAAGAATGACATAACTAGACAAAAATAACCATAAAATTGATCTAAAAATTTTTTGGACCTAGGGCCTTTTGTTATGAGATAGTCTTGGTACAATATTCTCCTTATTTTCTTGTCAAAATCTTAATTATTTGCGATAATGGAAGGTTAATCATGAAGAACAAAAATAAAACAATAGATTCAAGGAAAAGTTTTCCATGAGGTCTAATCAATTAAAATTTCCATGACTCAAAGCAAGTTCTCCCAACGATTACTTGGCTTGAAATGGAAGAAAACCTTGTTATTCAACTAATTTTCTATCTAGCTTCTCTTTAATTTTTAGATATTTTCACCAATTTTCTATAAAAAAATTATCTAATATTAGAGAAAATAATATCATGAATTGTTTATCAATATATATATATATATATATATATAGTAATGGTATACTCTCTTAGTCTATAATTTCTTTCTATAGTTCCTATTAAGTATTTATACTAAATGTATATAAATTAGATGGTCTTAGTCTTTAAAAGTAGATAAATATAATATCAACATTTATCTTTCTTATTGACTTGAATCTAAATATCTCCTCTCTCTCTTCTATTTAATCTCTCTTGTCTATTCTCTCTCTATATATTGTCCAATATATCCTTGTCTCCTCTCTCTTCCATTTACTCTTTCTTGTCTATTCTCTCTCTATAAATGTCAAAGAGAGTTTCATAAGATCTACATAAATAAGGGAAGAAATGGAGATGTTTAACCCTTGCAAGGGTGTGTCTCTTCAAGGGGGTGCCACCTTTTTAGGAGGACTTTCATGCCTCTTGAAAGCATGCATTAAAGACCCACTTGTAAAGATGAGAGGGTGCCATGTGAAAGGTTTAATTTGATGAAAATTTTAGATGTAATTTGGTATACTTATCTGACTTAAAATCATGGGTTTAAATTTGACTTGGTCAAATAAAGATCTAAGATACAAATAACTTGACTTTTGGAGATATCAAAAAGTTTCTTAGAATTTTGAGAGATGGTTTGACTTGATCAAAGGGGTTCCTAATTTTATAGAAATTAGTTTCACTTGGACAATTCTAAAATTAAAGATTTTAGGCCAAGAACAAGGATTGGTATAGTTAAGGGACGTATTTAAGAATTTAAAGGATTAAGGGGTGGCACCCCATCTTTATGGGCTTGTGATAACGTGTCATTGATGCATTCATTTTCATCATTATAAATGGGTTTTAACATATAATTCTTGTTAATATAATGCACATTATCATGTTTTTTATGATATTTTTACATTTATCATTTCATTCCACTCATATTCTCAACTTGCATCTATTTAGTGATAATTTGGTAAAGAAATAAATATAGCCTATCATGCATCATTCTTTTCAATTACTTATACTATGAAGCTAACCTCATTTGACTTTTTCAAAGTCTAGTGGTTGAATTCTCAAATTTTTTATGAGTTATGTGGATGTAGGGACATAGGTATGCAAGTAGGAAAGCATGTATATGAATGACAATATGAGAAAAGAGGAAACAACTCTCCACTAAATTTGAACACCAAGCCAACCATAATTTTATAAAATTTGGGAAATGAGTTTTGGATTTGGTAGATGGATCAGCATAAGGTTTTTATGATGATCCAAAATTGATTTTAGAGTGAATATTGGGTCAACCACTTCATTTTTAAGGAGGTTGGACCAACTTATTTTTTTTTATTAAATGAGACCTGAATTTTTTTCATGATTTTAGATATTTTTGGATAAAAAAAGATAGAGGATTAAATTCTTGATCCAATGGAGAAAATTTCATAGAAAAGGAGTTGTATTTGGTGAGATATTTAACTTCTAAGTTTAGGGATTTTTATATAATTTTTCTAGACTTTTTTTCTGTAATTTTTAGGAAATTTTCCGAGTTTGAGTATATTTACAAAAATGACACTCCAATTTTTGAAGTAGAAATTTAGAAAAATGCCATTCCAATTTTTGGAGTGGAAAATTTGCAGAAATACCCCTCCAATTTTTAAGTTAGAAATTTATAGAAATGCCCCTCCGCACGAACTCAATCAACGACTAAGATTTCTCTAAATTAAAATAATGATATCTCATGATCTAGATGGATTTTTGAGCTGAAATTTTATGGCTAACTTCATATTTTAACCCTCTATTCATCCATACCCTTGAATTAAATAATCGAGATGGGAAAAAATGATTTTAATAATTGGACTCTTTTACCCCTCTTTACACTCAAACCTTATGAACCCACCTATAAAAGCCTTCCTTTTCTCTCTCCTTGCATTTTTTTGTTGGTCTCTCTTAAAAGCATCAGGCTACCCGAAAGAAAGGGAGAGGAGGTCAAGGCCCAAGGAGGAGCATATTTTGATGCTCAATCTTGTAGTGGAGAATGGGAGCAAGCAAAGATAATGATCGAAGCGGATTGACCATCATCCGGCCTAGGACGGGCACACCAGTGGGGTTTGTGCAAAGACCTAGATTTGATTTTGGGTTGGGAACATCTCCATATAGAGTAGACATCTGTTTTCTTTTTCACTCTCGCCCTCGATGTGCATTAATCCATTGCTACCACCATCTAGTTTCTCATTTTCCATCATATTATCTCAATTTTCATCTCTATTCATCTAATTATCTCATCTCTTTTCTAATTTCTATCTTAATTCTAAGAGAAACTCAAAAATTATCTCTCATACTCACCTCTCTCTCTCACCTCTCTCACTCACTCTCTCATACTCACCTCTCATACTCACCTCCACGTGCTCCATTCCAATTCACACATCTTCCTCTGCCCTCATCTTTCTTTTAAAAACATAACCACATTACTTTAGCTCCTTGTGCATTGGACCCTTTCTGACACTATACTAAGTAAGGAACTATATTTTATTGCATGAAATTGACGCACAACAACAACGAAAAACAGACACGATCAAGTTCATTAGCTTGCTGTTCTTCTTGTCTTCAATTCTTTTAGTACGTTCATGTCTTCCAATGATAGGTTGTTGATATTCTTGGTCAAGATCATCATATTAAGCACTATACTTAAGTTGTAGTGCCTTGGTGCTTCCTTCGATGATTCATATGTTTATGAGGTGTGCCTAAAACTAATTCAAGCAAGGAATGCAATCAGAGCGAGTCTAGCATCACCCGACATATGAGGGGCTTCATGACAGGGTTTGTCCAAAGATTTGGATATATTTCTTCCTTGTGATCATCCCCATAATCAGTATAGAACTTTATTCTTCTTTTTTGGCTAAAATAACGTTGATATCATCTCTTGTTGCATATCTCTCACTTCATCATTGCACATCGATCTATCACTACCGTCATCCATTCTTCTCACCTTGTCATCATCTAATCTGAATTTAAAAATATTCTAGTAATACAAACCACTTGAGACCATTGTGAAGTGCTTTGTGGCCTTCAAGTTTGTGCTACTCACAAGTGCCAAGCAGTTGTGATCTTGATCTATAAGATAAGTTTATTGCATAAAAATGAATATTGAATTTTAAATGTTTAAAAATTAAAAAATTTAATCTTTAGAATCACCTCTTCAACAGTGCCTGGATTTCAATCGCTCTCCATTTAGCAGCTCCTTTTGTTGACCAATCTTTTCTTGAAATAAAAAGATTTTAATGGTAATTTTAGTAATGTAATGATCCATTTACATCATACTAATATGAAATACTTGAATTAGAAAGGCAACTAGGAGAACCATGAATTTTTTGGGTAATTTTTTTATTACACTTTTGTTGTTGAGTAATTATGTAAATGTATTTATGAAATGCATGATATCAGTGCGCTCTTTCATTTTGAAGGGCAAACTATTATAAAGAAAATCACAAAATCTTATGTAGTTGAGATAAATATGATTGTGAGAAAGAACTCAACTAAGCTATTGGAAGTGTTAGATATAGCTCATTAAAAGGGCTTAGATATAACTCACTAGAAGTTATATTGTACTAGCTCTTATAAGAACTCTATAATTAAGTGTGCTTCAGTGAGAGCGGTACTAGGATGGGTGACCTCTTGGGTAGTACTCATATTTTATCATGCTCGAGGATATTAGTCTCACATGGGTTATATTTCTATCTTTCTCTCTTTCTTCTCTATAAATAGAGGCTTGTAATCTCTTCTTCACTCATTCAATAGAACTAGGCCTTACCGTTCACATGGTATCAGAGCCTAAATTAAATTCTTTTTTTGTGTTGCCGCCATTGCTCAATTAAAGTCGCCGCCGCCACTGCTCTACTTCTTTCCTCGATAGCAGCTCATCGAGGGCCAAAGGTATCCCCTCTCCCCTCATGCCTTTTTTTTTGGCTACTTTTATTGGGCCGCCATTACCACCCTTATTGGGCCACTGCAGTTGCCCTTATTAGGCCATCGTTGCTGCCACCATCTTGGGCTGCCACCACTGCCCTTCTTGGCCACCATCGTTGCTGCCACCCTTCTCAAACCGCTGCTGCCACCCCTCTCGAGCCGTTGCTATTGCCTTTTGGAGCCCCTTCTGCCATTGCTACTACCCTCTTCAAGGCTACTGCAATTAGGCCTTGTTTTTGGGTTTGATGGCATCTTCTAGGTCAGATGAGTCATCCCCACTTTCACCCATGAGTCCCCTTATTCCACCTGCTCCACCGACAATCTCAACTAATTTACCACAGATATCATCCCCCGTTGAAGCATTTTCCACTACATGACATTCCATCACGAGCCAATTGACACGAATGACATACACCTTTGACGGTCACAATAATGCATCATGGGCTACTAGCTTTGAAGACTTTCTCATTGCCTGTTGCCTACTACACCATTTGACAGAGTCTTCTCCTACTAGAACTTCTTCGGATTATGATACATGGAATCAACTAGATTCTGCTATCCACTCGTAGATGTGTCAAAGCATTCTTCCAAATATTGCTCAACCTTTCTCATGTTTCAAACCTCCAAGCACATTATGGTGTACATTGGAGACTATGTACGCAAACAAGACCAACATTAGCCACACAGTGGAAATCTTTGAGTCCATGTTTACTTTGCACACAAGGTGATCAATCCCTTCAGGATCACTTTGGTCGCCTCCAGTCGCTTGTGCAAGAGTTATCTCTCTATCAACCACCCACAACCAATTTATGCACATTGGAACGATATCGTGAGGAGCTCATCGCTGGAGCCTATCTCAGTGGCCTGCGACCATCTATTGCTTCCCAGATTTGTGGTCAAGTACTTTATGGTACCCACATTCTAGATACGACATCAATTTTTTCCTCGGCTCTTTGAGTTAGCACCGGAGTCACTTTGAGCGCTGGAGTCACTTCGAGCACTAGACCTTCATCTTCTACATCATCCCCATTACTAGATTCATTTGTCTTGCTAGTATCTGGTACTCGTGGACGAGATGGGGGACGACCCACTACTAAGGACAAGCAAATCTTCCCATCTTGCACTTATTATGGAAAGACCACTCATGCTTTGGAGAAGTGGTGGAAGGAATTTGGGAAACCTAAATGGGCTCAAGCTATGGTTTCCTCTACTACTCCGAGCCCAACTCCGCCTAGTATATCTACGCCAATGGTCAGACCAACTATGCAAATGACTTTCACCCCAGCCGAATATGAAGCATGGAAGCAATGTCAGGCATCCACATCGACTGCCAACTTGGCTTCTACTTCAGGAACACATGCCTTTTTTCTTCTAGATCGTCATGGGTTATTGACTCGGGGCTTCGGCTCATATGATTGGAACCCCTTCTACCCTCTCCTCCCTTACTTCTACCATCGCCTATCAACCCATATCCATTGCAGATGGTCGTTCATTCTTTGTTAAATGGTACGGATTGACCAAACCTACTCTCTTCATTACTCTACTGAATGTTTTATATGTTCCTGGCTTTTCCACTAACCTTCTCTCTATTAATACCATTACCCGTACACTTAATTGTGTTGTCATTTTCTAACCTTTCCATTGTGTCTTCCATGACCTTCGTATTGGTCAGAGGATTGGTTTGGGGGGTGAGAATGGTCGTGAGATCTATGAGCTTGTGTGGTGTAGAATATTTTAGAAATGATAATATAAATAAAGATGAAGATGTAATGATGGAGATGTGAGGGAGAAGTGAGTGAAATAAATGATAAAATCTACTGATGTTAAATATGTAATAATCCTACAACCTAATGGAGGACCTATGAAATGATATAAGTGATGAATAGGTAAGTAATTCAGAGGGAGATTGTATAGATTAATTTGGGATATATGAGGACTTATAATGAGAATAGTAAGGACGATGAGATGATTAATTAGGGAAGAGATATGTTTAGGTTTATTAAATGGGTAGGGATAATTAGTATATTAACTCTCTAGTGTAATAGGATAGAAGATATATATTATGATGGACTAGTGAATTAATTCAGTGAATGCACGAGGGAATGATAATTCAGATGTATGAAAGTAAGAATGATGAAATGAATGTAAATGCGAAGGAGGATATTAGATGGACAAATGATACAGTTTATTTATTGAGAGGATTAGAATTATTATGATGTAGAATGTGGAATAGATTTATCAGTTTTAATACAGAGAATAGAATGGAGATCGGTGAAGAGATGGAGGATAACGATTCGGAAGACTGGCAGTGATGATGACGACAATGAGAGAGAACGCGATGAGAAGAAGATGGATAGGGTGTGGAAGATTTATGATGTGAAAAGGGAATAATGAGAATATTATGGAAGATGGATAGAGTTAAGAGAGGATCAGATAATAACTGTAGAGAGAGAACATATAGAAGAGCAATCTAACAGTGGACTTACAGATTTTATAAATGAACTACTAATCTCAGTAACGATAAAGAGAATGATTACCTGAGATAGGACGTGAAAGTGACGCTGCTAGGAATACCACGGATCTAAAGCATCCTCGAGATGCTTTGGATGTGATATGGTTGAAAGTGGACAGAACGGGAGGGAGATAAGAGTAGTGAGCTAGAACTCGGATTGAGAGGATGCGAGAGAAGAATTGGAGGAGATACAGGAACACGAAGAACAGAGAGGTAGCAGTAACCAAAGGAACCAAATTTCATTTATCAATAATACTGTCTTTTCTTTAGAATCGATTCCCTTTTAAGGGCGAAGAAGTTAGAGGTTTAAGAACAAAGAGACGTATCGCGGACGGAGCGGCAGTTGTTGCGGTTTCTTCATCTCCTTGTAAATTAATGTCATGTCTCTTCATTGGTGGAGTCATCACGTGTGCAAAATTATGTGGAATATGATGTACTTTCCGTTATTCGTTGGTAGTTGTAGATGTCGTGACGGTAGTTGTTCTTAGTTGGTAATGATTCGGCCGAATCTCCAGACTCGTCAGGCGTCGTGGAAGCTCCGCTCACATGATAGGTAGTCCCTCTTCTTTATATTTTCGTGATCGGGTTTTGGAATCCTGTCGAGATGACGCACTGTCCGTGAATAATCTGGAGGGTCGCTGGACGTTCGTGGTTTGCCTCCCATTGAATAGATTCCGCAAAACTCATGTTGACGAATTACTTGATCCACGACGGGATCTTTGCACTGAGGAGAGACCGAGAGCAACCCGTGAACTTGATCTGTATTTCTCATAGCAACTCGGGTGAGAACGTAAGCGCCAGCAGTGACAACCCAGCATATGATCTCTCCTAATTTGAAGACGCTTGGCACATCGCGAACTTGGTCAACTTCAGTATCGGTGGGGAGAATTCCATTCAAGTCTTGATATTGTTCAAGACTGTGGAGTATGCTTCGTGTAAAGAGTCATGGACTGATTCGTGCTTGACGTTGGTGGCCTTCAAGGATTTCACACGCAATACCGTGAAAGTCTTACTTAAAATAGAAGGTAGTTAGGACTTTCTTCAAGCTGAAGTGTCTTCTTACACGCTTGATCGGGTTTAACTTCGGCTTTGCTCATGCATTGGTTGTAGATTTGAAGTATAACCTGAAGATACTTGTCTCCATCAATTGCTATTAGGTAGATCTCTTTTATGCTCTTCACAATTAGCTTTGATATGTCTTCATTGCTCTAATGATGGCTGATGACTAAGAGAGGGATTGTCTTGAAGAGCTATTAGTAGATATCAAGCCAAATCTTCATCTTTCTTGTGATGGTAAGAACGGTAATTTTCCTTTTCTTCTTCAACTGTGAAGATGATACTCTAAGGGAAGATGGGTAGGACTTATCCTCATGATGATCTTCCTTAGTGATAACTCTCTTCAATTGTAAGGCTTCTTTGATGTTAATCATCTTTATGTTCATGGGCTTTGACTAGAGTTGCCACTGAAGTTAATTCCTTCCAACAGTAATTAATATGTAGATCTCTCCTATGCTTCTAATTAAGGGTGGTTTTCAAAGAATAACGGAGTTTAAAATAAGATGCTTCCTACTGATTTTTGAGATCATGGATTTAGATAAGGTACCTATGATATAGTGGATGTGTTTTGGAAATTAAGGAACCTATACCAAGGTAAGGGTGGTTGACTTGGTCCATTCAAGGAATTCTAAGTATTTAAGGATAAGGGTTTAATTTCTTTTGACCAAGTCAACCTTCGGATCAGTATTTAATTGGAGGAGGAGGGAAGATAATTCCCTTAGGATCTACACTCTCTTTCAATGTTTTAGAGAGGCCTTCTTCATCCATTTAATGAATGGATAGTTTCTCAAATTTGTGAACAAAGAGGAGGATAGTGTCTTGTTGCTGTTGAGACTGAGATCTCTGCCTTAAGTTATATCTAGGTTCACTAAGAACCCTTGTGTTCATGTTTTGAGATAATTCTCCATCAATTCCCGCGGGGTTGGAGGACTTCATCTTCAAGGAAGTGTCTTTCATATCTAAGAAAAAGTCAGAATGCAAATGAGGGGCATAATTTAATAGATCATGAGAAGTAATCCAAGAAGCATCACTTATTGCTAGAGCATCGAGCTTACTGGGTATCAAAAAGCTTAACCTATCACTGGATGAAGCAGGGAAACAACGACTTCTCCAGCTTCAGGAGTTACAAGAGCTGAGGCATGACGCGTACGAGAATGTGGCAATCTACAAAGAGAAGACGAAGGCCTTTCATGACCGACACATCCGACGATGATCATTTCAGGTCAATGACAAGTTCTGACTCTACAATTCGCGCCTCAAGCTCTTTCCTGGGAAGCTACGCTCTAGATGGGATGGTCCGTACGTGGTGGCGTACGACCCCCGTCGCCACCAAGACACGATACCACGGCGCCAGAGGAGCCCTTTTGCGTGCGCGGATCTATCCGCTTATCTTTATTTCTTTATTTCTTTATTATGAACTTTTGACCCGCACGTGTTTAAGCGGGTCCTCGCTTATTTCCCTCTCCCTTTTAAGCTTCCGGGTGGGTTCTTCCCTTTTCGGGATCCCAGTCGTGAAGCCCATCTTTCTTTGTGAACCTTATCTCTTTCTATGAGCATGTTAGGTGTGGGTTGTGGTCCCTTCCCCTCTTGGCCCATTATGGGCTCTATAAGAGGGGAAGGGACCCCCCCACAAACCCTAGCCGTCATTTGAAGAAAGAAAGGAGTGAACTCCCTCTCAAGTGGCTGCTCAAGGAAGATCGGAGAAGAAGACCAACCGCCGCTCCGCCGCCGCCGCCGCACGTCGTGCAGCCGCGCCGAGACCGCCGCCTTCTTGCTTCCATCACGCATTATCCCGGTGGTTCACCGCCTGCCGCCGCCATTGCCGCTGCCTCAGCCGCCGCGCTGCCGCCGCCAGGGTTTGCTGTGCCACCATAACCCCACTCCACCTCCACCTCCATCGTCCCACTTCCACCTCCACTCTGTCCTCACGATCCGCCCTCCTTCCCGTAACCATCCTTCTCGAATTTTCTATCCTGCTACCTTTCTGCGATTCCCCTTCTTCCCCATCCCAGATCTTTCCCCAACTCTCTCTCTCTCACCCGAACTCCTCCATCGGACATTCCCGATCAAACCGCCGCCCTACCGTCAACTCCCGCAGCCGCCACCTCTCCAAGTCCACTTTTACGTAGCCCCCGCCCACCTCGCAAAAATCCTCACAAAAAAATCCCGCGACCCCTTCTCTCGTCCACCCTAGCCACCAACCGCGTCACTCCCGCACATCCTTTCCCTCTCCCGTGGTCGGAAACCTCCACCACGTCACCACGTCCTGCCCTCTTCCTGTCTCTCCCCACCGAACATTCTGCACGACCGAACGTTGTCCGTGAATTTTCGATCGAGAAATCGATCGGCTGAGGAACCTATCCCACACCCCCCTGTCGACGCGCTCACGTGTCATCTACTCCCAAATCAACATAACAAAAAAAAAACTACCGACGCCTCCCTTTCCCTCCTGAATTTACCGCGCTGCCTCGTCCTTTCTCCCCGTCCTTCCACCTGCCATCCCCCTATTTCCCGATTCGGCCCTACCGTCCAATCTTCCCAACCGAAATCGCACAGACCTCCGTCCCCACCAACAATTTTCCCATGCCGTAATCTCCACACTCCCCACGCGATTATCGACCCCCTCTCTCTCTCCACCGACGTCGCCTACAACATCTAGACTCGTACACGACGCTTCACCCCTCTCCCCAATTTGCGCACCACCATCCCCTACCCCGCGCCATGACTCCCGCCCGCCTCCGAATCATCCCTCACCTCACTTCCGTGCCCCATCTTCCCTGATCATCTCCCCCCGCGTACACTTCCCTTGCACCACTTCCCTTTCGCACTCCCGACCCTATCCCTCTCGCCCTCTCATCATGAATTAAGGTCGACCTCCCGAATCCCTCTCTCCGTCCGGCCACTATCGAACTTCCTCCCGTTGGAGATTCCCCGCGCCATCTTCTTTTTCACAATCTACCACCCATCTTACCCCGACGCCCATCGATCAACCTTGGCACCTCGCCGAAATCTTCGCTCCACGAGCCTCCGGGATTGCCACCGCAGTGATCAAACGGGAGTCAAAAAAATTAATCTCACGTCACGATCACTCCTCCCGCGTGATGCTACGCCGCATTGTCGTGGACCGTGCCGCGCCGCCTCGCGTTGACTTCCGTCGATGCACACCACAGTCCAAGGGCTGACTCTGTCCTGGCCACCATCCCATTGACCTCTATTCGCTGGATAACTCCCGGACGCCCGCTTTTCACGCTCCACACCCTGTCAGCATCGGGACCACCAAGGTGCACCCCCAGCTCGCTACGTGGGTACCATCCAGTCCCCGCCTATCGCCCGAGTGCTCGCGTTTCTCCGCCGGCCGCCACACACATCTTCACAGGTGTCGGAACCCGCCGCAGCCACTACAACCTCTCTTCGATTCTCCCTCGTTGTCCGTCCGTGCATCGCACGATCGGCCTCCTTCCTCACGACCGACCGGACTCGCGGCTCGCACATTTCGCCGTTCCATGACGTCGCCCGCCCGGCCTTCTTGGCCGACACTACTCTTCACGACGCCACGACCCACCGGGCTCGCGCCTTGCAGGTTAGCTCCGACCCCTCTTTTAAAGTTAATTACTTTTCGAAGCATTTCCTTTACTCGTCTCCACCGCCGTCGGACGACGTAGATAGGGTAGAGCGGATATAGGTTTGAGATTTCTGACGCGTACGTCAGGTCCAATACCGAGCGTGGACCGCAGCCTTCCGGCTACTCCACGACGAGCGACTTCCACGCCTCTGGACGTGGATCGAGAGGATCTCACCCTATCCATCATCGCGAGTTTCCCCGGGTCACCCGGAGTCGACTTCGCTGATCGGTACGCCGGCCTGCACTTAGGTCTAGGCTAGTTTAGGATGTAGGACTCGCCTACGCGTAGGTTAGGTTTGACCGACTACCCTTAGTCATCCTCAGTTCCATTGATCAGGCACGAGGGTTTTCACCACCGCGTCGTGCATCAGTACGTGGTTCTGGAGTTGTTTGATGGCAGATCGGTACTCATCTCCGAAGTCAAATCCGGTCAACAATTCAAGGTAAACGGCCATCATCTCCAGCCGTACCTGACTTCAAAGCCACCCGCACCAGCAGATAAGGTAAATCTTCATCTTCTCGAGCACTCGAGGATGTGACGGTATCACCCTCAACCCATTAGTAGTCATAGGTTTCATTTTAGTTTAGTCTGGCTGAAGACTTTGAACTTAACGCTCTTGGGAGGCACCCCAAGATTAGCTTATGTTTTAGTTTTCTTTTATGTTTTTCAGTTTTTATAGATATCGGAGAACTACACTAGGAAAGGGCGCACCTGCACGAAATTCCGCAAACGAGAATCACAGATTTATGAGCTTTTCTAACCTTTTATCCTCTCACCACATTTTTGTATCTTTTTCATGCCATGATCCACATTTTTAGCTATCTTTTTGCATGAGCATGTAGTTTTCATTGAGGGCAATGAAAGGTTCTAGTTGGGGGGTGAGGACTTAGAAAAATCTACTATTTTCAAAAATTTTAAAATTCTACATTCTAAAAACTCCTATTTTTTTCAAAAATTTGATCTACTCTACTCCACCTTAGAAGTCTTGACATCTAGAGATCCGACCTACTAGAGATGTAGAAGTGAGGGCCTTATAGCACATATGATTACATTTTGAGTAATCAAGCTAAATGATCTAGAGAAACCATGGATTATACTTAGTGGTTGACTTCTTTGAGGCTTGTTACCTAATAGGCGCCAAGGAAAAAGAGTAATCAAAGGTTGAAATACTATGGGATTGAAAAGGGGAGTATTTGAGAGAAGATAAAATGCCAGCCCCTACCTAACATCAGCCAAAACTGCTTAGTGTGGGAATTCCTCGATTCTCGACTTTCCCTTCTAAAGAGTGCAATGATCCATAATTTTTGCAATACCTATCTTTCCTTATAGGCATGTAGTTATCTTTTCCAAAGCAGTCAAGTAGTTACACCACTTTGTTTTAAAATTCACTCATGATAATAACACTCCCAAGTGATTCCATATCCATCACATTTTTCTTCATTATTTTCCCCTCATGTACCTATACCTTCACACTACACTTCATTTTGTTACATACTCTCTTCAGAAATCCTAAAACTCCTCCATACCCTCATGCTAGTCTTCTGAAATGTTAAAAAAAAAGAAGAAAAGAAAGGGAGAAATAAGGTGTTACAAGAAGGAAAATAAGAGGAAAATATCTTCTACCTTCATCTCTACCTCCACCATCATCTCCACCATGTACCCTATCCATCACCATCCACCTCATTTGGGAGTATAATTATCATAACTGGTACCTTCTTTGTTTTTAAAATCCACTTTGTTTATCAACATATTTACTTTTAATCACGTCAAACCTTTATAAATATTATCTTTTTATTTCCTTCAGCCTCCTCACACGATGCATCCCAAAGATAGGAATCCTTTTGAATTGCACTCTTATAGGAGGAAAGCAAGTTGAGGGGAATTCTAAAACACCAAGTAGCCCCCATTTTGAGGGAAGGAGTGATGTATCTATGGAGAGGTTAAGGAATTACATCCGTTCATGAGAGAGTGAGTATCTTTTCATCACCATAGCATCATATCTTAGATATGCTCACCTTGATTACAATTGAGAATTAGACTCGAGCATAAGCAGATGAACACTACCCTAACATGCATTAAAGAAGTCAACCTAGAGATAGAATCTAGATCATTATGGCCTACACTATGAGGAAAATGTAATTATACATTCATACACTTCACCTTTTTAGTAGTAGGATCAAAGGATGAAAGGACTTTCTAGGGAGATTATATAGTAAATTTCTAAGAGACTAGCAATCATTTAAGTTGGGAGGTGTGATAACAGGAAAAGTATACATGATAATATATGATTATTGATGCACATTAAGGCATAATGATTTCATTCCTTTGCATGTTATCATATTTATGACTATTTATCTATCATTCTATGAAAAAGTCATTATAATCTCAAAATACTTTAATTTAGGGATAATTATGATGAACTAGAGATAAATAATTTTATAACCCATCTTTACTTGAGATTATAAGTTGTTTTTAAAGTTAAATAATGAGAGAAATCATTTTATAAACATTCATTTAATTTTCTAAGTTAAAATCTTAAAAGAAATGAATGTATTTTTAAAATAGAAATTAAATCTCTTATTATTTATTAATTTTGACTTTTTAGAATGATATATAATTAAATTTCGGATCAAATGAAACAAATTTGGATTAATTTGGAGTTATATTTTAAAAGATATGAATTTTCTAATTTTTAGGGATTTTTTTGGAATTTTTCTGAATTTTTCTGAATTTTTAATGAATTTCTAGGGATTTTCTGGAATTAAAAATCGAATTTTCTAATTAAATATCAATTTTTCAGAAGATTTCAAGCGCGCAGGTGACGTGACACGATCAAAGCCGTCCGATCGATTGCGATCAACGATCGCGATCAGGAAGCGACGTGGTAGTGTGTGGGACATCGGATTGCGCGTACGATTTTGACCCTTGATCTTCACTTAAGATTGATGGACACACGTGGCTTAAATCGGAGTTCACCGATCATTTTAATCTCAACCGTTGATCGCAAGGAGTTATAACGGTTAAGATTAAACGCGATCAAAACACATTTGAGGCGTCCGATCAAGATCCGATGGATGCATTTTCAAGGCATTTTATAATGCTCGAACACGTGGCTTCATCTAAGCGCTCCATCGGTGATCGAACGGACGTGACTTAACCATAATGGTTCATGATGGACTGTTTCATCAGAGCCGTTGATCAAATTGATTGGACGGTTATGCCCAAAATCTCTAGAAATTGAGATGTTCTTTCGATTTGTAAAGCATTCGAGAGCAATTCAATCAAATTAATCTATTTAGACACCAAATCTCTTCAATCTCTTTGATCCTAATTGCTTTTAGACTCAATTCCACGTCCACGGAGTGCTTAAGATCAAGATTTAGGCGAAAAGACGAGGGAGAAATCGACGCTTAAACTCCACGAATCGCGATTTTCAGATTTTGACGAAAAGCCTTGATTTCGGCGAGTAATTGAGTTAATCCGATCGCAATTGTGGGTTAGTGGTAGCGATTTTTTCTAATCCATCGCTTATTACTGTTTAATTTATGTTTAGATTAGTAATTTCAAGTTAATTTCATTTGATTTTTGTTAATTTCACAATTTTATTTTTCGGAAATATACCCTCACTTCGATCTTCAATTTCTCCGCGAAATCAAAGTCAAATTCAATGATTTTTGATTCCGTGGAAGCGTCTTAAAGTTCTCTTTCATAATCTACCATTTTCCCCAATTTCTACGATCGATTCATCGTCCAATTTGATCAAATTTGAATAGATCATCAGAAATTTCCCTAATTCTATGTGGATTCGACCCATATTTACCATTATACCCTCAATTCGAGATATTTTCAGTAAATTGGTAAGTTTGGAATCATTTTTGACACGAGACCATGTGCAATTGATGACCTCGCAGTCTCAATTCGTCAAAGACTATACTCCATCTCTATCTAAACTAACTCATCATGCACTGAAGGGCGTATTTTTTGGCTATTCACGCATGCAAAAGGGATATCGTGTATACTTCCCTGATACATGGCATTATATTACTTTCGCTGATGTCACCTTCCATGAAGATGTTCCCTACTTTTCTTCATCTACTACTCCTCTAAGAGCCTCTATATCTCTCCCTTGGTTTTCCCTCTATTCCTCCCTCCTCCTTGTCGCCTTCTCTAGGGATCTTTACTGTACCGTCTACTATGCCTCCTACCTTTCTTACCTCTTATGATTGTCTAACTCCACCATCACTTGTGATACATACTCCTCCATCTTCGTCTTGTCTACCCTTCACTGATCAGTTTACTCCTTTGGTTACCTCCTCTATGACAGTAGACTCCACTCTATCTTCACCTGCCCCCATGACAACATGCAATCTTAACACGCAAAAACATGATTATTAATGAAAATTAAGGCATAAAACATTCCATTTATATGCATGTTATCATACTTTGAGTGCATTTCTATCATTTCATGCAATTTTAAGTTATAATCTCAAAATGCACTAAATTAGGGATAATTATGCATAATTAAGAATATATTTTAAAATAGATTATTCCCATCTAAATTTGACATTATAATTGGGTTTCTAATGTTAAATAATAAGAGAAAATATTTATATACACTCACTTATTTTTACTCATTTTGTTTTTCAAGTAGAAGTGAGTGTATTTTTGAAATAATAATTTATTCTCTTGTTATTTAAATATTATGACTTTTTATAATGTTAGATAATTGAATTTCTAATCCAATAAAAAAAATCAAGATTAATTTGGAGTTGTATTTTGAAAGTTATGAATTTTCTACTTTTTAGGGATTTTTACTGAATTTTTAACGAATTTCTAATGATTTTCCTGAAGTAAAAATCGATTTTTCTAATTAAAAATTGATTTTCTGAATTTTTTATAACGCGCAAGTGACGTGGCACGATCAGAGCCGTCCGATCGATCGTGATCAACGATCAAGGCGAGGAAGCGACGTGACAGTGTGTGGGACGTTCGATCGCGCGTGTAATCTCAGCCGTCGATCTTCACTTAAGTGAAGAGGGGTACGTGGCAAGATCGGGTTCACCGGATGCGAGATAATGTTCACCGTTGATCGCGAGAGTTATAACTGTTGCGATTAAATCGTGGAAAAATGCATCTGATGCGTCCGATCGCGATCTAACGCCAGGCGTTACATGCGTTTTTATAATGCACGCGACGTGGCAAAATCTCAGTGGTCGATCAACAATCCAACGGCTGTGAGTTTAACGGTAACAATTCGCATTAATGCGATCAATCAGAGCCGTTGATCATTGATGAAGCGTTTCATCGGACAATTACGCCCAAGTTGGCAATAAATTGAGATGTTCTTCGAATTTGTAATGCATTCTTGGATGATTTCGCTCAATTGATCTATCGAAACACCTCCATCCTTGAATCTCTTGCTTCTAATCACTTCTAGATTCATTTTTCGCATTCACGGAGTGATTAAAATTAAGATTTCGTCGATCAATTAAGGATAATTCATCTCTTGAACACCAATGATCATTTTCCAAATCGCAGAAGGAAAAGCCTTGAATCCGGCGATTAATTGAATAATTTCGATCGCTATCTCGGGTTAGATTATGTGTTTTCCCTCTAATATTTCATCATGTATCATCAATTTGTAATTTAGGATCGTAATGTAGTTTAATTTCATCCTTAATTGCGGTAAATTTGCGATTTAATTTTTCGGAAGTTTCTCTCTAATTCATTCATCAATTTCTTCGTGAATCTTGATCTAAATCGAGTGATTTTTGATTCTGTGGATTCGTCTTTGAGTTATCTTTCCAAATCTACCATTTTCCCTAATTTCCCACTTCAATTCATTTTCCGATTTGATCGAATTTCAAAAGATCTCTCGAAAATCCCTTATTTCTCTGTGGATTCGACCCTTATTTACCATTATGCCCCTCAATTCGTAATTAAATCATTAAATTGGTAATTAAATTATTGACACGAATCGGTGTACAATTAATGACCGCATCGATTTGTTCCGTCACCCTACCACCACACCCCATGATCCACCTCTTGGTGACCTTCACCTATCCATTGCCTTCTGAAAGGGTACTCGTGCTTGTACCCAACATTCCATATCTCACTTTGTTTCTTATGAGCACCTTTCTCCAACTTACCGCACATTTGCTCTTGCCATGTCCTTTGCGTCAGTACCCCATACGTATCATGAAGCTCTCCAAGTACCGGAGTGGAAAGCAACCATGGATCTAGAGTATTGCGCCCTAGTGCATCGCGATATACGGGACATAGTACCACGCCCTACTGATGCTAACATTGTGACATACAAATGGATTTTCACCCTAAAGTACCATCCAGATGGCACTGTGGCTCGTCACAAGGCCCAATTAGTTTCTAGAGGATTCACTCAAGCTCATGGCATTGATTACATTGAGACATTCTATCTGGTTGTTCGCATGAACTCCATATGCGTTCTTTTATATCTTGTCATCAACCTAAATTGGTCTCTTCATCAGCTGGATGTCTCCAACGCCTTCTTATATGATGATCTAACAAAGCAAGTCTTTATGGAGCAACCTCCGGGGTATGTTGCTCACGAGGAGACTTCCCAGGTTTGCCTCCTAAGTTATGCTATCTATGGGCAAAAACAAAGTCCTCGCGTCTAGTTTGTTAAGTTCAATGGTTTGCTCATAGCTTATGGTTTTAACCCTTGCAAGTCTGATCCAACAGTAATTCACAAGACAACATCTGTAGGCTATGTGGTACTTGTAATAAATATGGATGATGTTCACTTAACTGGTAACGATGAGGCTGGTATCTCTACTACAAAAGCTTATCTTCAAACGCACTTTGTGATACGCAACTTGAAGACACCGCAACATTTCCTTGGGATTGAGTTTGCTTACCAATAAGGTAAGTTAGCGTTATCTCAAAGAAAGTATGCCTTGGATCTTCTCCAAGAGACCGAACTACTTGGGTGTAAAAAAACTACATCACCCTTGGAAGCACGACCCAAGTTTTGGGACATTGACTCACCTATGATGGTAGATGCTAACCGCTATCGGTGTCTATAGGGGAAGCTAATCTATCTAACAGCTACTCGTCCCGATATTACTTATGCTATTAGTGTTCTTAGTCAGCTCATGCATGAGCCTCACATGGTGCATTGGGAGGGTACATTACGAGTTCTTGCGTATATCAAGCATGCCCTTGGCAAAGGGCTTATATATCGATGTCATGATCATCTTCGTATTGAGGCCTATTCTGATGTTAGATATGATAGGGGCAAAGGAGATCAAAAATCTACTACATGGTATTGCACATATGTAGGAGGTAATCTTGTCACTTGGCGTTCTCAGAAAAAAAAGGTCGTTTCTTGTTTGAGTGCGAAAGTTGAGTATCGAGCTATGGCTACTACCGCTCATGAAATGATATGGCTGCTGTCTTTTGTATAAGACTTAGGCATCACGACCCCAATGCCTATGCCTATGCATTGTGATAGCCAGAAAACTATATTTATTGTTAGAAACCTTGCCTTTCATGAGAGGACCAAGCATATTGAGATTGATTGTCACTCTATTCGTGACAAGGTGTTGATGGGAGTTATTTCTACACCACATGTGTTATGATCGGACTAGCTCACCGACATCTTCACAAAGAGCATTATCGGTGTGTTATATGATTTCTTAGGATCCAAGCGAGGAAAATTTGATTTATACAGTCTAGCTTGAGGGGGAGTGTTACATATAGCTCATTAGAAGGTCTTAGATATAACTCATTAGAAGGTATATTGTACTAGCTTTTATAAGAACTCCATAGTTAAGCGTGCTTGAGTGAGAGTAGTACTAGTATGGGTGACTAACAAATAAATTTGATGTGTTCGTTAAATACTCACCAAATTGAGTCATAACAATTACCAAACTCACCAATTTTATCAAATAATCATGAATTAAGGAGTATAGTGGTGAATAAAGGTCGAATCCATGGAGAATTAAGGTATTTTTGGATGATCTTCTGAAATTTGATCAAATCAGATGATGAAGTGTGGATAGAAATTAGGGATTTCGATATTTTTGGAAGAAAGACTCGAGTACAAGTTCACATAATCAAAAATCACTGAATTTAGATCAAGATTTACGGAGAAATCATTGAACGAACAACAAAGAAATTTCTGAAAAATAAAATCAAAAAAAACTGAAATTAAAATTGACTCAAATTATGATTCAAAATTGAAATGTAAAGCTATAAGAAGGTACATTAGAGTGAAACACAATCTCTAACCCAAGATTGCGCTCGAATTGATCCAATTAGTCACCGGATCAAAGGCTTTTCACTCCCGAATTTGAAAAATGATCGTTGATGTTCAAGAGCCGATTTCTTCCTATTCTCTCAACGAAATCTCACTTTCAAGCACTTCGTGGACGCACAAATGAGTCTAGAAGTGATTGGAAGCAAGAGATTTAAGGGATTTGGTGTCTAAACAGTTTCATTAATCGAATTGCCTTAGAATGCTTTACAATATCGAAGAACACCTTTAGTTATTGGGTGAATTGGGCGTAATTGTCTGATCAATCTTCGATCACCGACTCTGACGAAACGCTCGAATGCAAATCGTAACGATTAAGTCATGGCCATTGGATCTCTGATGGATTGTTGAGATGATGGCACGTCGCGCGCGTTATATCTAACACATTGAATCACCGCCGTTTGATCTCGATCGAACGCTCCAAATGCATTTTTCGGTTTTAATCTCAGCGGTTATAACTCTTAAGATCAACGGCTGAGATTAAATCATTTTTAAACGATTCGCTAGCGAATGAGATTGTGCGATGTATCCCCGCCTTTAAGTGATGATCAACGGTCATGATTAAACACGCGATTGGACGCTCTAGATTTTGCCACGGCACTTGCACACTTATAAAATCGATTTTAATTTAAATAAATCGATTTTCATTCAGAAAAATTCCAAAAAATTCTGAAAAAATCCCTAAAAATTAGAAAATTCATAAATTAAAAAATATAAATCCTAATTAATCTAAATTTATTTCATTGGATCATAAATTAAATTATGTATCATTCATTTCTTTAAATTATCTTTCATCCATTGGATCAAAAGTTAAATTTAATAAATAACAAGAGAATAAATTTCTATTTAAAAAATGTACTAATTCCTTTTAGATTTTAAAACTTAGAAAAATATATGAGTGTATATAAAATGATTTCTATTATTATTTAACCTTAAAAACTAATTATAATCTTAAGTAAAGATGGGTTATGAAAATCTTATCCTTAATTTATCATAATTAACCCTAAATTAATGTATTTTGAGATTATAATATCTTTTTCATAGAATGATAGATAAATACTAAAAAATATGATAACATGCATTAGAATAGAATGATTTATGCCTTAATTTGTATTAATAATCATGTATTTTCATTTTTAATTAGCATGTTATCAGTGACCTCTTAGGTAGTACTCATATTTTATCATGCTCAAGGATATTAGTCCCACATGGGTTATATTTCTATTTCTCTCTCTTTCTTCTCTATAAATAGAGGTTTGTAATCTCTTCTTACACATTCAATAAAATTGGGCTTTACCATTCACATGAGGAATATAACACTTAAAGGCTTGAGGTCATTACACAAAATAATGTATCTTTATGTGATTATCATATAGAAAGAAAAATTCACTGTCTTACCCATTAAATCCACGAATCAAGAGAGACACCAAATTTTTAAAGGGGGATAAAATTGACAATGATCCATAACGATACTTCCTAGGCTTACGTAGCATGTGAAGCAAATAAGAATTGATTTCAGTGGGAAATGACAAAACACAGAGACTTTATGGAATTGGTGTAACAGAACATTACTAGGCTATCTAGATTGACTTTTTTGTGAGAGAAGCTTTGCATCAAATCCCATTGCATAGAGAGTTCATAAGTTAAGAAATTCAATAGGGAGGACCATAAAATTGTAAATGATGGGCTCATCCTCTCTATTTCTATATCTAATCATAGAGCTTCAATCAAAGCTCATAATGGGATTTGCTAGGGTGGGGCTCTAGTGTTCGTTGGGGTTTTAAGAGGGAAGTTTATTGGAATAAGGTGAGATATCTTTCACAACCAAGAATTAAAGAACTCATTAAACAATTAAACAATAAAAGTAAATTAAACAACTCACTAATCCTGTATCGAGTTCTTTAATGTACTTGGAACAACATATTCAAGATTTACTGGTAATCATTAACACATTCTTGACTCTATTTCTCAATCAGTAACATATGTTGATCTAAGAACGTGGATTTTAGTGATTCACATAAAGGGGGTTTATCTTAAACTAAACTTCTACGTGGAGCTGTCCAAAGCCACAACGCGCACCCAGCCAACATATAATAAAAAAATTTAATCAATAAAAAAATTTATTGTTCTCAAGGCATTTGTATGAAAATTTTATGAATAGTGCTCTTAAAAATGGTTAATTTACATTCCTATACTCATTTTTTGTATCAATTTTCTTGTACTTGGCCTCATTCTAATTATGTTTTTGTTTATTAATAAACATCCATGGTTCATCATAAATGCATCTTGAAGAATTCTAATGTTGATTGATATGTCACTCAGACTAGTTTTGTCGATCAAATATTGATGCTTTCTCATGAAAAGATATTCTTGTCTTTCATTCTTAAATTGTACACGTTTTCAATTTCGTAGCCCATTATACCGCAATTTATGATCATATATGTTTCCAAGTGATTCTTTTTGTGGAGTGCATGTCTACCAATCAATGAATAGGGAATTGATAATATTGGTACCAAGAAGTTAATTCATCAAGTTTATTTGAAAATATTTTATGAAGTGAATCATATTATTATTATTTATTGAATTATTTAAATCAAAATTTTAATGTACTTTATGAATAATGCCTCTAAAATGGTTAATTTACATTCCTATCGTGATTTTTTTGTATTAATTTTCTTGTACATGGCGTGATGCTAATTATGTTTTTGTTTATTAATACATATCCATTGTTCATCATAAATGCATCTTGAAGAATTCTAATATTGATTGATATATTACTCATACTAGTTTTGTCAATCAAATTTTAATGCTTTCTCATGAAAAAAATATCCTTGTCTTTCATTCTTGAATTCTACATGTTCTCAATTTCATAGGCCATTATACCACAATTTATAATCATATATGTTTGCAAGTGATTATTTTGGTGGAGTGCATGTCTACCAATCAATGAATAGGGAATTGATAATATTGGTACCATGAAGTTAATTCACCAAATTTCCTTGAAAATATTTTATCAAATTTATCATACTATTGATTTTTCATTGAATTAGTTAAATCAAAATTTTAATGTACTTCATGAATAATACCTCAAAAATGGTTAATTGACATTCCTATCCTGATTTTTTGTATTAATTTTCTTGTACTTGGCGTGATGCTAATTAAGTTTTTGTTTATTAATACACATCCATGGTTCATCATAAATGCATCTTCAAGAATTTTAATGCTGATTGACATCGTACTCATACTAGTTTTGTCAATCAAATTTTAATGCTTCCACATGAAAAGATATCCTTGTCTTTCATTCTTAAATTGTACATGTTCTCAATTTCATAGCCCTTTATACCACAATTTACGATCATGTATGTTTGCAGGTGATTCTTTTGGTGGAGTGCATGTCTGCCAATCAATGAATAGGGAATTGATAATATTGGTACCAAGAAGTTAATTAACCATGTTTCTTTGAGAATATTTTATGAAATTCATGATAATGTTAATTTTTCATTGAATTAGTTAAATCAAAATTTTAATGTACTTCATGAATAATGCCTCAAAAATAATTATTTGGCATTCCTATCCTGATTTCTTTGTATTAATTTTCTTGTACCTAGGGTCATGCTGACTATGTTTTTGTTTATTAATACACATCCATGGTTAATCATAAATGCATCTTCAAGAATTCTAATGTTGATTGATATCTTACTCATACTAGTTTTGTCGATCAAATTTTAATGCTTTCCCATGAAAATATATTCTTCTCTTTCATTCTTAAATTCTATATGTTGTCAATTTCATAGCCCATTATACCGCAGTTTATGATCATATATGTTTGCAGGTGATTCTTTTTGTGGAGTGCAAGTCTACGAATCAATGAATAGGGAATTGATAATATTGGTACCAAGAAGTTATGGTGGCGTACGACCCCCGTCGCCACCAAGACACGATACCACGGCGCCGGAGGAGCCCTTTGGCGCGCACGGATCTATCCGCTTATCTTTATTTCTTTATTTCTTTATTATGAACTTTTTGACCCGCACGTGTTTAAGCGGGTCCTCTCTTATTTCCCTCTTCCTTTTAGGCTTTCGGGTGGGTTCTTCCCTTTTCGGGGTCCCATTCGTGAAGCCCTTTCTTTTGTGAACCTTTGTTTTCTATGAGTATTTTGGGTTTTGGGTTGTGGGCCTCAAGTGGGCCCTTTCCCCTCTCGGCCCATTATGGGCTCTATAAGAGGGGAAGGGACCCCCCCACAAACCCTAGCCGTCATTTGAGAAAAAGGAAAGGAGTCTCCTCCATCTCGAGTGGCTGCTCACGGAAGGCCGGGGAAGGAGTCCAACCGCCGTCGCCGCCGCCGCCGCACGCCTCCATGCCGCCGCCGCCGCGACGACCGCCGCCACTCCTTGCCCCGGCCACGCTGATACCTCCGCTGCTGCTCCAGCCGCCGCCGCCGACCTAGCGCGCCGCCGCCGCCGACCTAGCGCCGCCGCCGCCGCCGCTGCTGTCCAGCACCGCCTCCACCTCCACTGTACCCTCTCCACCTTCCGCCGGTCATCCTCTTCCCCGAATCTCTCTGCTCCCCCACCTCCCGCATCACCATGCGCATCCCCTCCAGCTCCTCCTCCAACCGTCCACCACCATCCAACGTTTGCGCTGCACCCTGCTGCACCTCTCCTGGTGCACAGCCCCTCCACGAACCTCTCGATTTTCCCCATTGCACAATTCCATCTTCCTCCTCCCCGCGCAACCGCCCCGTTCCTCCACCCACTTCCTCCCAATTCCTCCCGCGAACACGCCTCTCCTCCATCGGTGAGGACTCGCAAAATTCCTCCCCCTCACGCCCCACTTTTTTTCCCGTCGAGCCGTCTCCCTGCATCCATCTAATCCGTGCGGACGCCCTCCTATCAACCTGAATTCCCGTCAGGATCCACCATCTCCGAGACCAACCCTCCTCTCCCGTTTCCCCGACTCACCCCCCAACGCCTGATCCACGGGAAATCCCAAATCGACGACTCCCAGGGTCATCCTCCACCATCTCTTCGCCGCCGCGAAAATTCCAAGCTACCCCTCCTCTCCTTTGCTCGCGGAATTTCCGCGTTACCCCCTCCACGATTCCATCGTCGCTCCGAATTTCCTCCCAAAACCGCAGCATCCACTTCTGAACACCTGCTAAATTACACCGCATCGTGCCCCCTTAAATTCAGCCGGTTATTCCCCGAAATCCCGGCTAAATTCAAACCGAAACCCACTTTTCCCCTCCTCATTGCCCCTGCCATCCTCATTCACATCCTCCTCGAATTCATCCCGCCTCTCTCCGAAAATTCACCTGCCAATTTCAACGAATTCAACTCCTCAGATCCGCGGGCCTACAAGAAAATCCTGTCCCGGGAATTTGCTCCTCTTGAGATTCTCTCTCCCCGATTTTAGGCATTCCGCACATCCCGATTGGAAAATTGACCTTCCGCACTCCGTCGATCGATTCTCCATCATTAACGCCCTCCTCAATCGATTCCCCCTCCTCGCCTACAGCCGGAATTGATACAGCAGCCTAAATTTCATCATCAGGTCTTCAAATTCAAGAGCTCGTTTCTTCTGAGCTCGACATATCAAAATTTCCGCCGTTCATCCTCACCACAGCCCGAAATTTCTCTTCCTCGGCCACCCTGCGAGACCTCACTATCTATCCTGAATTTCCCCACCCGCGCGACTCAAGCGTCCGCCGCGCTGTCTCCCGCTCATCCCCCATTCTCTCTCCTGATTTCACCCTCCACCCTTGCGAATTCGACCACGTCCATTCGCCCCAGCCTTCATCTCTCGCTGAAGTCCCATTCTCGTCGATTTCAACTTCCCGAGCCTAGTCAAATTTCTGCAGCGCCACATTCTTCTCCATCACCTCACCACCGGGAGTGCCTCGCAGTCGCGACTTCGTGTTGACATCTGGGTTGACCTTCTCCCCGCGACGCCTGTCTCGCCCACTCCCGACAGTCACGACATCATCCAGGCCCAGCCGCGCCTGCTCTCCCATCCGAATCGCTTACGTGGCAAGATCGGCTTCGATCTTGTCTGCGCAGGCTCAGCCTCGCAGGATTGGCTTGTCCCGCGCCGCCCGGGTTCGCCCGTCTCGCTCTGGTCGACTCCGTGCTGACCCCGCCTCCCCGGGCCCGTCTCTTCCGCTGTGATCCCGTCTCGCCATCCACTCCCTCGCCCCTTGCGCTCGAGACTGTCGCCTTCCCCTCTCTGGTTGACACTGCCGAGCCGACCCCCCATGACGCCACGACCCACCGGGCACGCGCCCCGCAGGTTAGCTTCAACCCCTCATTTTAAAGTTTAATTACTTTTCGAAGTATTTCCTTTTACTCGTCTCCACCGCCATCGGACAATGTAGGTAGGGTAGAGTGAATATAGGTTTGAGAATTCCGACGCATACGTCAGGTCCATCACTGAGCGTGAGCTGCAGTCTCTTGGCTACTCCACGACGAGCGACTTCCACGCCTCCGGACGTGGATCGAGAGGATCTCACCCTACCCATCATCGCGAGTTTCCCCGGGTCACCCAGAGTCGGCTCCGCTGATCGGCACGCCCGCCTGCACTTAGGTTTAGGTTAGAGGTCGTATTTAGAGTCTAGGATTCGCCTACCCATAGGTTAGGTTTGACCGGCTACCTCCGGTCAACCTCAGTCCCATTGATCAGGCACGAGGGTTTTCACCACCGCGTCGTGCATCAAGTTAATTCACCAAGTTTCTTTGAAAATATTTTGTTAAATGAATCAGAAAAATATTTTTTAATTGAATTACTTAAATCAAAATTTTAATGTACCTTATGAATAATGCCTCAAAAATGGTTAATTTACATTCCTATCATGATTTTCTTCTATTAATTTTCTTGAACTTGGCGTGATGCTAATTAAGTTTTTTTTATTAATACACGTCCATGGTTCATCATAAATGCATCTTCAAGAATTCTAATGTTGATTGATATCTTACTCATACTAGTTTTGTCGATCAAATATTAATGCTTTCCCATGAAAAGATATTCTTCTCTTTCATTCTTGAATTCTACAAGTTCTCAATTTCATTGCACATGATACCGCAATTTATGATCATATATGTTTTCAAGTGATTCTTTTGGTGGAGTGCATGTCTACCAATCAATGAATAGGGAATTGATAATATTGGTACCAAGAAGTTAATTCACCAAGTTTCTTTGAAAATATTTTATTAAATGAATCATAATATTATTTTTTTAATTGAATTTTTTAAATGAAAATTTTAATGTACCTTATGAATAATGCCTCAAAAATGGTTAATTTACATTCCCATCATGATTTTCTTCTATTAATTTTCTTGTACTTGGTGTGATGCTAATTAAGTTTTTGTTTATTAATACAAATCTATGATTCATCATAAATGCATCTTCAAGAATTATAATGTTGATTGATATCTTACTCATACTAGTTTAGTCGATCAAATATTAATGCTTTCCCATGTAAAGATATTCTTCTCTTTCATTCTCGAAGCCTACAAGTTCTCAATTTAATAGCACATGATACCGCAATTTATGATCATATATGTTTGCAGGTGATTCTTTTGGTAGAGTGCATGTCTACCAATCAATGAAAAGGGAATTGATAATATTGGTACCAAGAGGTGAACTCACCAAGTTTCTTTAAGAAATATTTTATGAAATGAATCATAATATTATTTTTTCATTGAATTTTTTAAATCAAAATTTTAGTGTACCTTATGAATAATGCCTCAAAAATGGTTAATTTACATTCCTATCATGATTTGTTTGTATTAATTTTCTTGTACTTGGCGTCATTCTAATTATGTTTTGGTTATTAATACACATCCATGGTTAATTATAAATGCATCTTGAAGAATTCTAATGCTGATTGATATCTTACTCATACTAGTTTTTTCAATAAAATTTTAATGGCTTGTCATGAAAAGATATTCTTGTCTTTCATTCATGAAGTCTACATGTTCTGAATTTCATTGCTTATTATAACGCAATTTATTATCGTATATGTTTGCAGGTGATTGTTTTGTTGGAGTGAATGTCTACCAATTAATGAATGGGGAATTGATAATATTGGTACCAAGAAGTTAATTGACCATGTTTCTTTGAAAATATTTGATGAAATTAATCATAATATTAATTTTTCATTGAATTAGTCAAATCAAAATTTTAATGTACCTTAGGAATAATGCTTGAAAAATGGTAAATTTATAGTACTTTCCTGATTTTTTTGTATTGGTTTTATTGTACTTGGCGTCATGCTAATTATGTTTTTGGTTTTTTAATACACATCCATGGTTCATCATAAATGCATCTTGAAGAATTATAATGCTTATTGATATCTTACTCATACTAGTTTTGTCGATCAAATTTTAATGCTTTCTCATGAAAAGATATTCTCGTCTTTCATTCTTGAATTATACATGTTCTCAATTTCATAACCCATTATACTGCAATTTATGAGCATACATGTTTGCAGGTGATTTTTTAGGTGGAGTGCATGTCTTCCAATCAATAAATAGGGAATTGATAATATTGGTACCAAGAAGATATTTACCAAGTTTCTTTGAAGATATTTTATGAAATTAATCATAACATTATTCCTCATTGAATTAGTTAAACCAAAATTTTAATGTAACTTATTGATAATGTCGTTAAAAATGGTTAATTTACATTACTATCCTGATTTTTTTATTTTTCTTTTACTGTATTTGGCGTCATGTGATGAACTCAATCGCGTATGGTTTTCGTCAGTGTTGTGCGTCGATTTCATGCAATAAAATAAAGTTCCTTCCTTTGTATAGTGTCAGCAAGGGTCGAATCCACAGGGAGATAAAGTAATGGGGTTATGTGTTTAAAAGTAAGATGAGGGTGGAGGAAGATGTGTGAGTTGGAATGGAGCACGTGGAAGTGAGTATGAGAGATAATTTTGACTGTCTCAAAGAATTAAGATAGAAATTAGAAAAGAGATGAGATAATTAGATTACTAGAGATTAAAATAGAGATAATATGATGGAAAGATGAGAAAATAGAAGGTGGTAGCAATGGATAAGTGCATGGCAAGGGTGAGAGTGAGAGATGCACGCGGAGATGATGTCAAAGTTACTACAATAAAAGAAAAAGAAAAATTTAAAGCAAAAGCAAAAGAAAACACATGTCTATTTGTATATGGATATGTTTACAAGAGTCTAATCTAGATCTTTTGCACAAACCCAGCTTGGTGTGCCCATCCTAGGCTGAGTGATGCTCGATCCACTTTGATCACGATCCTTGCTTGCTCCCTTCTCCACTACAAGATTGAGCATCAAACAATGCTCCTCCTTGGGCCTTCGACCTCCTCTCCCTTTTCCTTTCGGTAGCCTCGATGCTAAGAGAGGCAAAAAATGTAAGCAGAGAGAAAATGAAGGCTTTTATAGGTGGGTTCCTAGGGTTTGAGTGTAAAGAGGGGTAAAAGAGTCTAATAATTAAAATTAGTTTTTTTTTCAGCTCGATTCTTTGATCCAAGGTATGGAAGGATAGAGGGTTAAAAGACGAATCTGGCCTAAAATTTCAACTCCAAACTCCATCTAGATCATGAGATGTCATTGATAACATCCTAATTAGACATGATAAAACATGATTATTGATGCATATTAAGGCATAAATGATTTCATTTCTATGCATGTTATCATATTTATGAGTATTTATCTACCATTCCATGAAAAATTCATTATAATCTCAAAATACTTTAAATTAGGGTTAAATATGATGAATTAAAGATAAATAATTTTATAACCCATCTT
>CM044106.1:8213867-8360850 GCA_024174645.1 Lemna minuta
CTCTCTTCTACGGAAGTCTCCGGAGGAAAAATAAGAGGTTAAAAGAAGCCTAGACAGTTATCGCCGTAGGCAAGATCTTCTCGCCTGATGGCGACGCAAATCTCTTTGTCATCTCACGTGAAATTTGTTTCCAAGATGCCTCGCCATATTCAGGGATCAAACCAATGACGTTCTCTGCGCGATAAATCGCCTACTTTTCCGGCAGCACGTCTCTTGCTAAAGACTTCCACGAGTTGGTAAGGCTTTTTCTGCTGATGGCAACGATGGACCGTGACTTTATTGAGAGATGATCCAAAATCATAACGAGGGCCAATCCCAGGCGACGCCGTGTTCTCCTGCAAGTCGGCAAGTAGAACCCCTTGACATAAAAAGATGAGAGGGACTGATATAGATCTACGACGATTTCCTAGTGATTCTGAAAAGACAGGGGCTTCGTTCCCCGCTTCTCTTGCCGAAACAATTAACGCGGCGAAGGAATGCGTTTTCCTTCATTCTCCTATCGTCATCCGGAAGACGAAGAGCACGGAAGTAGAGTTCCTCGCCATTTCCCTTTTGACTTCTTATCGGTTTCCAAGAGCTTTGGTCAATTCTTCACCGAGGCATGATTTTCCATGCAATGACAACCCCAGAGGATAACTTTTTTCTCTCTCTTGCCGTCCAGATCCGTGCAAAAGGGACTATCGAAACCGGGAAGTTCTTCAACGAGTGGCATAGTAGAAATTTCTGCTACCCATTCTCCCTCGGGGACAGCGTCCCTTTCAACAGTAACTGATATATTATTCAACTGTTTGGTTGGTAGAAGAATCTTCCCCCGAACTCCTGCAAGTTCTCTCAAGTATTATTTTCTCTAATTACGGGAGTTTTCGACTGCCTCCGTCGTGGACGACGCCGCAAACGCGCTTGTCGCCTTCTCCCAGACCTGACTCGTTCGCCGCTCAAAGCCGGAAGCCGCGGCTAAAATTACGGATCTTTTGAGAAGAAGACCGGGATTATTTCTCGGTAAAACATGAATTTTCGCCGCTGTATCACATCGAGTCGATATGGTTTGCCACGTGGTGCTTCGCCTTCTGGGTTCCACAGAAGAGACACCCGAACGGATAGGTTTCCCCTGAGAGTTGTAGGCAGCCGTCCATAGTCCATACATGATTGAACGCCGCCGATCTCCACTAATAAAATACGCTTTCTTGTGCTCCGATACTATCTCCACTACCCGCTATAGGCAACTTTCCGATTTTATCCCCCGAAAAACCTAAATTTGTACTTCAGGAGCTGAAGAAGTGCCGTCGGTTCGATTTGAAAGACGAAGCGATAGGAAGGAAGCAGGTTTCGTCGTGGCATGACCACTCTGCGATTTTTCGGTGAGGTGGAGTCTCGTCGGCGAATCGAGGCGGTGGGTGACCATCCGACCAATCCGATACCAACTACCTTCCTTTCCCACTCCGCTCGCGGCGCTTTAATGGCGGAGAGTGACTATGGCTAGTAGTTGGCAGCGGACACTTCCGGGGTCCTACCAAAACCCAATTGGGAAGCTGGGTTGTTCCTGAGGCCCTTGGTCTTCCGGTCCTTCCGATGGATCGACTTCCTGACCGCGACCGCTCTTCTGTCTCATCTCGTGGGACAAGCGGACATCTCTCCTGTGGCTTGCTTTCGCCGCCTCAGGCCGTCTTCATTATTCGGAAACCACTTCGGGAAACTTTTATTTATTCAAGGACAGCAAGAGTTAGGTCAAATCCCCTAGAAAAATGATAGCGTTGCTTAACCCCCTTCCGCACGGCTATGCTGCAGAATGATTTACTGCATAAAAGAAATTTGGCGAGCAGTTACTGCTAATTAATAGCACGAATATTAAACCGACGAGTGATGGCTGGTTCCACTATCCTCCAAGTCCGACTCGCCATTCGCCGTGTTGAAATTGATGTTTGGGAGTCCACATTTCAGTGTTTTACACGTTTGTCAGATTGGGTACAAATATATGATGTGGATGATCTATTCGGTGCACCAGAATTCTTGGATTCTGGCGGTGCAGTAGCTTAACCGCCTAACTCCTCCAAACTTTCTCAATTAATCATCTCTTCTGCGGATGGCGAAGCTCTCAAATTCTATTTTATCCGGGGGATCCTTTTCGTTACTGATTCCACGGCCCTTTACGCGTTTAGGCCCCCGCCTGCCAATAACTGGCGACGAGACGACAAAAATTTCAAATCAGGAAGTTGCATGTTCTTTGCTTATCGTCTCCAGCGAGATTCTATTGAGTCGCTGTCAACATTTTGCCGAGCGCGCCGCTATTCTCTGTCCGGATTAGCCGTTGAGACGCGTTTTCCGGCGGAAGGAATTCAACTGAATCTGGCAGGTAGGAATTCCGGAAAGTACCCTGATCATCGGTTTCCCTACAGCATGAAGCGTGTTCTGGATAACTGTATTCAGAGGACAGTGACAAGTGCACATGGCCGGTAGATTACTCATGGAAAAATGACTTCCAGCGACATCGACGGCCGGCATCAAGCATGCGCTGGAGACATCCCACCAAACGTATGAGCCCGCGCAAGAAAAGAGACACGGCAACCATCGTCGAACGTGCTATGATTCTGACAGAATGGTAGATAATGGAAATGAAGTCTTCGGAGAATAATGACCATGCATCTTCAAGATTCCATTCAAAACCCATGGCAGGTCACCGAAGGACCCTGAAAACCAAACCGCAAAACACTTCGAATTTCCATGACTGTTCACGGGGGTTCCAAAAATTTTAACCGGAGAGAATTCTTGCGATGTGGAACAGACGGAAGACTAAATATTGTCGCTGTGCTGTTACTTTTGCGAGTTGGATTTGATTGAACATTCGAGCTGGATTTGATTGGCTTCGAGTGTCGTGTGCTGTTTTAAATTATTAGGGCACTAATGGTAATCAAAATTTGGTGTGGTCGTGCATTGTCAACACCTATAAGTTTAATTCCCTTGACGGATTTGCATCTATGTCATCGTACATAAGAACCAATCAGTAATGAAGGTGATGTATAAATAATGGGTAGTATGGCTAGTATATTTGTTTAAATTATCGAATTCTAATTATCTGGAATAGGTAGAATCAGATCTAGGACTCTAGGTAATCAAGAGATCTCCTGTCTAGCCTCCAAAGAGGAGTAATTTTCTAGGATAATACATGATTGCATAGCCCCAAAGATTTTGGATTTCTAGAAGGCTTCAAGTATGTTTTAGAATATGCCTAACCTTGAATATTGATCAGCACATTTGATATTGGTTTGAGAAGTCATTCATTTAAAACCAATGGCATTACAGCCTCTTGTGGAGACCTATTTTGGTGATATTGAGTTATCCTTAAGGAACAAAACAAGAGTCTAAAAAATGATAAGAGGCGTCTACCCTTAATCTATAAGGTGAGGCGGATACAATTGAGAGAGAAATGAAGAAATACAATCAGGCATACAACATGTTAAAATATTTCTTTGTCCATACAACATGAGATATCATGGTTAACCTTTTAAGGACTTAGCCACGTACATACTTGCACTCCTCCTAGATGTACATGGTAACTTGGCCAATACCAGATTTCTCACAAAGAATATACATTTTTGCTTTTTCACAATCCTTGGAAATGAGAATACATGGTCAAAATCGTATCTCTTGAAGAAGATGTTGTGAATACATCATTTCGAATTGTGTAGCTTCCATAGCCCTGTTCTCTATGTCAACTTTGGAGTAAGATTCTGTGTTATTTTTCTTGCTATGCTTGGTGACAAGGTCCTCACCAGCACCACCCCTCTCCCCCACCCCAAGATAGATGCACTATAAAGACTATAAAGTTATAATCACCATTTTCACTCACATACCAGTTATTAAAAAAGACACCAACTCAAAGATTTAAATGTGGTCCACATACAAGCCTTCACCCTAGATACCCTGTAAGATATAATAACACCTTCAAGGAAACTATTCAATATACTTGCCTTGTTTCACACAATGTCAAAGTGGGTGATCATATGTTTGTTCATTTTTCTGTTAATACATGCTGGTAGGCAAATTTGATAGTTATATAAATAGGAAGCATAAAGTTTTTTCAATATCACGAGTGATTGAATGTCCTTGTAGATGCTCCTTGACTTCTGAAATTCCAGCCTAATGATTACTAGCAAGTAAAATGTCAAAGGAGATAATCTATGTGTAAAAGATAGATCCATCACAAAATATCCTTTGGAATTGATTATCTGACTTATTATATACAATCATGCTCAATGAGTAGAAACTTTGCTCGTGTCATTAATAATGTATTATTGATACATTCATTTTCATCATTATTAATTCATTTCAATGTATAATTCTTGTTAATATGGTTCTTTTTACCATGATTTTATAAAAATCTTCCGTTTGTTATGTCATTTCACTCATATGTATCATGTATGTCATAATAACTCGTGTAAACATAACCTTATAGTAGTTTGCTTCAAAGGAATTCATCTAGAATCAACCAACTAACAAATCAATAGCCCTGTTTCTTCATAGGTTCAACCTTACTCTCACAAAAAAAGGAATTCTCATGCAGCTTTTTTATGGATTTAGGGTGCAACAAAGCCAAATTCTATTACGTTTGACTTTAAAGATAAGGGAACATGAGTTGTCATGATAGATAAGAGAAATGATTCTCCATATCTTTATGATTATGGTATAAATATGACTATGTCTTCCAATGTATCATTTGCTTTATTTTGTTTTTAGTGTGAGAGTTTCCCCATATGATCCCATATCAATTCTATGAAGTAAAGTGTTGAGTTCTCACATCTTCTATGAGTTATTTGGATGCAAGGACATACGTACATTGTTAGAAGAGAATTGATGCAAATTACAATGAGAGAGAGGAAGAAATATACTCCACACCAAATATTAGAGCTGAGTCAATTGATTAAGGGTCAAAGGTGTTCAAATCAAGTTTGCACATGATCTAGATTCTAAGAAAGTCATAAGTAGTCTATTTCTCTACTTTTTAGGGAAGCGAGACCAAATTCTCTTGATTTCACACTAAATTGGACTTAATCCTATTTAAATGAAAAAGACCCTTAATTCTTTCCATGAGATAAAATGACAAAAGATATAAAAGATAAAAATTCTTGAACTAGTGAAGAAAACGGGAAGAAAATTATTTATATTTGAGTGGAACATGAATTTTTTTAATATTTAGGGATATTTCTAGAGTTTTTAGAGATTATTTCGAGCATTAATTCATTTTGAAAGGGGGGTTAATATTGTGGCAGACCAACATCCAACACGTGACACCTTGAGGCAAGTCACCTAGACGCAACGATGCACACAACTGCACACTTACCACCTCTGGTGCTTGTCAATTAAAACGGGTTTGTGTTGTGTCAAATGATAAAATGCAATTTTAAAATGTAATTATAAGATTATTAATGCAAATTAAGGCATAAAACAGTCCATTCTTATGCATGTTATCATATTTTGAGTGGACATCTATCATTTCATGCAATTTGAAGTTACAGCTTCAAAATGTACCATTTTAGGGATAATTAAGCATTTTTAAGAATATATTTTAGAGTAGATTATTCATATCTATATTTGAGATTATAATTAGTTTTTTATGATAAATAATAAGATAAAATACTTTTTCTATACTCATTTATTTTTTATGTTTTAATTTCTGAGAGAAATGAGTGTATTTTTAAAATAAAAATTTGTTCTCTTGTTATTTAAACAATTTGAATTTTAGAATGATAGATAATTTAATTTATGATCCAAAAATTAAATTTAGATTAATTTAGAGTTCTATTTTGAAAGTTATAAATTTTTTAAATTTTAGGGATTTTTGGAATTTTCTGGATTTTTTATTAATTTAATTCAATTTATTTTGAATTAAAATGAATAAAAAATTATTATCACTTGATGACGTGGCAAATAATGAGGCGAGGAAAAAATTGTGATGCCACATGGCGGCGTTTGAGAACGTCATGTGTCACACACATGTACATGTGTGCGTGTGTGCGAGTGCTCTTGTGTACGCTTGTGCGCACATGTGTGCGCGTATGTGTATGTTATTAATGAGAAATCACCCTTTTTCAGGATTTTTCCTACCTCATTAATCTTGTACTACTTATATACCCGTTGGATTTCACTAATTTCTATCATGTGAGACTATCTTTTTATTTTAATATTTGCAGGTGACGTGGCGTCACGTGGAGCGTCCGATTCGCGCGTTAAATTGAAACCGTTGATCGTCACTTACGTTGGGGGGTACGTGTCACAATCGGATTGGATTACGGTTTGTATTTTAAACGTTATAACCTCATGTGTTTATTTGATGAGTTATAACGGCTGAAATTAAAACCATCCAAAATGCATCCAAAGCTTTAGATCAAGATCAAACGACGAGTGTTTTCTGGCATTACTTCTTCACATGCGGCGTGATGAGATCTCAACGCTCCATTCTAGATCAGACGGATGAGACTTAAAGATAAATATTTGAAGCCTAGGGTTTTATCTCAACCGTTAATCAAAGATGAAATGCCAAATCCGATGGTTACGCCCAAATTTTCCTCTTTATACGAATTTTCTTCGACAAAAAATGTGCTCTTGAGTTTTTCGAGTAATCGAACTTTCTAGACATTACAATCCTTAAATCTCTTGCATCCCTTCACTTATAGATCAATTTCTGCATCCAAGGAGTTTTTTAAAGTGAGATTTCGTTGAGAGAATAGGGAGAAATTGATTCTTGGATGCCAACCATCGTCTGCAAATTCACGAAATGAAAATCCTTGATCCGCCAAGCAATTGGATCAATTCAACTGATATCTTGGGTTAGAAATCGTGTTTTCGTCCTAATCTCTCTTCCTATAACATTAGATTTCAATTTTGAATCGTAGATTAAGTCAATTTTAATTTTCATTTCGATTTTTTGCTATCTTTTTCTTTGAAAATTTCTATTTGATTCGCTCGTCGATTTCTCCATGAATCTTGATCCAAAATCTGTGATTCTTGATTCTGTGAATTTGACATCAAGTTCTCTTTCCAAATCTATCAAAAACTCTTTCTCACCTCATTTCATTGTCCGATTTGATCGAATTTCAAAGAATACAATGAAAATACCTTAATCCTCTGTGAATTCGACCATTATTCACCACTATGCTATCTAATTTGTGATTAATCTTTAAAATTGGTGAGTTTGATAATTGTTTTGATGCATGTCCACATGTATTCAATGACCTCACAGATTGGTTTTGTCACCATGTGATAACATGCATATTTAAGTTAAAATATTATCATATTAAACTGGTATTAATGCTTATTATATGTAATTTTGATGCATTTTATCATACTTTTATGAATTTTGTCTATTGGTATGTCATTTTACTAAAGTCAACATTTTTGCATTATTTAGGGTTACTTATGTGTTTTATTGATGTTTGACCTTTTGCAAGGTCAAACAATTGGAAATTAACCATTTTCCTTGATTTTATTTTGACTTTAGTAGATGATAAAAATAAGAAATTAGAAGAAGAGAATGATGGATGAATTGAAGTCAACTTTGAAGGGTTGACTTAATAATATTTTTAATTCATCATATTTTCTTGTTTAAAATTATAATTCAGGTGGCATGGAATTAAAGAAAAAGAAATATGTGATCCAATGGAGAAAGCTTGAGTCAAAAAGGCCTTGTCAATTGAAAGTTTTGAATTTATGAAGTTTCCATATATTCTTTTGGATTTTATTATGATTTTTCAAGAATTTAGAGAAATATTTAAAGGCAAAAATAATTACAAAAAGGGGTTTATTAATCGCAGGACCTGTCCGGAGCTGACGTGGCACGACTTAGACACGTGGCGGTGCCACGTGAGCTGACACGGACCTACGCGGGCGTGCACGTGGCGCGATGGATCAATCGGACTAAGTATGTTGGGCCCACGGGTATAGTGGGCCCAATAGTCAAGATAAAGGGGGGGGCGTACTTGATGGGATCTGGTGTCGATAACTTTTTGAAATTTTGATCAAAACATTAAATGCAGCGGAAAACATTGAATCGGACATTCAAAATACTAAGCCACCAAGAACAGATGATCCTATCATCTAGTATGAATGAGAAAACATACTTACATGGATTCCTTGAAGGAGTTCTTGAAGCTATTCAAGTGTCTAGCCTCTAGCGGTATCCACACGGTCTCCGGATGGTTGGATCTCCTCTTCAAATCTCTTCACCAAGAGAGAAAGAGAAGAAAGGAGATAATTCCCACAAGGCTTGCATGGGCACCTCTTGTTGTGGTCGTCCTCCCCCTATTTATAGACATTTGGTATGAGGTTTTTTCATAAAAACCATCATAATTATGTCTATATCCACCACCATCCATAAACCTTATGTGTGTGACCCTCTAGGTTCATACATCTCACTAGTTAATAACTCTATAGACCAAATAACACCTTATTGGTCAACCTTAATTAATTATCCACATCCACATATAGATTAATTAATCAAGGATTGATTTAACCCAATCTATAGGTTGAGTTGCCAGCGTGTTAGGTGCCAAACTACACCACGTACTCTAGGAGATATGGAGTATGTAAGAACTCACTTATGGAACCTTCCCGTCATTGATTATCATGTATGTATAATCATTCATCCACATTAGACTCATGAATGACATAGGGTATGGTCAACTGTTAAACCCTAATCGGTCACTCAAGTTAGTACTGATGCGTGTAGAAATCATCGAGAACTCCTTCGATATTTCTACTACCTTGGCCAAGGATTTCATCACATCTCATTCCTTTGAGTCAATCTCCTCAAATACCGAGGGTAGATGATCCCATCTTGACCACACAATCATCTTCGTGGACTTCATGTCTTATCCAATATATGACGTTTTAGATATCTCGTGGCTAGGGATTCGTAAGTCATAATCAAAACACGATCATCCATCCACAAGATGTCTTTGGTGTCTCAATTCAAAGGACTATATACACAATCATAACATGAATCAACCTGATTGACAGTTAGGTATAATACCATTCAGGGATTCATACGGATCAATTCAGGGATTCATAAGGACATCAAATTATCCGGAAAGAATAGCACTATCTAATCCATCTCACATGATGAGTATAGCCGATCCCATAGCCATCAGTGTGGAGACACTAAGGATAGATAGTGGGTGCTCTTTGGAGAAAGAGTTCACTGAATTGATCCGTATGAATCCTTGAATGGTATTATACCTAACTGCCAATCAGGTTGATTCATGTCATGATTGTGTATGTGGTCCTTTGACTTGAGACACCAAATACATCTTATGGATGGATGATTGTGTTTTGATTATGACTTACGAATCCCTAGCCACGAGATATCTAAAACATCATATATTGGATACGACATGAAGTCCACGAAGATGATTGTGTGGTCAAGATGGGATCATCCACCCTCGGTATTTGAGGAGATTGACTCAAAGGAATGAGATGCGATGAAATCCTTGGCCAAGGTAGTATAAATATCGAAGAAGGAGTTCTCGATGATTTCTACACGCATCAGTACTAACTTGAGTGACCGATTAGGGTTTGACAGTTGACCATACCCTATGTCATTCATGAGTCTAATGTGGATGAAGGATTATACATACATGGTAATCAATGACGGGAAGGTTCCATAAGTGAGTTCTTACATACTCCATATCTCCTAGAGTACGTGGTGTAGCTTGGCATCCAACAGGCTAGCAACTCAACCTATCGATTGAGTTAAATCGATCCTTGATTAATTAATCTATATGTGGATGTGGATAATTAATTAAGGTTGACCAATAAGGTGTTATTTGGTCTATAGAGTTATTAACTAGTGAGATATATGGACCTAGAAGGTCACACACATAAGGTTTATGGATGTTGGTGGATATAGACATTATTATGAGGGTTTTTTATGAAAAAACCTCATTCCAAATGTCTATAAATAGGGGGAGAACGACCACAACTCAAGGTGCCCATGCAAGCCTTGTGAGAATTATCTCCTTTCTTCTCTTTCTCTCTTGGTGAAGAGCTTTGAAGAGGAGATCCAACCATCCGGAGACCGTGTGGATACCGCTAGAGGCTAGACACTTGAATAGCTTCAAGAACTCCTTCAAGGAATCCATGTAAGTATGTTTTATCATTCATACTAGATGATAGGACCATCTATTCTTGGTGGCTTGGTATTTTGAATGTCCGATTCAATGTTTTCCGCTGCATTTGATGTTTTGATCAAAATTTTGGAAAGTTATTGACCTCAGATCCCATCACTTTGTTGTATAGCCAAAAATCTCTCCAAATTTTCAATGTGGGACTAAACTATTTTAAACTTGTAGGACACATGGAAACATTGTAGATCCTCTACTTAACGGCATCAATCACAGCCATCCAATCCCATGGATTGAGTGCAAGGGATTGTAATAAAGGTGGGAGTCGACATTGTACACAAGGTGCCCTAAAGAGTAGTTGATCATGATATGACAACAATTGATGTTTGCTCAATTTCCTCCTTAACAAAACCTAGTGTCATAGGACAGCTACTTGAAGGCTCCAATAGGGATTAGCATGTTAAGACAACCCACATTCCACTTGCCATAATAAAGTTTAAAACCATCCTATTGCAACTAGTGAGAGTGTGACAAGTAGCATTCTTTGCAGTGCTGACAAAAAAAACTCTCGTGGTTTTTGAAACACATGAATTCTTGTCAAAATCAATACTAAACTTATCAATTTTAAGATTAAATCACGAATTAATTAGTATAATGATGAATAAGGATTGAATCAATAGAGATTTAGCGAAAGTTTTGAAGTGTTTTTCAAATTTGATCAAATCGGATGAACAAATAGGTTGAGAGATTAGGGATTTAGTATTATGGGAAAGAAGAGTTGGTGGCGCACGACCCCCGTCGCCACCAAGACACGGTGCCGGAGGAGCCCTTTTGCGCGCGCGGATCTATCCGCTTATCTTTATTTCTTTATTTCTTTATTATGAACTTTTTGACCCGCACGTGTTTAAGCGGGTCCTCGCTTATTTCCCTCTTCCTTTTAGGCTTTCGGGTGGGTTCTTCCCTTTTCGGGATCCCATTCGTGAAGCCCCTTCTTTTGTGAACCTTTATTTTCTATGAGTATTTTGGGTTTTGGGGTTGTGGGCCTCAAGTGGGCCCTTTCCCCTCTCGGCCCATTATGGGCTCTATAAGAGGGGAAGGGACCCCCCCACAAACCCTAGCCGTCATTTGAGAAAAAGGAAAGGAGTCTCCTCCATCTCGAGTGGCTGCTCACGGAAGGTCGGGGAAGGAGTCCAACCGCCGTCGCCGCCGCCGCCGCTGCCGCCGCCGCCGCCGCCGCCGCGGCGCCGCCGCCACTCCTTGCCCCGGCCACGCTGATACCTCCGCTGCTGCTCCAGCCGCCGCCGCCGACCTAGCGCCGCCGCCGCCTTCGAGCCGCCGCCGCCGCCCTAGCTCCGCCGCCGCTGCTGTCCAGCACTGCCTCCACCTCCATTGTACCCTCTCCTCCTTCCACCGGTCATCCTCTTCCCCGAATCTCTCTGCTCCCCCACCTCCCGCATCACCACGCGCATCCCCTCCAGCTCCTCCTCCAACCGTCCACCACCATCCAACGTTTGCTGCACTGCTGCACCTCTCCCTGGTGCATAGCCCCCCACGAACCTCTCGATTTTCCCCATTGCACAATTCCATCTTCCTCCTCCCCGTGCAACCGCCCCGTTCCTCCACCCACTTCCTCCCAATTCCTCCCGCGAACACACCCCTCCTCCATCGGTGAGGACTCGCAAAATTCCTCCCCCTCACGCCCCACTTTTTTTTCCCGTCGAGCCGTCTCCCTGCATCCATCTAATCCGTGCGGACGTCCTCCTATCAACCTGAATTCCCGTCAGGATCCACCATCTCCGAGACCAACCCTCCTCATTGCCCCTGCCATCCTCATTCACATCCTCCTCGAATTCATCCCGCCTCTCTCCGAAAATTCACCTGCCAATTCCAACGAATTCAACTCCTCAGATCCGTGGGCCTACAAGAAAATCCCGTCCCGGGAATTTGCTCCTCTTGAGATTGTCTCTCCCCGAATTCAGGCATTCCGCACATCCCGATTGGAAAATTGACCTTTCGCACTCCATCGATCGATTCTCCATCATTAACGCCCTCCTCAATCGATTCCCCCTCCTCGCCTACAGCCGGAATTGATACAGCAGCCTAAATTTCATCATCAGGTCTTCAAATTCAAGAGCTCGCTTCTTCCGAGCTCGACATATCAAAATTTCCGCCGTTCATCCTCACCACAGCCCGAAATTTCTCTTCCTCGGCCACCCCGCGAGACCTCACTATCTATCCTGAATTTCCCCACCCGCGCGACTCAAGCGTCAGCCGCGCTGTCTCCCGCTCATCCCCCATTCTCTCTCCTGATTTCGCCCTCCACCCTTGCGAATTCGACCACGTCCATTCGCCCCAGCCTTCATCTCTCGCTGAAGTCCCATTCCCGTCGATTTCAACTTCCGGAGCCCAGTCAAATTTCTGCAGCGCCACATTCTTCTCCATCACCTCACCACCGGGAGTGCCTCACAGTCGCGACTTCGTGTTGACATCTGGGTTGACCTTCTCCCCGCGACGCCTGTCTCGCCCACTCCCGACAGTCACGATAGCATCCACGCCCAACCGCGCCTGCTCTCCCGTCCGAATCGCTTACGCGGCAACATCGGCTTCGATCCTGTCCGCGCAGGCTCAGCCTCGCAGGATTGGCTTGTCCCGCGCCGCCCGGGTTCGCCCGTCTCGCTCTGGTCGACTCCGTGCTGACCCCGCCTCCCCGGGCCCGTCTCTTCCGCTGCAATCCCGTCTCGCCATCCACTCCCTCGCCCCTTGCGCTCGAGACTGTCGCCTTCCCCTCTCCGGTTGACACTACCGAGCCGACCCCCCACGACGCCACGACCCACCGGGCACGCGCCCCGCAGGTTAGCTTCAACCCCTCATTTTAAAGTTTAATTACTTTTCGAAGTATTTCCTTTTACTCGTCTCCACCGCCATCGGACAACGTAGGTAGGGTAGAGTGAATATAGGTTTGAGAATTCCGACGCATACGTCAGGTCCATCACTGAGCGTGAGCTGCAGTCTCTTGGCTACTCCACGACGAGCGACTTCCACGCCTCCAGACGTGGATCGAGAGGATCTCACCCTACCCATCATCGTGAGTTTCCCCGGGTCACCCGGAGTCGGTTCCGCTGATCGGCACGCCTGCCTGCACTTAGGTTTAGGTTAGAGGTCGTATTTAGAGTCTAGGATTCGCCTACCCATAGGTTAGGTTTTGACCGGCTACCAACGGTCAACCTCAGTCCCATTGATCAGGCACGAGGGTTTTCACCATCGCGTCCTGCATCAAGTTAATTCACCAGATTTCTTTGAAAATATTTTGTTAAATGAATCGGAAAAATATTTTCATTGAATTGACTTAAATCAAAAATTTTATGTACCTTTATGGATAATGCCTCAAAATGGTTAATTTACATTCCTATCATGATTTTCTTCTATTAATTTTCTTGAACTTGGCGTGATGCTAATTAAGTATTAATACACGTCCATGGTTCATCATAAATGCATCTTCAAAATTCTAATGTTGATTGATATCTTACTCATACTAGTTTTGTGATCAAATATTAATGCTTTCCCATGAAAAGATGTTCTTCTCTTTCATTCTTGAATTCTACAAGTTCTCAGTTTCCATTGACATGATACCGCAAGTTTATGATCATATATGTTTTCAAGTGATTCTTTTGGTGGAGTGCATGTCTACCAATCAATGAATAGGAATTGATAATATTGGTACCAAGAGTTAATTCACCAAGTTTCTTTTGAAAATATTTTATTAAATGAATCATAATATTATTTTTAATTGAATTTTTAAATGAAAATTTTAATGTACCTTATGAATAATGCCTCAAAAATGGTTAATTTTACATTCCCATCATGATTTTCTTCTATTAATTTTCTGTGTACTTGGTGTGATGCTAATTAAGTTTTTGTTTATTAATACAAATCTATGATTCATCATAAATGCATCTTCAAGAATTATAATGTTGATTGATATCTTACTCATACTAGTTTAGTCGATCAAATATTAATGCTTTCCCATGTAAAAAGATATTCTTCTCTTTCATTCTCGAGCCTACAAGTTCTCAATTTAATAGCACATGATACATAATTTATGATCATATATGTTTGCAGGTGATTCTTTTGGTAGAGTGCATGTCTACCAATCAATGAAAAGGGAATTGATAATATTGGTACCAAGAGGTGAACTCACCAAGTTTCTTTAAGAAATATTTTATGAAATGAATCATAATATTATTTTTTCATTGAATTTTTTAAATCAAAATTTTAGTGTACCTTATGAATAATGCCTCAAAAATGGTTAATTTACATTCCTATCATGATTTGTTTGTATTAATTTTCTTGTACTTGGCGTCATTCTAATTATGTTTTGGTTATTAATACACATCCATGGATAATTATAAATGCATCTTGAAGAATTCTAATGCTGATTGATATCTTACTCATACTAGTCAATAAAATTTTAATGGCTTGTCATGAAAAGATATGTCTTGTCTTTCATTCATGAAGTCTACATGTTCTGAATTTCATTGCTTATTATAACGCAATTTATTATCGTATATGTTTGCAGGTGATTGTTTTGTTGGAGTGAATGTCTACCAATTAATGAATGGGGAATTGATAATATTGGTACCAAGAAGTTAATTGACCATGTTTCTTTGAAAATATTTGATGAAATTAATCATAATATTAATTTTTCATTGAATTAGTCAAATCAAAATTTTAATGTACCTTAGGAATAATGCTTGAAAAATGGTAAATTTATAGTACTTTCCTGATTTTTTTGTATTGGTTTTATTGTACTTGGCGTCATGCTAATTATGTTTTTGGTTTTTTAATACACATCCATGGTTCATCATAAATGCATCTTGAAGAATTATAATGCTTATTGATATCTTACTCATACTAGTTTTGTCGATCAAATTTTAATGCTTTCTCATGAAAAGATATTCTCGTCTTTCATTCTTGAATTATACATGTTCTCAATTTCATAACCCATTATACTGCAATTTATGAGCATACATGTTTGCAGGTGATTTTTAGATTGGAGTGCATGTCTTCCAATCAATAAATAGGGAATTGATAATATTGGTACCAAGAAGATATTTACCAAGTTTCTTTGAAGATATTTTATGAAATTAATCATAACATTATTCCTCATTGAATTAGTTAAACCAAAATTTTAATGTAACTTATTGATAATGTCGTTAAAAATGGTTAATTTACATTACTATCCTGATTTTTTTTTTTTCTTTTTATCTGTATTTGGCGTCATGTGATGAACTCAATGCGTATGGGTTTTCGTCCAGTGTTGTGCGTCGATTTCATGCAATAAAATAAAGTTCCTTCCTTTGTATAGTGTCAGCAAGGGTCGAATCCACAGGGAGATAAAGTAATGGGGTTATGTGTTTAAAAGTAAGATGAGGGTGGAGGAAGATGTGTGAGTTGGAATGGAGCACGTGGAAGTGAGTATGAGAGATAATTTTTGAGTTTTGTCTCAAAGAATTAAGATAGAAATTAGAAAAAGAGATGAGATAATTAGATTACTAGAGAATTAAAATAGAGATAATATGATGGAAAGATGAGAAAATAGAAGGTGGTAGCAATGGATAAGTGCATGGCAAGGGTGAGAGTGAGAGATGCACGCGGAGATGATGTCAAAGTTACTACAATAAAAGAAAAGAAAAATTTAAAAGCAAAAGCAAAAGAAAACACATGTCTATTTGTATATGGATATGTTTACAAGAAAAAAAAGTCTAATCTAGATCTTTGCACAAACCCAGTTGGTGTGCCCATCCTAGGCTGAGTGATGCTCGATCCACTTTGATCACGATCCTTGCTTGCTCCCTTCTCCACTACAAGATTGAGCATCAAACAATGCTCCTCCTTGGGCCTTGACCTCCTCTCCCTTTCCTTCTGGTAGCCTGATGCTAAGAGAGGCAAAAAATGTAAGCAGAGAGAAAATGAAGGCTTTTATAGGTGGGTTCCTAGGGTTTGAGTGTAAAGAGGGGTAAAAGAGTCTAATAATTAAAATTAGTTTTTTTTTCAGCTCGATTCTTTGATCCAAGGTATGGAAGGATAGAGGGTTAAAAGACGAATCTGGCCTAAAATTTCAACTCCAAACTCCATCTAGATCATGAGATGTCATTGATAACATCCTAATTAGACATGATAAAACATGATTATTGATGCATATTAAGGCATAAATGATTTCATTTCTATGCATGTTATCATATTTATGAGTATTTATCTACCATTCCATGAAAAATTCATTATAATCTCAAAATACTTTAAATTAGGGTTAAATATGATGAATTAAAGATAAATAATTTTATAACCCATCTTTACTTGAGATTATAGGTGTTTTTAAAGATAAAATAATGAGAGAAATCAATTTATAAACATTTTCTTAAGATAAAATCTTTAAGAAATAAATGTTTTTGTGTAATAGAAATTAAAACTCTCATTGTTTCTTAATTTTGACTTTTTAGAATGATAGATAATTAAATTTTGGATCAAATGAAAGAAATTTGGATTAATTTGGAGTTATATTTTGAAAGGTATGAATTTTCTAATTTTAGGGATTTTTTATGGATTTTTCTGAATTTATTTTTGATTTTTAAAGTATTAAAAACCATAAAAAAGGGCAAAAAGGGGTTATTTTACCGCGCGGGACCCACGTGGATGCGATGTGGCACGCAAGGCCACGTGGCAGAGCCACATGGACCCACGCGAGTGCCTACGTGGCACAGATGTTACACGTGTGCATATATTTATTTACTAATAATATAGGGTTATAGTACATATAAGCATCCCAATTATCGGAACTCGCTAACCTTATATTTCGTCGCACCTTATATACCCTCCCTTTCTCTTTCATTTTTATCGTGTGGGACTATGTTCCACTTCTGTTTTTTAACGCAGGTGACGTGGATTAACGTGAGGCATCGGATCAAAGGCACGCTGAACACCGCGCGTGGATCGCGTGGACTCAAAGGTCCACCGGATCACGATCACGCACGTGTCTTAAATGGACCGTTATAACGGTCGAGATTGAAATGCGCGCTACGCATTAGGATCGTCGGATTGTGATCCAACGGAGGCAGATCTGATGCGTTTTATAACGCAAAACATGTGGCTTCATCTGAGCGCTCCATCAACGATCGTACGACAGTAAGTTAATCGTAACGGTTCACGATGAACCATCGATTACATCTAATCGGACAGTTGCGCCCAAATGTCCTATAAATTGAGATGTTCTTCCGATTTTTAAAGCACTTGAGAGAAAATCAATCTAATTGATCTGTTTAGACACTCACCCTCTTGAATCTCTCAATCCTAACCTCTTCTAGACTCAATTCTGCATCCTCGGAGTGCTTAAGATTGAGATTTGATTAAAAGACAAAGGAGAAATCAAAGCTTGAACTTGACGATCGCGATTTATGGATTTTTTATGAAAAGCCTTAATCTCGGTGATTAATTGGGCTAATCCAATCGTAATCGAGGGTTAGTGGAGTCGGTCTTTACTAATATTTCATCTACTCATGTTTGATTTTCGTTTAGATAAGGAATTTCATCTTTATTTTGTTTTATTTTCGTTATTTTCGCAATTCTAAGTTTCAGAAATTATCTTCCACTTCGATCTTCAATTTCTTCGCGAAATCAAGGTCAAATTCGATGATTTTTGATTCCACGGGATCGCCTTGAAGTTCTCTTTCATAATCTGCCATTTTCCCCAATTTCTATCAGTAATTCATCGTCTGATTTGATCAAATTCGAAGAGATCATCATAAATTTCCTTAATTCCCTGTGGATACGACCCTTATTTACCATTATACCCCTCAATTCGAGATATTTTTATCAAATTGGTAAGTTTGGACTTTGCTTTGACACGAGACTGTGTGAAATCGATGACCTCGCGGTCTCCTCTCGTCAGTCATGATTTTAATTTAGAAAAATCCTAGCCATTGATTGAGATCGTGCGGAGGGTCATTTTAATAAATTTTCACTTCAAAAATTGGAGGGTATTTCTGTAAATTTAAACTTCAAAATATCGGAGTATTGTTTTCATAAATATCCTCAAAATCTGAAAAGTCTCTAAAAATTTTAGAAAAAATTCTAGAAAAATTCCAGAAAAATCCGTAAACTCAGAAGTTGCATATCTCACCAAGTACAACTCCTTTCTCCCCAAAATTTTCTCTATTGGATCAAGAATTTAATCCTCTATATTATTATCCAAAAATATCTAAAATCATGAGAAAAAATTAAGTTTGGTCCAGCCGCCTTGAAAATTAGGAGCTTGACCCAATAGTTACTCTAAATCAATTTTGGATCATCCTAAAAACCTTATGATGATCCCTTTACCAAATCCAATCCTCATTTACCAGATTTCATAAAAATATGGCTGGCTTGGTGTCCTAATTTAGTGGAAAGTTTTTTTCCTTTTTCCTCTTATCGTCATTCATATCCATGCTTTCCTACTTGCATACCTATGTCCCTACATCCACATAGCTCATAAAAAATGTAAGAATTCAACCACTTGACTTTGAAAGAGTTAAATGGGGTTAGTTTCATAGTATAAGTAATTGAAAAGAATGGTGCATGATAGGACATATTTTTATGTTTTACCAAATTAGCACCAAATAGATGCAAGTTGAGTATATGAGTAGAATGAAATGATGAATGCAAAAATATCATAAAAAATATGATAACGTGCATTTTATTAACAAGAATTTTGTGTTAAACCCCATTTATAATAATGAAAATGAATGTATCAATGACACACTATAATAAGAGAGAGAAGGAAGATAGAAGAAGAAAATTTATCCCTCTCACGTGCACATGCACGCGACTGATAACATGCTAATTAAACATGAAAATACATGATTATTAATGCAAATTAAGGCATAAAACATTCCATTCTGATGCATGTTATCATATTTTTTAGTGTTTATCTATCATTCTATGAAAAATTTATTATAATATCAAAATAAACTAATTTAGGGTTAATTATGATGAATTAAGGATAATATTTTTTTATAACCCATCGTTACTTGAGAGTATACTTAATTTTTAAGGTTAAATCATAAGAGAAATCATATTATATACACTCATATATTTTTCTAAGTTTTAAAATAAAAAAGAAATGAGTGAATTTTTAAAATAGAAATGTATTCTCTTTTTATTTATTTAATTTGACTTTGTAAAATGATAGATAATTTAATTTCTTATCCAATGAAACAAATTTGGATTAATTTGGAGTAATATTTTGAAAGATATGAATTTTCTAATTTTTAGAGATTTTTTTGAGTTTTTTTATGAATTTTTTAAATTTTTTGAATTCAAAATTGATTTATTTACTTCAAACTCGATTTTAAATTCGCACAGGTGACGTGGCAACAAGAGGACCATCCGATCGCGCGATTTATCGTTATCGTTGATCGTCACTTAAGGATGGGGGGGGGGAGGGGGGGGTACGTGGCGAATCATTCTCAGCCGCCGATTTGAGGATTTATAACGAGTGAAATTAAAACCGATAAAACGCATTTGGAGCGTCAGATCAAGATCAAACAGCAATAGTTTGATGCGTTATAACACGAGCGACGTGGCTTTATCTTGACGGTCCATCTGAGATCTAATGGCCACAACTTAACCCTAACGATTTGCAATCGTGCGTTTTATCAGAGCCGTTGATCAAAGATTTAAGGCTCGATTGGACGGTTACGCCCAATTCACTCGATAAATAGAGGTGTTCTTCGACATTGAAAAGTGTTCCAGGGCAATTCAAGTAATCGAACTGTTTAGACACCAAATCCTTTGAATCTATTGCTTCTACTCACTTCTAGACTCATTTCCACGTCCCTGGAGTGCTTGAAAGTGAGATTTTGTTGAGAGAATAGGAAGAAATCGGCTCTTGATCATCAACGATCTTTTTTCAAATTTGTGATTGAAAAGCCTTTGATCCGGCGAGTAATTGGATCAGTTCTCAAATGTAATATTGGGTTAGAGATCGTGTTTCATCCTAATCTTCCTTCATATAACTTTAGATTTCAATTTCGAATCGTAATTTTAGTGAATTTCAATTTCAATTTTACTTTTTCATGATTTTTAATTTCATAAATTTCTCTCTTATTCACTTGATGATTTCTCTGCGAATCTTGATCCAAATTCTGTGATTTTTGATTTCGTGGATTCGTTTTCAAGTCCTCTTTCAAAAAATATAAATTTCCCTAAGTTCTCACCATGATTCATCATCCGATTTGATCGAATTTCAAAAGATCATTTAAAATTATCCTAATTCTCAGTGGAATCGACTCTTATTCACCACTATACTCTTTAATTCGTGATTATTTGATAAAATTGGTGAGTTTAGTATTAATTTTGACACAAATTGGTGTGTAATCAAAGACCACATCAATTCATTCCATCAGCGTGCGTGAGAGGAAGCAGAGGAAGACATGAGGTGGATGCAGTAGAAAGTAGAGAAGAGAAAGGAGAAGGAATGGAAGATGATAGGGAGGAAAAAGGAGAGGAGGATGTGAGATGTCCTCCTCCTCCCCTCACGAGCACACGGGCTCGCACACAAGAGAGTGAGGGAGAGAGGGAGTAGGGGAGGAGAGGAGGTAGGGAAAGAATCTCCCCCTTACATGCGCACACGTGCACGTGAAAGGGAACGATGGAGAAAAGAAGTAAAGAGGAAGGATAGAAGAGAGGCTCAAGCGAGGAAGTGTGAGGGTTGACTTGGCCAACTCTTTATTCTAGAAGTTTACAAAATGTTCTAGAGCTTTCTAGAATCTTCTAGATGTTTGTGGAACCTTCTAGATGCTTGAATCTTCTAGATACTTCTATAATCTTCAATGCTTCTTCTAGAAGCTTGTAGAGTCTTCTAGATTACCCTAGAAGATTATGGATATTTCTAAAAGCTTGTGGATCTTTCTAGATGTTCTAAAAAGTTATGGACATCTTCTAGAGAGAGAGTCTCTATAAGCTTCTAAGGAGCTCTATAAAAGGAGGAGCTCACCCCAAGCTTGATGCAACCTAAAGGAAGCAACTCAAGAGCATCCTAATGGAGTAAAACCTTGTGAAGGAAGGGTCAAGCTACTTGGATAGTTGGAGAAAAGAGAGGAGGCAACATAAGATCTTTAGAAGGAGCTTTGTGAAGAGGTGACACAAGTGTGGCTCTTCATGTTGGTTAGTCCCTTTAGTGAACTTGTTCCCTTTTCTCATTTTGTCCTAGCTGTTTTGGACCTATTGTGAACATTTGTCATCCCATTTAAGGGTTAATCGCCCCATTTATCCCGTGTTTTGGGGTTTATCTCTGTTTTATCCCGTGTTTTCAAACTTAGCCTAATCTATCCCGAATTTGTCAAATCAGCCCGAGATATCCCGGGTTTGTCACATCAAGCCCGGTGTACTCTTGTGGACGGCCACGTCGGCGTTGAATCCACGTCGGCGTGCAATCATCGCCACGTCGGACGCCATTTATCCCGGATGCGTGGAATCCACTTCGATTACTCGAATTTTAAAACATAGTTTTTTTGAGTGCCGGCTGTGACATTTGCATTTTGAGTGCCGGTCGAGGATACTTCATTATGATCTTAAGCCGATGAATGTGTTGTTGGATGAAGAGTTTGAGCCTAAGCTCGCGGATTGCGGTTTGGCGAGAATCATGGGCTCTGGTAGAGCTCTCGTTAGCTGCTACATCGCCCCTCGAATGCGCCCCAGAATTGCTGTAAAAATTCCCCTCTCCGAGTTTTTCTCTTCGGATCCGGCTTCTTGTGTCGAAATCAGTGGGTTGTGATTATTTGTTCTACTGTTTTTGGTTTTAATCCGATTGGGGTTCTTGAAGTGGAGCCATCTTTGTTGGTGAGAGTGAGGAAATCGGTGAAGGTGCCGAGAAAAATCAATGAAAGCGATCGTGGGTTTTAGGGTTTTGGTTACGATCACGGAGAGGAATGGAATTAGGGTTCTTGAGCTGGACCCAATGTCCCGAGTTGTAGGTTAAAGAGAGAAATAGAGGATGAGCTCTGAGAAATGAGTCCAGCAAGAGAAACTAGGTTTTGAGTGCTGGAGAGAGAATAGGATTTTTGGCGTGAATATCCACGAAAATCGATTAGGTTGTTCTTGAGCCGAGCCCATTTCCCTGTTTGCAGGTAAGACAGCAAAAATAGCAAGTAAGCTCGAGATAATTGAGTCCAGATAGAGAAATTGGGGTTTGAATCCTTGAAGAGAGATTAGGTTCTTTGACAAAAAAATTAGGAATTTGACTTCACTATCCGCAGGTACACGGACAAGAGCGATGTGTTCAGTTTCGGGGCGATCTTGGCGGCGCTTTTTGACCGGAAGGGATCCACAAAGGGAGTTTCAGCGGCGACTGGGGAATAGGGAAATGGCTGAAGCATCTCGCAGCAGATCGGAGATGTAAAGGAAGCTCGACAGATCAATCTGAGGTCATGAAGGTGATGACGAAGAGGAGATGCTCGTGGCTCTTCGAATCTCCATCGTCTCGTCTCTCGATTTGCCCGCTGATCGCTCCTTCCAGCGATGAGCTTGATTTGCCATGCTCACCCAACTCCAAAGCTTCTAACCAACTTACCCGTCCTCATTTTTTTACTACCAGCCTATGGTTTCTTCATCAATTTCTCTATTTATGTAAATCCTCCCTGAAAAAAATTTTTGAACTCCCCGCATCCACCGAAATTTACAAACAATTATAAACTTAGATCTTGGGATCGGCATCGGCAATCATCCTCTCGTAATACTAGGTACTGAAGCGCGATGGAGTACTCGGCGGCCGTCTTGCTCTCCAAGAATCTCCTCGTAGTAAAAAGTACCCGAACCGTCTTCTTCAGCTGGAGGAATCTTTGTATGAATTCGGGGAACAAACAGTTCATTCTTTTTAGGAATATTAAACGGGGAATCCAGTACCTTGGACGGTGAAAATGCAGGGAATCCAGGCTTATAGATGAACAAATGTCTCGGATTATCTCCCCAGTGAGAATCGCCACAGACAGCTTGCAGGACTCCATTAATCTTTCGCTGAAACTCGGAAATCAGATTTGAAAATTAAGGAATGATTTATGTTGAGTTTTAATTTCACAAATCTATAGAAGTATTGATTGTCTTTAAAAATGATTTCTAAGCTCATCAGTGCTTTGACCGGGCGTTAAGACTATTAGACATCTCAAACAGCAATTTAAGGAATTCTTACTTGGCGTGAGAAATGGAATCCCAAAGACGAGACAAGATCCGCACCATGGCTATGTCTCTCCCTCTCTCGATTCCCCTGTATCTTTTTCTTACAGCTACTGCACAACAAAAGTTTAGAGAGAGAGAGATTGGAATTCTGTATGAAAGATTGGTGATAAATATTTACCGCTCATCAAAGAAATCCCCGAAATCGTCACTACCACTCGCAGTCGGAAATGGCTTTAGGAGATGAAAAAGCTGCAAAGTACCTTTTAATTCCTTCATCGTCTTCGATGTATCTGCAAAATCCATAATGACGTGAATGGTTATTATAAATAGTTATTATCCGATTAACGTGAATTGAAAGATAATCAGCCAGTCTTACTTCATTTTTTTATCCTTTTTGAAAACTTCGAAGATGGGTCGATCCCTGTCACATCAATCAAACAGAAAAATAAGCGAATGAAAAAAATTAGAAACAATGAGTTACAATGCAGCACGTAAAATGCTGGCCCGGGACAAGCACGGAGGATTACTTTTCCATCCCGCGTCTCATGCGATGAACACGACGTCGCGATCTCCAAGCGTGCAGTTGAATGCGAACCGGAAAAGCAGAGAAGTTTTCCCGCTGCAAGAAAATTCCAGCTTGGAGGAGAAAAATGGGAAGATCAGTCGTAATTGTAAGCAAAAACCCGTGGCGAAAAATTACCATCCAGTGGAGTCCTGATAAGAGCATCATCCTCTCCTCGTCTCCCGGCACTCGTCCCCGGGAGAAGAAAAACCTCCCCGACCATGGATCGATCTGATGACTACCAGCTGTTCGAAGAAAAGTCTCACAGAGTCTCTACAAGATCCAGGAACCCGTTTTGTAGGATTCGGCGATTTCGATTAGATTAAACTCCGAGTAATCGAAGCTTCATCTCGTCTAATAATCGAAGCTTCATCTCGTTTAATAACAGAAAAACTTTGAGGCGTCCGACGTGGATTCCACGCATCCGGGATAAATGGCGTCCGACGTGGCGATGATTCCACGCCGACGTGGATTCAACGCCGACGTGGCCATCCACGAGAGTACACCGGGCTTGATGTGACAAACCCGGGATATCTCGGGCTGACTTGACAAATTCGGGATAGATTAGGCTAAGTTTGAAAACACGGGATAAAACGGAGATAAACCCCAAAACACGGGATAAATGGGGCGATTAACCCTCCCATTTAAGAAGGTTATTTTTCTCCAATTTGTTGGTGGGTTTTGTCTAATCTCGTCCTTAGGCTCCTGGTGGATACTTAAGCTTAGTTAGATACATACTTTAGACTCCTTTGTTAAAAAGATCCTCAATAGGGAGGGAGAAAGTGGGCCTCTTATTGCACTAGAGAGGGTAGAAAGAGACGGGGGGAGATCTCCTCCTCCCCTTACACGTGCGTGTACACACACGGGATAGAATTAGAAAGGGAAAGGAGAGGCTACAAAGGTGTGCCTCTCCTTGTGCTTCTCCTTGTTGAGGTCTGAGGTCAATAAGCCTTCCAAAAATTTTACCAAAACATCGAATGCAGCGGAATACATTAAATCGGATATTCAAAACATTGAGACATCAAGAATAGATGATCCTATCATATATTATGTATGAGAAAACATACTTACATGATTCTCTTGAAGGAGTTCTTGAAGTTATTCATGTGTCTAGCCTCTAGGGGTATTCACACAATCTCTGGATGGTTAGATCTCCTCTTCAAAGCTCTTCACCAAGAGAGAAAGAGAAGAAATGAGAGAATTCTCACAAGACTTGCATGAGTACCTTGAGTTGTAGTCATTATCTCCCTATTAATAGACATTTGGTATGTAGATTTTTCATAAAAAACCCTCATAATTATGTCTATATCCACCAACATCCATAGACCTTATGTGTGTGACCCTCTAAGTCCATATATCTCACTAGTTAATAACTCTAAATGCCCTATAACACCTTATTGGTCAACTTCATTACAAATATGTCACAAGAATGACAATGAATAGATTTCATTTCAATGAATACAAAATAAATGGAAGTGTGATTGGCTTATAGGCCACATAAAATTCATCACTCCTCACGATATAATTTTTTCCATTGCAAGAGAGAGAGAGACAAAGAGCGCGCCTCTCTCTCTTCTTTTTATTTCTTTTTATATATTATTTAATTATTTATAAATTTTTGTTATTTATTGATTTTTTTTCCTTATAAAAAAATCATTTCTCAATGCCTTTAATTGTTATAAATTCGCAAAAAGAAATTTAAAATTAAAAAGGGGTCAACTTCTTCGAAAAAGGTCGAGTTCCTCATAAAATGTATTTATAAATATTCTCATGTCAATAAAGGCATTTTAAATAGAAAATAAATAAAAATTTTATTTTTTTAATAAATGAAGATTATATTATTGATGAATCAATATCATTAAGTGTTAAAAAAAATATTATTCATTTATGAAAAATCGTAAAAGACTTTTTAAAGAATAAATTATCATTTTAAATCATGATAACATACATTTATGATTATATTTTATAGAATAAGTGTATAAAATGCATGATATTAATGCATAAAATTACATGTTATCAATTTACTTAAGAGCTGATAACCATAAAGATTCGATAAGAGAGTTCGTATACATTATATCTTCTATAACATGAGGTTCATGCTAGCACCTAACTAGCTGAGAATTAATCTATTGGCTGGATTAAATTGATTATTGATTAATTAATCTATAGAATAGTACAGTTAATCAATAAGATTGAGCAATAACATTTATTATGTTTATAAAGTTATTCAGTATATAAATATAAATATAAATATATAATGCTAGGGGTGAATGTGATAATTTCAATAGATATTATTAGATAAAGGTTAGTTTTTGTAATAACTATTGTGAAAAGTTTGCAAAACTTCGTCGTAGAGTGAGGAAAACTTTGTCGCCCATGCAAATAGGATATCCTGACGATGTTGATCAGAATCAAAGAGAGAGCTTGTCGGCGAAGTCTGCCTTGTCACATAAACCCTCTTCCTGCATGCAACAATTATCCCTGCCGAGCACTTCACCCTCAAAGACAATCAAGACTATGCAGCTGCATTCAACGGCGTCCGCGGGGCTGAGATCGAAGAAGCGGTTTGCCCAAATGGCCCAATGGAAGGTTGCCCTTCTAGGGTGGGGCTGTGCCATGTAGGCATGGTCATTTTGTTCGCATTGTGCGAATATGTGCGATTTGTGCGTTCTGTTCTCTTTTGAGAACAGAACATTTTCAAATTTGCATAGAGAACCGCACAGACCCATGTGCGGTACGTTATGGTGCGATTTATGCGAATTTTGCACACTTGATAAATTCTCTCTTCTTCCCTTCTCCCCTTCTTCGAGTTCTCCTAAACCTGTTATGCTATTAACCCGATCCCGAGTTCTCTCTCTCTGCTGACGATATCTTGACATTGTAATCGTGGGAGATACGTATCGCCCAAGCGCGATTGCCGCTGGTAATCTATTCTCGATCTCTTTTTCCCGATTATTTTCCCGATCTCTGTTTTTTGAGATTGAACAGCTACATCAAATTTCCCAGTTACTTAGAGCTTTATGATTTGAAATAACGTACATTGTTTAATCTTTATCATATTAATTTGTTCGCTAATCTTATAGAAAATTATGTATAAGTCAATTTTTTCTAGGTCGTATTTTCACTTTTCCCCCAAATTCTTGGCAATTTGTGTGCGATTGTGTTAAATTTCTTCTAGAATGTACGTTCACTAATCTACACCATATCAAATGTTTTCTTCAGACCATGGAGATAAGTTAGATTCCTTGAACCGATCCGAGATTCTGATCCAATTAGTCCCTTATTTTGTTGGACAAAGCGTGAATCAAGGGTCTTGATGTCAAAGTTCAAATTCCTCTTGATCAAGTTTTGCTTTTTTTCTATTTCATCTTTGATCTACTTCATTCTCCATTAAGAGAACAACATCTATCTCCGTTTTCCCGCGATCTTACTGAATCTCTTTCCTCTGACAATCAGGATCAGTTAATATTTTCTTCTGAGCCACGATTCTCATCCAATTAATCTCTATTTTGCTCCGCCTTAGTGTGAATGAAGGGCGTCACGTTTAAAATGCAAATCCTCTTTATCATTCATTCAAAGTCATCTTCAATTTTTCTGAATCCTCTGCAATGAGAACAACAACTATCTTTTGTCAACAAAGATCTTCCTGAACCTCTTTTCTCTGACAATGGAGGCTGTAATACCGTGGAGGATTGTAAATGTTGCCACAGGTGAGCAGAGGTGAGAGGAGAAAGCAGAGAAAGGAGAGAGTTTTAGAAGAAAAATTGTTAAGATCATTAGAGGACCCAAATGAGTTTTCATGCAGTTAGTTTTCATGCAGAGGGGATATGTCCGTTAACTTCAACGGTCATATTGGTTCAAGCAGCTAGTTTAAGTGACAGGGTATATATATATAATAGATTCTAATTCAGGGTATTCCTGCTAAATCACCCTTATTTCTAACAGACCCCAGTGAGATGCTCATCTAATTAGTCCCCAATTTGCTCCATCATAGTGTGAACTTAGGTTTTTTCATCAAAAATTCAAATTTCTCTTGATCAAATTTCTCCATCACAAGAACGACAACCATATCGAGTATTTTCCAGTCTTTTTGATATTGGCGACTGCAGGAGCTTCAAAATCATTGTCCTTAAATGAGCGCGCAAGGCGTTGCATAAATCCACAATGAAATGTTATGATAGGAAGATGCAGTGCGTTAGTAGATATAATTCAGCATAATGCATTCCTCGTAATGATGATATCATCAACATGACAATGCGGATAGAAGATTTCTTCCCATGATGATGTTCGAGATGGCATTAAACATCATTTTATTTATTTAAAATTTGCTAATGTCAACTATATATTGAGAAATCAAAAAAATCTATTATTTCCTTGGGTATATTTGATGTTGGTTTGAGTTGAATAAAACATATATTGAGTCTTAGCTATTCCTCTCACTTATATTTTTCATGTTATTCATGACATTATATTGTCTTCATAGATGAGAAACTTGATCCATTTCTTTTTAAAACTGAAGTTTCTTACTATCTCAATTTCCTTTTTGCATTTCATAATGATTAAAAAATTCCATTCTTGTTTTTGTAAATTAAATTAACTTCTTCAATTTTATATTTTAAGAAACCTTTTGCTTTAGATTTCAAACTTGAACTCTCTTAAACTCTCTCACGTATTAGACGTGAACTAGGACTTAAAACCATGTATTAGTTCCCTTGAAGGATGTGCATTGATTGTAGAGCTATCATTAAAAGCATTTCTTGGTTCTCTTATATTTGTTTTGACTAATTATTTTTTCTGCTAAGTTTCTTTATTTTCTTTCCGAACTTGTTTTTATTGATGCGAGGAGTGCAAGATGCCTAGACATCCTTTATCTCGTACATCTAATGTCGATGAAAGGCCTTCATCGATTGAGGGAAGTGTTGCCCAAAGCCCCACCAAAGAAGTCAAGAAAGAATGAATGCGCTGCACGGATACATTTCACACAGATCGAGTGAAAGGTTTTTACATGCAATATCTGCGGTGTGACTATAGAGCAAAATAAGTACACTTGTAGCACGGTCCTATGGCGACACTTGAAAAATGAGCATCATAAAGAGTATAATGAGTTGAGGGCACAAGAAGTTAGGTCTCCAAGCCAACCATCAATGGCTAACTACTTTGAGCGAAAAGTGAATACGAAACAATACTACACTGGTCGCACGACGGAGGACACAAAAGAAGAGCTTGTATGCTTCATTTGCCAGTCAGCCTCACCATGGAACATTGTGAGTAAAAAATACTTCATACGATTGCTTCGATTCGTCACACAGGAGGAGATATCCCTTCCATCAACAAGGGCCGTGAAGGCGTAAGCTTTTAACCTTTATGCGGAGTTGAAGGCCAGCATTTGTGACCAATTAGAGAGTGTTGATCGACTGGCCATTACTCTAGATTGTTGGACGTCTGATAATCGAATTTCATTCATTGGTCTCATAGTTCATTGGGTGGACACAGAATGGAAAATGTGTGAATGTGTACTTGGTATACGCCAGTTGGAGGGATCACACACTGGGAGTGCTTGAGCGCTGTTATGTTGGAGGTTCTTGTAGAATTTAATTTGAGCACAAAGGTTTGTGCTATTACGACGGATAATGCTTTGAATAATTCAACAATGATGACTATATTAGAGCGAGAGTTACGGCCAGTGAATCCACATTTCAGTGCAAAAAGACATGTCTTGTGTATGGCGCATGTGATTAACTTAGTGATGCGATGCAGGGGTTGAATGCACTAGATGTCATCGAAGATAAGCCCGAATCAACTTTCATCGATGGAGTAGACATCACTAACCTTGATAGTGTGGTGAATGGTGGCAAGATGAATGTCCCTTCTGATATTTCCTTGGGAGATATTTTTCAGCGCCTTAGAGAAGTGGTCAAAGCAATACGTGGATCGACGAAGCAAGAAAATAAGTATTTTTATTATTGTAGACAATCAAGCATACCCAATACGAGGAGAATCCCACTAGATTGCCCAACCAGGTGGAGCTCTACTTACAAAATGTTACATGAATGCCTTGAAAAGAAAATAGTTATCGATGTGATGATGCCATCCGCTTTTAGAAAACCTACTTTACTTGATGAGGAATGGAACCTAGTACACAAATTTGTAGTCTTATTGAAACCACTCAAGGACGGTACCTCTGTTGCTATTCAGAACAAGGCACCGACTTCAAATGAGGCCTTACTGATTATTAAAGGATTGATGAGGCATCTTGAGAAAATTAAAGTAGAAATCTCAAACTCATCCATGCTTCCAATTGGACAGTCTATCTCCACTGGGCAAAGGAACGCCTTAGCTAGTGTATCTGGTGCTATAAAGGTGAAGCTAGAAAAATATGTGTCAATACTTGCACAAGACGAGGCTTTTACTATCGGTTCTCTACTTGATCCGTCGATGAAGCTTCACCTAATTGATCCTGGCTCAAAGAACGGGATTTTGTCTACTGTACGAACTATCATGGAGTCATATTCAGTAACTAGGGACCTTCCGGATATGTCTGTTGAAATTTCTGTTGCATCCATGAGGCATGAGTTTCTACGAGCGGAGATGGAGGCATTGTTAGATCCGTTTGAACTACCACAAAGAGTTGGTCCGATGGAGGAGCTTGACTTATATGCGACAGCCCCCCCAGTATTGGGTACAGAGGTGTAGCATTAGTGGAAGACGACAGGTATCTATTTAATTATCATATAATGTGCTTCATTAGATTAAGAAACATGTTACTTCAAAACTTAAATTTGTTTTTTTTATCCCCATGACATGTCAAGTTTCATACCCCTTATTAGCATTGGTGGCAAAGGAGTTTGTAGCAGTTTAAGCGACAAGCGCCGCGTGTGAGCGACTTTTCTCAGGAGGGCGCTGAGTAATTAACTACAGACGTTCCAAGCTCATAGCAAAGAGTGTTGAAGTTCTGATCACGTTGAAGTCATGGTATAGTAACAAAGTTTTGAGAGCGGAAGATGATGATGGTTATAAAAGTGATGATGGACCATTGGTCATTAATGTCAATTCATCCAATATTTAGATTTTGTTACTCTTTCTTTCCGTCTAATGACAAAGGTTTCTAAATTTTTATGACTAACATTCAATTTTCATATTAATCTTGCATCAACTGGTGGACCTCTCCTCACACAACAATGCATTAGTGATCACCGCGAATGGTAAGCAAAGGTAAAAGAAATTAGTTTTTGTATGACTACAACGCAGAGTACAAGATGGAGCGAGAAACTGATGTAAATAGGGGAGGCCATGTCAAATCTTTTCCAGAAATATAAGAGAACCAAAATATCTGTGATTGTATTTTTAATATCAAATATATATTATAATGAATATATCATTAATACATACACTAGCTAAGGCCATTAATAACTAATTCGCATAAATTCGGACAATCCGAACATATCATATATATTATAGTATACATATCTATCATATATATAATAAGAACAAAATGATTATAGCATACTAGAAGATATAAATAAAATAAGAACAATTAGCTATAGTATACATATATAATAAGAACAAATGAATATAATAGGAACATATCATATATATTATAGTATACATATATATTTGATATATATGATAAATACAAATTAATTATAGCGATTTGGTGCGAATTTATGCGAATTTGTTCAAATGTAACAGACTGTGCGAATTTTGTTCTAATTGTGCGAATTGTGCGAATTATGCAAATTTGTACGGATTTTGTATACTGTGCGAATTTTGTTCGGATTGTATGAATTTTGTGCGAATTGTGCGAAAAGCTATTCTAATTTTCGCAGACAAAAAGAACAGAACAAAGAACAAGGCCCTATGAGGTTCTTTTGTACGAATTTTCTGTTCGTTTTAAAAGAACATAATAGAGTACCACTGATGGAATCTGAGGCTCGAAAAGCTCTCCAAGTCTTCGTCCAAAATAATGATTGCAGCGGAAGGTGTCGAATCAAAACATTCAACATTGTTGAAGCACCAAGAATAGATGATCTCATCCTCTATTCTAGGTGATCCTATCATCTAGTATAGAATAAAATTCATACTTACATGGATCATTTGAAAGAGTTCTTCAACCGTTCAAGCGTTCGGCCTCTAGCGGTATCCACACAATCTCCTGACGATCGGATTTCTTCTTGAACACTCGTCACCACAAGAGGAAGTGAAGAAGGAGGAGAAGTTCCACTAGGCTTGCATGGGCACATCTATTATGGTCGTTCTTCCCCTATTTATAGACTTTGGGAATGCAAAATTTTCACAAAAACCCTTATTATTATGTCTATATCCACCGAAATCCATTGACCTTATGTGTGTGACCCTCTAGGTCCATATATCTCACCAGTTAATGACTCTATCAATCCAATAATACTTATTGGTCCTCCATATCAATTAACTATATCAACATATAGATTAATTGACTAAGGATCGATTTAACCCAATTTACAGGTTGAGTCGCTAGCCCGGTTGGTGCTAAGCTACACCATATGCTCTAGGAGATATGGAGTATATTAGAACTCTTTCATGGAACCCTGCCGTCATTGGTTACCATGTACGTATAATCTTTCATCCACACGATACTCATGAATGACTTAGGGTATGGTTAATTGTCAAACCCTAATCGGTCACTCAATTTAGTACTGATGCGACTAGGAAATCATTGAGAACAACTTCTCTAATATTTCTACTACCTTGGCCAAGGATTTAACCGCATCTTATTCCTTGAGTCGATCTCCTCATATACCGAGGACAGATGATCCCATCTTGACCACTCAATCACCTTTGAGGACTTCATGTCATATCCAATCTATAACATTTTGGAGATCCCGTGGCTAGGGAGTCGTAAGTCATAGTCAAAACATGATCATCCATCCACAAGATGTCTTTGGTGTCTCAAGTCAAAGGACTACGTACACAACTGTGACATAAATCAACCTGATTGACAATTTGACATAATACCATTCAGAGATTCATACGGATCAATTCAGTGAACTCTTTCTCCAAAGAGCACTCGCTATCTATCCTTAGTATCTCAATACCGATGGCCACAGGATCAGCCATACTCATCATATGAGTCAGATCAGATAGTGCTATTCTTTCTAGATAATTCGATGTCCTTCTCGAATATCCTACGAATAGGAATATTTAGAACATACGTTTAAAGACCAACAATCGCTTTATTATGATCTCATCATAATTCACTTGATCATTACATATGTTCATGGACTTCATTGCAAATATCATACACCAATGACAATGAATAAAATTTCATTTCAATGAATATAAACAAAAAGATGAACGTGTGATTGGCTTGCAGGCCACATAATACCCATCAATCTCCCACTTGGACTAAAGCCAATCACGTTTATACATTAAACCCGTGCATATACAATGACGCTGCTAGAGCTTAAGGCTTAGTCAGTAGATTTGTAATATTTTCGGTCGATGGAACTCTTTTCATCACTACATCTCCTCTAGAAATAATCTCCCTAATCAAGTGAAAGCGCCTCAGAATGTACTTTGACTTCTGATAACACCTTGACTCATTCACTTGTGCGATTGCACCATTGTGGTCACACAAGACGGGAATAGAATCCAAGATCAATGGAACAACACCAAGGTCTGTGATGAACTTCTTTAACCAAACTGCTTCTTTGGCGGCATCACTTGCAGAAATGTATTCAACCTCGGTCGTTGAGTTTGCATTAGTGGTTTGCTTGGAACTCTTCCAAGATATTGCACCTCCGTTCAAAGTGAACATGAATCCAGATGTAGATTTACTATCATCTAGATCTGATTGAAAACTCGAATTAGTATATCCCTTAAGTTTTAACTCTTCTTCTCCATAAACCATAAACAAATCCTTAGTCCTTCTTAAGTATTTAAGGATGCATTTCACGGCTTCCCAGTGTTTCTCACCCAGATCTGCCTAAAATCTGCTCGTAACACTTAGAGCATATGCTACATCTGGCCTTCTACATATCATAGCGTACATTATGGATCCAATCGATGATGCATAGGGGATCCTTTCCATTGACACGAATCTTCAAGAGTCTTAGGCGATTGCTCCTTAGATATTTTAACTCCATGTCTCATCGGTATGAAACCTTTCTTGGAGTCCTGCATGCCAAACCTTTTAACAATGGTGTCTATGTACATTGATTGAGACAATCCAAGCAACTTCTTCGATCTATCTCTATAGATATGTATTCCCAATATGTAGGTTGCCTCTCTCAAATCCTTCATGGAGAAGTTCTTTGATAGCCATGTCTTCACTGATGATAACATACCTACATCATTCCCAATGATTGGTTGAGAAACTTGAATCTCTCTACTAGAGCTATTGAGTATGCTGACTGTTGAAGAGAGAATCTTTAGAAGGAAAAATCCTAAATCCTCTTAGTTGGTGAGATCGGCAAGAAGAGGAAGATAATATTTGGTTTTGAGAAGGGAACATGGAAGAGGGACTGTAGAAACTACCTCACTGAGAAAGCCCGAAAGAAGCATGACGATGCTTCAGGTGGGATTATCGAGGACTCAAAGTAGCGGGGTTGGCGATGCTGTCGCGGAGTGCCGCCCGTTTGGCGGCATAGTGAACCTGAAGATCAGTGATTTGGGAAGGGAAAGAGGAACCCAGTTCTGCAACCAACTCATCAATGGATGCCATCTGGGAGCGAGCACGCAGGTGCGGTAGGGAGAAAAAATTTCCGAGGACCGTGGCTCTGACACACTGACGTGCTTCAGAAATTTTCCAATACAATAAAATCTCCAATTTGTGTTAGATAAAGGGAAATTCAAACTAGAGGGAAGTGACCCGAATGGATGAAAGAAAGGCACGACGTCACGCTTCAAGAGTAAGCCTGCGGAGCCCTGCTGCGACGCCAGCGGGAATCCTGGACAACGGCGAAGATTGGATAATCCCCACCGGCAAGGAGGAGAGGAAACCGACATGTCTCCTAGGTTCTTCTCGGGTCCCTCTTTTCTCACCATAGCCGGATTTATAGGCACCGGAGGTGGGGGTGTGGGGAACGTGCTCTCCGACAGTTGAGCAACCGTCAAAGACGAAGTCTGGATGGGCTTGTTGGGCCTTTTGGGCCGGTGATGGACATACCATGTATGAAGGATGTCATCAGCACCCCTTAGGGCTGGTAACTGAAAATTTTCAAAGCACTACCTAGAAATCTGACAAGTAGAGTTTTATGTTATAAATTTTTATTCCTATGATTACTTTTTATAGAGGTTTTTCTTTAATTTAGGTTTTAATCGTCTACTTTGAAATTATATAACTCTCATATTTACAGAAATAAAAACATAATAATATCAAATTTGAATATGAGAATCAAATGAAAAAATAGACGCCCACTTTAGAGGTACACGCTAAAATACCGACTTTAAAGGTCCACGGATCGGACGGCGAGGATTTACTCGGCCGCTAGATTATTTCGTAGGCATGGTCTCGCCATACGACCATGTGGCGGGAACCTCTTCGATTCCCTCCCTTCCCGCCTTTTCTTCCCCGCGTTTACAGGAATAACGGTCTGCACTCTGAGAGAGAGCGATATTGAGGGAGGGAAGATGGTGGGATTGCCGTACGATTGTCTCGCGAATCCTCTCGGTGCAGTGCGGTTCACTTTCCAGGAGGCCGTCGCTGGATCTCCCAATTTCGATCCCGCTGCATTCGATCGCAAAGATTGGGGTGCTGTCGATGTCTTCCGCAGCTGAGCCGCAAATAACGTGGTTCTGATTTATTTTACGACCTTGATTCATTTTATCTACTGCGATCTTTCTGATTGGAGAACCAAATTACCATGCCAGGTTTTCGATGATACTGCCAGTTTCACTCATTGAATCGAGTATTTTTTCCGAAATTCTAGTTGATCTTTGTTTTTAAATTGGACTCGCAAGTTCAGTAATTTTCTGTCTAGTTCCTTGTTTTGTCGTCGTCATTTTCTTCACTTTACTGTTGCGACTTGACTTTTCGTATTATTGTTGATGAATTGCAAAAAAGAGGGCTTTGCTCTTGCTGCCAATTGGTCTCATTGATCCATGTACTTTTCTGAAATATTTTTTCCATCTTTTTTTTCGTCTTCTTCTTCCTCCTCTTCCTCAGAAGAAGAAGAGTAGTTTTGCGTTCTTCTGGTAAATAATAGGATCATTCCTCTTCACTCGAACAATAGCGTCGTAGAATTTGAGATCCGACTTCTTGGAGCCTAAAATTTCTTCCGGATCTTCTTGTTCGGAAGAAGAAGAATCGTCATCTGAAGAATCGGAGATTTCTGCTCGCTTATTGAGCTCCTCCAACCGCTTGAGGTCTTCGCGGCGTTTGTTGTACTCGAATTTGCGGGCGAAGGCATGGCCGATCTCGATCTTGGAGATGTCATCAGCTACGCCGTCGTCGAAGAGCTTCTGCCCCAATAGATGTGGTTCCAAGTCTTCAATGACCTAGAAGATATGACAATATGAGAGAGTGAGAGATAGAGAGAGAGAGGGAGAGAGAGATTTAGGCAAGGGCTTATAGGGTTTATTTTTTGGGCTGGGAAGGGATAGTGTTTCAGCCCATTAAAAAAGCATCATAAGACAAGTTTAGAACTACAGAGTATTTAACTCTCATGGAGAGAGGCAGTAAATTAGGGTTTGCCCTTCGACATCAGATATCAGACTATCGGATATACAGTATGGAGGGAACTGTGGAAGGATGCAGATGTTGATGACTATCCCAGATAACAGGGTCGATGATGGATGACAAGGCCTAATAGTTCACTTTTTGGGCTAGGTTGGGTAGTGTTCTAGCCTTTTAAGAAATCTTATTAGATGTAGATAGGGGGTTTACCTTGACTCTCTTGTGAGAGGGGATAGAGAGAGAGAGAGAGAGAGAGAGAGAGAGAGAGGTTTATCTTGTTCTTGTGGACAAGTTTAAGGCTACAAGGAAGTATCTTGTACTTGGCGTCATCTTAATTATGTTTTTGTTTATTAATACACATCCATGGTTCATCATAAATGCATCTTCAAGAATTCTAATGCTGATTGATATCTTACTCATTCCAGTTATCTGGATCAAATTTTAATGCTTTCTCATGAAAGATATTATTGTCTTTCATTCTTGAATTCTACATGTTCTCAATTTCATAGCCCATTATATCGCAATTTATGATCATACATGTTTGCAGTTGATATTTTTTTGGTGGAGTGCATATCTACCAATCAATGAATAGGGAATTGATAATATTGGTACAAGAAAGGTAATTCATAAGATATTTAATAAAATAAATCATAAGATTAATTTTTCATTGAATTAGTTAAATCAAAATTTTAATGTACCTTATGAATAGTGCTCTAAAAATGGTTAATTTACATTCCTGTCCTCATGTTTTTGTATTAATTCTCTTGAACTTGGCGTCATGCTAATTATGTTTTTGTTTATCAATACAAATCCGTGGATCATCATAAATGCATCTTTAAGCATTCTAATGCTGATTGATATTTTACACATACTAGTTTTCTGGAGCAAATTTTAATGCTTTCTCATGAAAAGATATTCCTGTCTTTCATTCTTTAGTTCTATATGTTCTTAATTTCATAGCCCATTATATCACACTTTTCGATCATATATGTTTGCAGGTGATTATTTTGGTGGAGTGCATGTCTACCAATCAATGAATAGGGAATTGATAATATTGGTACCAAGAAGTTAATTCACCAAGTTGTTTTGAAGATATTTTATGAAATTAATCATAATATTAATTTTTTATTGAATTAGGAAAATCAAAATTTTAATGTACCTTATGTATAATGATATTTGTAAATTATTGAAGTTTTACAATTGCTTGTGAAAAATGTATACCCTCAAGAATTTAACACAATTGAAATGGGACCCATGCATAGTGAGATTATCTAAATGTCAGGATTAGAGCAAAGGAAAGGATTTCATAATAACTATCATTTGATGTTTTTTAATAAACCAATCTTCAGTGAGGATTTGATCATGGTATTAAATCAGATTTTATTCATACATATATTGTACATTAGATAAAAAACTATGACACTACTTATTAGGTTTTAAGGTCGTTAAGCCTTTCCTATATTTTGATTACAACATCAAGTGAAATGGAATGCATTGAATTTGATATTAGAAGCACTAACGCACCAAGAATAGATCGTCTAGCATCTACGAGAAAACATAATTACAAGGGTCTCTTCAAGGAGTTCTTCAAGTGATAGATCTCTTCATGATTTCTAGAAGGTTTGATTTCTTTTTCAAAGCTTTTCATTAATAGAGAAATAGAAGAAATGAGAGAATTCTCATAAGGCTTATGACAATATGTAATTTATACTGGTTATGATATGATTATTAATGTGAATTATGGCATAAAATGTTCTATTCTTATGCATGTTAACTGAGTGCATGTATATTATTTATGTAATTTAAAGTTATAATATCAAAATATATTATTTTAGGGATATTTATACATAATTAAAAGTGAAATTATAGAGTATATTATTTTATTTTTAAATTTGAGATTATAATTGAGTTTTAAATACAAATCAGCGATAGAAAATATTTTTATATGCACTTATTCACTTTTTAAAGTTTTATCTTTCAAATAATATGATTATTTTTGAGATAAAAATTTATTCTATCATTATTTATTAGATTTGACTTTTTTAGAATTATAGATTATTTAATTTCTAATAAAACATTAAAAAAATGATTTATATTTTGAAAGTTATAAATTTTTTAATTTTTACTGATTTTTTTTAATTATTTTTAAATTTATTTCAAATTTATTTCAATAAAAATATATAAAAATAAGTTTTTAAGTCTAGACTAAAGCAGTAGTTGACGTGACAAACATGCTTGCGTGGCATCTCATGGCGACGTATACGCGCTTCACGTGACGCATGCGTATGTGCGATATTAGTGTGTGGTAAGTGGTTGAACATCTCATTAAGGGCATAAGCAAACCACATAAGACCACACGACCTTATATAAGAATGATTTCATTTTGATTTTTTCCGTATGAGACTATTTTGTTGTTTTTATCTCTTTACAAGTGATGTGGTGCGTTTGGAGGCATTTGATTCGCGGAGTTGATCGCGAACCTTAATCTTCACTTATTTGAAGGAGAATGTGATGCAATGTGACTAGACGTCGATGTGACTTACAACTGACGATAAATCTTGGTCATTCATAGTAAGAGTTGTAACAGTCAAGATTAAAAGCATTTAGTGGACACTTATGGACGTGTGACAGCCATTACATGCAAGACGTGATGAAATCTGAGTGCTTCATTGTCGATTGGACGTATGAGACTTAGTGATGATGATTCTTATCTTAGCATTTCATCTAGGCAGTTAGTCGAAGATCAATTTCCAAATCAAATGGCTACGCCTAATATTTGACTCTTTATACTCTCTTTGATGAAAAATAGATTCTTAGATGTTTTGATTGATTGAATGTTTTGGACATCTTAATCCTTAAATATCTTGTTTTATTTGTCTTCTAGAATCGTTTTCACGTCTAAAAAGTGTTTGAAATCAAGATTTCGTTGAGAAAATAGGAAGAATTTGTCATTTTAACTCTAAATTTTTGTATCTCGAAATGTGAAATGAAAAGTCTTGATTCATTTTGAGAGCGATTTCAAGTTAGATTACGTGTTTTCTTCCTAATCTTTTGTCCTATAACATTAGATTTTAATTTCATAGCGTAAATTAGTTTAATTTTATGAATTTTAGTTAGTTTCTTTCTGGTCGCGATAAAATTTTAATTGATTTTGCTCCTTGATTTCTCTATGAATACAAATCTTAATAGAGTGATTTTTGAAAATTTTCTTAGAGTTCTTTATGCCAAACCTTTTGACAGTGGTGTCCATGCATATGGATTGGGATAATCGAAGCAACCTCTTCAATCTATCTCTATTGATATGTATTCTTAATATGTAGATTGCTTCTCTATATCTATCAAAATCATTTGTGACATTATGTCCCACATGTCGATCTGGTTGTTTTGGCACTCTAATAGACCTATAGGGTGCCTATATGTGTACTTGAAGAGTTTTGGAGACTAAGTTTTCATCTAGTGAAATAACATGTCTTTGGATGTGGAACTTTTTCAAGTACTACTTTACTCTCATTATGTCTTCTGAAGAGATATTCATTTTCGAAGAAGACGGCCCTTTTGTAATAAATATAAATTGCTCTTCAGGGTGATAAAAGTAGTATCTAGATGTTACTTTCAAATATCTCATAAATTGTCCTTCACTAAGTTGCATATTTGTTAGGTAAGACGTCTCGAGCGCATATCCCCAAAGGGATATTAGAAGTTTCGAGAAACTTAACATAGATCGCACCATGTCTAACAAGGTACGATTTCTCCTTTCTAACACACCATGCATCTGAGGTGTGTAAAGAGGACTCTAAGAGAACATAAAAAGACAAAAAGAGAGTCAATCAATGCAAAAATGACATAATTGGATGATAGAAGAAAAAAATGTCTTCTGGAACTCTCGAAACCTTTGCATTCCCAAGGAGATAGGAGATGAAGCATCATTGACAAGCTTAAACTCCTTCAATCCCCCTTCCTCATCTTTCTACTACTAGATGATTTTGCACTCATTTGCATAATGACTATATTTTTAAAAATTATAATATTTAATTTTGAACTCCCCTTGTCGCTTGACGAGACCTATGTGTGCCATTGATATGCATAAAAATATGGTGGTTGAATGCGCAAATTACGTATCAAAAGAATTATACTCAATTCCTCAAATATGATTTTTAAATTAGAATAGTGGCGAGTCGAGACCGAATGCACAGAGAGGAAGGTTTAAAGATTGAAATCAGGTGATTTTTTGGTATTTTAGATTTAGAAAGCGGGAATGATCGATGAAAGTAAGAAGATATATGCAAAAATGAAATGAACTGATCAAACGCTTCCAAATTCCTTTCAAAAATTGAAAAACCTTGATCAGTGGTGGAAAAGTTCTTTTTAGGGTTTGTAAATATAGAAATGTTGATGAAAAGATGAGAAAATAGAAAATATGGACAAGAAACGATTTTAATCTAAAGATTCGTGATGAAAACACAATCCAATGATGCTTCCTAATCAAAAAATACCTTCAAGAGCCCATATATTTTTCCCGGACTTGGAGTTTTGCATCCAACACAAGGAATGCATAGAAAAGGGAAGAAACTCACTGAGAATGGTGTTCCACACATGAAGAATGATCAATCATTGCTTTCTTTCCTTGTAGCTAGGGAATGCTAGAAGCATAAAATGAAAACATTCATAACGCTATTTTTTCATCTTAGAACTTAAATCAGCCTATAAAAATTTGTAGATCTTGAAATGAGGATTATGTCTACGAAATTTAAGCCCCTACCTCGATTAGGATCATAAGATATCACAATTTTGATTTGGAGCGTTCATGGTCGTTGATATGGTCTTCTCTCTCCTCTACTTACTCCGGTCAAAGTGCTACGGTCAAAATCACTCTGGTAAAATTTAGATGAAACTCATAAATATTACGTTAAATGCCCCTCCTCTCTCTCTAAGAAATGGTGAAAAGCACGGAGGAGGATGTGCGCGAGAGGACAATCGTGGGCAGTTTTCTTGCGCATGAGAGACAAGGAGAAGAATGCGAGAAGGGTGAGCGAAGTAGGAGAGAAGAGAAAGGGGAAGGTCCCCTCGTCCACCTTACGCATGCACTTGCAGGGGGGACGTGCAAGTGCAGGGGGCACACTTGTGAGTCTAGGAGGACGTGCGTGGGGGAAGAAGAGGAAGAGATATCCCCTTCTTCCCCCTACGCGTGCACGCACACCGGGTAGAGAAACAGAGATGGAAGACACAGTAAGGGGGAGAAGAAAATTTCTCCCCCTTCAGGCATGTACATGCACGCGCTTGCAGAAGAGGAAGCTAGACATAAGGTGAGAAGGCACGTGGAAGGGGCTATGCGCAACAGGAAGTTTTCATCATGCGAGAAAGAAAAAGGAAGAGAGAAGAAAAGAAGGAGGGGGTGCAAAAGAGAGGGAGGACAAGATGGAGAAAGAAAAGGAGAAGAAGCAAGAAAGAGAAAGAGAGTGGAGAGGGAGCACAATTTTCCTCGTGATGAAAATTTCCTTCGTGAGAGAGAGAGAAAAGAATTTCTGGAGGAAGAGAGAAGGAGAGGGAGAGGAAGAGAGAGAGAGAGAGAGAGAGAGAGAGAGAGAGAAAGAGAAGAAGAAGAGAGGGAGAAGACGTGAGAAGAGAGGAGGGAAAGAGCATGAGAGAGAGAGAGATCGTGGAAGAGAGGGAAAGAGAGAGGTGAGAAAGAGAGAGAGAGAGAGAGAGAGAGAGAGAGAAAGAGAAAGAGAAAGAGAAGAAGAAGAGAGGGAGAAGACGTGAGAAGAGAGGAGGGAGAGAGCATGAGAGAGAGAGAGATCGCGGAAGAGAGGGAAAGAGAGAGGTGAGAAAGAGACAAGGGAGAGAAAAAGAAAGAGAGAAAGAGAAAGAAATTCTAGAGGGAGAGAAGGAGAGAAGGAAGGAGAAGAGGAGAAAAGCTACCAGGGAGAAAGGACGAGAGGAAAAGAATTTTCCTCCTCTCCCTTATGCGCGCACACGCTCAAGTGTAGGAGAGAAGGAAGTAGGCAGAAAGGAGAGTAGGGCTCGGGAGAGAGGTTTTATGCGCAACGGAAGAGAAATCTGTTGCGCTAGAGAGAAAGGAGAGAGATGAGAAATTGTGGAAGAGAGGGAGAGAGAGATCAGGAGAGAGATCAAAAGAGAGAAGTAGAGATAGAGAGGGAAGAAATAGAGAGAGAGATCGAGAGAGATTGAGAGAGATTTTCATTATTTTAATTTCTAAAATTCCTTAAAAGTTCTAGAAAATCTAGAAAATAAAAAGCTCACAATATTATTCAATATATATTATTGATAAATCAATATCATAAAATGTTCATAAATACTATAATTTATGAAAAATTAAGAATACTCTCTAAAATATAAGAATTATCATTTTATTCATTTTAAATCATGATAACATGCATTTATGATGAGATTTTAAACAAAAAGTACATCAAATGTATCATATTAATGCATGAAATTGTAAGTTATTAGTGGTCGTTGAAAACACACGTAGACGTGTCAAAACAATTTTCAAACTCACCAATTTATGATTAAAATCAAGAATTTAAGAGTATAGTGGCAAATAATCGTCGAATCTACGTAGAATTATGACATTTTTATAATGTTCTTAACATTTTATCAAAATTGTACAAGAAATTGAGGTAAGAAATTAGGGATTTTAAAAATTTTAGAAAGAGAACTTAAAGACAAATCTATGGAATTAAAAATCACTCAATTTAGATCAAGATTCGTAGAGAAATCAAAGAGCAAAACTTATGCAAAATTTCCAAACGCAAAGAGAGATAAAACTAAAAATAAATCTAAAATTTGACAAATCTACGATATGAAATTAAAATCTGATATTATAAGAAGAAAGAGTGAGAGGAAAGCACGAACTCTAAGCCAAAATAGGGCTTGAAATGATCCAATTGATAGCCGTATCAAGGGCTCTTCATTTTGCAATTTCGAAGATGATTTTCAGCATTGAAGAAGCAATTTCTTCTTATTCTCTCAAGAAAATCTCACTTTCAAATACTCCTTGGAGGCAAAAATCGATCTAGAAGAACATTAAAACAAGAGATTCAATGATTGAGATGTCCAACCAGTTTGATTACTCAAAATACCCAAGAATTCTTTACATCGTCGAAGAACATGCATATTTATTAGCTAAATTGGGTGTGGCCATTGGATTTGGCTCTTCATGTTCAATCAACGGCTCAGATGAAATGCTTGGATGCGAATTGTTGCCATTAAGTTGTGTCCGTTCGATTGAAGATGGAGTGCTCAGATTTTTGCCATGTTGTGCATGAAGAAGAAGCGTCACGCGATCTCGTCAGTTTGATTATGAATCTACGCCTCAGATTCTCATATGGCTCTTCAAATCTTGGCCATTATAACTCCTCACATGAATGACTAGGATTGATCTGTTTAATAAAATGAATCGTTGTCCACTCAGATGCTGCCATGTAACCTCTTGACTTAAGTGAAAATGAAGGGCTGAGATTAAATGTCCTTATTTGCATTGATCGGACGCTCGTGAGTGTGCCAAGAAACTTGCGCAATTAAATAAACAAACATAGTTCGACATGATAAAAATAAACGTAAGGTGATGAGTTTGTAAGTAGAAATGATTAGTGGGTTCAGCTAATATCCTAATAAGGATGCTTAACCCACTAATCTCTCACCAGCACACATGAGCACACATGAGCACTTGTGCACGCACATGCGCACACACGCGCACATACGTGTGCACCACATGACGTGTATACAGGTCACCATGTGGCAACACATCATATCTCCTGCCACGTCAACTGCCATGCGAGCGCACAATTGAAACCGAATATTTTGATATTTTAAAATAGAAATAAATTTCAAATAAATCTAGAAAAATTCAGAAAAATTTAGAAAAATTATAAAAAATAGAAAATTTGTCTTGTTTGATCAAAAATTAAATAATTTATCATTATAAAAATTTCAATTTAATAAATAATATAATAAATTTTAATTTAAAAATATTTAAGATTAGATTATTCTCATTTTATATTTGAGATTAAAATTGGGCTTTAATGATTAATAATAAGAGAAAAAATAATTTTTTATGTACTCAGTTATTTTAGAAAATAAAGTTAGAAAAATAAATGAGTGTATAAAAAATATTTTCTCTAATTATTAATCATTAAAGCTCAATTATAATGTCACATATAAAATAAGAATAATCTAATCTTAAATATATCTTTTTAATTATTAATGATTATCCCTAAAATAGTGGATTTTGAGATTATAACTTAAATTTTCATAGAATGATAGATGTACATTCAAAACATGATAACATGCATAAGATTGGAATATTTAATGCCTTAATTTATATCAATAATCATGTAATTTTATGTGTAAATTACATGTTATTATTGTCATCTTAGTCGTGCTCATGTCACTTGTTGGAGTAGTTTAGCAACTACATCCCTTGTTGGAGTTAATCTCACTTATTACACCATCAAAGAAGTCTAAGGTCGAACGCTTGATGAAATGTTGAGGAACTGTCAAAAACTTTTTTGTAATTATCTCTCTCTCATCTATTCTTTCTTTTAATGTCGACTGTCAATCCGCTAGGTTATAAATATAAAGATGCTGCCACTATGGCAGCGCGAGTTAATAACCACCCATAGGTAGCTACTACAGTAGCTTGTGGTACATGGTGTTCAGCCTTGGTTGTAATTATCTCTCTCTCATCTATTCTTTCTTTTCATGTGGACCGTCAATCCACCAGGTTATAAATATAGAGATGCTGCCACTATGGCAATGAGAGTTAATAACCACCCAGAGGTAGCTACTACTATAGCCTTGTGTTACAAGGTTGTTCATCTACTACAGGAGTACGGTTTTCCCCATCGTCTTGTACCTCAAAATATTCAATTGTGATTACTATCTGCTAGAAGTTTGTTTTCTTTCCTTCCATCTTCTCTTGAATGTTATTGAGAGTTCTTGAGGGCTCGAGTGAGTTAGATTATTCATTCCTTTCCTCAACCTTCTCTCCAATGTTTCGCATTTGAGTCACCACTAGTGATTGTAGGACTTGAAGGATGAGATAAGCTCACAAGATCATCGAGAGATTGCTTACAAGAAACTCAAGATTACACACATCTAGGCTGAAATATCAGAGAGAAAGAGAGAGAGAGGAAGAAGAGATGAAAACTCTCACTCAAAATAAAGAAAACAAATTTATATATTTCTCTACAATAGATTTTCTTATTACAATACCTCTATATATAGGCTTACACAGCCACAAAATCAACCAATAAGAATAAAGGCTTAAATAAGGTAAATCGGTTAAAAAAGGCAGTTGAGGTAAGTGGGGGAATAGGTAAAAGTTTTTCTTGTTCCTTTTGTCTCGTCGACAGTTATGCATCAAACTTCAACAGAGATAGCTTGCCCATCGGCCCCACCTTGCCCATCGTGAGCACCTTAAGCTCAGGCGTCAGGCCTGGAATCTTCGCCTTCTTAACTCAGGCCACACCCTTACTTTTGTTTTCCCGTCAGCCTCCGTAAAACTAGGCCACCGACTCCACGTTGCCCATCGTGAGCACCTGAAACTCAGGCCTCAGGCCTCGAATTTTCGCCTTCTTCACTCAGGCCACACCCTTAACTTTGTTTTTCCGTCAGCCTCCGTAATTCTGGCGATGTCCTTGCCGTTGTCTTTAGGTAGCCTGTACGCATTCATTGCAGTCGCAGTCTGCCTTTCCTCTGCGTTGTCGATATTTTCATCATCCCCATCAGAGGAGATAGAAACGAGAAATAAATAGGTTGTGACGTGTATTAATGCATGATTCTAAAAAATCTACGTGTAAATGATCTGCACGCTACTTCATTCAAACGGTCGGCTTTCCTGTAGAGTGAACATCCGCGTGAAAAACAAGTTTACGCACGTTGGTCGTACTTGGTGGCTACGAGCGTCGTCCCTTTCCGATCCTCCTGTCAGGTCAAAATTCGACTCCCTAAGGACAACAAACAGACATCAGCTCGCTGTTTAACTTGACTGCTCCACATCAACTCGCAAGTATAAGTCCACAGGGGCGGAGAGATAGAGAGCGCGTGCAAGAGAGAGAGAGAAATGCTGGGAATCGCTATTCTTGTGATCTTCCTGATCGCCGCTGAAGGCCGTGGAGCTCTATCGAGGGACACGCCAGGGCCGTCTGTTATCGTCGTTGGGGCTGGCATGTCCGGTGAGTTTAATTTCGACGTCAAACCCACCCCGTTCTGCCGCGCATAACCAACAACTGTTGGCCTGCCTGAGCAGGTATATCAGCGGCAAAGACACTATCGGAGTCGGGAATCAAGAACCTGATAATTCTAGAGGCCACCGACCGGATAGGCGGAAGGATGCGCAATATCCACTTCGCGGGCGTCAACGTTGAGATCGGAGCAACCTGGATTCAAGGAGTCAACGGCAAGGAGACAAACCCGATATTGACTCTAGCGAACAAGATCAACCTCAAAACCTTCTTTTCCGACTACGCCAACATCTCGGCAAACGTCTATCGACAGACGTAACTCCATCATTCAATCTCCCACCAGTTTCTCTGTTCAATATTTTATTGTAGGGTTTTCTGCAGAAAGGGACTTTTCAATGCTTCCGTCGTTAAGGCGGCCTTCGATCGGGCAGAAGACGTTTCAGAGGCCGCCGCGAAGTTCTCCGCAAGATTACCGCCGAGCGGGCTCGAAGATATCGCTATTTTAACTTTCCAGCGTCTTCAGAAGCAGTGAGAATCGAGAGCCCATCTTTTAAGATAATCATTTCTAGAGATTGTTCTTATTTTTCGTCTGTATAGCGTCCCGTCCACTGCCTTGGAAATGGCGATAGACTACTTCAATTACGACGGAGAGTTTGCTGAACCGCCGGCCGTCACAAGCCTTCAGAGCACGGAGCCGCTGCCAACTTTTACCGTCTTTGGCGAGGATAACTATCAAGTATCGGACCAGAGAGGGTACGAAAGCGTCGTTCACGAACTTGCTCAACAGTTTCTGAGTTTTGACGTCAACGGTACCATCACTGACCCACGACTCAAGCTTAACAAGGTCGCTGTCTCTGTCTGTTTGCTGTCTCTCTCTGTCTCTCGGTCTATTAGTTAAAAATGGGAAATTTTGTTGCAGGTGGTGAGAAGGATAAAATACTCAGGAAGCGGAGTGGTAGTGGAAACTGAGGATGGATCCACGTATAAATCTGACTACGTGATGGTTTCCGCTAGCATAGGAGTCCTTCAGAGCAATCTCATTAAATTTGAACCTGATCTACCTGTAATAAACATGATTCCCTCAATTTTTTTATAAGAATTTTGTAGAGCTTCTATCCCATCAGGTTAGTTGCTCTTTCACAGGAGTGGAAGATCTTAGGGATTTACGAGTTCAGCATGGCCGTCTACACGAAAATCTACCTTAGGTTTCCGTACAGATTCTGGCCTTCCGGAAATGCCGCCGAGTTTTTCCTCTATGCAAGCGACAGAAGGGGATACTATACTTCTTGGCAGGTGGGTTCTATACTTCTCTTCGTCCTTAAATCATTACTTAAAGTATTAATTTTTCCCCATCTGATTCTTTCGAAATCTAGCACCTGGAACGTCATTACCCGGGATACAATATCCTCGTCGTCTCCGTCTCCGGCGAGGAGTCACGAAGGATCGAGCGGCAAAGCAACTCAGTGACGAAAGCTGAAGCCATGGCAGTTCTCAGGAATATGTTCGGGAAGAACATACCGGATGCAACAGACATATTCGTCCCCAGGTGGTGGTCTGATCGTTTCTACCGAGGGTCCTTCTCCAATTGGCCGATCGGCGTGGCCAGACACGAATTCGATCAAATCCGAGTACGTAATCATGGAGCCGAAATTTAAGAAATAGAAGGGTTCGAAGATAAATTATTGTTGAATTATTTCTATTTAATAATTTCATTCTTATCGAGATTTAGAGATTGTTCTTATTCCTCGTGATATGTTGATGGAGAAAGGCACCTGTGGGGAGAGTTTACTTCACCGGGGAGCACACGAGCCAGCATTATAATGGATACGTCCATGGCGCGTACCTCGCAGGTACACCTAAAAATTCGAAATCTCCGATTGATCATCTTGTCTAATGTCGACCCACTTCGAGCAGGCATAGATTCTGCGTTAAGGCTGGTGGGCTGCATCAAATATGGTTCATGCGACGTGCAAATCGATCCCAAGGGGTGATCATGATCATGCGATTCCAATAAGTATTATCTTGGGATACTCGGTATAATAATCTCGCAGTGCAAATATAAGATCAGATCAACATTCACGGAAGTCGACAGACAAACTCCTTTCAAGAATCAACGTCTTTTTCAAAAATACTATGTCTCGCTTTCTTCTCCATCTTCCTAATAGTGTCCTTGAGAGCGTTCACTTGGTGAGCATAATCTCATTTCGTTTGGAGTTTACCTAATTCTAAGGTAATTTGTATTCTAATTTTAAGAAAAATAATTCATAAAAAACTCTTAGTAAATGGATCAGTCATAAAAAATATTTTGTCTAAGTCGACAAGTTGATTGTTTCAGTGAGACTTTTTTTACTCAATAAGCATTGTATGATGACTCTCAAACATCATTTTTTAAGAAGAATTTAAATTACTGAATAGGGACCAAGAAACAATATTATTTAGGCCACATACTTCGTGTTTAAAAGGTTGATTCTTGAGGATAACAGTAGATTTAAACATCGAATGTGATAATTTTAAGAGTGATATGAATGGAAATGAATTCTTCTCTTGATGGAGAGGCACCTGAATTGGATCGCCTTAGATTGTTGAATCACTTTTAATGAAATCCTTGATTAAATCAACATTTATCTTATTAAAAAGATAATACTATGTAAGAATTATGATTCACCCGTCCAATATCAGGCATCTAATGGGAATAATATCAGATAGTCTCCCAATATCCAACAAACAGATGAAGACACTGTGGGAGGTGATTTTCCATCTCAGCGCATGGCTGGCACGCATGGCACATGCGTGGTACGCAGGGTAGAGCACCCAGTGTGTACATTTGGTGCACACTCGACGGGTACTAAAGCACCCACTTAGGTGATGCCTAGTGAACCGTAGTGGCACATAACAACATGTGCCACCGTGCACAGCTTGGCGAGTACTGGAGCAGGCGCCCCATGGCGTGCAGTGGCATGAGGGAATGAGTGCCAACGCACGCACATAGCACGCGGCTCAGCGAGTACTATAGCACCCGCCGAGCGGGCGCATGCGTGATGAGCAATTTGGGAGGACCCCACGCGCTAGTGACCACACATACGCACACATCTCGACAGGTACTGTAGCTCCTGTCGAGATGAGAGCAACGTGCGCGCCACGACACGCACTCGATGAGACAAATGCCCTAAAAATTCTGAGTTCAATTTTCCATATTTTTTTATTTTCTAGCCTATAATTAGGGACTCCTAGAACGTCTCTAAAGGCATCTGAGCATTCTTTTCATCCTCAAGAGGGTTGTATATGAGTTTTTGAGTGGTTTAGTACATTTTCGTTATTTTTCTCTTTATTCTTCCTCTTTTGAGAGTGTGAGTGCAATTGTGAGTGTGTTCATCATCTATTTGGAGTTCTCCTTTGGGTGATCAGCAGCCAACAAGTGGTATCAAAGTGTTTTTGGTCCTAGGCTTGTGAAGATGTCTAAGAGAGGAAGGACTTTGACCATGTCCGATGATGTACATGCACCTACACCAACCTTACATCCCCCAATGAATGAAACCGGTATGCTACTTTTTTTTTATGTTAACAAGCAAAAATTATAGTCTTTGGGCTATGAGGATGGAAGTTTCTTTGGAGGCTCATGATTTGTGAGGAGTCATTGATGGGAGTGAGGTAAATCGCAAGAAGGATTGTCTTAAATTGTTGATGATCTTCAATTCCATCTCAGAGTCAAAAAGCAATCAAATCGACATCAAGAAGAGTGCAAAGGAGAATTGGGAGGTTCTCCGCACATTCCATGTGGGAATGGACAAAGTGGTGCAAGAAAAGGTTCAAGCATTGAAGAGGGAATTTGAAATAACACCATACTCATCATTGAAATAACACCATACTCATTTCAAATTCCCTCTTCAATGCTTACACCTTTGATCCTTCTTTGATCTCTTGACTTCCCTCATCAAGACTTCCATCTTTAAGTCTCATGGTTCTCCACACATTCCATGAAGAGGAATGAGAAAATTTATGACTTATCAAATCATTTTGCCCAAATTGTTACAAATTTGAGAGACTTGGGGGAAAGTCTTAATGAGTATGGTGTTATTTCAATGCTCCTCAGGTTAGTCCCTAAAGAGTTTGATTCTCTAATTCTTCAACTTGAGCAGAAAAGTGATTTAAAAACCATGAGACTTCAGGAAGCTTTTAGGCAACTCAAAGTCCATGAATTGAGACTCCAAGAAAGGAACTCAAGAGATGAGGAGTAAGCACTCCTATCTAGGGCATTAAAAAAATCCAAGAAGTATCAAAGAGGGTCATCTTCAAGTGGAAGGGGATGAGGAAAAAAAAGGAAAGGCAAATATCGTGGTGGCGAAACCAATGGAGAGAAGAAAAAGAAGCAATTTGAAAAATCTAAGGTAAAATGCTACAATTGTCAAAAGCTTGGGTATTTTGCATATGAGTGTTAACTTCCCAAGAAGGACAAGTCCATGGGAAAAGAAAAGATGCATATAACTAAAGAGACGACACTGAGTGGTCATTGAAAACATACGGTCATGTGTCAAAACAAAGTCCAAACTTATCAATTTGATTAAGAATTCACGAATTGAAGAGTATAATGGTAAATAAGGGTTGAATCCACAGGGAATTAGAGAAATTTCTTATCATCTCTTCAAATTTGATCAAATCGGATGATGCATCAATGATAAAAATGAATATTTTTATCAATGGTAAATTGGGCAAATGAATATTTTATGAAAGAGGACTTGAAGATGATTCCACGGAATCAAAAATCAATGAATTTGACTTTGATTTCGCGGAGAAATTGAAGATTTAACAGAGGTGAATTTCTGAAAACGAAAATCGCGAAATCCAAAAATTAAGACTGAAATTACTTAAAATCATGATTCTAAATTGAAATTAGATGCTAAAAGAAGATAGATTAGGATGAAACACGTTCCCTAACCCACAACTGTGATCGAATTGATCCAATTAATCATCGGAATCAAGGCTATTCATCAAAATTCAGAAATCACGATTCATGGAGTTCAAGCGTCGATTTCTTCTTCGTCGATCGTCGAAATCCTGATCTTAAGCACTCTATTGATGCGAAAATGAGTCTAGAAGCAATTGCGATCAAGAGATACAAAAGATTTGGTATCTAAGAATTTTGATGTACTCAAATTCTTCTCGAATACTTAACAATCTCGAAGAACATCTCAATTTACAGGGCGAGTTGGGCGTAACAGTCCGATCTCCATTTAATTCGCGATCAACGGCTCTAATGAAATGTATTGGATGCGAATCGTTACCTTTAAGTCACAGCCGTTGGATTGCTGATCAACGCCCGAGATGAAGCCACGTCGCAAGCGCTATAAAAACGCATCAAACAATCGTCGTCGGATCGCGATGGGACGTTTCAGATGCGTTTTCGTCAGTTTAATTTGACCCATTATAACTCCTTTGATCAACGGCTCAGATTAAATCGTTTAGAAAATGATTCGTCTACGAATCGTGTTGCGCCACGTACCCTCCTCTTTAAGTGAAGTTCAACGGCTTTAATTCATCGTGCGATCGGACGCTCCATAGATTGCCACGTCGCCTCCTCACATCGACCGTTGATCGTGATACGATCGGACGATCCAGATTGCGCCACGTCACTTGAGTGCTTAAAAATAATCTGAAAAATCGATTTTAATGAGAAAATTCAATTTTTAATTCCGGAAAATCCGTAGAAATTTATTAAAAATTCAGAAAAATTCAAAAAATCCGAAAAAATCTCTAAAAATTAGAAAATTCATAACTTTCAAAATATAACTCCAAATTTCTTTTATTCGATCAGAAATCTAATTATCTATCATGCTAAAAAGTCAAATTTAATAAATAACAAGAGATTAATTTCTATTTCAAAAATTTCTTTAAGATTTAAACTTTAGAAAATTTAAATGAATATTTGTAAAAATGATTTCTCTCATTATTTTACTTTAGAAAGTACTTATAAACTCAAGTAAAGATGGGTTATGAAATTATTTATCTTTAATTCTTCATAATTAACCCTAAATTAAAGTATTTTGAGATTATAATGACTTTTTCATAGAATGATAAATAAATACTCATAAATATGATAACATGCATAGGAATGAAATCTTTTATGCCTTAATATGTATTAATAATCATGTATTATCATGTCTAATTAGCATGTTATCACTCTCCCCAACTTAAATGATTTCTAGTCTCTTAGCAATTTACTATATAATCTCCCTAGAAGATCCTTTCATCATTTGATCCTACTACTAAAGAGGTGAATCGTATGAATATATGATTACGTTTTCCTCATAGTATAGGCCATAATGATCTAAATTCCATCTCTAGGTTGACTTTTTTTAGTGCATATTAGGGTAGTGCTTATTGGCTAATGCTCGAGTCTAATTCTCAATTGTGATCAAGGTGAGCATATCTAAGGTTTGATGCTATGGTGATGAAAAGATACTCACTCTCTTATGAGCGGATATAATTCCTTACCCTCTCTATAGATACATTACTCCTTCCCTCAAAATGGAGGCTACTTAATGTATTAGAATTCCCCTCAACTTGCTTTCCTCCTATAAAGAGTGCAATTCAAAGAGATTCTTATCTTTGGGGTGCAAAGTGTGAGGTGGTTGAAGGAATTAAAAAGATACTATTTCTAAGGGAATCACATGGTTAAAAGTAAATATGGAGATAAAAAAAGTGGATTTTATAAACAAATAAGGTACCACTTATGATAATTATACTCCCAAATGAGGTGGATGGTGATGGATATGGTGGATGGTGGAGATGATGATGGTGGAGGATATTTTCCCACTTATTTTCCTTCTCACTTCTTATTTCTCTCTTTATTTTGACTTTTCTCCTTATTTTCTTCTTTTTTTTTTGAATTTCAGAAGAATGACATAAGGATATAGAGTTTTTGGATTTTGAAGAGAGTATGTAACAATCGTGAAGTGTAGTGTGAAGGTATACATACATGTGAGGGAAATATGGAAGGAAAGTGTGATGGATGCGTGAATCACTTGGGAGTGTCATTATCATGAGTGAAGTTTAAAACAAGGTGGTGTAACTACTTGAATGCTTTGGAAAAGATAAAACTACATGCCTAACAAGGAAATATAGGTGCTTAAAAAAATTCTGGATCATTGCACTCTCTTAAAGGGAAAATCTAGAAGCGAGGAATTCCCACACTAAGCAGTTTTGGCTGATGTTAGGTAGGGGATAAAATTTTAACTTCTCTCAAAAACTCTCCTTTTCAAACTCATAGCATTTTAACCTCTGATTACTCTTTTTCCTTGGTGTCTGTTACATACCCAACCCCAAAGAAGTCAACCACTAAATATCATCCATTGGTTTCTCTACATCATTTAACTTTATTACTCAAAATGTAATCATATGGGCTATAAGGCCCTCACTTCTACATCTCTAGTAGGTCAGATCTCTAAATATCAAGACTTCTAAGGTGGAGTAGAGTGGATCAAATTTTTGGAAAATAGGAGTTTTTGGAATGTAGAATTTTAAAATTTTTGAAAATAGTAGAGATTTTTCTAAGTCCTCACCCCCCAACTAGAACCTTGCATTGCCCTCAATGAAATCTACATGCTTATGCAAAAGATAGCAAAAACAGCGAATCATGGCATGAAAAAGATACAATTATGTGTTGAAAGGATAAAGTGTTAGAAAAACTCATTGATGCGTTGATTCTCGTTCACAGGATTTCGTGTAGGTGCGCCCTTTCCTAGTGTAGTTCTTCTTCGATATCTATAAAAAAAACAAAGAAAACTAAAGAGTAAGATAATATTGGGGTGCCTCCCAAGAGTGCTAAGTTTAACGTCTTCAGCTAGACGAAACTAGAATAAAACCTACGACTACTAATGGATCGAAGGTGATAACATCATGTCCTCAAGTGCTTAGGAAGATGAAGATCTACCTTGTCTGCCGGTGCGGGTGGCTTTGATGTTAGGTACTGCTTGAAACAATGGCCGTTTATCTTGAATTGTTGACCGGATTTGATGTCGGAGATGAGTACTGATCTGCCATCAAATAACTCCAGAACCACATAAGATCCATCCCATTGAGAGCATAGCTTTCCAGGAAAGAGCTTGAGGCGAGAATTGTAGAGCCAGACCTTGTGATTGACCTGAAATGATCGTCATCGGATGTGTCAGTTGTGAAAGGCCTTCGTCTTCTCCTTGTAAATTGCCACATTCTCGAACGCGTCGTGCCTCAGCTCCTGTAACTCCTGAAGCTCGAGCAGTCGTTGCTTCCCTGCTTCGTCCAGTGATAAGTTGAGCTTTTTTATTGCCCAATAGGCTCGATGCTCAAGCTCAACCGGAAGATGACATGCTTTCCCGAAAATAAGCCGGAAGGGAGACATCCCGATGGGTGTTTATATACCGTCTACTATGCCCATAGTGCATCAGGAAGCTTGTGTGCCCAATCCTTCCCATCTGGTCAAATTATCTTCTTAAGAATCCTCTTGACTTCTCTGTTGCTTACCTCTACTTGCCCATTTTTCTAGGGGAGGTATGGCGCGGTGACGTGATGGTGTACTCTGTACTTCTTCAACAATGCCCGGAAGTGTGCATTATTGAAGTGTGAGCCACCGTCGCTGCTGATGGCCCTCGAACAACCGTACAGGGCAAAGATGCATCTCGTAACAAATCGAAGCACCTCCCGATGGTCATTTGTCCTAGTGGGGATCGCGTCGACCCACTTGGACACATAATCCACCGCTACCAAGATGTACTCTTTCTCGTGAGAAAGTGGGAAAGGTCTCATGAAGTCTATCCCCAAAGATCAAAGATTTCCACTTCAAGGATTGGCCGCATCGGCATTTCATCTCGTTTGGAGATGTTCAATACTGCTAGACACTGTAGGCACTCCGTATAGAAACGGTGGGCATCCTTGAAGATGGTGGATTAGTAGAAGACGCTCTACAGGATCTTGTCCTCGGTCTTGCGTGCCACAAAATGTCCTCCGCACATTGATGAGTGACACATCACTAAGATGTCTCCTTGCTCCTCTTCTGGTATGCATCGTCGAATGATCTGATCGTATCCTAGGTGGAATAGGAGTAGTTCTTCCCAAAATAGTACTTGAGATTATGAAAGAACTTATCTTTTTTATGATGGTTCCAATGCCTTGGGATCGATCCAGTCAAGAAGAAGTTCACGATGTGTGCATACAAGGGAGCGTGGCTTGAGATGGCAAGGAAATGTTTGTTTGGGGAATGTGTCACCGATGTCTATTCCTCCCAGAACATGGAGACGCGATAGATGGTCTGCAACCGAGTTCTCGCTGCCCTTCTTGTCTTTGATCTCCAAGTCCAATTCATGAAGGAGCAGCACCCATCATATCAGTCGTGGTTTGGCCTCATTTTTGGAGAGCAAGTACTTCAAGGCTGTATGATCAGTGTAGATAATGATCTTGCTCCCCAAGATGTAAGGCCAGAACTTCTCGAGTGCGTAGACCACAACCAAAAGCTCTTTCTTCGTAGTCGTATAATTTATCTGAGCTTTGACGAGGGTCTTGCTTGCATAACATATGGTCATCGGCTTCTTGTCTAGACGTTGCCCCAAGACTGCTCCCACCGCATAGTCTGAAGCGTCGCACATGATCTTGAATGATAAGTCCCAATTAGGACTCTGTAGAATTAGTGCCTCGATCAGTGCTTGCTTCAGCATCGTGAATGCACGCTTCCCTTATTTGTCTATGATGAAGTCTTTGTCTTTGTAAAGAAGGGTGGTGAGTGGCTTTGAGACTTTTTCAAAGTCTTGTATAAATCTCTGGTAGAAGCCAACATGCCCAAGAAAGCTCCTCAAATCTCGTACGATACCTAGAAGAGGGAGGTTTTGGATGACCTCTATCTTGGTCTTGTCCACCTCTAGTACTTTGCCCGAGATGATATGCCCGAGCACTACTGATGTAGGATATTTCAAAGATACGATGATATGTATGAAGTTAGTGATATAATAAAGAAATAATCCTACAAGTGAATGGAGGACCTATGAAGTGATATCAGTGAGAATTGGAGTTATACTAAATGAAGATAAGAAGGAAGAAGATGGTTAGGATAAGTGGAGAAGAGCATTATATATTAAAGTGATATTTAGTAAATAAGAAATGAGGGTAGGAGATAAGAGGTATATTATTATATAATAGGGTACGTCTGAAGCCTGTCTGATAGTGAACAGCCTCGAGTAGTAGAAATTGCAAAGGAGGGAGAGAGATTACAAAGAGAGGAAGGCATTGAAATAGGCGGGAGGTGATAGAAAATGGAATGAGATGGAAATATAATGGAAGAAGATAGCGTATATTATATTATAGAAATTAGGGAGAGAGGGCGAAAGATGAAAGGAGATCGGGATGGATGAGAGGGCGTCGAAAAATAAGATTGTGACGTGGGAGATTAAAGAGAGCGGATATTATAATATTGGACATATAGATTTTACGGAATGAACTGTCACCACCGGAAATGAGAGAGGATTGATTACCTGATCGAGGCGGGGAAGCGATGCTCCAGGATACGCCTAATGATAGAAGATATCCTCGACGATTCTCTGACTGATTGATTGTGAAAGCGAAAGAGCGGGAGGGAGAAAGGGAAAGGAGGGTAGAACTCCAAGAGATAGAGATGCGGGAGAGGCTGATGGAGACACGGGGATGAGCACAAACACAAGAACGTAACCAAGGGTAATCGATTTTCATTCAAAATACACTGCGTTTTCTTTTACAAACTGTTGTTCTTATAGGAACGAGGAAATTGGAAGTTAATGTGTAGTGACGCTTGAGGTGGTTGCACGGGAGGTTACGCGGCCTCTCCTGAAGGTTTCATGTCCCCCCGTTATTTCGACGCTGTTGCGTAAGGTTGTGGATGTCGGGGTTGATCCGATCACGTGTCATTAGAACTCCGTCGGGTGAGGCGACGAGAAGGTAGATAACTGGTGACATCAGGCTTCCGTGATGGGCAAGACACGTAACCTTGTAAATACTTCCTTCCTGGGCTTTATCGGGCGATGAGTTGGTGGAAATATAGCTCGTGATGGATATAGGGAGATCTTGACTTTGCACTAGCGAATCATGGAAAGTAACTCGTGCGATGGGTGTGATCGATTGGTCGTTGACTTCGGTGGCAAGTACAAGAGAGACGTTGTTGCCCGCGGTTCAACACTTGCTCGAGGACGTCGCCTTTTGGTTGCGGTTCTTCGGCAGAGAAGGTAAGGATAGATGTATTCTTCTCTTCACGCTGGGTAAATGTGACGGCTGATAATTTCTTGCACGTAAGCACGAGATGTCAGCTCCGGGGTGAATTATTTTATCTTTTCAACGCGTTCGTCGGCGTTTAGTTGTCATCATTGTCTTAAACATTTTTACTCGTCGTGATGGAATTATACTTTGTGTAGGATACTCGCGGCCTGACGGAATCGGCTTCTTCTTTCTGGTGGTCAGGATAATCTTTCAGGAGGGCTTTCTTTTGTGCTCTTCATGGTGATGATCTTCATATAAATTGTCTTCATAAATGCATGGTTTTACTCATGCATTGGCTTTGTCTTGAAGTAGAACAAGAAGATAATGTACTTTCATAAGAATAGATCTCTCCTAAAATTCTAACTAGAGGTGGTTTTCAAAGAAAGAAAGAAATGGAATAACAAAGATGTTCCTATTTTCTTTTCTTTTGAGATCATTTATTCACACAAGGTACCTAAGATATAGTGGATGTGGTCTGGAAAATTAGGAACCTATATCAAAGGTAAAAGGGTGGTTGACTTAGTCCATTCAAGGGATTCTAAGTATCTAAGGATAAGGATTAAATGCTTTGACCAAGTCAATATTTAGATCAGTGTAAAATAGGGAAGTAGGGAGGATAATTCCCTTAAAATCTACACTCTCTTTCAATTATTTAGAGAGGTCTTATTCATCCATTTAATAAATGGATAATTTTTCAAGTTGGTGGATAAGGAGGAGGAGGAGGATAGGTTCACTTAGAACCCTTGGGTTCATGTTTTGAGAATATTCTCCATCAACTACTCCCTCCCGTACCATGAAGTGAGATTTCTCGCAGCTGAGCACCAGTCATTTATTGACGCAATCCTCTAGGATCTTGGTTAGGTGAGCAAGACAACTCTCAAAGTCGTTTGCAAAGACGAAAAAGTCGTCCATGAAAACTTCCAAGCTGTCGCCAAGAAATTTTGAGAAGATTGCCGTCATGCATTGTTGAAAGGTTGCGGGGGTGTTGCACAGTCCAAATGGCATGCATCTGAAGGAGAATGTGCCAAAAGGACATGTGAACGTCATCTTCTCTTGATCATCGGGATGAATTACAATTTGATTGTAGCCCGAATATCCGTCGAGGAAGCAGAAGTAATTTGATCGTGCCAGTCAGTCCATGATTTGGTTGATGAATGGGAGAGAGAAGCGATCCTTCTTCGTTACGGAGTTCAGCTTCCGATAGTCGATGCAAACTCTCCATTTCGTTGGAAGGCATGTCTGGATCTCCTCACCTTTCTCGTTTGTCGTGACCGTTACTCCAACTTTCTTCGGAACAACATGCACCGGAATCACCCATTGGCTATCGGATATGAGGTACATGATTTCTACGTTTAGCCATTTAAGAATCTCTTCTTTCATGGCTTCCCATACCTTCGGGTTGAGTTATCTCTGGGCTTCCCTGACGGGTCTTGACTCATCCTCTAGGAAGATGCGATGAGTACATAGAGAAGGGTCTAACCCTTTTAGGTCCGTCATGGTCCAACCGATTGCGTCTTTATTCCGCCTTAATACTTCCAGCAATTGTTCCTCCTGCGAAATAATTACTAGTTTGGCTTTCTCTTCATCAAGGAAGGTGTACTTGAGTGTTGATGGGAGAGTCTTGAGCTCTAAGGTAGGCTCGCCATTGGTAGCTCTTCAAATCTTGCTTCCTCATCGATCATCATCACTTCTTCTACGCAGGCATCAATATCTTGATCGTCGGTGAAGTCGATGGCGCCCAAGTCCTCGGAAGCTCGTTAAAGATATTTCATAAGCTTGTTGATGTTGACCTTCACGGTGTGCTCTCCCACCTTGAGAATTACTTCTCCTTTCCCCCAATCTTTGATGGCTTTCGCGGTAGCTCGGAAGTGTCGTCTGAGGAGACAAGACCACGAAGTCGTTAATTGCACGCTATCTCGTGTCAAAAATAATTCCAAAATTACCAATTTGATGAAATATCTCGAATTGAGGGGTATAATGGTAAATAAGGGTCGAATCCACAGGGAATTAAGGAAAATTTTGATGATCTCTTTGAATTTGATCAAATCGGATAGTGAATCAATGGTAGAAATTAGGGAAAATGGTAAATTATGAAAGAGAACTTCAAGGCGATTCCATAATAAAAAATCATCGAATTTGACCTTTATTTCGCGGAGAAATTGAAGATCAAAGTGGGAGGTAATTTCTGAAACTTAAAATAGCAATATTGACAAAAATTTAATGAAATTAAACTTAAAATATTAATCTAAATGAAACTTAAACATGAATAGACGAAAGATTAGTAAAAACCACTTCCAATAACCCAAGATTATGATCGGATTAACCCAATTAATCACTGGATCAAGGCTTTTCATAAGAAATCTGAAAAATCATGATCGTGGAGTTCAAGTGTCTATTTCTTCCGCGTCTTTCGGCGAAATCTCAATGTTAAGCCCTTTGTGAACGCGGAATTAAGTCTAGAAGAGGATAGGATTAAGAGATTCTATAGTATTGGTGTCTAAACAGATCAATTAGATTGATTTGTTGTCGAATGGTTTACAAATCTGAAGAACATCTCAATTTATAGGACATTTGGGTGTAATCGTCTGATCGGATTTAATCGAGAGTTCTGATGAAACGGTTCATCGCGAACCGTTACGATTAAATCGCGTCAATCAGATCGCCGATGGACGCGCGAGATGATGCCACATGTGTATGCATTATAAAACGCGTGAAATCGCTGCCGTTGGATCGCGATTCGATGCTCTTGATGCGTTTGATGAGTCCTCCAATCGCGATTAATCTCGACTATTATAACCAGGTTGATGGACGGTCGAGATTCATCGTAAGAGCTTCACTTAACTTGATTATAAAGTACGTGCTTGATTGGTGATCCGGTGGACCTCGTGTCCACTGCATCAACGTGCGATAATCCACGCGCTTTCGATCCAACGCCTCGCGTTCATCCACATCGCCTGAAATTAAAAAGAAGAGTTGAACATAGTCCCATACGGTAAAAATAAAAGGGAAGGGACGGGTTTGTAACATCCACGGATTTTAGGGGTTAGCTTAAATCCGATTACGGATGCTTATATGTACTATAACCCTATATTACGAGTAAATATAAATATGCACACACGTGTCACATCCGTGCCACGCAAGCACTCGCGTGGCTCCGTGTGGCTCTGTCACGTGGCCTTGCATGCCACGTCGCATCCACGTGGGTCCCGCGCGAAAATAAACCCCTTTTTTGTTTATTTTTTTACTGTTTTAATAGATTTAAAATCTGAAATAAATTCAGAAAAATCCAGAAAAATCCCTAAATATTAGAAAATTCATAACTTTCAAAATATAACTCCAAATTAATCCAAATTTCTTCCATTTGATCCGAAATTTAATTATCTATCATTTTAAAAAGTCAAAATTAATAAATAATGAGAGTTTTAATTTCTATTTCAAAAATACATTTATTTCTTAAAGATTTTAATTTAAGAAAATTAAATAAATGTTTATAAAATAATTTCTCTCATTATTTTAACTTAAAAACACCTATAATCTCAAGTAAAGATGGGTTATAAAATTACTTATCTTTAATTCATGATATTTAACCCTAATTTAAAGTGTTTTGAGGTTATAATGACTTTTTCATGGAATGATAGATAAATACTCATAAATATGATAACATGCATAGAAATAAAATTATTTATGCCTTAATATGTATCAATAATCATGTATTATCATGTCTAATTAGCATGTTATCATCGTCCTAAGATGATCGGCGCCTGGCTAAGCTCTTTAGTCATTTTCATATCAACGACTAGGAAATCTACCGGGAAATAGCAATCTTCTATCCTCACGATTGTATCTTCTACTAGTCCATGTGGTTTCCTCACCGATCCATCTGCTAAGCATAACTCTACTAAGAAAAGTTGCAACTCCCCTACATGATGATGGTCGAATACAGCTTTAGGGAGGATGTTAATACTAGCTCTGGTATCTAGCAAGGATCTAGTAAAGGACATTCCTCCTATTTCACTCATGATCATGGGTGCTCTCGGATCTCTCTTTTTAATCTGTAGAGAATTCATCATGATTGAACTCACCATTTCACTAAGTTGGATCCTTCTAGGGTTTCTATGAGGAGTGCATATTCCTTTGAGAAATTTGACATAGGATGGGATATGCTTGATGGCATCTATTAAGGGAATGGTAATGGTTACCTTTTTAAAGGCGTCTAGTAGATGATCATCGGTTTCATTAGTCTTGGCTTTAGGGCGATTAAGTGCTTGAGGATAAGGCACAAGGGGCTTGAATGTATCAGGGTTAGGTTTGGCCTTAGCCTGTTCTTCCTCATCCTCCGAATTGCTATCGTGCTCTACGATAATTGGTGTTTCTTCTTCTTCGATCAGACCTTAGTGGATTGGATGATCCTTGTATGGATCTGGTAGGTCTTTGCCACTCCAAAGGCTCGATATCGCTAATGCCATTTCCACAGCTTCCTCGTCGACGTGTACATGGTTGATATTATGTGTTTGGCTCGACGAGGCCCTTTGATTCCTTGGGTTAGCTGTGGCCTGCGAGGGTAATTGGTCAGTAAATGTTACTTGCTTACCCTTCTTATCGGTCGTCAGTTGGATGTTTGTCTTGATGAAGTCCTATATTTCATCCACACGTGAGTTCATCCGTGTCATTTGCTCCATCAATTGCGAGATCGCGCTAGGGATTAGGTCGGATGCCGGCGCGGTCTGGCATGGAGCTTGCGTGTAGGCTTATGGTTGTGTTGGCGGGACGAACGACGATTGTATTTGATTTGTGTAGGGTTATTGATTTTTTTGCTAAACATTGTATGATGGAGGATAGGGTTGATTGTTGTTCCTCCTAAATCCTGCATTCTGTGAAGGATTATTGTAAACAAGGGTATTATAATAGTTAGGGTATGCACCCGGATAATTTGGTTGAGTTGGTCCCTGTTGAGTTGGTCCTCGTGATGGACCTTGTCTGAACATGCCTTGCCCTTGGATCGCCGTTACGGGGTAATATAATTTGATGTGAACGAATCTCGAGCAATTGGCACATGGCGACACCTCTTGAAGTGAGACAAGAGCGAGTCCTTCGGAACCGTTGCGGATATTGAGTCGGTCCAGTAATAAATTATAGACTTCTGCCAGTTTGTTGATTCTCTCGAGGAGTATCCCCGTCTCTGCTGATTTGGCGTCGATCATTTGTCCTTTCGGCATCACACCTCTCCCAAATGCTTTAGCCAAATTTTGGTGGTTATTCTCCATCACCGTCTCGATGAAATCCATTGCGTTGTCTTCATATCTGCTCATGAAGGTGCTGCCACTTGCTTCATCTAAAAGATATCTATCTTGCAAGCCTAACCCATCATAAAATATTTGCGTTAATTCATGGTTAGACTCTCCATGGTGTGGACACTCCCTAGTGAGGTCTCTAAGTTGCTCCTAGGCTTCATGAAAGGTTTCACTTGTGCCTTGGGTAAACTCGTAGATAGCTTTCCGGACGGAGGTAGTTTTCCTTACCGAATAATATTTTCTTAAAAATTCGTCCTCCATCTTGGTCCAACTAGTGAATTTTTTCCCTAATTTTAAAAATCAATCCTTGGCGATGTCTCTTAGGGTAGCGGGAAAGAGTTTCATCTTCATCGTGTCGGTGGGGACATTTTGAAGATGATTAATTTTACAAACTTGGGAAAGCTCGTTTACATGTCTATATGGATCTTCGGAAGGTTTACTATGGAAGATAGGAAGCATACTCATAACATGTGAATCTATTCTAAAATTCGCCCCTCTATTTAGGGGTGCGTGAATTCACGTGACAAGTCTCTGGAGGATGGGCTTAGCGTAGTCACTAAGGCGTTTCCTTGCATTTCCCTCATCGTTTTTTATGCGTTTTCGTCTGTTTAATTTGAGCCGCTATAAATCCTTTGATCAACGGCTCTGATTAAATCTTTTAGAAAATTATTCGCCGATGAATCGTGTTGCGCCACATACCTCCTCTTTAAGTGAAGATCAACAGCTTTAATTCATCATGCAATCATACACTCCATAGACTGCCACATCACCTCCTTGCATCAATCGTTAATCGTGATATGATCGGACGATCCAGATCGCACCACGTCACCTGTGTACTTAAAAATAATCTGAAAAATCAATTTAAATGAGAAAACATGATTTTTAATTTCGGAAAATCCTTTGAAATTCATGAAAAATTCAGAAAAATTCAGAAAAAATTTGAAAAAAATCCCTAAAAATTAGAAAATTCATAACTTTCAAAATATAACTCCAAATTAATTCAAATTTCTTTCATTTGATCAGAAATTTAATTATCTATCATTCTAAAAAGTCAAATTTAATAAATAACAAGAGATTAATTTCTATTTTAAACATTTCTTTAAGATTTAAACTTTAGAAAGTTTAATTGAATGTTTATAAAAATGATTGCTCTCATTATTTAACCTTAGAAACTACTTATAATCTCAAGTAAAGATGGGTTATGAAAATATTTATCTTTAATTCATCATAATTAATCCTAAATTAAAGAATTTTGAGATTATAATGACTTTTTCATATAATAATAGATAAATACTCATAAATATGATAACATGCATAGGAATGAAATCTTGTATGCCTTAATATGCATTAATAATCATGTATTATCATGTCTTATTAGCATGTTATAAATAGCCCAAGAAGATGAAGAGGAATAATCATCATTGCTAATGGTCCTAGTCGATGAACATGCGGACATGTTACTTCAAGGTATGAATGGCTCTCATATTGATGATAAGTGGCATCTCGATATGGGAGCAAGCAGCCATATGTCTAGTATGAAGACCTTCTATGAGTCCCTTGATGAATCTCACAAAAGAGTAGTGAGATTTGGTGATGGTTCTTCAATTAGGTATGAAGGCAAAGGTGAAGTACATGTGGATTGCACTAATGGTGAACGACTGATATTTGAAAATGTTTTTTATATACCTAATTTTAAGACTAACATCTTAAGTTTGGGAAAGCTTGATTCTCAAGGTGGTGATATACGTTTGAGGGATGGTTTTCTCACTCTTCACGGTGGCCAAGGAAGGTTGCTGACCAAGATTCCCAAGACGAGGGGGAATATGTACCTTTTGAAACTCAACATCGTCAAGCATTGTCTTCTTGTGGAGAAGAATGATGAAGCGGCATGGCTGTGGTATAGAAGGATGTGTCATCAAAGTGCTCACACTCTCCATGGTATGATGAAAGGTAATCATGCAATTGGATTACCTAGTCCTTCAAAATTTGAGCACAAGTGCAATTGTAGCATGGCTGCGAAACATGCGAGAGCCCTATTTCCCAGTGTAACTGAATTTAGAGTTTCAAAGCCCCTAGAATTGGTCTATGCCGACATTTGTGGACCAATCACACCATCAACAATCAATGGAGGAAAGTATTTCTAGATTGATGTGGGTGGCGATTTTGAAGAACAAGTCGGAAGCGTTTGGTGCCTTTAAAAAATTTAAGACTCTAGCGGAGAGTAAATCCAATGGAGCATTGATCAAGTGTTTGAGGAATGCTCGTGGTGGAGAATTCACTTCAGAAGAATTCTCAAAGTGGTGTGAATTCACTTCAAAAGAATTCACTTTCACAGGAAGGCAGCTCACTACTACACATACGCCCCAACAAAATGCAATAGTGATAACATGCAAATTATACATGAAAATATATGATTGTTAATACAAATTAACGCATAAAATATTCCATTCATTTTAATGCAAGTTATCACATTTTTTAGTGTTATGAAAATTAATTTATAAAATGAAAATGTACTAATTTAGGAATAATTATGATAAATTAAGATAAATATTTATAGATTAGATTATCCTCATTTTTTATTTGATATTATAATTAGGTTTTAATGTTAAATAATAAGATAAAATACTTTTTATACACTTACTTATTTTCCTAAGTTTTATTTTCTAAAATAAATGAGTGTATTTTTTAAATAAAACATTATTTTCTTGTTATTTATTGAATTTGACTTTTTAGAATGATAGATAATTTAATTTATGATCAAAAAAACAAATTTGGATTAAGTTGGAGTTATATTTTTAAAGATACAAATTTTTCCAATTTTTAGGCACTTTTCTAACATTTTTTTTGAGTTTTTATGAATTTAATTTGATTTATTTTGAATTGAAAATAAATAAATAAAAATCAGTTTATCACATGCAGATGTGGCAGCCGACGTGGCTGCTGTGAAAATGCGTCGCCACGTGGTAGTGTATATACATGCCACGTGGCGCACTCATATATGTTTGGGCAAGTGTGTGCGTATGTACGCGTGTATATGTGCACATGTGAGCGCGCGTGTGATTAGTGAGATTAAGCATCCTTTCAGGATAACGCTAACTCACGCGTACATCATATACGCATCAAATCACTTAATTTCTCATCACGTGGGACTATCTTTTTGTTTTCATATGCGTAGATGACTTGGCGTCGATTTGCTCGTTCAATCAAAGTCTTCGATCTTCACTTAAGTCGGAGGGGTACGTGGTGCGTAATGATTTGACGATGAATCATTTTAAAACAGTTAATCTCAACCGTTTATCTAAGGAGTTATAACGGCTGAGATTAAAACTGTTCGAATGCATCCGAGCATTAGATCAAGATCGAATGGCAGGCGTTTCATGTGTTTCTTCTTCCCGCACAACGTGACCAAATCTTAGTGATTCATCTTTGATCCAACGGACACGACTTAAGCGTAAAAATTCGCGTATATGCGGTTCATCAAAGCCGTTGATTGAAGATTAATTGTTGATTAGACGATTTCACCCAAATCACCCTATAAATTGACATGGTCTTCGACGATGTAACGCATTCTTGGCTGTTTCAAGTAATCGAATTGTTTAGTAATCTCAATGTTTGAATTTCTTGCTTCCCTTCGCTTCTAGATCAATTTTCACGTCCAGGGAGTGTTTGAAAATGAGATTTCATTGAGAGAATGGGGAGAAATTGCTTCTTGAATGCCGATGATCGTCTTTGAATTCGTGGAATGAAAAGCCTTTGATCCATGTTTTCATCTTAATCTGTCTTCCTATAATATAAGATTTCAATTTTGAATCATAGAATAATTTGTTTTAAATTCTAAATTTGTTTTTTCTCTCTCTTCACATTCGGAAATGTCTACCTAATTCGCTGGTTGATTTCTCTGCGAATCTTGATCCAAATTCTATGATTGTTTATTCCATGGATTCGCCTTCGAGTTATCTTTCTGAAAATATCAAAAGCCCTAATTTCTCACCTCAATTTATCATTTGATTTGATCGAACTTAAAATAGTTCTTTGAAAATACCTTACTTCTTCGTGGATTCGGCCCTTATTCACCACTAAACTATTTAATTCGTGATTATTTATCTAAATTGCTGAGTTTGGAACTTTTTTTGACACGTGTCTGCATCGATGACCTCGCGATCTCGCTTCGTCAAGCAGTTGAGAGGAAGACTTGGACTATTGTGGGTCTTATGAGAAGCATGCTCAAAGACAAGAGTTTGTCTAAATTGGTGATTTGGAACTTTTTTTGACGTGTGTCCGCATGTATTCAATGACCTCGCGATCTTTTTTTGTCAAGTAGTTGAGAGGAATTGGACTGTTGTGGGTCTTATGAGAAGAATGCTCAAAGACAAGAATTATGGGGTGAGGCTATCAATAGTTGTGTGTATATGTTGAATAGGTCCTTGATGAAGAGCTTGCAATAGAAGATGCCCTATGAGATGTGGAGCAAGAAGAAGCCTAAATTGAGTCATCTTGGGATCTTCACCTCAATTGTGCATGTGAAGACTCCTAAAGCTTTGGGAAAACTTGAAGATACGAAGAAGGAGATGGTGTTAGTGGGGTATTGATAAGAACATGAATAGTAGCTATAACCACCCATTTATTGCTGATATTTAACTTCATTAAACTCTGAATACACCAGCTCCTCTACTATTTCATCACTTGACATTGTAGATTATTAGTTCATCAAAAAGAGTTTATTCTACATACCTTTTGCTTTTCTGATTTTCAGGAACTATAGAAGAGGAAGAATAGCTAGATACTCCGAAATAGAAGGTTTAAAAGGCTTAATGGGCTGTCCAAAGTAAGGAGATTGGAGCCCAGTCAAAGGAAATGGGAGCCCAGCTGAAGAGGAGACTCAAGGAGAATAAAATAGGAAAAAGCCCTCTCTCGGGAGCTCTCCGTCATCTAACTTCTACTTCTTCCTCGTTTTTTTTTCTGCCGCTCTCTCTATCTCCTAGGGTTAGAACTTCTTCAACATCCTCCCCATGGAATGTAGTTTAAGATTTTTTTGGAAAAATTTATGCATTTTGTTACTGTCGTTCTCTTTAATCTCTCATGGATAATCTTTTCTTCCTTCCCCGATCGACTTCTCTTCCATCCTCTCTCTCCTTCCCTTTCCGCTCTTCCCGTTCTTTCTCCGATCTTCTGATTTGTCTCATCTTCCCTCTAAATCCAACTTGTTTTCTTCCAAATTCTACCGCTCTTAGTTTCCTGTTGAATCTCTGATTCCTCCCCCTTTTCTTGTCGCTATGTTTCGGTTCTCTTCTCCGCTCATCTCGGCATTCTTCATGCCTATCCCGTTCTCCCTCTTTCTCGCTTTTGTTCTCTCTCCCTCTCACGCTTCCGCTTCTCCTTATGACATATTCTAGGTACTCTTTCTACGTTTTCTACGGTTGTGTTCTTTTTTGGTTTTGGTTTCGTCGTTTCAGTATTTTCGTTTTCTTCGTCTCTTCGTTTTCTTTTTGTTTTGTTATTTCGTCGCTGCGGTGCTTCTCCTCTTGCTCTATTCTTTTTTTTTCTCTTTCTCGCGATCTTTTCTCTCTCCTGCATTTTCCTCTTCCCTCCCATCTCGTTCTCTTCTTTCCGTCCTATTCTTCCGCTAAATCTCCCTCTAAAACCCACTGTTTTGTTCTTCTCTCTCCCTCAGTTTTTCTCTCTCACACACGATCTCACTTCCACTATCTCGTTCATCCTTCACTTTCGCTCCATCGCTCACAGTCCTGCTCTTGCCTCTTATCGTGGCTTTTCTCCCAGCCTTATCTATCTCTCAACTCACGCTCTTCCTTCCGTTGTATCGTTTTCTATTTCTGTTTTCTTTCTTTTCGCTTACAGCCACTCAATTTCTCCTCCTCCTTTTACCTCTTCCGATTCTACTTCCGCCCTCTTATCGTTCCCTAAAAAATTTACATTCACGCGTCCTCTCACTCTTAGTTTTCTCTCTTGCACGGTGCGCTTCCTCCTTCACACACGTTTTCCAGCATCCGCATCTCTCTCTCTCTCGCCCGTTCTTCCGCAAAGCCTCTCTCTCGCGATCTCATTCTTCCGCTATCTTCCCTCCTCTCTCTTAATCTCATTTCTCGCCTCTGAAACCCTTTTCTTCCACAATTCCGCCCCTAACTTTCTCTCCATCTCCCCCGAAATTTCTCTTCTTCCGCATCCCAGCAATTTCTCTTCTTCTTCCGCCGCTGCTCTCTTGCTCACGTCGTCTCTCTCTCCCGATCAGTCTATTTTAATTCCTCTCTCACTTGCGCTACCTCCTCTCTCTTCTATTCCCATCTTGACCCCTCATGCTCATCAGCTTTACGCATCCCATCCCGAATCTCTCTCTTCCGCGCGAGCAGCATCCCCTGCTCTTGTTTTTCTATTTCGCCAATCGTTTTTCTTTTCCCTTGTTAATTCATTTCCGCACCGTCATTTTCATATCTCGCACTTCCCTCTGTCGTCTTCTCTCTCTCTCTCTCTCTCTCTCTCTCTCTCTCTTTTCCGAATTCCTCAATCCTGTCACTCATGCTCTCTCTCCCGTCATAGTTCTCCATCTCTAATCCCAATCGTCCTCAAAACCTGCTTCCAGTCTTCACCTGCTCTCTCCGACCCTCTCCTTTCCCCTTTCTCCCGTTTGTCTTTTTCCAGCACGATCTTGTAAGTTACGTTTGTCGTTATCATTCTCCCATTTTTATTTTATTTTATTTTTATTCTCCGAAAGTTAATTGTCCCTCTCTCATTCTCCTTCTATTTTCATTTGATCTCTCTCTCTTCCTCTCCAAAGGGTTTTTCCTCTCTTCCCCTCTCTTTAGCTCATACTCTTTCCCTCTCTCCTTACACTTCACCCCATCTTTCCTCTAATTTCCCTTCCTCCCTACTCTCATTTTTATTATATTTCCTCACACATCATTCTTCCAAAATTTCACCCTAGGTTCAGTATCCCTTGATTTGCATGTACTCCAGTTACTCTTCCCATTAATATATCCAAGTAATCAAGGTCATTCTCCTTTCTTCCCATCTACATTGATATTCTCTTGCCTTAAAGTCCCTGTGGATCGACCTAGGAAACCTTAAAGTCCTATACATCCCAATTATCTCATTTGCTTCATAGTTTCCTAGTCTATAAATATTAAGTTTGTTGGGCTTTAAAACACGACGACTTTGAGCCTATCAGGTATGAGAGAGGTACCAAGGGTTATTCGTGTTTCAACCCTAACCCACACACAAGGTTCATTTGAGTCGAGATGTCATCTTCGACAAAGGGCGCAAGTGGAACTTCATAGAACAATAGCCAAGTGAAGGTATGTGTTTCAAGTGTAAATCTTGGATTTGAAAATCCAAGTGTGGTGATGGAAGAAAGTGAAAAAATCTTGAAGGTGTGCTTCAAGATATTCCTTCAAATGAAGCATGGAGGAAAGCTATGGAGGAGGAGATTGCCTCCATCGAGAAGAATGAAATGTGGACGCTAGTGAAGGCTCCCAAAATCATGCAAGCTCATTGGTGTGAAATGGGTATACAAGCTATAGAAGAATCCGCTCAGTGAATTTGTGAAGCACAAAGCGAGATTAGTGGTGAAAGGGTATCACCAAAGATATGAGATTGATTACGATGAGATATTTGCTCATGTTGCTTGGTTTGAATCAATTTGTATCTCGATTGCATTGGCAGCCCAAGAGTGCTGGAGTATGCATCATCTAGATGTGAAATACACCTTCTTGAATGATGAAATCAAGGAGGAGAACTATATGAGTCAACTAGAAGGTTACGTGAAAGAAGGAAAGGAGGAGTGGGTCCTCAAGCAAACACCAAGAGCATGGAATGCAAAGCTGGATGACACTTTGAAGAGCATTGGATTTATGAAGAGCAAAAATGACCAAGGTGTGTATCATTTGAACTCAACTTGAGAAAAAGTGATTGTCAGAGTATATGTAGATGACTTGATCATCACGGGGGCAAGGGAAGCCAAAGTTAAGGAGTTCAAGAAGACTATGATGAGGATCTTTGAGATGACATACTTGGGTTTGATATGTTCCTATTTGTGCATTGAAGTGCATCAAGGTAAGTCCCAAATAGCTTTATCTCAAAGACCATATGTTGCACACATCTTGGAAAGTTTTCAAATGGTTGAATGTGATTCAACCAATACTCCAATGGAAGCTCAGTTGAAGTTGAAGAAAGAGGGAGGTGAAAGAAGCGTGTATGTGACATTATACAGGAGCTTAATTGGGAGCTTAAGGTATCTACGTCATACGTGACCCAACATGAGTTACTCGATGAGCATATTGAGTAGATATATGGTAAATCCTACCTCTAACCATTGGACAATAGCTAAGAGGGTGTTGAGGTACCTCAAAGGTACCATTGATTTTGGTCTAGTATATGAGAAAGGCGTGAAGGATCTCAATGTGATTGGCTATAGCAATAGTGACTTCATCGGTGATGTGGAACATAGAAAAAGCACTTCGGGACATGTATTCTTTCTAGGTGGTCTACTAATCTCATGGAACAGCTTGAAGCAAAAGGTGGTGGCCTTATCTTTGTGTGAAGTCGATTATATAGAAATTACATCAGCCATATGTTAACGAGTATGGATTACAAGGTTAGTGAAGGAGGTAATAGGATTCGAGATTGAAGCGGTGAAGATTATGGTTGATAATCAATCAGCCATTATGCTAAGCAAGACCTTATCTCATCACAATAGAACCAAGCACATCGACACACGGTATCAATTGTTTCGAGATTGCGTCAAAGATGGGAGAGTCTTCATCGAACATGTGAAGACCGAAGATCATTTGGTGGACATCTTCACAAAAGCATTGGGGAGAGTGAAGTTTAGGAAGCTAAGTGTGAGGATTGGAATGACAAAGACATGGGACATGAAGAAAATCAAGGAAGAGAATTTGGGAGGTGATTGTCCATCTTAACGCATGGCTGGCGCGCATGGCACAGCCGTGGCGTGCAGGGGAGAGCACCCAACATGTACATTTGGTGCACACTTGACGAGTACCATAGCACCCCTCGAGGTGTTCTGGAGTAGCGTGCGAAGGCACGCGACAGCATGTGCCACAGCGTGTCAACTGTGTGCAGCTCAACATATACTTTAGCACTTGTCGAGCAGGCGCCTCATGGCGCGCAATGGCACGCGGGGACCAGCGCTAGTGCGTGCACATAGCGCACAGCTCAATGGGTACTATAGAACGCACCAAGCGAGCACACGCGTGGCGCCCATTTTGGGAGGACCCCGCCTGCTAGTGTGTGCACATCTCGGTGAGTATTGTAGCACCTGCCGAGATGTGAGCAACATGCACACCACTGCACGCACTCGGTGGGACAAATGCTCTGAAAATTTTGAGTTCAATTTTCCAGATTTTGCTCTGAAAATAAGGACCCCTAGAGTGTCCCTAAAGGCATCTTAGCATTCCTTTCTTTCTCCAAAGGGTTTTTGAGTGGTTTAGTACATTTTCTTCCTTTTTCTCATTCTTCTTCCTCTTTTGAGTGTGTGAGTGCAATTGTAAGTATGCTAATCAACTTTTTTGAGTGCTCCTTGGGGTGATCAGCAGCCAACGGGCACTAGATTCAAATAACCATCCTGATATTGGCATCCACTATCTTGATTTTGAAGATAGACAATTCTCTTTTTATTAACGAAATATATAATATCATGACCATCATTTCCTACAAGTCCTCTAATTAAATGTTTCAATCAACTAACAACGACCTTGCAGAGGATTCCCTATGAGAAGTATGGAAGAGAGATCAAGGAAAATAATTGAGAAAATTGAAATTCCTAATTGCTACATTTGCCAATTAATTATACGAGCAAACTATGAACAGTGGAAAGTTAGAAAATATTGGACAAGGACTACAAAAATATTTTAAGATAAGCTGAATTTGGTCAAGGTGGTTTAGAACATGGATTTTATACTTCAAAACACATGATTATTCATTTATTAAATTCATAATCCATATTGATTAAGTGCATGTCATTAAAATTTCATATCTTTTAGTTGCATCATGTCATTTGATTTAGGTCCCACTTTGCATGGTTATTTTGTTAATTTTTAGATTAGACATATTTGACCTTCTTAAGGTCAATCACCATGGATCTGATTATGCTCTTGAACTATAGCATGACAAAGGTGAACAACAAGGTGCATGGAGAAGAAGATAACAATAAGGAGAAATTAAAACTCTCAAATTGACGTAGTTTAATTTTCAAAGTCAAACTAGTTTTTTTGGTGAATAACTCTCTATTTCTTCTATGAAAAGAGTGATACAAAGAACATATTCCCTCAGCAATTTCCTAATTTCATTGTAAATTCTCATCTAATTTTTCAAACATTTTATTGATGCTCTTAGCATATATCTGAGATTAAGGGATATAATGATTTCCTAACATATATGTTATATTTTATTATGTTATATCTTCTCCCAATATCTCCTTCACTATTTTGGAATTTTTATGTGAGAGATAATTTATTGAAGACTTTGAGCTTAAAGTATTTTTCTCTCACACTTTCAGAAGAGAGGATGGAGAGGGAGATTTTTTTGTCTCTCTCCAATTTTCCTCTCCCCCATTGCTAAGGTAGAGAGAGGGAGCAGGAGAGTATTTCAATCTCTATTTCCCCCTTCCCACAAATCTTTCCCAATTCTCTCTAAGTAATTTTTTGAATGAGACAAGGAGATACCACTTTAATCTTCCTTGCTCTATGTCACTCTTTTTCAATATTCAAATTTTTATCTCTTTTGTTCTTTCCCATCTAATGGATATTATGTGGCCTATAACCCAAATCAGACTTCCATGTAACACCTTCTATGTTCACTAAAATAAAAAAATTTTATTGTTATTCTTTTGTGATGTTTGAAATGAAGTCCATGAGAATATGTGATATTTGAATGAATTGTGATGAGATTATAACATGAAGATTGCTAGTTTTAAAAACATATATCTTGATCTTTCCTATTTAAGGGATATTTGAAAAGACATCGAATTAAGAAAGAATATCACTATTTGATTTGACTCGTATGATGAATATCCTTGATTGAGTTTTTATCGGTGTGGAGACACCAAAGATAGATAACATGTGGTTTTTAGAGAAGGAGGTCACTAAATTGATTTCTATGATCTTTGAATTGTATTATACCCAACTATAAATCTAGTTGATTTATGTCATTGTTATGTATATGGTCCTTTGACCAAAGATACCAAAAACATTTTGTGGATGGATGGTCCTATTTTGACTATGACTTACAAATCCTTAGCCATGTGATCGCCAAAACATCATATCTTGGACACAACATAAAGTCCACAAAGGTGATTATTGATAGATATTATGTGGCCTATAAGCCAATCACACTTCCATGTATCTTGTTTAAGTTCATTGAAATGAAATTTATTCATTTTCATTCATGTGTGATGTTTGCAATAAAGTTCATGAGCATATGCAATGACTAAGTGAATTATGACGAGATTATAATACACTGATTATTAGTCCTTAAACATATGTTCTAAATATTCCTATTCATGGGATATTTGAGAAGAACATTGAATTATCCAGAGAGAATAACACTATATGATCCATATCATATGATGATTATGGTTGATCTTGTAGCCATTGGTGTAGAGACACTAAGGATAGATAGTGGTTGCTCTTTGAAGAAAGAGTTCACTGAATTTATCCATATGAATTTCTGAATGATAATTATACCTAACTATCAATTCGGTTGGTTCATGTCACAGTTGTGTATGTGATCCTTTGACTTGAGACACCAAAGATATATTGTAGATGGATAATCGTGGTTTGATTATGACTTACGAATCCATAGCCAAGGGATATCTAAAACGTCATACATTGAATACGACATGAAGTCCACAAATATGATAGTGTGATCAAGAGGAGATCATCCGCCCTCAATATTTGAGAAGATTGACTCAAGGAATGAGATATGATGAAATCCTTGGCCAAGGTAGTAGAAATATTGGAGTTCTCATGATTTCCTATACGCATCAGTACTAACTTGAGTGACCGATTAGGGTTTGATAGCTGACCATACCTTGAGTCATTCATGAGTCTCATGCGGATAAAGGATTATACATACATGGTAATTGATGACGGAAAGGCTCCATAGGGGAGTTCATATATATTCCATATCTCCTAGAGTGCTTGGTGTAGATTTTTGCCCAATAGGCTAGCAAATCAACTTATCGATTGGGTGAAATCAATTCTTGATTAATTATTCTATATGTTGATATGGATAATTAATTAAGGTTGACCAATACGGTATTATTTGGTCTATAGAGTTATTAAATACTAAGATATAATAACCTAGAGGGTCACACACATAAAGTTTATGGATGTTGGTGAATATAGACATAATTATCAGGGTTTTATGAAAAATCCACATACCAAATGTCTATAAATAGGTGGAGAAGGACAAAAACTCAAGGTACACATGCAAGCCTTATGAAAATTCTCTCATTTCTTATCTTTCTCTCTTAGTGAAGAGCTTTGAAGAGGAGATCCAACCATCCAAAGACCTCGTGGATACCTGATAATGATAACATGCTATTTATACATGAATTAACATGATTATTAATACAAATAAAAGCATTAATTACTCTAAATGTATGCATGTTATCATATTTTAAGTATATTTCTATCATTTTGTATAATTTCATGTTATGATTTAAAAATACATCAATTTATGGATTATTATACATAATTAAACATTATATTTTTAATCCTAATTATAATTGAGATCATAACTATGTTTTAATGATGAAAATATAAGAGAAAAGATATTTTTTAACATTCATGTATTTTTATAAAGTTAATTTAGGAAATACATGAATGTATTAATTTAATTAAAATTTATTCTCTTATTATTTTAATATTTTGACTTTTTTATAATGATAGATTATTCAATTTCTGATCTAACAAAACAAATTTGAACTAATTTGGAGTTGTATTTTAGAAGTTATGATTTTTACAATTTCTAGGAATTTTCTAGAATTTTTCTGAATTTATTTAAGTATATTTTTTATTTTAAATTAATTAAAAACAAATAAAAAAGGGCAAAAAGGGTTTAATTATCACGCAGGACCTGCGTGGATGCGACGTGGCACGCAAGGCCACGTGACAGAGCCACGCGGACCCACGCGAGCTCCTGCGTGGCGCGGAGGTGACGTGTGCGATATTTATATTTAGTCGTCATATATAGGGTTCTAGTACATATAAGCATCCGTAAGTCGGATTTAAGCTAACCGCTTAAGTCCGCCTACGTTATGAACCCGATCATTTGCTTTAATTTTATCCATGTGGGACTATGTTCACTCTTGTTTTAAGTTTACGGGACACCTGGCTTAATGCAGTGCGTTGGACTAAAAGTGTGTGGATCATCGTGCGTCGATGCAATGGATGCGAGGTCCACCAGATCACCATCAGCGCACGTGCTTTAAAATCGACTTGAATGAATCGATCGCGATTGTCCATCAAGGAGTTATAATGGTCGAGATTAATCAAGATCGGTGGACTCATCAAGTCATCAAGACCATCAGATGAAGATCCAACGAATGCGATCAAACGACGCTTCTCTTCACACAATCGACGTGGATGCATCCTGACGCTCCATCGATGATCAGACGCTCACGAATTAATTACATTGATTCATCAAACGACGCTTCATCCTGACCGTTGATCGCGATGAACCGTCTCATCCAACGGTTACGCCTCTTTTGTTCTACAAATAGAACTATTCTTCGAACGAAAATTTACCCTTGGATTTTTTGAGTGAAATCGAGCGTCCATTGATTTCAATCTCTTCTTGATGCATTTCCGCATCTGAGAAGCATTTGAAATCAAAATTTGATTGAAGGAATGAGGAGAAATTGCATCTTGAACTCCATCTTCGTCTTCGAAAATGCGGAATGAAAAGCCATGCATATGGCGATTAATTGGATCATTTTGAAGGCTACTTTGGGTTAGATTGCGTGATTTCATCTTAATCTTTCATCATTTAGTGTTAATTTTACATTTTGAATTGTAGATTAAGTTTAATTTGATTTTAATTTCGGTTTTTAATCATTTTCGCGATCAAATTTCTACCCCATTTTTAAACTTCGATTACTCCGCGAATTCTCATCCAAATCACTCGATTTTTTATTATGTGGATTCGCAATTGAGTTATCTTTCTTAATATAATAAAATGCCTAATTTTTAAACCCAATTCATTGTCCGATTTGATCGAATTTCAAAGATATCTCAAATTTCTCTAATTCTCCGTGGATTCGACCCTTATTTAGCAGTATACCCTTCAATTCGTGAATTAATCTTTAAATTGGTAAGCTTGGAGTATGTTTTGACACAAAATCGTGTGTATTCAACGACCATATGATATCGTTTTGTCAGATAACATGCTAATTAGACATGATAATACATGATTATTAATACATATTAAGGCATAAAATCTTTCATTGCTATGCATGTTAACATATTTATGACTATTTATCTATCATTCTATGAAAAAGTTATTATAATCTCAAAATACTTTAATTTAGGGTTAATTATGATGAATTAAAGATAAATAATTTTATAAACCATCTTTACTTGAGATTATAAGTAGTTTTTTAAGTTAAATAATGAGATAAATCATTTTTATAAACATTCATTTAATTTTCTAAAGTTAAAATATTAAAGAAATGAATGTATTTTTCAAATAGAAATTAAATCTCTTGTTATTTATTAAATTTGACTTTTTAGAATCATAGATAATTAAATTTTTGATCAAATGAAAGAAATTTGGATAAATTTGAAGTTATATTTTGAAAATTATGAATTTTCTAATTTTTAGAGATTCTTTGGATTTTTTTATAAATTTTTCTCAATTTTTAATGAATTTCTAAGGATTTTATGGAATGAAAAATTGATTTTTCTAATTTAAAATTGAATTTCCAGATTATTTAAAGCGCGCAAGTGATGTGGCACTCAGATCAGATCGCGATCAGATCAGATCAGATCGTTCGATTAATCTGGACCGTTTGATCAGATCGCGATCAACGATCGAGGAGAGGAGGCGACATGGCAGCGTGAGGAGCGTCCGATCGCACGTGGATTCTTAGACGTTGATCTTCAAGTAACTGAAGAGGGGGTACGTGGCAAAATTAGGTTCACCGCATGCATTTTAATCTCGACCATTGATCGTGAGGAGCTATAACATTCAAGATTAAACCGATTCATAACGCATCAAGATCGTGTGATCACGATCCAACGACGAGCGTTTTGATGCGTTTTTATAACGCATGCGACGTGGCTTCATCTGATGCATCTGATCATGATCCAACGGCCACAACTTAACAGTAACGATTCGTATTAATGCATTTCATCAGAGCCGTTGATGCGTTTCATTGGATGGTTACGCCCAAATTACCTATAAATTGAGATGTTCTTCGAGATTGTAAAGCATTCGAGAGCAATTCGAGTAAATCGAACTGTCTATCTACCAAATCTCTTCAATCTCTCAATTCCAATCGCTTTAAGACTCATTTGCGTGTTCGAGGAGTGTTTAAGATCAAGATTTCGATGAGGAAGAAATCGATGCTTGAACTCCACGAATCGCGATTTTCAGATTTTGATGAATAGCCTTGATTCCGGCGATTAATTGGATCAATTCGATCGCAATTGTGGGTTACGGATCGTGTTTAATCCTAATCTATTTTCTTTTAGTGTTTTAATTTCATTTTCGAATCGTTAATTAGTTTAATTTCAGTCTTAATTTCGGTAAAATCATGATTTACATTGTCAAAAATTTTCGTCTCTCTTTAATTTTCAATTTCTCTGTGAAATCAAAGTCAAATTCATTGATTTTTTATTTCGTGGATTCATCTTCAAGTCCTCTTTCATAAGATACTATTTTCCCCAATTTCTATCACTGATTTATCGTCCAATTTGATCAATTTTGAAGAGATCATTAGAAATTTCCATAATTCCCTGTGGATTTGACCCTTATTTACCATTCTATCCCTCAATTTGAATTAATTTCGTAAAATTTGTAAGTTTGGACTTTATTTTGACACGAGACCGTGTGATTTCAATGACCTCGCAGTTTTGCTTTGTCAATACCCCTAGAATCTAGACTTGAATAGCTTCAGGAACTCCTCCAATGGAACCATGTAAGTATGTTTTCTCATACAAACTAGATGATAGGATCATCTATTCTAGGTGCCTTAATGTTTTTAATATCCAATTAAGTTAATTTCATTGCATTCCATGTTTTGATCAAAATTTCATAAAGTTTATCGACCTTCGAACCTAAAATTTATGTGGTCAAGATGGGATTATTTACCCTTGGAATTAGAGGAGATTGATTCAGGAATTAGATGCAATGAAATTCTTGACCAAGGTAGTGAAAATATCGAAGAATGTGCTCTCGATGATTTCCGGCATACATTAATACTAAATTGAGTAACTAATAAGGGTTTGAAAATTAATCATGAAATATTGACATATTATTAAAAAATGACATTACTAGACAAAAATAACCATGAAATTTATGTAAAAAATTTCTTGACCAAGGGCCTTTTGTTATGAGATATTCTTGGTAGAAAATTCTCCTTACTTTCTTGTCAAAATCCTAATTTCTTGTGCATAACGAATGGTGACACTATAGTATACTTTCTTGCTGACACTATACTAAGGAACTATATTTTATTGCATGAAATTGACGCACAACAATGATGAAAAATATACACGATCGAGCTCATTAGCTTGCTCCTCTTCTTATCTTCAGATTCTTTGGTACGTACATGTCTTCCAATGATAGGTTGTTGATATTCTTGGTCAAGATCTGCATAGTAAACACTATCCTCAGTTGTAGTGCCTTGGTGCTTCCTTCGATGATTCATATGTTTATGAGGTACCCCTACTATTAATTCAAGCAAGGAATGCAATCCGAGAGAGTCTAGCATCACCCGACATATGAGGGGCTTCATGACGGGGTTCGTGCAAAGATTTGGATATATTTCTTCATTGTGATCATCTCCATAATCAGTATAGAACTTTATTCTTCTTCTTTGACTAAAATAACATTGATATAATCTCTTGTTACATATCTCTCACTCCATCATTGCACATTGATCTATCACTACTGTCATCCATTCTTCTCGCCTTGTCATATTCTAATCTCCATTTCCATCTCTTTTCATCTTATTTGCCAATCTCAATTCAGAATTTTTTTCTCAATTCATAAAGAAATTCACATAAATATCACTCACATTCATCTCTGTGTGATCCAATCACATTCTCTCATCCTTTATTCAAAGCATCTAACCTTATTATGAAAACTCTCTTTTAATACAACCCTAACTCTAGCACTATACTAGGTAAGAAATGGCATGAAATTGGTTGACTACCTGTATTTTTCCCAAATAAAATTATGATTCTTTGAAGTTTTTAAGGTATATTTTAGTATCATTATTACATCTATAATCATGCTTTGATAAATTTTTTGTATTCATTACATCATATCTCTTATAAGCTTTATTCCTAACAAATTATGGTTAATTTGATGCAAGAACCTTTTTCAAGGTCAAGAACCAGTGAATTAAGCACATTTACATGAGTTTAATGCTCGTAAGCCTTAAATGAAATATGATAGAGACAAACACGAGAAGACGATTAAGTAGGTTGAATGCTTCTTATCTCATTTTTTTATCTAAGAAAGAGGACATGATGAGGATCAAAATGGTAAAATTTTATCCAGAAAGAAGTTTTCTATGAAAAGATGTGAGCATTTAAAGTTTAGCGATTTTCTTAAATTTTTATCTTTTTTTATTTTACTCTTTTTTGGATTTTAGAATTTTATGGATTTGGCAGGGGCAGCGCACGGGCATGGCAAGGCGGCATGCGGGCTTGGCACGGGTAGCGCATAGCGCGGTGGGGCGGCGGCGACTCGAGGCGACCGCAACGGCGGCGCAATGGCAGCTCCGGTGGCTGCACAAGGGTGGCGGTGGTGGCAGCACAAGGGCGGCGGCTGCAACAGCGGCCATCATGGGGGATGCAGCAAGGGGTGGCAGCAGCAACTGCCGCAACGACGGCGGCAGCAGTGGCACGTGAGCGTGCAGCGATGGTGGCGGCGACGGCAGTTGGACCCCTTCCTCAACCTTCCTTGAGCAGTCACTCGAGAGGGAGTTCACTCCTTTCTTTCTTCAAATGATGGCTAAGGTTTGTGGGGGGTCACTTCTCCTCTTATAGAGCCGAAGATGGGCCAAGAGGGGAAAGGGCTCACTTGAGGCCCATGAACTTAGAAGCCCAAACATAAAGAAGTAAAAGGTCCACACATGAGTGTGCCTCTTAAGTGAGGCTCGAAAGGGAGGGTCCACTAAGAAGCCCAAGGAGAGAGAGATAAAATGCACACCCGCTGATGGAGAATATTATTTTGAAACATGAACACAAGGATTCTAAGTGAACCTATCCTCCTCCTCCTCCTCCTTATTCACTCATGAGTTTGAAAATTATCCATTCATTTAAATGGATGAAGAAGACCTCTCTAAATCATTAAAGAGAGCGTAGATCTTAAAGGAATTATTTTCCCTCCTTTCTCAATTCAGATTGATCTAAAGATTGACTTGGTCAAAGCATTTAGCCCTTATCTTTAGAAACCTAGAATTCCTTGAGTGGACCAAGTCAACCACCTTCTTCCTTGATATAGGTGATGGATATTATGTGGCCTATAAGCCAATCACACTTTCATGTATCTTGTTTATGTTCATTAAAATGAAATTCATTCATTGTCATTCTTGTGTGATGTTTGCAATGAAGTCCATGAGCATGTGCAATGACTATGTGAATTATGATGAGATCATAATATAGTGATCACTAGTCTTTAAACATATGTTCTAAATATTCCTATTCGTGGGATATTCGAGAAGGACATCGAATTATCCGGAAAGAATAGCACTATCTAATCCATCTCATATGATGAGTATGGCCGATCCTATAGCCATCGGTGTGGAGACACTAAGGATAGATTGTGGGTGCTCTTTGGAGAAAGAGTTCACTGAATTGATCCGTATGAATCCCTGAATGGTATTATACCTAACTGTCAATCAGGTTGATTCATGTCATGATTGTGTATGTGTTCCTTTGACTTGAGACACCAAAGACATCTTGGGGATGGATGATCGTGTTTTGATTATGACTTACGAATCCCTAGTCACGGGATATCTAAAACGTCATATATTGGATACGACATGAAGTTCACGAAGATGATTGTGTGGTCAAGATGGGATCATCCACCCTCGGTATTTGAGGAGATTGACTCAAAGGAATGAGATGCGATGAAATCCTTGGCCAAGGTACTAGAAATATCGAAGAAGGAGTTCTCGATGATTTCTACACGCATCAGTACTAACTTGAGTGACCGATTAGGGTTTGACAGTTGACCATACCCTAAGTCATTCATGAGTCAAATGTGGATGAAGGATTATACATACATGGTAATCAATGACGGGAAGGTTCCATAAGTGAGTTCTTACATACTCCATATCTCCTAGAGTACGTGGTGTAGCTTGGCACCCAACGGGCTGGCAACTCAACCTATCGATTGGGTTAAATCGATCCTTGGTTAATTAATCTATATGTGGATATGGATAATTAATTAAGGTTGACCAATAAGGTGTTATTTGGTCTATAGAGTTATTAACTAGTGAGATATATGGACCTAGAGGGTCACACACATAAGGTTTATGGATGTTGGTGGATATAGGCATAATTATGAGGGTTTTTATGAAAAAACCTCATTCCAAATGTCTATAAATAGGGGGAGAACGACCACAACTGAAGGTGCCCATGCAAGCCTTGTGGGAATTCTCTCCTTTCTTCTCTTTCTCTCTTGGTGAAGAGCTTTGAAGAGGAGATCCAACCATCCGGAGACCGTGTGGATACCGCTAGAGGCTAGACACTTGAATAGCTTCAAGAACTCCTTCAAGGAATCCCTGTAAGTATGTTTTCTCATACATACTAGATGATAGGATCATATGTTCTTGGTGGCTCGGTATTTTGAATGTCCGATTCAATGTTTTTCCGTTGCATTTGATGTTTTGATCAAAATTTCGGAAAGTTATCGACCTCAGATCCCAACAATAGGATCCTAATTTCCAAACATTATCCACTATATCATAGGTAACCTTGTATATTTATAAAATAATGATCTCAAGAAACTAATAGGAATCCTCTTGATATTAAATGTCCTTCTCTTTGAAACCCTCCCTTAGATAGAAGTAGGAGAGATCTAATTATTACTACTTATGGAAGCAGTCCATTGGATGAAACTTCAAGTCAAGCATTCATTATTGAAGAATCTCAAGATCATGTCAGCTACAAAGAGAAGATCTGGAATAAAGACTACTATCCAAGTCAAACTACCCTCTTAATATTATAAGTTTTCTTAAAGCGAACTACTCGTGGAAGCATTAGCACCTGTCGATCTTAAGTCAGAAGGAAACCATACTCTCCATCGCCACATGCAAGCTCACCTGCAGACTACCCAGCAAATCCCGACGACGGGATACTGTCAAACATGACTGAGTTCGAAGGAAGAACTTCAAAGACAAAGTTCGACCCTTACCCGTGGACATCCTCACGTGAAAACTACCTCCTTGTAGGCAACAATAAATCAACAGAAGAGGAAGCAATGTTCTGAAAATTCAAACACAGCGGAAGACGACGCTCGGAAAGACTAGAAGAAGAGTGAATTCAAGATTCATGAATGGACATTTCCCGGCTACGATCTAATCAAACGAATATCGTCCGTATCACCTGCTGAGCACGTCAATGAAGCCAAGCTCTGGAAGATCAACCAACTCCGTCAATCTCGTTTTGTGAAAATCATCAGCTTCATCGAGCTCCCTTGCCACGTCAAGACAAGAGTATCGTCAACTGGACGATCGCGCGTCAAATTTCCGTCCTAGAGCGAGTTCGGAATCGCAAGCAATAGTTTCTCTCACGTGCTCACCGCCAAAGTCAATGACCGCCCGTTGCATCCAGCGCACGAACTGAATCACAACAAACGCCCTCACCCTACGCACCGGTGTTCTATATTATCCCCATTAAAAGTGAATCACCGACGAGAGATCTAAGGCAACGGATGTGGAACCTGGTCAACAAAGCAGCTACCCGTTGGCGCCCACGAATTATTAACCTCCACAAGGAAACCCTTCTACAGACGATCATAATTATCATGAGCCGCGCCGGATTACGAAGTAAGACGTATACCCCTTAAGACGCTTCCACGTCATTCCACCACGCGACGGCCACGTCAAACGAGGAGACGCAACCGCCGAACTGCCTCTCCCCTCCCCGGAGCATCTCTTCGTCCCGGCCTATCCACTTTCTTCACTCTATAAAAGGAACGAATGTAGAAGAAAGAAAGGGATGTTGTTTTTTATCAAAATTGGTTACGTTGGTTCCGTTTTACCCTGTGTTTCATCGTTTCTCTCTTGTGTCTCTGCCATTCTCCTTTCCGCAAGCCTCTCTCCGATTCTATCCTCCTATCTGTTCTCCCCCCATTTCTGTCCTCTTTCATCCACTTCAAACCGGACGCAATACGAGGATTATCTGGGTCATTTGATGCAGTCCAACGGCTTCACTTCTCCTCCATTCAAGGTAATCGTCCTTTCAATTCTCGTGATAAGGTTCGAAACTACTGAATATCTTAAGTCCAACAATGGCTTCTCCTACTTTCCGTTGCAAAACTGTTATCCGAGGTTTCTCTTAAATATTACCCTCTTTTATATTTAGAATAGCCGTATATTATAATTAATATCCTCAGCCCTTCCGCTCCATCGTTCTTGTCTCTATTCGCTTCAGCGTTTTCCTCTCTTTATATCACCCGACCTACTATAATCTTCTATATATATATATATATATATATATATATATATATATATATATATATATATATATATATCTCATCACCGTTTTCTCTCCTATCTGCTATCCGCCTCATCTTTCTCACTCGAAAACCACCCCACCCATCTTCTCTTCATATTCTCCTTCTTGATTACCTCTTCTTTCGTCTATCTACCACATTAACTCCACTATCATCACTATCTAAAGTAATTATTATATAATCTCCACTCTTTAATTCTCTATTTAATAATCTCTACCCTAACTCCCTTAATATCAATTTATATTCCCTAATTCATTATCCTCCTTTCTATTTCTCTTATTTCCTCATTATCTTTCTACCATATCTCATCTGATTTTCTACTTAGCTCTTTCAGTGATATCACTTCATAGGTCCTCCCCTCATATGTAGGATTTAGATACATTTTCTAAAATATCCCACATCACCCGCTAAAACACGTGCAGTCCAAAAAAGTTTATAAACAAGGGAAGAAGAAAGGGAAAGATAGATACATGCACGCGAGCTCGGAGTAAGGTTGACCGTGGCGAGACGAAGTCCTCAAGTGGTGTAGCAAAAATTGGCATCCTTCGTCTTCGCTTGTCGTGGAGGCTAGACACGCGTGGGTGTCAGCTCTTCCTGTGCCATGATGTTGTGCCTTGGTGGCAACGGGGGTCATACACCACCATCATCCTTTTTGACTCGGCCCTCCTTGTGGGCCTAGTCTCTATATGCCCTGCTCTTGTACCACCATGACCGAGCAGTCTAGCTCAATGTGATCGAGCCTTGAGCAATTAGCACATGGTGATGCTTCTTGTAGCAAGACGGGCGCAAGACCTTCATAACCATTCTGGATGATAAGTCGATCCAGTAGAAGGTTCCAAACCTCCACCATTTTCTCAATCTTTTCTAGGAGCATGCATGTCTCCGGTGATTTGGCATCAATAAATTGTACTTTCGGCATTATACCTCTTCTAAATGGTTTTGCCTCATTATGGTGGCTATTCTTTGCCTTTGTCTCGATCAATTCTATCATTTTGTCTTTGCATTTTCTCATGGAGGTGTCGTGACAAAGCAAGACTGCAAGGTCGTTCAATACACGTGGACTCGCGTAAAAAATTATTCCAAATTCACTAATTTTAAATATTAATCACAAAAAAGGAGTATAGTGGTAAATAAGGGTCAAATCCACCGAGAATTAAGGTAATTTTGATGTATTCTTTGACATTTGATCAAATTAGAGGATGAAGTGAGGTGAAAAATTAGGAATGTTGATATTTTAGAAAGATAACTTGAAAACAAATCCACGTAATTCAAAAATCACAGAATTTGGATCAAGATTCGCGAAGAAATAGACGAGCGAATTAGGTAGAAATTTTTTAACTAAAAGATAGCAAAAAAACACAAATTAAAATAAAAATTAACCTAATATAAAATTCTAAATTACAATATAATGATACATGACAAAAAATTATGAGGAAAACATATAATCTCTTCCGAGATAGCGCTCAAAATGATCCAATTGATAGTCAGATCAAAAGCTTTTTATCCCTCGATTTCAAAGACAATCATCAGCATTCAACAGGCGAATTCTCCCGATTCTTTTGACAAAATCTCACTTTCAACCTCTCCTTCGACACAGAAATGAGTCTAGAAGAAGAAGAAGAAGAAGAAGAAGAAGAAGAAGATAGCAAGAGATTCAAGGATTAAGATGTCAAAACAATTCGATAGCTCCAAACATCCATAAATACACTTTTTGATGAAGAACATGGGTATAAATACGCAAATTTAGGCATAACAGTCCAATTTGGCTTTTAATCTTTGATCAAAAGCTCTGATGAAACTCTTGGATGCGTATTGTTATAGTTCAGTCGTATCCGTTTGACCGGTGAGATTTTGCCATGTCGCGCGTGAAGAAGAAATGCGTGAAACGCTCGCCGTCTTATCTTGATCTGACGATCCCAATGCATCCACGTGTCCATCAAGCAGTTTTAATCTCATTTAATCTCAGCCGTTATAACTCCTCAAATTAACAACTAAGATTAAAATGTTATAAAATGAATCATCACCCAATAGGAGCGCACCACATACCCCCTCACTTATGTGACGATCGACAATCACGATTTGCATCGCTCGATCAAACGCTCTGCATCCTGCCACATCACTTGAACAATAAAATAAATGAACATAGTCCCACATGACTAAAATCAAGTGTTTTAATGCATATATAAGGTGGGCGTAATTAGGGAGTTAGCGTAAATCCTAAACAGGATGCTTTATCTCACTAATTACACACATGCACACACGTGCACACACGTGCACACACGCACACACACACGCACATGCCCCACGCGCACACGCGCACACACGTACACGTGCACACATGTGCACACACATATGCATGTTCATATGCCACCACATGGCGTTGCCATTTTCAAAATATAACTACAAATTAATCCAAATTTCTCTTATTTGATTACAAGTCTAATAATCTTTCATTTTAAAAATTCAAATTTAATAAATAACTTTTCTATGGTTTCTTAATTTTTTTCTACAAAAGAATACATTTTTATTTCAAAAATACACTAATTTCTCTTAGAAATTAAAACTTACAAAAAAATAAATGAGTATAAAAAAGTATTTTCTCTTATTATTTAACATTAAAACCCAATTATAATCTCAAATATAGATGGGAATAATCTACTCTAAAATATATTCTTTAAACTGCATAATTATCCCTAAAATAGTGCATTTTGATATTATAACTTAAAATTACATTAAATGTTAGATATACACTCAAAGTATGATAAAATGCATAAAAATGGAATGTATTGTACCGTAAGTTGCATTAATAAGTGTATAATTGCATTTTAAAATTGCATGTTTCCTATCTTATGCGTCTAACCCATCATAGAATATTTACATAAGTTCATGTTTAGACACTCCATTATGAGTACACTCCCTAATGAGGTCTTCAAGTCTTTCCTAGGCTTCATGAAATATTTCACTCGGGCCTTCAATAAACTCGCCAAAAAATATTTTATAAGAAATTTTTCCTCCATCTGAATCCAACTGGTGAACTCTTTTCTTAACTTTAAAAACCAATTCTTAGCTCGATCTCTAAGGGTAGTGGGAAAGACTTTCATTAAAATTACATCTACCAATCATTATGTATTTGATTAATTTTGCATACTTGGCTAAGCTCGTCTACATGTCTATAAGGATCCTCAGAAGGTTTACCACGGAAGATGGGTAACATACTCATTATATGGGAATTTGTCCTAAAATTTGTACCTATATTAAGAGGCACAAGAATACAAGTGACAAGTATACAGAGGACGGGCCTAGCGTAGTGATGTAGGATATTTCAAAATGATGATATGTAGGAATATGATGATGTAAGTATGGAGAAGTGAGGGAGAAATGAGTGAGATACAATATGAATATCTATTGATATTAAAATATGGAATAATCCTACAACTTAGGGAGGACCTATGAATGATATCACTATGAATAGGAGTTATAAATCAGTGAGGTTATAGTGTAGAATAATTCAGAAATAGGAAGATAACAGTGATGACGATGGTTATGAATGCGTGGAAAAGATAGGGTATTAAAGATGATATTTATATTTTAATGAATAAGAATGGTTCTTATATTAATTATGTAATGTGGAGAGGAAATATTATTGATAATAAGAAAGTTTAGAATTATATATCAATGAGTATATAGAGGAAGAAGGATGCAAAAAGAAGAATTATAGATAAGAAAGAAGAGAATACTTGGAGAAGATAGAATGGATGATAAGAGAGTATAGAATAGAGATTATAAATAGGAAGTAGAGAATGGAGGATATATAATAGATAATATAAATAGTGAATATAGAATGGATGATATAAAATAGCGGCTATAGAAGAGATAATATAAAATAGAGGGTATATAATAAAGAAGACATGGATAGACGGTAATAAAGAAGTAATGAATATGAAGAGTAATACATATATATATATATATATTAGAATGGTAAGATAAGGAAATATTTAAGCCAACTCTCAGATAACAGCCACGCAACAAATAATTAGGTAGAGAATTTTGTTTTGGTCAACGTTGGACTTACGAATGATAAGAGGGGAACTATTAAACACCGTGAAGAGAAAGTGAGGATGATTACCTGATTGAGACAAGAAGACGATGCTCCTGAAGTCGTTAAATAGTAGAAGATCTCCTCGGTGAGTCTCTGATAGGAAATGGTTGAAAGTGAAAGAACGGAAGGGAGAAAAGAAGGAGGGGTAGAACTCGGAGGGAGAGATTGCGGGAGAAGAACAAGAATTCACAGGAACACATGTGTATTTGTAACAAAGAAAAAGTGATTCATTCTTCATAACAACAACTGTCTTCTTTGTCTTACAATTTTCCATTTTATCGAAGTAGATAGAAAGAGGATTGGATGATATGACGCGTCGCAGTGTTTCCACCGCGCGTGGACAGTTACGCCAGCTCAGGTAAGTTTTTTTTGTGTTTTGAAGAATCCATGAGGGCCGTCAGATGAGTTCTAAATGTGTGGTGATCATGACGATCGTGGGATCGTCACATTGTGTTCTTAGAGTTGGAGTGAGCTCTGTCTTTGAGTTTCTATCACAATGTGTATGTGGGATCGTCACAATGAGCTTTGTCTTTGAAGTTCTCTATCGGACAGGTGGGCGTTGTGGAAAGCCTCCATTTGAGACGTTTGTGTCTCGCGGTCTGATTGCGTCTGGGATGTTCCATTAGCTACTTGTCATCAGAGCGAGGCAATGGAGGGAATTTTGTAGACCCTTGATCAGTGAGTATGCATGCTAGATGAGGTGCTTTCACGGGTGATAAGGAGTCACCCGGCTTTGAGTTTGTTCCTCGTCTTCATGTGAATCACCATGGTAGGTAGAGAGAGGGCAGAGACAGGTGATGCTCATCTGCTTCGTCAGGGAGGGACTTATTCTTGTGATTGTCCTCTTTAGGGGCAGTCCACGATCTTCTCTTATGAGGGTGGCCACACGTGGAAGTTTGATAACATGCATTTATAACTTGAATTCTTATCTTAATTAACTCATATTCTTGCTTATTTTATGTGAATATGATGCATGTTATCATACTTTTTAGGAATTTTCTCCATTGACATGTCATTTCACTAAAGTTGATATTTATGCATAAATTAGGGATAATTTCATGCTTAATAGATGATTAATCTTTTGTTTAAATTAATAGAAGTTAATCTCTGTTATGGAATGAGTTTTGACTTTAGTAAATGTTTGGAAGAATGATTTTAGGATGAATTTATGATTTAAAATGTTTAATGAGAAATGATTTAAGTAAATTATAAGTCATCTTGATTTCTTCTTTCTAAATATGTTTTAAATGACATAATATTAAAAAGGAAAGAATTTATGATCCAATGGAGAAAATTTCAATTAAAAAGAGAGTTGTATTTTGAGAAATATTAATTTATGAAGTTTTAGCCTTTTTTCTGAATTTTATCTGATTTTTTAAATGAATTTTTTGATTAATTTCCCTCTTAAAATCGCGAAAAAAGGGGAGGGCATTTTGGTCCACAGGCCCCGTAAGCTGACGTGGCAAGGCAGTGACGTGGCGAGGCGGCGACGTGGCACGCGGGACCACCGGCGGATGCGACGTGGCGCTGAGGCCACGTGGCACGGCCGCGGATGGCCCACGTGGCGCATAGGTGACACGTGTACGCGTGTCATATATATTATAATATACATAGGTTATCGTACATATAAGCCTATTCTTAGAACTGGCTATTTCCTATAATTCTCCCCCCTATTTAACCGCGATAAACGCAGCATTTTCTCCGTGTGGGACAATGTTCCCACACGGTTTCTCTTTTGCAGGTACGTGGACGCACGACGGTCGTTGGATTCAATAAGAACGGCGGAAATCAAGACACGTGTCAGTCAGGGCGGCGACCAATGAAAATGGAATCTCTCCCGCCTAATAAGACAAAATTGTCTTTCTTCCGGTTAACTCGATGCACGCCAGTCGAGGAGGCGGCAGCCAATAAAAAAAAGATGGAGTTTTCTCCCGCCTAATAGGACAAATGCATTTAATGCTTTCTTTTTTTCAGGAGTAACGGTCGAGGCGACGTGGACCAATGAGAAAAAATAACGCTTTTTCCCCGCCTAATAGGACAAAATTGATGGTCAAAGCTCTTGTGACGCATTAATTGCGCCGCAATCTGCTGCATTAAATGCACGAAACCGCGTGCATTAAATGCAACGCGGTTTCAACTGTGCCTCTCGACGTGGCCGCTCCGGATTCCCTGAAAGCGAATTTGATGACGCAGCCACGTCACCGATACCTGCATTTAATATATTAAGTTATTTTTTTGAACAGGTGTCTTTTCTTACCTGACGCCACGTGGAGGCTTGAGAGCGCCGGATCCTCATCGCGATAGTCCCCGATCGGACGGCTAACGGTGGACGCGCCTCACGATCAGAGCTTAACTAGATCACGCGATCATGACCGTTCCCTCAACTGAAGAGCATCGGACGGCTACGACGAGTCGTGGAAGAACTCCACGATCGCGGCCCGATCGAGCCGCGATCACACTCCATTCGTTGTGGAATCGATTCCACGACTATCGATCGGAATCTTATTGAGGATCTGGAGCACGATCGACGCCTGATCGTGGTACGATCGTGGTCGATCGTGATCGACTGCGGCGATAATCGTGGCTACAATGAAGCAAAATCGTGGCCAATCCTGGAGCTACGACGTCGACCCAAGGAACCGCTCCCACGACCCTTGCAAATCGCCGCCACGACCGCTCCAATGACCCACGAACTCGGACCAATTTCCCTCTTTAAAAGCATGTATTTCCCTTCTTTGTTCTTCAACTTTTGATCAACTCGTGAAAAAATTAAGCGAGTTTCGAGGAAGGTCTTAAGTTCTCGTGATCCTCTGCTTCCAAGAGTGTAGAGACGCAGCCATTGAAGCATGATAATCACGATTTCATCTCTTGATTTCATCCAATTTTCCCCTTGAATTCCGAACGTCCACGAGGAAGAATCCGAGCAAATTCGCTTCAATCCACGAGAATTGAGGCCCCATTCTTGCGGCAATCGGGTTATTAGTGAGGTTTGATCGATCATCAAGAGGTAATTTGTATTTTTATTAGGTTTAGATCTTTAATTTTGTAAGTTACTTCATAGTGTTCTTCATTTTCCCCAATTTTAGGTCTGAAAAGTCTCTGATTTTGAAAATAAGATATCTCTCTTATTATAATTCCAAATCACTTCATTTTGGTTTCATTGGATTTCTCTTTTCATCAGCTTTCCGTGGATAGCAAATTCATCAAATTCCGAGTTCATTTGACCCTTCAATTTGACGTTTGACCAAGGACTGTTCATCTTTCATCAGAAGTCAAACGTTGACTTTCCAGGTCAATTACTTTTTATTGACAAATCAGAATTTGATAATTTCGGTCTTGTTGGATTCCTCTGGTTCTTAGATTTCCGTTGACATATAAATTGCAAGATTTGGATTTCATTTGGTCATTCAATTTGAAGATTTCCTCTGAGGTATTAATTTCGGGGATTTTCTGATAGTTGATTTTCAATAATTCATAATAAATCCATTTCTTATCCAAAAATTACGAATTATATATCAATAAATTCCATTTTCTCTCTCGTTTCTAAATATCTAATTTTCGTAATCTTTTGACTCTATTTGATTCTCTGATTTTGCAGAACACCTACTGCTGGTCAAAGTCAATGCTTTGACTTTAACTTTTGACTTTTCTCTGTTAAATCCGAGATTTCAATTCTTAAAACTTCTTATTTACCTTATTTATATCATTTCCATATCTTACATCTTATTTTCTCTTATTTAAATCTCCTTTTAAACCTAAGTTTGACCAAGTCAACTCTGTGATTAAAGTCAACCCTGCTCTCTGTGGATCGACCCGATAGTTACCCAATACTTGATTATTATATCTTGTCTTTGTGAGTTCGGTTTTATTAATTTTTTTTTACCATCGTCTTTGTGTTTTAACGACGCACGAAAACGACGCGTCAAAGTTCATGATAGTTTTCTGTGGAGGCCTTCATGTGTCGTTAAGGCCTCTGTGGTGGCCGAGAGTTGAGAGGAGAAGACTCATCAATTTTGTGCTTGCCATTAACCATGATTTCTTCATTTTCTTTAGCTATCAGTTTAGTCTTCAGGATTCATAGAAACCGTGAAGTTTTGCTCGACATAGCTGTATCCCTTATAACATGCATTTATAGCTTAAATTCTTACCCTATTTAACTCATATTCATGCTTATTTTATGTGAATATGATGATGGTATGTCATTTCACTAAAGTCTATATTTATGCATAACTTAGGGTTCATTTTATGCTTGATTGATGATGAATCTTCTTGCAATATTAAAATAATATTAATTACATATTTCCCTGATGTACTTTGACTTTAGGAGATGATTTAAAGAATTAATTCCAAGGAAATAATGAGTGGATGATTTAAAGAAAGAATTTCTAATGAAAGACTAGATATTATTTTCAATACATCTCATTTTCTTGTTTTTAATTATACTTTAATGGCATAATATTAAAAAGAAAAGAAATTGAGATCCACTGGAGAAAATTTGGATTAAAAAGGAGTTGTATATTTAAAGTTATGAATTTCTAAAGTTTCTACCATTTTTCGGATTTTTAATTTGATTTTGATTGAAATTTTTAAGGATTTTTCTTACCTAAAATTGTTAAAAAGGGGTTTTTTATTCCACAGACCCCGCGGAGCTGACGTGGCACTGACGCTGATGTGGTGCACGGAGCTGACGTGGTGCGCGGGACCAGCGCGGATGCGACGGGGCACTGAGGCCACGTGGTAGGGCGTCGCATGGCCCACGCGAGGCGCAGGTGTTGCGGACAGATGGCAGGAGGCCATGCGGGTCCACACGGACGCCCGTCAGGGGCGCCCCGTGGCAAGTGGAGAGGTCGGCAGGTGGAGGGCCCACGGGTTAGTGGGCCTTGGTTATAAGATTGGGGCGGTAACGCATTTGCGTTACGCCGCCCCACCCTATATACTCATAAACTCCACCTATTTTCTCCGTTTGGGACTATGTTCCGTAGAGTCTTATTTTGCAAGTGACGTGGATGAATCGCAGGGGTTGGCTCCGATTGCTAAGCGTCGATCGCGTGGACCCAAGTCCATGCGATCTTCATCAGAACACGTGCGTAAATGAACATTTAAGTGACGGATATCGGTGACTCATATGCTGACACATGGAGGCATCCGGAGCGTCCAATCTTCATTGTGGATTGACTGTCATGGATTGCAATCGTGATCTTCATCGGGAGGCATTGATACCTGATCAAATCGGACGTCTGAAGGTGCGCGGAGGATTTCCATGCGATCGCGGCTCGATCGCCATGCGATCGTGGCTTGATTGAGCCGCGATCGTGGCTCATCCATGGTGCAATCGTGGGACACAATCACCTCCCCTTGGTGGGCCACGATTCTCATGAACTTGTGACCACCAATCCGCATCTATTCCCGGATCAAACGGCCGAGGATTTTGGGCGAAAATCCATTTTAAAAACTGATGTATTCCTTCTTATTTCTTAACTCTTGATTGAATCGTGAAGGAATTAAGCAATTTGAAAGAAAGATCTTGAGTTCTTCGTGCTCCCCCCACGTTTAGACTCGATTGCGATCAAAATCGGAGCGGGATTGATCACGAATTCCATCAGATTTCGTCGAATTTTCCCCTTGAACGCTGAACGTCCGCGAGGAAGAACTCAAGCCAAACTCGCTTCAATCCGAGTGAATTGAAGCCCCATTCTTGCGGCAATCAGGTTAGTAGTGAGATTCGATCAATTACCAGGTGGTAATTTGAGTTCTAATTAGGTTTAGATCTTTAATTTTGCATTTTAGTTCTTAGTGTTCTTCAAATTTGTTCAATTTTAGTCCGAAATTTTGCTGATTTTGAAAATAGGATATCTCTCTGATTATAATTCCAAATCACTTGATTTTGGTTTCATTGGATTCCTTGGTTCATCAGCTTTCCGTGGATATAAAATTCGTTAAATTCTGAGTTCATTGACCCTTCAATTTAACGTTTGACCAAGCACTGTTCATTTTCAATCCGAATTTGAACGTTGACTTTCGGGGTCAATTACTTTCAAAATATAAATCAGAATTTGATCATTTTGGTCTCTTTAGAATCTTCTAGTCTTAGATTTCTATTGATATATAAATTGAAATATTTGGATATCAGTTGGCCGGTCAATTTGAAGATTTTCTTTGAAGTGTTCATTTCAGGAATTTTCTGATATTTGATTTTCAATGATTCATAGCAAATCCATTTCTTATCGAAAAATCACGAATTCTATATCAATAAATTCCATTTTCTCTCTAGTTTCCAAATATATAATTTTCGTAATCTTCTGATATCTTTTGGTTCTCAGATTTTACAGAACTCTGACTTTTGGTCAAAGTCAATGCTTTGACTTTGACTTTTGACTTTTCTCTGTCAAATCCGAGATCTTAAATCTTAAAAGTTCTTATTTAGTCTATTTATATCATTTATATTCATAACATCTCATCTTTACTTCTTTAAAACCTTTTTTAAACCTAAGTTTGACCAAGTTAACTCTGCAATTAAAGTCAACCTTGTTCTCTGTGGATCGACCCGATACTTGCACTTTACTTGATTTTTTATCTTTATCTTTGTGAGTTCGGTTTTATAAATTTTTTTTTACCAACGTTTGTGTGTTTTAACGACCGCACAAAACGCTTCCTCAATCCCTATTTATCTTGAAGAGGTCGTGATTGTGATCTTCCTCATTTATGAAGTTGACTTCACTTGGACTCCATATCATTGATGAGGAAGATGATCTGCGTGTCTTCAGTACTGTCATGATGATCTTGAGATGGTCTTGATACTTGAGTTTCTTTCATCTTCTTCAATTGTGAAAGTCGTATTTCAACAGAGGATAATCTTCTTTGTTGGAGTTTCCCTTATGATGACTTTCATCATATAAGCTGTCTTCATTTTGTCTTGAAGACAAAAGTGCTCGATCTTCATAAGTGCTTGATCAGTGGAGGATCTTCATAAGTGGATTTTCATAAGTGCTTGATCAGTCTTGATTCTATGTGTAATCATGCATGACTTTGTCTTGAAGTAGACCCACAAGTAATAATATTATTTAGATCTCCTATAATTCTATCTAAAGGTGGTTTTCAAAGAAGGAAGGGAGTGTAATAACAAAGGTGTTCCTAATGATTTTCTTTCTTGAGATCATTAATTATACAAGGTACCTATGATATAGTGGATATGGCTTGGAAATTAAGGATCCTATACCAAGGTAAGGGTGGTTGACTTGGTCCATTCAAGGAATTCTAAGTATCTAAGAATAAGGATTTAATTTATTTTGACCAAGTCAATCTTTAGATCAGTATATAATTGGAGGAGGAGGGAAGATAATTCCATTTTGATCTACACTCTCTTTCAATGTTTTAGAGAGGTCTTCTTCCTTCATTTCATGAGTGGTGAGTTTCTCAAACTTATGAATAAGGAGGAGTATGTCATTTTGTTGCTGTTGAGAATGATTTCTCTTCCTTAAGTCATATCTAGGTTCACTTAGAACCCTTGTGTTCATGTGATGAGATAATTCTCCATCACGTAGTCACTAACACATTGTCTAGCGTTTCCCTCATCATTCCAGGCCATTTCTATGAGCTCTATAGTTGAAGAAGATTGATAACATACAATCTTAACATGTAATTACATGATTATTAATGCAAATTAAGGCATAAAACATTCCATTTTTATGCATGTTATCATACTTTGAGTGCATATCTATCATTTCATCTCAAAATTATCTCAAAATGTACTATTTTAGGGATAATTATGCATTTTTAAGAATATATTTGTAAAGTAGATTATTCCCATCGATATTTGAGATTATAATTGGGTTTTAATGCTAACTAATAAGAAAAAATACTTTTTATATACTCATTTATGAGAAGTGAGTGTATTTTTGAAATTAAAATATATTCTCTTGTTATTCAAATAATTCAATTTATAATGATAGATAATTTAATTTCTGATCCAATGAAACAAATTTGGATTAATTTGGAGTTATATTTTAATAGATATAGATTTTCTAATTTTTTTAGGGATTTTTAGATTTTTTCTGAATGTAAAATTGATTTATTTAATTTCAATTCAATTTTATTTTTTGCATAGGTGACATGGCAGCACGTGGCAGCACGTGGAGCGTCCGATCACACGATTAAATTGCAGTTGTCAATCGTCACTTAAAGGTGATGTGGCAGCATGTGGAGCATCCGATCGCGCAATTGAATCGTGATCGTCGATCGTCACTTAAAGGCATAGGTACTTGTCGCAACTCTATTCATCAACGACTCATTTTTAGAATGACTTAATATCAGTTGTTGATCTAAGGAGTTATAATGGATGAGATTAAAATCGGCGAAAATGCATTCGAAGCGTCAGATCAAGATCCAACGGATGGTGCTTCAAGCGTTACTTCTAAAGTGCACGACATGGAGAAATCTCGACGTCCTATCTTCGATCCAACGGCCACGACTTAACCGTAACGATTCATATCTCTGCATTTCATCAGAGCCGTTGTTTGAAGAATAAATACTCCATCCGATGGTTATGCCCAAATTTTCTATAAATTGAGATGTTCTTCGACATTATAATGCATTCTTGGATGTTTTCGAATAATCGAACTATCTAGACATCACCATCCTTGAATCTCTCACTTCCAATTGCTTCTAGACTCATTTCCATGTTGAAGAAGTGGTTGATAACATGCTATTTATGCATGTAATTACATAATTATTAATGCAAATGAATGCATTAATCATTACAAATATATGCATGTTATCATATTTTAAGCATGTTTCTATCACTTTTTGTAAATTCATGTTATGATCTAAAAATATATTAGATCCTAAATTACATGCATTATTATGCATATATTAAACACTAAATTATGGATTATTATGCATAATTAAACATTTCAATCTTTAATCCTAATTAAATTTATGATCATAATCATGTTTTAAGGATGAAAATATAAGAGAAAAGACTTTTATTGACATATATGTGTATTTATGAATTTATTTTATAAGATACATAAATGTATTAAATTAACTAAAATTAATTATCTTATTATTTTAATAATTTGACTTTTTATAATGATAGATTATTCAATTCTGAATCCAACAAAATAAATTTGACTTAATTTGGAGTTATATTCTGAAAGTTATGATTTTTCCAATTTTTAGGAATTTTCTGGAATTTTTCTGAATTTATTTCTGATTTATTTTCGATTTTAAATATTTAAACTAATTAAATAAATGCAAAAAAAGGGGGTATATTTTGCGCGTGTACACGTGGACGCGACTTGGCACTCGGGGCCACGTGGCTCTGCCACGTGGACAACGCGCAACGGCGCCAATTGATAAGTCTGAATCAGGATGTAAATCCTATATCATTGTTATGGTTTAATCCGACTTATGCAACTATATTATCTTCTAATATATTTCTTTTTCCCTTAATTCCTATCCTCCAAAAGTATAGTTCAAAGAGGGGTCGAACCCTAGAGAGGTCAATTCTAATCTTTCTCTGCTTATACTCAATCTTCTCCTCACACTTTCACCATCACATATCATTCACTGTCATTTTCATTTATCACTTGATCCCTTAAAACATCTACTGAAGATCTGAACAATTGAAAATTTATTTAAGTTTCTTTCCCTCTTTCTGTCCTATGTACGATTATGAATCTTAATCGGATATCTTCAATTGTCTCAACTCACTTTGTTTTTATATTTCTATCACTTCCTTTCTCACAGAAATGTCAATGTTTATATTTTCTTGATTTATTTATTTATGATAGGTAAACTCCATACAAAAGAGTTATTAGTCCTAATATGAGTCTAATATATTGACTTATCAACCTTTAGACATTTTCTAAAGTTATTGAATCAGATGAGAATGTTTCGTTTCAAGACTTAGCTCCAAATCATTCAATATTGAAAACACTCTTCTACATAATCCTCTGATAAATCGAATTTTATCTACTACTGACTCTATAGATTTCTATTTCGGTCACTTTCTCATCTAAACAGAAAGATCTAATGGTAAAAACAATTCATGTCCAACTAATTTGTGTCAACTCCAACACTAATGAAAATCTTTTACCTATATCCACTGCGACAGAATTAAAGAAAAGAACAGATCATGAAACAAACATCAACCTTCTTTAATCGGTCACCTCTAGTCTAAAATAACTTCCTATCTCACTACTGAAAAGGAAATATGATGAGAGAAATGCTTTAACTAGAGACTAAAATTTATCAATCACCTCGGTTCATGTTTCCTAAAATAGGATTACTGGAATCAGATTTGTAAAACACTTCTAACCTCTGAATCACTAAAACAACTAATTGATTCAACTAAAGAAACTCGTAAGAAGAAAAAAAACAAGAAAAAAAAATAAACTTCAATTAGGTTTGAAGCATCGAAGTAATGCCTAACCACTTGGAGTGAGTTTGATCCTCACTTTGAAAGCTTCTCAAACCGCTTTTTGGCTCTTCCTCCCGCTGTGTCCCCCTGGCCGATCGTCGTCGGGCGAGAAATCAAGAACGAGTCTTCCTCTTCCGCTTCCATCCTTTTTAACCTAACTGACCCATGCTTCGAGGTTATGCGGGTTAGTTAGGTTCCTAATGCTTGTTGCTCTGCACTCTCACTGTGCTCCAATCGCGTCTTGCAGGTAATTTCTGATCACCATTGGTGTTGATACGCTTCCGTGAAAAGCGCCAGGTATATGCGCTTTACCCCTCTGTACGTGTTGCATTATATGCAACGTCGTGCTTCCACTCGCCATTGGTTGAAGCTGTCGTCCTATAAATCCATTGGTTGTGTTGTACTTTCATGAAAAGCGCCAGGTACACGCGCTTTATCCCTCTGTACTTGTTGCATTATATGCAACGCCGTGCTTCCACTCACCATTGGTTGAAGCCGTCTGCATACAAATCCTGCACATATACTAAGAAGCCATCAAATCGGACGAGCCCATTAAGGGTTTTAGTTTAAAAAGCTTCCTTAACGAACAAAAATTCCAAAAATTGTAAGGAATTTATTTTAGCATTTAAGGAAAAAACAGAGAATTCAGCACATGTACAAAACTTTCTTAATGATTGTAAAAAAATGTTTTTTTTCTTCATTTATCTCAAGAATATTTAGTTTGGCAAAATCATATGATAACATGCAATAATCATGAATGATATTGATTTTTTTAACTATTTTATCACAATGATGAGCATATTTTCTTGCTCTATTTTGCATGTTATCACCTGTTACTCGTATTCATGCACCTTTAGCTAGAAATGTGAATTTTAGGATAGATTCGCATGTGATGAGTATGTTACCTATCTTCCATGGTAAACCTTCTGAGGATCCTTATAGACATGTCGACGAGCTTAGTCAAGTATGTGAGATTAATCAGATTCATAATGTGTCGGCAGATGTAATGAAGATGAAACTCTTTCCCGCCACCCTTAGAGATAGAGCTAAGGATTGGTTTCTTAAGTTAGGAAAGGAGTTCACTTCTTGGACCGAGATGGAGGAGGAATTTCTTAGGAAATATTAGTCCGTAGGAAAGACCACCTCTGTTAAAAACGCAATGCGTGAGTTTACCCAAGGACCAAGTGAGACATTCCACGAAGCTTGGGAGAGACTTAGAGACCTCACTAGAGAGTGCCCTCACCATGGAGTGTCTAACCATGAGCTTACACAGATATTTTATGATGGGTTAGGCCCGCAAGATAGATATCTTTTGGATGCAGCTAGCGGTGGCACCTTCATGAGCAAGTTTGAAGATGAAGCAATGGATTTGATTGAGACTGTGGCAGAGAATAGCCACCACAACGCGGCAAAACCATTCGGAAGAGGTGCAATGCCGAAGGGAGGATTGATCGACACAAAGTCGGTAGAGACGGGCATGCTCTAGAGAAGATCGACAAGATGGCGAAGGTTCAGAATCTACTATTAGATCGGTTCCACATCTGCAACGGATCTGAAGGACTTGCACCCGTAGCTCTACAAGAAGCGTCGCCATGCGCCCATTGCTCACGCCTTGATCACGTCGAGATGGATTGTCCTATCATGGCAATTCAAGAGCAGGGCATGTATCGACAAGGCCCATCAGGAGGACAATTTCAACAGGGACGACTGAACATACCAAATTATCAAGGTACATATCCAACTTATTTAAATAACCCTATTTATAATAATCCTATGCAATAGCAGCAAAGATTTAGGAGGAACACGGATCAGATGTAACCTCCATATAGTACCGGTCAGCAACAAAATTCGCAACAGCAACCCTACGCGAATGCAAATCTGATTCTGGGTGCGCTCTCTCAGTTGATGGAGCAAATGAACAGGATGAACTCGCACGTAGATGAGATACAGGATTTCGTCAAGACGAACATCCCGACCTCGACTGATAATAAGAAGGGTAAGCAAGTTTCGTTTTCTGACCAATTACCATCGCAGGCCACTATCAACCCGAGGAATCAAGGTTCGTCGTCGTAGTTTCATTAAAGTTTCGTCTGGCTGAAGACATTAAACTTAGCACTCTTGGGAGGCACCCCAAGATTATCTTAGTGTTTTATTTAGTTTTTGTTTTGTAGTTTATATCAAATGTATATACATAGTTAGAGGAATCCACCTACAACAACAAGCAATTTGGAAAAATTCCAGAGACATGCGTCAAACACGCACAATGAGTTTTTCTAAACCTTTTTACTTCTCATTTCAATTTATAATCTTTTTCATGTAATGCATGATATTGTTGCCATCTTTTTATGCACATATTTATTTCATTGAGGGCAATGAAATATTTAAGTTGGGGGATGAGGACTTAGAAAAACTCAAAATTTTCAAAATTTTTCAAATTTACTATTTTAAAACTCCTATTTTTCAAATTTTTACCACTTTTAATACCTTAGAAGTCTTAACATTTAGAGATCCTATTCCTAGAGATGTAGAAGTGAGGGCCTCATAGCCCATGTGATTACATTTAGAGTAATAAAGCCAAGTGATCTGGAGAAACCATGGATTCTTTTTAGTGGTTGACTTCTTCGGGGTTGGGTATCTAACGGGCACCGAGGAAAATGAGTAATCAGAGGTTGAAGTGCTATTGGATTGAAAAAGAGAGATTTTGAGTGAAGTCCAAGCAAATTCCTATCCCCTACCTTACATCAGCCGAACCTATTTGGTGTGGGAATTCCTCGCTTCCGAACTTTCTCTTAGAAGAGTGCAATGTGCCATAATTTTTTATGCACCTATTCTATAGGCATTTAGTTATACCTTTTCCAAACCAGTCAATTAGACACCCAAATTTCAGTTTCACTTATTATAATTACACTCCCAAGTGATAAACATTTCCACCATCCATCTTCTTTATAATTTCCCTTACAAGCAAAGATTCCTTCATGTTACACTTCAAAAATTTTGAATACTCTCTTCCAACATCAAGACATCCTCCATATCCTTGTTTTATGCAAAGTCTTCAAATGTTATCTTCTTCTTCTCTAAGAAAGTTATAATATCCAAAAATAAGAAAGAAAAGTAGAAGAAAATGAAAAACAATATGAAATGAAGAAAAGAAGAAGACAAAAAGAAAAAAGGAAAGAAAATGAGGAGAAAAAGAAAGAGAGGAATAAAGAAAGTGAAAAGGAGAACCATATGGGAAAAATATCTTTACCATGTAAATACCTATCTCTACCATTTACTTCCATTCTATTTTCCACCATGTTTATATCAAGTATACCACTCCACACCATCTCTACCATTTTCTATCAATCCTTTTCTACCATCACCATCCACATCATTTGGGAGAATAATTAGACATCAGTGGTACCTTTCTTTGTATATAATATCCAATTTTTTTATATGCTGATTTTTGCTTTTAACCAAGTTATTCCTTTAGATATAGTGTCTTTTTACTCTTTCAGCTACCTTATAACGATGCATCCCAAAATAGGAAATCCTTTTGCAATGCACTCTTTAAAGGAGAAAGAAGAGTTGAGGGGAATTCTAATGCACCAAGTAGCCTCCAAATGAGTGAAAGAGTGATGTGAGAATTAGAGAGGTGAGGACTACATCTGCTCATGAGAGTGTGAGAATTTTTTCATTCCCATAGCATCAAACCTTAGATATGCTCACCTTGATTACACTTGAGTATTGACTCGACTATTAGCCGATGAGCACTACCCTAATATGCTCAAAGGAAGTTAACCTAGTTATGGAATCTAGATTACCATGGTCCACACTATGATGAAAAGTAATCACACATTAATACACTTCATTTCTTTAGTTGCAGGATCAAATGATGATAAGACTTTCAAGGGAGATTACCTAGTGAATTGCTAAGAGACTAGAAATTATTCAACTTGGGGGGTGTGATAACATGCTATTTATGCATGTAATTACATAATTATTAATGCAAATTAATGCATTAATCATTACAAATATATGCATGTTATCATCTTTTAAGCATGTTTCTATCATTTTGTGTAAATTCATGTTATGATCTAAAAATACACTAAATTATGGATTATTATGCATAATTAAACATTTCAATCTTTAATCCTAATTAAATTTATGATCATAATCATGTTTTAAGGATGAAAATATAAGAGAAAAGACTTTTTTTGACATTTATGTGTATTTATGAATTTATTTTATAAGATACATAAATGTATTAAATTAAATAAAATTAATTCTCTAATTATTTTAATCATTTGACTTTATATAATGATAGATTATTCAATTCTGAATCCAACAAAATAAATTTGACTTAATTTGGAGTTATATTTTGAAAGTTATGATTTTTCCAACTTTTAGGAATTTTCTGAAATTTTTCTGAATTTATTTCTGATTTATTTTTCGATTTTAAATATTTAAACTAATTAAATAAATGCAAAAAAAGGGGGTATATTTTGCGCGTGTACACGTGGACGCGACGTGGCACTCGGGGCCACGTGGCTCTGCCACGTGGACAACGCGCAGGCTCTTGCGTGGCGCGGATGTGACACGTGGATGCATATTTATATTTACATATATAGTTTAGTATAATCTATAGGTCTTCGATTATCGAAGATAAGTTTATTAGCCCTCTTATTTCACTCATCTTATATACCCATTGATTCCATTTGTTTTCTTCGGTGTGGGACTAAAAAAAACCTCTTTTCATTGATTTCAAGACGCGTGGCGTGCTATGGAGCGTCGGATTTAATCGCGATGAAATCGATGACGTCGATGCAGTGGACACGTGGTCCACGGGATCTCTAATCACACACGTGGTTAAAAGAGACTTTAAGTGAAATCATCTGAACCGTTCATCGTGAGTTATAACGGTTCAGATCGTTCGCAATCGATGGATCCTTCAAAGCATCGCGATCGTTGGATCAACATCCAACGGATGATCAAAGCTGTGACTTTCCTTCTTCAAGCGATGAGGACTAATCGCGACCCTTCATCAGAGATCGGACGATCACCGTTAATCACGTCATTTTGATTAACCGACGCGCGATCAGAGCCGTAGATCGTGATGAACCGCTTCATCCAACGGCTGAGCCCAAATCCGAATTCTTCAAAAGACGTTCTTCGCGACGAAGAACATGTTCGTGATTATTCATCAAATTCTCTCTGTGTAGAGCTTCAATTCGCGTGCCGTTTGTTTCATAGTGTTCTTGACTCATTTCCGCTTCAATTGAATGCTTGGAAATCAAACTTTGATCGAAAGAGAAGGAAGAAATCACATCTTGAACTCCAATTTTTGTCTTCGTCAATTCGGAATGAAAAGCCTTGCATCCGGCGATTAATAGGATCATTTCGAAGGCTACTTTGGGTTTAGGTTGCGTGATTTCATCTTAATCTTTCATCATTTCGTGTTAATTTTACTTTTAGCATCGTAGATTACTTTAATTTTAGTTTAAATTTTGGTTTTTAATCATTTTTGGAACAAAAATCTAACTTCAAACTTCGATTACTCTTCGAATTCTTATCCAAATTATCTGATTTTTGATTCCGTGGATTCGAAATTGAGTTCTCTTTCTTAATATACTAAAATGCCCAAGTTCTAATCTCAATTTATCGTCCGATTTGACCGAATTTCAAAGATATCTCTCAAATTTCCCTAATTCTCCGTGGATTCGACCCTTAATTACTATTATACTAATTAATTACGTTGATTAATCATAAATTGGTAAGATTAGGACTTTGTTTTGACACTTAGTCGTGTGCAGTCAACGACCATACGATTTAGTCTTGTTAGTGGTCGGAAGTGAGATTTTGTCGATAGAATAGGGAAAATTCGCCTCTTGAACGTTGATGACCATCTTCAAAATTGCATAATGAAAAGCCTTGAATCCGGCAATTAATTGGATCATTTTGATCACTATCTCGTGTTAGATTATGTGTTTTTCCCCTAATCTTTTATTCTGTATCATTAAATTGTAATTTAGGATCGTAGATTTAGTTAATTTTGGATTTCTTTCTCTTCAGGTTTAGAAATTTCTCTCTAATTTGCTCATTGATTTCTCCGCGAATCTTGATCCAAATTTTTTGATTTTTGATTCCGTGGATTTGATTTTGAGTTATCTTTATAAAAATATCAAAATCCCTGATTTCTCACATCAATTCATTGTTCAATTTGATCCAATTTTAAAAGATCTTTGAAATTTTTTCTTATTTCTCCGTGGATTCGACCCTTATTCGCCACTGTACTATATAATTAGTGATTTAATCTTAAAATTGGTGAGTTTAGTATTAATTTTGTCATGAATTAGTGTGTATTCAATGACCACATCAATTCGTTTTGTCAAAGACGCGGAAGAGGAGAGTGAATGCGAGGAGCGTTCAAAAAGATCTATGTGTAAAGGGTTATTCCTCGTTCTCCAGGTAGTCTGACGTCTCTTGGAAGGGTGGATCACACATATATATAAATATACAATATATAATTAGAAAAATATCAAATGATGGCAAACGATTGTATGTGAGCGTTGGTATCCGTGAGAGTTCTGCCTTCTCAACTCTAATTTGAAGAAGTGATTGTCCATAATCCATAGAAAAGGGAAAATCACTCGATCTCATCCAAATTGAGGATCTCAAAGATGAATTTCTACTTCGGATTGCTCAACGTAGGATCATTTGAGTTAATTTCAAGAGAGAAACTGAAAACCTGATTTTGACTGAGTCAAAATTGTCTAAATTTCTCCAAAATATGCCTAATTCCCTGGCAACGGCGATATTTGATGAGACAAGTTTGCTAGGTCCCTGAAAACACACGAATGAATGGCTAAACAATTGCCAAACTCATAAATTCAAAGCTTTGATTAAGAATTGAATAGTATAATGGAAAATAAGGGTCGAATCCACGGAGAACTAGGAAATTTTTTATGTATTCTATAAATTCAATCAAATCAGATGAAGAATTGAGGTGAAAAATTTAAGATTTTGTAGATTAGAAAGAAGACTCCATGAAAAATCCACAGAATCAAAAATCACTCGATTTGGATCAATATTTGCGGAGAAATCACGGAGTGAAATCTATATAGAGAATTCAATCTCAAAGAGGGAGAAAACAAAGAGAAATTATGAAATTTGACTAATCTATGATTTAAAATTGAAATCTAATCATATAGGAAGAAAGATTAGGGAGAAAACATGTAATCTAACCTGAAATCGTGTGTGAAATGATCCAATTCATCACCGGATCAAGGCTTTTCATTCCACATTTTGATAAATGAAAATCCGATGTTCAAGAGGAAAATTCTCTCAATTCTCTCAACGAAATCTCACTTTTAAACACTCTATGGATGTAGAAATTAGTCTAAAAGAGGAAGAAAGCAAGAGATTCAAGGATTGAGATGTCTAAATAATTCGATTGCTCAAAACATTCGACAATGCTTACATCGTCGAAGAACATGCAAATCTATAGGAAAAATTAGGCGTGACCGTTCAATGTGTCTCTTCATCTTCAATCAACAGCTCAAATGAAACGCTTGGATGCAAATCACCACCGTTAAGCCGTGTCAATTCGATCAAAAATGGAGCGCTCAGATTTCACCACGTCGCGCGTGAAGAAGAAGCGCCACGTAATGCCTACCATTTTATCTTCATCAAGTGCTCGAAATACGTCCACGTGTCCATGGGAGTCCATCAGGCACGTTTAATCTCAACCGTTATAACTCTTCAGATGAACGGCTAAGATTAAGTCGTTTCAAAATGAATAGTCACACAATCAGATGTCGTCGTGTACCCCTAGCTTTAAGTGAAGATTAATGGCTTTCATTAGATGCAACGATTGAATGCCTCCTGTTGCATCACATCACCTGCAGATAGGGTTCTCCGGTTTTCGGTGTCGGTATCGGTTTTTGTGAGAACCTAAACATATACCTAACTTCGGTTTGGTATCAATAACGGTATTTTTGGGTGTCAGTTTGGTTAAACCTATACTTTCAGTGATTTGTCATTTTAACTGAAAATAAATTGTATAAGGTTTTTATGACTCCATAATTTATATATTACAAATATATAAATATATGTTTCACAAACAAAAGATAATAGATTAAAACTTCTCAATAACAAATATACAATACATCAAGAATTTAAGATAAAAGTCCTAAATAGATAAATTTCAACTATCAAAAATATTTTCAAAAATAGTATAAACAAATATAGTTTTAGATAATCATCTCTCAAAAGTTTAAATATCAAAATCATCTCTCTCTCTATCTTTCTCTCTCTCCCTCTCCCTCTCGCTCACTCCCTCTCTCTCTCTCTCTCTCTCTCTCTCTCTCTCTCTCTCTCTCTCTCTCTCTCTCCTCCCGCCCTCCTTCATCTCTCTCCTGCCCTCCCTCGCTCTCTCTCTCTCTCCCTCCCTCGCTCTCTCCCGCCCTCCCTCCCTCCCTCTCTCTCTCCCGCCCTCCCTCCCCTCTCTCTGTCTCCCCCCTCCCTCCCTTTCTCCCTCTCTCTCGCCCTCCCTCCCTCTCTCTGTCTCTGATAACATGCTATATTTACATCATAAAACATGATTTTTCATGCATATTAAAGCATAAATGATTTCATGTACATGCATGTTATCATATTTATATCTATTTTTCTATTATTCCCTTAAAAAGTCATTATAATCTCAAAAATACTTTAATTTAGGGTTAATTTTTTTATAAATTAGAGTTTCATAATTTGATAACCCATATTTTTTTCTTGAGATTATAACCGTTTTTTTAAAAAGATAAAATAATAAGAGAAACAACTTTTTATGAACATTCATTTTTATTTTTCTAAAGATTAAAATCTTAATAAATGAATGTATTTTTGAAATAATAATTTTAACTCTTATTATTTAATTAATTTGACCTTTTAGGAGAATAGATAATTAAATTTTGGATCAAATGAAAGAAATTTGGATTAATTTGGAGTTTTATTTTAAAAGATATGATTTTTACAAATTTTTAGGGATTTTTCTGTATTTTTCCGAATTTTCCATGATTTTATTTTCTATTTAAAACAATAAAAATAAATAAAAAATTAAAAAAAGGGGGGCGCGGGGCCCACGTGGATGCGACGTGGCACGCAAGGCCACGTGGCAGCGCCACGCGGACCCACGCAGCGCCTACGTGGCGCGTATATTTATTTAGCATTATTATATTCAATATAGTTAAGGGGGTCCCCCGTGTCTAAGGGGACGGTATTTCGAAAGGATAGATTCAGCGCGCCTTATATAGAGGTAAGTCCCATCTTTTTCTTCCGTGTGGGACTAAGTTCCACGCGTTTTTCTTGATGCAGGTGACGTGGCGCGAGGAGGAGCGTCGGATTTGGCGGGCGATTGAACGACGGACGTCGATCGCGTGTACCAACGGACCACCGGATCACGATCAAGCCACGTGCTTCAATTTGAAGCGTTATAACGGCTGAGATCAATCGGCGCGGATCGAATCTCAGCCGTTGGATCGCGATCGAAGGGGCGAAATCAAAGGCGTTTTATAACGTCTCTCTGACGATCAAATCTGGACCGTCCATCGCGATCGGACGGCTACGATATTTTCGAAACGGTCCACGATGGACCGTTTCATCGTAACCGTCGATCGAAACGATCGGACGGTTACGAATTTTCGCCCTATAAAACTAAGTGTTCTTCGTCGTTCTTAGACATTCGAGTTGGAAATCAAGCCTTTTGATCTGTTTAGACACCTCCCCACTTGAATCTCTTGATCTCCTCGCGTTCCCACCTCATTTCCGCACCACCGGAGCTTTGGAAATCAAGAATTGGTTGAGTAAATCGAGAGAAATCGTAGCTTGAACATCCTCTTCGCGTTCTTCGTTTTTGTGGTGATTAATCGATTTACTTACCTCATTTCGGTCACTAATTGGAGTTATTGGAAGCGGTTTTTCCTAATTTACCCTTCTATCATGTTTAATTTTCGTTTAGATTAGGATTTCAAAGTTAATTTCATCAATTTTCACCTAAAATCACGATTTTTTACGCTCGAAAATTTCTCTCCACTTCAAATCTTGATTTCTCCGCGAAATCAAGTCCAAATTGGACGATTTTTGATTCCGTGGAATCGATTTGAAGTCTACTTTCATAAAATACCATTTTCCCCAATTTCTACCATCAATTTCTCGTCCGATTTGATCAAATTTGAAGAATACGTTAAGAAATTCCTTAATTCCCTGTGGATTCGACCCATATTTACCATTATACCCTTGAATTCATGATTAATTCTCTAAATTGGTAAGTTTGGAATTATTTTTGACGCGATACCGCTTGAAATTAACGACCTCGCGGTTTCGTCTCATCAGTCTCCCCCTTCCCTCCCTTTCTCCCTCTCTCTCGCCCTCCCTCCCTCTCTCTCGCAAAGAAGAAGAAAAAAGACAAATTTTTCTCTCCCGCCCTCCCTCCCCTCTCTCTGTCTCCCCCTCCCTCCCTCCATCTCTCTTGCCCTCCCTCACTCTCTCTCTCGCAGGGCGGAAGAAGAACAAATTCTATCGCATGAGAGAATTTCTTCCGCCCGCTCTTTTTCTCTTTCTCTCTTCTTCTCTCTCTTTTTCTTCCGCCCGCTCCATTCCTTTCTCTATCCTCCGCCATGTCTCCCTCCCAAAACCGAAAGAGAAATCTTTCGGTTTCATCGGAAGCAAAAACCAAAACCAAACCGAAAACTTTGGTTTGACTTTTTTTGGCCACCGCGGGTGTCAGTTTGGATCGGTTTTTCGATGTCCGGGTTCATTTTTGGTGCTCCCTACCTGCAGAGGAAAAAGAAACACAAATGGTCCCATATGGCGAAAATATCAAAATAAAGCATGTATAAAAAAGGGACACGCTTAGTGGGTTAGCATATATCCTAAAAAGGATGCTTAACTCGTGAATCACACACACGCACTCACTCGCACACATGCGCACACACCCGCACACACGCTCGCACACACAATCACACGTATGTGCCATCTGGCACGCACATACATCAGTTGCCACATCAGCGTACGATTTTTAATAATATTTTTAATATTTTTAAATTGAAATAAATTCAAAATAAATCCAAATAAATCCATAAAAATCCCTAAAAATCATAACTTTCAAAATATAAGTCCAATACCTTTACTTTTTTGAGTAAAGGTACAACATGAGTTCTTTCATAACCTCTTTCTTTTATTTTGTGTTCTTGTAGAACCTTCCGATAACCTTTGGAACCTATGGAATGGTTCTGAGGTAGGGAATATGTAAGCAAAAACAGAGATCAGCCAAGAAGGAGAAGAAGAAAAAAAGAAGAAGAAGGGGTAACATGAAAAAATAAAGGAAGGAGCTAAGCAAAAAGTATGATGAGAAGGTATAACCCTATCGCATGCGGAACTTAGGGAAAATAACATCGATAGGGAGGAAATCTTCAGAAGAGCCAAACTATTTGAATTGGAAGCAGTTGTAATGGCCATGGAGGAGCATGAGGAGCGGAGATATCAGTACCATATCCTCATTAAAACCAAATGGGCCTCAAAGAACAACTTCAATCCAGAAATAAGATCTTGTTTGATCCGATATTAAATAATCTATTATTTTAAAAAGTCAAATTTAATAAATAACAAGAGAATAAATTTTTATTTCAAAAATACACTCGTTTGTTTTCAAAACTAAAACTAACAAAATATATGATTGTATATAAAAATATTTTATCTTATTATTTAACATTAAAGCTCAATTATAATCTCAAATATAAAATGAGAATAATCTAATCTCAAATATTTCTCATTAAGTATTTATGATTATCCCTAAAAATAGTGTATTTTGATATTATAACTTAAATCTTCATAGAATGATTAATATGCACTCAAAATATGATAACATGCATAAGAATAGAATATTTTATGCCTTAATTTGTGTAAATAATCTTATAATTACATGTATAGATTGCATGTTATTACTCATCATGTCTCCTCGTAAAGATGAAGCATCAATTGAGTTTGTCCATTAGATTTTGATTGGATGGTTCTGGATGAGCCACTTGTCACAAGGAGTCCACCGGTCGCTTTTAATCTCCACCGTTATAACTCTCATGATGAACGGCCAACATTCATCGTGAGTTATAACTAGAATCGATTTCCAATCATATTGTGACACGTACCCCTTCGAGTAAGCAAAATTCAATTGCCACAATCTACTCCATGAATCGAACGTCTCATATTGGGCCACGTGACCTGCAAAGAGATAAAAACAAAAATAGTCCCACGTAAAAAAAATCAAAGTAAAATGACATGTATGTAAAGTGTGTAATCATATGTGGTTAGCTCATTTCACAAATGGGGTACTTAACCCCTAATGACCCACACATGTCGCCACGTGTCGACACAGAAAGCACTTGCAACATCGTTTGCCACGTTAGCGCATATATAAAAACCAAATTTTTTATGTTTTTTAAATTTAAATAAATTCAAAATAAATCATCAAAAATTCAAAAAAATTCTAGAAAAATCCCTAAAAATTAGAAAATTTGTAACTTTCCAAATATAACTCTTTTTTAATCCATTTTTTGTATGATAAAAAATGAAATAATCTACCATGCTAAAAAGTCAAATTTAAGAAATACAAAGATAATAAATTTTTATATAAAAAATATACTCATTTCTTTTGGAAAATAAAACTAGAAAAATAAATGAGCGTATTTAAAAATACATTTTCTTATTATTTGATATTAAAACTTAATTATAATATTAACTATTAAATGAGAATAATCTAATCTCAAATATATCTCTTTAATTATTTATGATTATCCCTAAAAATAGTGCATTTTGATATTATAACTTTCAATTTCATATAATGATAGATATACACTCAAAGTATGATATCATGTATAAGAATAGAATGTTTTATGCCTTAATTTCTATTAATTAGCACATAATTACTAATATAAATTACATGTTATCAGTACTCCAAGAGATGACAAATGGCGAAGCGAGATTGTGCAATCATTGAAAGCACACATTCACACGGCAAAAATAATTTCCAAACTCACTAAAATTATGATTAAATTTCAAATCAATTAGGACAATAGTGAGTAAGGGATCGAATGCATAGAAAATTAAGAAAAAAATTTAGACATATTCAAATTCGATCAAATTGGATAATGAATAAGAATGAGCAATTAAGGAAATTGATATTTTTAGAAAGAAGACTCTAAGAGAAATCTAAGGAATCAAAGTTCACTTAATTTGGATTAGTATTCAAAGAGAAATTAAGGAGCCGAACAAGGAGATAAAAATTGATCGTGAAGAGAGAGAAAATGATAAAAATTTCATAAAATTAAACAAATGTATTCATCAAACTGAAAATCTAATGATATAGGACGAAAGATTAGGAAGAAAACATGTAATCAAAGCCAAAATCGCACTTGTAATGATTCAATTTATCACCAGATCAAGGTTCTTCATTTCTTGTTTTGAAAAACAAAAATTTAGAGTTCAAGAGACAAATCCTTCCTTCTCCCTCAACGAAATCTTCATTTCAAGCACTCTTAGATGCGTAAATGAGTATAGAAGAGGAAGAAAATAAGATATTCAAGGATTATGCTATTCAAAAGGTTTGATCGATCAAAAATCTAAGAATTTCTTACATTATCGAAGAAGGAAAGTATAAATGGATGAAAATTGGTCATGGCCATTCGATTTGTCTCTTGATCTTTAATCAATGGCTCAGATGTAATGCCAGCATATGAATCGACCCCATTAAGTATCATTTGTTTGATCGTAGTCAAAACATCATGATTAAGACATGTGGCGCAAGAAGAAGAAGAGTCGCGTACTGCATGTTGTTCAATCTTTCATCAGGCGCTTGAGATGCTTCCCCACATCCCTAGCAGTCTATCGGTGCCGTCGAATCCTAGCCGTTATAATCTCTTTTAATCAACGGCCAAGATTCGTTGTAATTGAAAAGAGGAATTGTTGCCCAATAAGAGATGACCACGTACCCCCACCATTTAAGTGAAAATAGAGGGTCACGATTAAATCACAAGATTGCACGCTCTAGAATATGTCACATCGCCTGCGAAAAATAAAAATACACAGTCCCCCATTAAAAAAAAGGAATATGTGCATATAAACTACCCATCGAATTATATGCATAGCTTATGCCTATCAATGGTGCTTTAATTAGTATTTATGTACTAATCACGTAGACGCATGTGTCACGTGGCATGAGCATATACAGCCACTTGATGACATACAAGCACGCCTGTCACGTCATTAGCCATGTCAGCATGCAAACAAAAGCCTTTTTAAATGTTTTAAAAATTAAAATAAATTCAAAAAATTCAGAAAATTTCTAGAAAAATTCCTAAAAATTAGAAAATTCATAACTTTCAAAATACAACTCTTTTTTAATACAATTTTTTTTATTTGGTCAAAAATTTAATTATATATCATTATATTCATTTTAATTCAAAAAATGACAATATAATATATTTCTAATTACAAAATACTCTCATCTTCTTTGAAAAATAAACCTAAAATATATATAAATGAATATAAAAAATATTTTCTCTTATTATTTGTATTTAAAATTCAAGAAAAATCTCAAATCTAAAAATGAGAATAATCTAGTTTAAAATTAAATTTTAATTTATGCATGATTATCCCTTAAAATGATGTATTTTGATATTTGTGATGTAAATTACGTAGAATCATTTATTCGCATTCAAAGTATGATTATCCCGTCGAGTGCACGCCGTGTCATTTGCGTGTGAACCATGACACGTAAATGGCATGCATCCCGACGAGTATCACTGTCAATGGCACAACGTGGTCTCCCAGAATACTCACTATGTGCACCTTCTGCACCTGGGCGGTGGGTGATATAGTAACCGACAAATACGCTTTGAACCCATCAGAGAGGGAAGGGAATTATCATATGGTGTTTGGGATGTATCATGAAGATTAAGGGGTCTTTATGCCGTGCACCCCACAGCAGAGCCACGCGCACCTTGATGGCCTTGATGGCCTCCTTCACGGATGAAAAATCACTCCCAACAGGCACGCCTTGATGGCCTCCTTCACGGATGAAAAATCACTCCCAACAGGCACGCCTTGATGGCCTGAGCCTTTCGAGCATAGAACAAGAGATAAAGTTTTGAGAATACCCTTCTCAGAACCAGTTACTTGCCAAGTTCTACGAGCGCTACTAGATTTCTGTATCTTATTTAGATTACAGTAAGACGCTCTGAAGGAAAAGACTACGGCGATGACAATTTTAGAAGAAAGCCCTGCTCCCGTAGAAAACCCTAGAAGCGGCGTCACCCGCATCTCCGGATTTCTCCTCCGCGTTGATCTTGCTTCCACCATCGCTGAGATCCATATCCATCGGCAGCTTCATCTTCGCCAGAGACTCCGTAAACTGCTGCATGCTCTTCATGTACATGTCCACGATTTCCTGCTGCACGACGCCGTTCTCTGGCACCACATCGACTTTATTGATCGACTGCGGCTTGGCGGCGGATTCCACTTCAAGGATCTTCTCCTCCGGATCTACCGAAACTGCGCTCAAAGATGACGTCCTCAATGAGAGAGAAACAGCAGCGGAATTCGGGCTATCCGACGAGAAGCTATCCAGCAGTCTAACTCCGCCGGAATCCGGGCTTTCAGAGCAGTCAGACTCAAGATCGAGACTTTCTCTGGGGACGCCGAAGATCTCCGACACCATGCGCTTGTTCTCGTCTACGATCTCCAAGTCGGGGAATTCGATCTTCTCGTATTCGCAAGGGAGATCCGTCGGTGCAGATTCCTGCTGCGGCGGAACCATGGCGACAATATCCGACGTGGACGCCGAGAAGGCAAAAGAGAGTTGCACGAATCCCGCCGGCGAGTGGAAAATATCGGTGGACGAGATGGAGAACTCCCCGGAGAGTTTCCCCCCCTTGACGATGATATCCTGAAGAGGAATAAGAGCGAACCCGAGAAGCTGGTCTTCCATGTAGTTTTTGACTCTGCTGAGCATCCAGATCTCGCACTTGAGAGAGGAGTCAACGGTCTGGATGTCGAGTTGGAGCTTCTCGTTGAAGATAGGATTTCGGCCTCCACCGTTGATTATCTTGGTAGAAAGGGAATAGCTTGGATCGCTGGTAAGGGAGATCTTGGCGTAGACATCTTGTTTATGGTAGATACAGATGTTTTGGATGTCTCGAGCTTGCTGGACGTGAACCTCGAGCTTCTCCATGGTCCTCGATGGAGACTCAAAAGCGAGAGATCGAAACCCGGAATTCGAAATTCTTCGATCTAGTATTAAAGGGAAGAAATCGAAAGAAAGCCGCCACTGAGGAGAGAGCACTCACCTTTCTTTTAGCTTCGTGCAGAAAGAGGAAAAAGGAACAGCTGTTGCAGCGACTTTTGGCGGGTGGAAGAAGAAAATCGTCTAAAGCTTCAACCGCTCTGAAAAAATTCTGAAGACAGAGTTCTCTTTCCTGTTTTCATCCGGTCGGTGAGCAAGCGACATCGCAGATACTATCCATGGAAGCACAATGATTTTCCATCTTTCGGCTCAACTGAGAGCAGTTGTCCTGAAATACCCCGGATCGCAGACGACGACATAAATATCGAATCGTCTCGAATTATTGCGGTGATCCGTGGGGCCCACATCGGAAATCACGATAAGAATCGGAAAATATGGCAACTGGCAGATAACACGTCCACGTCGACACTAAAAGTCGTTGACTACTTATTGTGGGGCCCAGTAATTGTCAACGGCGAGTCGCCGGCGGCACATTTCCGTCGTACCGCAGTTCTCGAAGGTACGCAAGAAGGGACTCCGCCTGAGAACAATAGAATTATTTCCGTTAGAATAAGCCCGCAAACCCTAAAATTTTTTCTAGGGTTTCCTCACCTTGCTCTTGGCCCTAGGTGTACCCGACTGAGTCAACGCGACGAGTGGGGGGATAGCCCCCTCGCGCACCAGCAGCCTCCCGGCGGCGTCGTCGTCTCCGCCGCAGAGCTCCAGCAGCGCCGCCACCGCGAACTCCTTCCCCTTCGAAGACCCCTCCTCGACAGCTTCAACTAATACGGAAACTCCGCCTTCTTCCACGATAGCGCGCCGCCCGTCTGCCACGCCAGCGAGAGTATAGAGCACGATCATCGCCTTCTCCGCCGTGCCGGCGGTGCGCTCCGCCGCCAGATCCACCAGAGGTCCCACCGCGCCGGCTCGCACCGCGCGTTCCTTGTTCATATCGTGGCCGCAGAGCTTGTAGAGAGTGGTCAACGCGTCCTTTTTCCCCCGAGAACTGCCGTTGACGAGGAGAGAGACGAGCGGGGGGATAGCACCGCAGGCGCCGATGACGGCGCGGTTGTCGTCGATCATGGAAAGGCTGAGCAGCGCGCAGGCGGCGTTCTGCTTCGCCGCCGCAGTGCCGGTCTTCAGCGCGTAGACAAGCGGCTTGATCGCTCCGGCGGCGGTGATGATAGCGCTGTTGGGCTCTTCTAGAGAGATATTTAATAGAGCTGTGACGGCGTTCTCTTGAGCTTCCGGATGGGAGCTACGTAGGAGACCGATCAGGGAAGAGATCGCCGCCGGGCAGCCGCCGATGATTGCGCGGAGATCGGAGCGGTGCTTAGCGAGCTGCCGGAGCTCCGCCGCCGCCGCTGACTTGGCGGAAAGCGATGAAGAAGAATTCTCCAGTGTATCCACGCAGGTGCGGAGCGTCTGTTGAATGTCTTCGGAGGGAGAGGATATAGGCGGAGATTGGTCGGCGTCGCTGGTGGGTTCGACGGCGGAGAGAGAAGCGAGGCGGAGGAGCTCGCCTGAGATGTCGCTGGACACGTCAGAGAAGGCTTGAGAAAGGTCTGGAAAGTCGGGGTCTGGGCTTGGAATCGAGGTTTTGGCGGCGAGTTCGTGGAGGCGGAGATCGACGAAGGAGTCTGTTAGATTCTCGGGGGAGATTTCTTCAGGTTGGAGGTGGGTCGAGCGGAACGTCCTCATTGATCGGCCGCACCGCCGCAGCATCCTGGCGTCGCCGCCAGAGCACGACCCGATAGACACACTGAACTCTTGTGATCAGTCCTTTTCCGAGGAGAAAAGTCCGTGAGCGCACAGATTCCTCTGTCTATTCAGAGTCCTCGCTGGATTCTCCCGAGATGTCATCGCAGCCGTTCAACTCCATTTGGAACGTCACTTTTAGGCGACAAAGGGATGTACAGATGGCGTCTATCCAGACAGGGGGCATTATGGTAATAAAAAAAGAGGAGTGAAAGTTCAAAGGCCATTGCTGGAGAGAAGTACGACATTTATCAGCGACATTTATCGAGCCATAAAATGAGTAAAACGACATAATTTAATAATGGACATTATAAAAAAATGGTACCCCTCCTCCAAAGAGGAGGCAGGGCCCTAGATTTCCCAAAATAATTGGGCCCAATCTAGAGGCCCAATATGGGCCCAATATGGGCACACAGGCAAGAGTCTAGTAAACCACAAACACACAAACTAGCGTTTATTTCGTAGCATAGAAGTCAGATCACAGCAAAGGTCTAATCTCCATTTTGTAATTAAGGAGATTAGACCTTGTACAATCATATCATAGATAGAATGACTATCTACATTCAAATGTCAACATTATTTACAGAGAAAAGATGGTCTCAATTGAAAGGTCGAAGTCCATCAATTATGAAACTTGAAACCCAATCTCAAGAGATAGTATCATTATCAAATCATCTCAGAAGTTTGTGTGTAACATCAACATTTAAATCGAAAGTTCTGCTCGTAGTTCTCTTAATGCAAGTCATGCGGCAACAAAAATTAGAGAAAAAGGATGAACCTCGAGTGATTTGATTGTGAAAAAAGGCCAAATGTGTTGTTGCAACTAAAAAGCCTAAAATAATGTAAAAAGAGAAGTATAGTAAAATGGCATGATTTAAAATTATCTTCAAAAATTAAATTACATACCTTGTCTTTGTGATAATATCTTAAGTTGTATGTTGTCAATCGTTCTTTCCCTTGTGAATTTCACTTTTTAAGTTCTCTCGTTTTAAAAGTTTATAGGTATAACATCACCTTCTCTTGATAGATATTAAGAGTTCAAGCCAAATCACACTTCAATATCTCATTTATCATTTATCTTGAGTTGTATGCATTCATTTCTATCATTATTGTGAGACTATCTTATTCGATACTATTATGGTTATCCCATTAAGGGCCTCTCTTTCTTCTTTCCTCTTTGTGTAAACCTATTTAATTTTTTTGTCTATTTTAATGCAATATATTTTTCATTTCCACAAAGTATCAGAGGAGGCCTTTTAGGTTTTGTGGAGTTGTTGTCATTTTGGGTAGTGAATGTTTCTCCTCCAATGCTCTACAATTCTCTCTTGTTCATGGCATCACTCTTGATGGGATTTGATACTTGACAGGTTTTCAAAATTTTAGATTAAAACATAGAATGCAATAGAATATATCAAATCTAACATTCAAAACAACGAGTTGTTGAGAATTGATAATCTTATCATCTAGTATACATTTAAATCCATATTGATAAGGTTCATTGAAGAAGTTCTCAAAGTTTTTCAAATGTCCAACCTCTAATAGTATCCACATAATCAACAAATGATTAGATCTCTTCTTTAATGCTCTTCACCCATAGGAAAATAGAAGAAATGAGAGCATTCCCACAAAGCTTATATGGATATTTTGAGTTGTGGTTGTTTTCCCCTTATTTATAGACATTACATATATGAACCTTTCATAAAAACCATCATAATTATATTTAGATCTACCAATGTTTATAGACATGTGTGTGACAGATAACATGTATATTTAACTTAAATTCTTATCTTATTTAACTAATATGTATGCTTATTTTATGTAATTATGATGCATGTTATCATTGTTTTATGAATTTTCTCCATTGGCATGTCATTTTACTAAAGTCCATATTTTTGCATTATTTAGGGTTAATTATGTGTTTTATTTATGTTTGATCTTTTGCAAGGTTAAATAATTGGAAATTAACTACTTTCCTTGATTTATTTTGACTTTAGTAGATGATTAAAAGAGTAAATTTCAAGAAAAAAATGATGTGATGAAGCAAAATAGAATTCTAAAGGGTTGATTCCAGATTATTTTGAATTCACCCTATTTTCTTGCTTGAATTTATATTTTAGGTGACATGATATTGAAGATGAAGAAATTTGTGATCCCATAGAGAAAATTTAAGTCAAAAAAGAGTTATATAAATGAAGATATGAATTTCTAAAATTTATAGAATTTTCTTGATTTTATTTTGATTTTTCAGCTACTTTTCAAATTTATTTCCTTATTAAAAAATCGCAAAAAGGGTTTATTAATTCGCGCGAGACCCGTGAAGCTAACGAGGCGCGGCGCGCACACATGGCAAAGCAACGCAAGGCCACGTGGGCACGTGGACGCATACGTGGACGCGTGCACTTTGATGGGCTTGCGTTTGATGGGCCCAGGGGTATAGTGCGCCCAGGTTAGATAGGGGGGCGTACTAGGCCCATACGGGCAATGCATTGGCTTAGGGCGTTCCTCCCTTTTCTACCCGCTAACTCTTCTTCTTTCCTTCCGTGTGGGACTAAGTTCCATCTAAAATCGCGATTGGCAGGCGACGTGGTGAAGTATGGTACGTTGGATCAAAGCGCGCGGATTGATGTGCATCGATCACATGGACTTCGGTCCACCGGATTCTCATCAAAAGCACGTGCATAATAGGAGCCGTCGATCGCTTAAGTGACATTGAACAGCCGCGATTTAATCGCGTACTCTGTGAGTCATAATCAACACGTGGCTGCATATGGACTCTCCGATGAAGATCAAACAGTAGAAATCAAGAGGAGTGGAATCCACTGTTGGGATCTGAGGTCATTACAAACATATGTTTAAAGACTAGTGATCACTATATTATGATCTCATCATAATTCACTTAGTCATTGCATATGCTCATGGACTTCATTACAAACATCACACAAGAATGACAATGAATAAATTTCATTTCAATGAACATAAACAAGATACATGAAAGTGTGATTGGCTTGTAGGCCACATAATATCCATCATCCACGTCATGGGATCATGGGCCATCAGATTCACGTGATCGCAGCCGTCCAATCGTCATTCAGTGTTGATTTTTTTGCGTTGATTTTTTAATAAATAGATGGTCTTCTCTCTTGTAAACTTAACTTTTGAATGAAACGTGAAGAAATTAAGCATGTTTGGACCGAAATCTTAAGTTCTTCATGATCCCCCTGCGTTATAGAATCAGTTGCAATCATATTGAGGTAGGATTGGTCACGAATCGTTGCAAGGATCGATCGGAATCGCCCCTTGAACACCGAACACACACCGAAGAAGAAACCAGAGAAATACACTTACAATCGAAGCGATTTGAAGCGTAATCTTCATGTCAATCGAGTTAGTAGTGTGGTTCCTTTGTAATTCTTATAAAATTTTTAGTTTAGACTAGATTTAGATAGGTAATTAGAGTTTAGAAATCGTAAAATTCATCTTTTTGCCCAAATTTTTGCTGATTTTTTAACAAGGATTTCTCCCCCATCTTATGTCAAAATCATTCGATTTTGGTTTAATTGGATTAAATTGTTTCATCAGCTTTCTGTGGATATCTGATTCGTAAAATTTCATCAACATTTGACCCTTCAATTTGACATTTGACCAACAACTATTCATTTTCAGTCCGAAGTTGGGCGTTGACTTTCTCTTAAAATATAAGGTGAAATTCGAAAATTTTGGTCTCTTTGAAATCCTCTAATCACCAGCTTTCTATTCATATGTGAATTGCTCGATTTGGATATCATTTGATTACTCAATTTTATGATTTTGACCGAGATCTTTTCAGGATTTTTCTTATTATTGTTTTTCAATAAATTGTAATAAATCCAATTCTTCTCGAAAAATCACAAATTTTATATCAAATTTTTTCATTTTCTCTCTAGTTTCTGAAAAGATAAATTTCGTAATATTTTCTCACCTTTATCCTCTCTAATTTTACAGAAAGTCAATGTCTAGTCAAAGTTAACATCTTGACCTTGACTTTTGACTTTTCCTCATTAAATCATTTTACAAAATTCTTAAAATACATTCTCTGATATATTCATATCATTTTCATTGATAACATATCACTTTCACTTCTTAAAAACCCTAGTTAGACCTAAGTTTGGACCAAGTCGACTTTTAGATACAAGTCAATCATGTTCTCTATGGTTCGACTCGATCTTTTCATTGTACTTGATTTTATATTTTAAATCTTTGAGAGTTTGGAATTCTTAATTTTGTTTGATCGACGATCGTGTGTTTCAACGACTCGAATAAATCATTTTTGTCCGTGAACCCCCTAGGTCCACATATGTGGCTAGCTAATTACTCCATAAACTCCATAACGCCTTATTGATTAACCTTATTATTTATATATATCAACCTTATTGGTCAAACTTATTAACTAATTAAGGATCAATTTAGCTTAATCTACAAAACTCCCTCTTTGATGATCTTCTTCAACGATGAGAAGAAGAAAATCCTAGAATTGCATAACTAAAAATAGAGTACATAGGTCCTTATATGGAGAGTGAAGAGGAGGTGCCCTAAATGGGATGGGAGCCTGATATTGCTATTAAAAACTCCCCCTCAAGCTAGAGCATATAAATCAAACATGTTCAGCTTGGTACACGTGGCATCATAAGAGATCCCAGCTAGACTCTTCATGAAAACGTCCACAAAGCTTATGAAAGATGTCACATGAGGGGTGGAAATAACTCCCGACATAACCTTATCTCGAATGTAGTGACAATCAATCTCAATGTGCTTCGTACGCTCACAAAAAGTGAAATTTCCACTGATGAAGATAGAAACTTGACTATCACAATGCATGGGCATTGGAGATGGAGAAGAGATGCCGAGATCTTTGAGAAATGATTGAATCCATAACATCTCCCATGCAGTCCTAGCCATAGCCCGATACTCAGACTCCGCATTAGAGTATGATACCACCTTTTGTTTTCACGATCGCCAATTGACGAGGTTATATCCAATATATGTGCAGTAGCATGTAGTAGATTTATGATCTCCATTGTCACCTGCATCCCCAGTGACGAAACGATTTCGTGTGGTCATTGAATACACACGATCTCGTGTCAAAACAAGTTCCAAACTCACCAATTAAAGTATTAAATCACTAATTAAGGATTATAGTGGTGAATAAGGGTCGAATCCATAGAGAAATAAGGGAAAATTTTTAGATATCTTTAAAATTTGATCAAATCGGATGATGAATTGAAGTGAGAAATTAGATAATTTAGTATATTAAGAATGATAACTCCAATACGAATCCATGGAATCAAAGATCACTGAATTTGGATTAGAATTCGCCGAGAAATCGAGATTTGAAATTGAGATAGAATTCGATCGCGAAAATGATTGAAAAACCAAAATTAAAACGAAATTAAACTTAATCTACGATTCAAAATGTAAATCTAATGCTAAATGATGAAAGATTAGGATGAAAACACGCAATCTAACCCAAAGTCGTGCTCAAAATGATCCAATTAATTGCCAGATTTAAGGCTTTTCATTCCGTGATTTCGAAAACGAAGTTTGGCATTCAAGATGTGATTTCTTCCAATTTCCTCGATCAATTTATGATTTCTTGCACTCCTCGGAACGCGGAAGTGAGTCAAGAAGATTTAGAAATCAAAATATTCTCAGATTGTGGTGTCTAGACCGTTTGATTTGCTCGAAAACCCAAGAATAGTTTTTCGTCGCGAAGAAAATTTCAATTTATAAGCGAAATTGGGCATAACCATCGGATGCCTCGATTCGATGCGATCAACGGCTGAGATTAAACGCCGGTTGACAAATCGACATGATTAAGTCACTTCCTTCTGATCACAGATGAAGCATCTAGATTCTGTCACGTTGCGTGTGAAGAGAAGGCGTCGCTCTAATTTCATCCGTTCGGTCTTTATCAGACGATCGCGATGAGTGGTGTCCATCGTTATAACTCGAGGATGAACGACTGAGATTAAACGCCGATTCAATTGAATCGTCATCTAATCGGATGTCACCACGTACCCCCTGTGAGTAAGTGACATCCAACGCACGTGATTCAATCATGCGATCGGACGTCTCACACAGCGCCACGTCACTTGAAACATAATTAAAGAAACACAGTCCCACATGGAATAAATTATTGCATTTAATCGACTATATAACACACAAGAAATTATACGGTTAGCTTAAATCCTTAATGGATGCTCTAACCACTAATTAATATCGCACGCACACCTGTCACGCACACACACGTTATGCACGCGTGTACACGTGTCAGACAAACACATGTCCACATGTTGCCACGCGGCGTCGCCCTGCCACGTCAACGCGCGGTAAAAAAAAAAATTATTCGATTTTTAATTATTTAAAAATCCAAATTAGAGTTAAATAAATTCAAAAAAATTCCTAAAAATTAGAAAATTCATAAATTTCAAAATCTAACTCCAAATTAATTCAAATTTGTTTTGTTGAATTAGAAATTTAATTATCTATCATTATAAGAAGTCAAAATATTTAAATAACAAGAGAATAAATTTTAACTTAATAAATACACTCATTTTTCTTAGAAAATAAATTTAGAAAATACATGAGTGTAAATAAACATCTTTTCTCTTATCATTTAATCATGAAAATATAATTATGATCTCAAATATAAATATGATTAGAATCATATTGTTTAATTATGCATAATTATCCATAAAATGATGTATTTTTAGATCATAACATGAAACTATATAAAATGATAGAAATGTACTTAAAATATGATAACATGCATACAAATAGAACAATTAATGCCTTTATTTGTATTAATAATCATGTAAATTCATGTATAAATTGCGTGTTATCACCCAGCATCAGAGTAGGCTTGAATAGGAAGATGACCATGTCGTCGATAGATGAGCCCTCTTCATGAGGCTTGCTTGATGTATGTCAGAACCCGTAGAACTCCCTCCTAGTGGACTCGTCGAGGTTATTGTATGAACTGACTAAGAACACTAACTGTGTACACAATGTCAAGGCGAGTGACGGTGAGAAATATTAGCTTCCCCAACAATCTGTGATAGCGATTAGCATCCTTTCGGTGTAAAGTATCCCAAAACTGCAAGCGAGCTTCCATAGGTGAAGTCTCTCGCTTGCACCCAAAGAAGTCATGTCTCTTGAAGCATGTCAAGGGCATACTTCCACTGAGTCAAAGCTAGCTTCTCGTTTTGATGCACAAACTCAATCCCAATTAAGTATCGTGGACTCCCCAAGTCACGAATATTGAGGTGTTGCTATAAATAAGTCTTAGTAGCACGAAAACCAGTGTCATCACTACTAGTCAAAAGAATATCATCCACATAGACTGCAAGAATGACAAGACATTTACATAGACGAAGCATGCTTGCTTAATGCACGCGAGAGACTGCTCAATGTTATAAAGCATCCAAGTGATGATGGTCGAGTCTGATTGTGACCAAGAAGCATACGATGGATTATGAAGTGGTGGAGGGTCATCTGTGAGATCATGAAGAAGACTAGGAGACTCAAGGAAGAGCTCAAAACTTGAATCCCATGTCATGTAATTATGTCTCGTAAAATTGTAAGTTGGCCGAGTAAGTTGTGATGTGATCGAAAGACAAGGCATGGAATTTCAGTGATCTTATCGGCCGGCAAACCGGAGCCGCCTTACCGAAGAAAGCAAACCACCGCTGGCGAGTAGGAAGGCATTTTACATGGAAGAATCACAGGAGTGTCGGCCAGAGGTGTCAGGATGAACAGTAATGAAGTATCAGAACCCAGAGCTGAAGAGGTTGAAGAGAACGTAGAATCCCATAGGTGATGGCATAGATTGTCTGTGGAGTCTTGATAATATTTCATGGGATGATGGATGTAGGCCTCACCAAGTGTGTTGTCTAGAGCGAAGTGACAGACGACATGCAACAACGAGCAACCACGAAGTGGAAAACAAAGCAGAGTAGCAGACGACGCGAAGCGCCTAGCGTTGCGGAGCAGAGGACATCGTGCAACAGTGCATGTCACGAAGCGTCAGATGGATTAGAGCGACAAAAGGCACCTACACGGTCAACGCCAAAGAGGCTTGATAGTGACGATGGCTAGAGATGATGATCGAGATGAGAGTGCACCAAAGTGGGAGGAGGCGGCACACCAAGAATGAAAATGGTAACGCCGGACAACGACAATAGTGGCGAGAAGAGTTTTGGCTCTAATATTATGTTAATGTTGAGAAGAAGGAAACCCTAGAATTATAGAACCAAAAAAGAGTACATAGATCCTTATATAGAGAGCGAAGAGGAGGTGCCCTAAATGGGCCAGGAGCCTGATATCACTATCGGACAAATTTCTTTCTATGTGCAGAGCTCATCTACAAAGAAATTGAGCGAGGGAATTGAGCCCCCCTCCCCCTTTTTCTTACTTGTTGAAAACAATTGGAGGAGGGAAATTGCCCCCTCCCCCTTTAAGGACCTGTTGGCGGAGGGAACTATACTACTGGCTCCATTAGTGGTCAACTTCTAGCCCCCTACTATCCCACACAAGTTGACCCTTCTACTCTGGCAACTTCTGCTATTGTGCCAAGGCCATCCCCTTCTACTCGAGCCACTGCAACTGTTGTGCCTAGTCCGGTCCTTTCTACTTGAACCGACTTGCATGTTGTTGTGCCATGGTAGCCACTTACAAGCACCTACATTAGTTGCTCTTAAGTTGGCCACTTCAGCTTTTTCACCAAGAAAAATCATATCAAGTTGGCCACTTGTAGGCCTTGCCCAAATAGCCTCTCTACTTTCAAGCTGACACTTGTAGGCCACATTGCAGCAGCCCCTCCGATTGTCATGCCCAAGCTGTTCACGCTAATTAGACCACTTGCAAGTCATGCCCACTTGGCCTCTCTATTGCCACACATGCCAATTGAAGGCCTTGCCATGCAAGCCCCTTCTTTCATCAAGCCTAGAAGCTCACACCTGATCAACCACTTATAGGCCACACTGAGCCAACCTATTTTCTGCCACATTGACCGCTTGTTAGCAACGTTGCACCAACATCTATTGCTGCAGCACCCACATAGCTCACGCTAAGTCGACCACTTGCAGTTCAACCCCAGATTGCCCATGTTGTGTCAGCCACTTGCAAGTCATACCCAATTAGCTCGTGTCACCGACCACTTGCATGTTGTGCCATGTAGCTCACATCGACAACGTGAAGGCACCCTGCCCTAGCCTTTTCTTGTAACCCATATTGTTCCAACCACTTTCAAGTCATGTCACACTCGGGATGACTACTTGAAATCCACATGAAGTAGCATGTGTCACGTCGACAACTTGCAAGCCATTGCACACTAGCACATGTTTCTAACACATGCCATTCGCTCTACCTATATTGTCTCCAATTATTTTGTCATGGGTGTGCTTTAGCTTGAGGGGGAGCATTAGAGGACATTATCCAACCTTAGTGCACTTGGTTAGTGGCTCCTTACACCCTTGTTATGGCTTTTGTGTGCCCCTCGCTAGCTTCTACTTATAACCCATGTTGCTCCAACCACCTGCAAGCCATGTGACACTTGAGATGACTACTTGCAGACCAGGCCAAATAGGCTATGTCACATTGGCCACTTGCAGGCCATGCCACACTAGCACTGTTTGCTAACACATTCCAAGCTCTCTCCGTATACTCACTCCAGAAAGATGATGACGCGTATGCTCTAGCTTAAGGGGGAGTGTTAGATGATATTATTGAGCCTCTATGCACCTTGCTAGTGCCTCCAATGTACCTACAAGTGCCTTCGAGTGCACCTTACTGACGTGTCGTTTTCGTGCGTCGTTAAAACACAAAGACCATGTTCAAAAAAAATTTATAAAACTGAACTCACAAAGATAAGATATAATAATCAAGTATTGTGTAAGTATAGGGTCGATCCATAAAGAGCAAGGTTGACTTTAATCATAGAGTTGACTTGGTCAAACTTAGGTTTAAAAAGAGTTTTAAATAAGATAAAATAAAATGTAAGGACTAGAAATGATATAAATAAGCTAAATAATAAGTTTTAAGAATTGAAATCTCGGATTTGACAAAGAAAAGTCAAAAGTCAAAGTCAAAGCACTGACTTTGACCAACAGTAGGTGTTTTACAAAATCAGAGAATCAATCAGAGTTAGAAGATTATGAAAATTAGATATTTAGAAACTAGAAAGAAAATGAAATTTATTGATATATAATTCGTGATTTTTGGATAAGGAAATGGATTTATTATGAGTTATTGAAAATTAACTATCAGAAAATCCCTAAAATTAACACCTTAGAGGAAATCTTCATATTGAATGGTCAAATGAAATCCAAATCTTGAAATTTCTATGTCAATGGAAATCTAAGAACCAGAGGAATCTAACAAGACCAAAATTATCAAATTCTGATTTGTAAATCAAAAGTAATTGACCCCGAAAGTTAATGTTTGACTTCTGATGAAAGATGAACAGTCATTGGTCAAACGTCAAATTGGAGGGTCAAATGAACTCGGAATTTGATGAATTTCCTATCCACGGAAAGCATATGAAAAGAGGAATCTAATGAAATAAAAATCAAGTGATTTGGAATTATAATAAAAGAGATATCCTATTTTCAAAATCAGAAACTTTTCAAACAGAAATTTGGGGAAAATGAAGAACACTATGAACTAATTTGCAAAATTAAACTTCTAAATCTAATAAAACTCAAATTACCTCCTGATAATCGATCGAATCTCACTAGTAACTCGATTTCGGAAAGAATGGGGCTTCAATTCTTGTGGATTGAAGTGAATTTGCTCGGATTCTTCCTCGCGAATGTTCGGGATTCAAGGAGAAAATTCGATGAAATTAAGGAGAAATTTGCGATCAATCCCGCTCCAATTGCTTCACAATCGAGTCTAAACGCGGGGGATCATGATGAACTAGAGATCTTCCTCGAAATTCGCTTAATTCCTTCACGAATCGATCAAAAGTTAAAGAACAAAGAAGGGAAATGCATGTTTTTAAAGGGAGAATTAGGCCCGATTTTGAGGGCAATAGAGGCGGTCGTGGGAGCGGAATTGAAGCATCGTGGGAGCGGTTTGCATTGAGCGGCATTGTGGCTTCAAATTTGGGATGAATCAGCTTGAATTTTGCTTCAAAAAGACCCACGATCGGGACGCGATCGTGGCCCGATCGCGGCGTGATCGTGGCCTAATCCTGCGTCGATTATGCGTCGATCGTACTGTCGATCCTCAAGAAAACACCGTCTGACGATCGTGGAATTGATTCCACAACGAAGAGCCACGATCGCGGCTCGATCGCGCCGCGATCGCCGTTCGATCGGACCGCGATCGTGGAGTTCTTCCACGAACCCTCCGCGCCGTCCGATTGAGCTTCAGGTGACTGGATGGTCACGATCGCGCGATCATGTAGACCTTGATTGCGAGGAGCGTCCGCCGTCCGATGGAGGAAGATCGTGATGATGATCGCGATCGCGATGCAGTCCGTTCGATGAGGATCCAGCGCTCCAGCATCTTCCACGTCTCACCAGGTAAGCCATCGATCTAATCCACTTACTCTCCTTTTTCAGCACGTGCTTTGATGGATGATCGCGTGGACTCGGGTCCACGCGATCGATGGTTTCCGCCAAGATCCGACGCTCGTCGTGTCGCCACGTGTCCTGCAAAAGAAAAACCGTGTGGGAACATAGTCCCACACAGAGGAAATAATGGGAGATGTTGCGGTTAAATAGGGGGGCTCCCCTTATTACCAATTGCGTTAGCGCCCCCCCACTGTTACTAGGGCCCACTATACCTGTGGGCCCTTCTCTTGCGAACCTTCACACGCCATGTGGCGCCCCTCACGGGCGTCCGCGTGGCCTCCTGCCACGCGTCAGCGCCACCAACGCCTCGCACGGGCCACCCGGGCTCTGCCACGTGGCCTCAGTGTCGCGTCGCACCTCGAGGTGGTCCCACGCGCCACGTCAGTGCCCGCAGCTTTCGCCTCGCCACGTCAGCACCTACAGGTAAAATCCCCCCTTTTTGCGATTTTTTTAAATAAAAATACTTAATAAAAATCAGAAAAAGGTATAAACTTCATAAATTCATAATTTAAAATATACAACTCCTTTTTAATCCAAATTTTCTCCATTGGACAAATTCTTTTCTTTTTAATATCATGTCATTTAAAATATATTTTGAAAGAGGAAATCAAGATGAATTAGAATTTACTTACATCATTTCTCATTAAACATTCTAAATCATAAATTCATCTTGAAATTATCTTTCCAAACATTTACTAAAGTCAAAAATCATTCAATAATAGAGATTAACTTCTATTAATTTTAAAAAAAGATTAATCATCTATTAAGCATGAAATTATCCCTAATTTATGCATAAATATCAACTTTAGTGAAATGACATGTCAATGGAGAAAATTCCTAAAAAGTATGATAACATGCATCATATTCACATAAAATAAGCATGAATATGAGTTAATTAGGATAAGAATTCAAGTTATAAATGCATGTTATCACTTACCTGCTCCTCTATGTGCGTTTGTTAGCGCCTTTGTGAACTTTTGTTACTGCCTCTAGCACACCATGTTAGTATCTACGTGCCCCCTTACTAGTTGCCTAATAGATATTATATGTCTTATAAACCAATCACATTTTGTTGTATCTTATTTATACTCATTAAAATGAAGTTGATTCGTTCTCATTCGTGTGTCATGTTTACAATGAAGTTCATGAGTATATGTAATGACTATATAAATTATGATGATATCATGATACAATAATTATTAGTCATTAAACATATATTTTAAACATCCCTATTCGTAGGATATTCAAGAAAGACATCAAATTATCAAGAAAGAATAACAGTATCTAATCCAACTCATATGATGCGTATAGCTTATCTTGTAGCCATTGATGTGGAGACACCAAAGATAAATAATGCGTGTTCTTTTAAGAAAGAGTTCTTTGAATTGATCCTTATTAATCTTTAAATAGATACCTAATTTCCAATCAAGTTGATTCATTTCATGGTTGTGCATATGGTTCTTTGACTCGAAACACTTGAGATATCTTGTAAATAGATGACTTTTTTTATTATGACTTACGAGTATCTAGCCACGGGATCTCTAAAGTGTCATATATTAGACATGATATAAAGTCTTTGAAAATAATTGTGTGGTCAAGATGGGATCATCCGCCCTCGATATTCGAGGAGATTGACTCAAAGAATGAGATGCGAAGAAATCTGTGGCCAAGATAGTAGAAATATTGAAGGAGTTCCCGACAATATCCTACACACATTAGTACTAATTGAGTGATCAATTAGGGTTTAATAGTTGACCATACCTTAAGTCACTCATGAGTCTCTTGCGGGCGAATGATTATATATATATGGTAACCAATGATGGCAAAGTTCTATATGAGAGTTCATCTACTCTCCATATCTCTAAGAGTATATGATGTTGCTTCACACCTAATGGGGTGGTAACTCAACTTGTTTAATTAAGTTAAACCAATCTATAATTAATTAATCTATATATTGATTTATATAATTAATAAATGTTGACCAATAAGATATTATTTGATCTATATAGTTATTAATGAGTAATATATATGGGCCTAGAGGCTCACACACAGAAGGTTTATAGATGTTGACAGATAGAAACATAATTATGAGGATTTTTATAATAAAATCTACATACCAAATGTCTATAAATAGAGGGAAACCAATCACACCTCAATGTGCCCATATAAGCCTTTTAAGGATTCTTTCTTATCTTCTCTTTCTCTCTTGGTAAATAGCTTTAGAGAGAAGATCTAATCATCCGGGGATTGTGTGGATATTGTCAGAGGCTAGATACTTGAATAGCTTTAAGAACTTCATCAAGTGAACCTTAGAAGTATGTTTTCTCATACATACTAGATGATAGGATCTTGGGTTATTGGTATCTTAATGTTTTGAAAATCCAATTCAATATATTCCGTGATATTTAATATTTTGATCAAAATTTTGAAAGGCTTATCGACCTAAGATCCCAACATTATTAACTAGCAAGATATGTAGATCTAGAGGATGAGAGATATAAGGTCTATAAACATTGGTGGATATAAATATAATTATAAGGTTTTTTATAAAATTTTCACATACCCAATGTCTATAAATAAGGAGAGAACGACCACAAATCAATTTGTTCATATGAACTTTGTGGGAACTCTCTCCTTCATTTTTTTTCTCCCTTGTTGAAGAGGATTGAAGATGAGAAACCTTTTATCTAACAATAGCGTGGATTTTGATCTATATTAAATAATTGGAGTGTTAGATTATTAGGGCCTTAATATTTAGAATGTTTGATTCAATATCTTCTATTACATTTGATGTTTTGATCAAAATTTTAAGGGTTTCTCTAGTCTCATATCCTAGTACCTCTAACCCCCACTTTCAAACATATCCAAATGACAAAATCACTATAATAGGAGAATATTGGAAATTTGAAGCATCTCTCTCAATTTTTAGAAATAATTATATATTTCCGAGTCTCTTCTCTCTCTTTGTGAAATTTCCAAAACCTTAAGTATCTATCTCCCTTCTCACCTCTCCTTTAGAGAGAATTAAAAATCCCCCAAAGCATCTTCACACATGTTTCATAGTGTCTCTCAAAATTATTGCCATATTCCTTTAAATTCCTCTTTGGTGGCCATGACTCTGAATCCCCTAGCACCTCTGTCTTTAGTCGAAGACATCGTTGAAGAGGTATACCAAATCTAAGGCATTGGAATAATTCTTTGTTACAATGCACTCTTCCTACTATGATTATAGGATTAAGCAACTAGTCATCAGTCGTTACCAAAAGCACAAGCTAAATTTAGAATTTGATGTTCTCACTGTTACAAATCAAAACACAAAAAACCATAACAAAAGAAGAAGGCTCAAAAAAGTATAATGATGATAAACAAAACAAAGTTTGATTCAAACTTGGGTAATAGCATTGAACTATGCGCCAATGGAGTAGGAAGGAAAGTAGGCATGGTCACTCTTGATCGATCGATAAATGTTGGCTGATTTCTGGATCATTTCCTTGATGGATCTGATAACACAGAAATCTATGACCTTTAACTCTGTATTTTTCATGGACATTTGGCTTAAAAGGAACATATTTATGTGTTATCATGATTAAATTGCCTAATTTTGCTTCATTATGATTTTATGGTATTTCCTGGATTTTATAATATTTAAATATCTCTCTCAGATTATAAAATGACAAGGAAATGAATTTTGAAAGCAAAATATATCCTTTAGGATTTTAGAAATGATTTAAATGAGTTTTAGGGCATCTTGAGGGCATATTTTAAATTAATCTAACCATTTCTTGCTTATTTATTAGCGCCAGGGGCATTAAGGTAATTATCTAACATTTTTAGAGAGGTTTGTGAATTTATCCTTTTATTTATCTGGGATTTATACACAAATTAACCTCGTCAGGGGTTGAAATGCAATATTTAACTATCACTGGGCATAAATGCAATTATAAGTTATTAAAAGGTAAACCGGATAGTGCTCACCAGATTGCGACACGTGTCACGATCTGGCCGCTTCGATTTTAATTAGCCTAACGTTTTTCTTTTTTTTATTATTTACATATCCGTGCAGGTGAAGTGGACGGCAGCCGTCATAGCTGACTTTAAGGAGGAACGAGAGAGCGACGTGGCGCTCTCTCATTCGCTCGTAAAAGAGAATCTGTGGGAAATTAATCGCCGGAGACAATAGCCTATCCTCTCTTGTCGTTTAGCCCTGTTCTTTTGTCGTTTTGTCCACCTGCATTTCGTCGTTTTGTCGAATCGCCTCTTTGTCGTTTTAAATTCCTAACCTGTGCAGGTGATGTGGCGATTCCCTACTCGCGCGTCAGATTTAACCGGGGCGTTCTCTTATTTTGCGGCAAATTTATTCGCATAAGAGAATTCGTTTTGTCGTTTTATATCGCATTTTGTCATTTTCTTTATTTATCTTTTTTGTCGTTTTTCACCTAAGGCAAAGTAAGAGAGCGACGTGGCGCTCTCTTATTTGCGCTAAAAGAAGGAATCTGCGGCGAAGTTAACCGCCGCTGATTCCTCTTACTTACCTTTTTTGGACTTTTTTAATATTTAATTACCTTGCAGGTTACGTGGCGGGAATCCAACGGCCGATGTGATGACGACGTGGCACGATCTCAAGAGCTTGATGACGGAGGACTGCTGACACTGAAGATCATCCGATTGACGACTAGAAATGCTTGAAAAAGACAGGTTGATATCTCATGATCTAGCCGTCCGATCGGGCTGAAATTTTGACGACAAGTTAATCTCACCGTGCTCTTCCCATCTGCACGGTTGAACTTTCCATCGGACTCCCAAAGTTCCCAAAAATCAATCTCAACCGTCGGATTGGGAGGAAGCCCTAAATCCTAAAAGATCTCCTCCTCCACTCCGAATTTTCTTATCTTTTGGCTCTCTCTTGACGCAAGGTCACCAGCAGGAAAGGGGGAGAAGCTTAGGCCCAAGCTAGGCATCATCGGATGCCTGAGTTTGTTCTGGAGAAGGAGAACAAGAGGAGATCGACGTCGTAGCGAATCAAGCACCACCCGGCCTAGGATTGGCACCAACACGGGGTTTGTGGGAAGATTTTGATGAGGGATTCTCTTGTAAGCTTTTCCATGGATAATGTCGGACTTTTTATTCTACTTTAATCGTAGGTTATTGCATTTTTTTCCATAAATCATACCCAAATCGTCATTTATCTCTATACTATTACACCTCTCTTCTCTCCCCTTCATCATTTTCTCCACCTTCAATCAATCTCTACCCTTCTAATTCTTATCTCTTCTCCTCTAATTAGAGTTACATAAACATAATTTAACCACTTACATCCATCATCTCTATAAAATTCCTCTTCTAACTTCTAATATTCTCCACTATAGGAATTCATCCCTTCTTCTACTTTCGTCTCAACCCTCATTACCTAGATTCCCTGAGGATCGACCCTTGCTTACTACTGTCCTAAGTGAGGTAATATAAATGTATTGCATGAATTAAAACACACAACAACGATATAATCAAACCGAGTTTTAGTTCATCAATTGGCGCTGTTGCCGGGGAATCAAGGTGACATTGAGGTTAGTGACTTCTCTTTTCCTTCTTTTCGAATATTTTCTCATCATCTCAGTATAAGACTATTTTAGTGAGAAAATAGGCGATAAGAGATACAATCTGTAGGATATCTGAATTCAGTATATGCAAGGAACTAGATCAAGGAAACCTAAGTTGATTGATCTCAACTCAATAGGAAGATCTTCGAATTCTGAGGAGAGTAATAGCCAAGTTGAGGAAGTCTTTGAGGAAATGGATCAAAATCAGAACCAAGAGAATCAAAATGATAACCAGAGGGAATAAAGAAAGAAATACAAAGAACATTACACTCCTATAGGAAGATCACGACGAATTTAGGAGATAATGTTAACTTCAAAATATATGTTTCCTTCTTAAATGCCCTACCTTCATATCATGGCCTTCCTCATGAGAATCCTTATACCTTTTTAGAAGAATTGATAGGTAGATGTTCTCTTTAACATATTCTGGGAGTTTCTCAAGATGTATTGAAGATGAGAATCTTTCCCGAAACTTTGAGAGATAGAGCTAGAGAGTGGTATAGGAATTTAGGCAGGAAATTCGAGAGTTGGAATGAAATAGAGGAGTGTTTTATGAAGAAATTCTATACTCCGGGTAGAACTAACCAAGTGAGACAAGAGATGCAAGGATTTAAACAAGGGGATTATGAATCGTTTTGTGATGCATGGGAGAGGTTTAGATCTTCAGATAGAAAATGTCCTCATCATGGTTTTAGTACTTGTCATTTGATGAATATCTTCTATAATGGATTAAATGAGAATTCTAGGAATAGAGTAGATTATTCATGTGGAGGATCGATCATGGAAAAATATGATGATGAAATTGAAGAGATCATGGAAAAAATAGCTGAAACCGATAGTCATCGTTTGAGCCTAAATCATAATGGTAGGAATGTAGAACCCAAGAGAGGTGGAGTGATCGATGTTCATGGTAAAGAAGCGGAAATCAAGATAGAAAGGAATGATCATAGGAAAGGGGGAGAAGCTTAGGCCCAAGCTAGGCATCATCGGATGCCCGAGTTTGTTCTAGAGAAGGAGCACAAGAGGAGATTGACATCATAGCGAATCAAGCACCACCCGGCCTAGGATTGGCACCAACACGGGGTTTGTGGGAAGATTCTGATGAGGGATTCTCTTGTAAGCTTTTCCATGGATAATGTAGGACCTTTTATTCTACTTAAATTGTAGGTTATTGCATTTGATTTCATAAATCCTACCCAAATCGTCATTTATCTCTATACTATTATACCTTTCTTCTCTCCCTTTCATCATTTTCTTCCACCTTCACTCAATCTCTACCCTTCTAATTATCATCCCTTCTCTTCTAATTAGAACCACAGAAACATAATCGAACCAATTACATCCACTATCTCTATAAAATTCCTCTTCTAACTTCTAATATTCTCCACTATAGGAATTCTTCCCTTCTTCTACCTTAGTCTCAATCCTCATTACCTAGATTCCCTGAGGATCGACCCTTGCTTACTACTGTCCTAAGTGAGGAATTATAAATGTATTGCATGAATTAGAACACACAACAACGATATAAACAAACCAAGTTCCAGTTCATCAGGATCATCGGTCTCTTAAAACTTGAATCATCATATTGACAACACTGTGATTTATCTTTATCTCTCTCTCTCTCTCTCTCTCTTTCCATGGATAATGTAGGACCTTTTATTCTACTTAAATCGTAGGTTATTGCATTTGATTTCATAAATCCTACCCAAATCGTCATTTATCTCTATACTATTATACCTTTCTTCTATCCCTTTCATCATTTTCTTCCACCTTCACTCAATCTCTACCCTTCTAATTATCATCCCTTCTCCTCTAATTAGAACCACAGAAACATAATCGAACCAATTACATCCACTATCTCTATAAAATTCCTCTTCTAACTTCTAATATTCTCCACTATAGGAATTCTTCCCTTCTTCTACCTTAGTCTCAATCCTCATTACCTAGATTCCCTGAGGATCGACCCTTGCTTACTACTGTCCTAAGTGAAGAATTATAAATGTATTGCATGAATTAGAACACACAACAATGATATAAACAAACCAAGTTCCAGTTCATCAGGATCATCGGTCTCTTAAAACTTGAATCATCATATTGACAACACTGTGATTTATCTTTATCTCTCTCTCTCTCTCTCTCTCTCTCTCTCTCTCTCTCTCTCTCTCTCTCTCTCTCTCTCTCTCTCTCTCTCTCTCTCTCTCTCTCTCTCTCTCTCTCTCTCTCTCTCTCTCTCTCTCTCTCTCTCTCTCTCTCTCTCTCCCCGGTCTCTTCTCTCTTCTTTCCCATTATGTGTCCGTGAGGCTTCGAAAGAGGAACTTTTTAGGCCGGCATGGCCCCAATGGGCCATCGAATGAAGTGGCCCGTGGTGGCCCCTGGCACAGCATATCCCAGAGTGCGGTTGTGGGCTTTACCTTTCTCTCTTTCCGCTCTATTTCGATTGATGACGATCAATCGACGATGTTCTTCATCTCTTGATCGACCAGTCTAGAGGAAAACGGTAGAGAGATGAACATGTAGATGAGAGAATCAAGAGAGGAAAGACCCTCATCTTGCTCTCCCCCATCGTCGGGTGCCTTACAGAACCCGGGCTATCTCTCCACTACTGCGCGTAGTCAGATTTCCTCTAAAATTCAGATGGCGGGGAAATTACCAGATACGGTTCTGGAAGGAGTGAAGATTATACTAGTGCCGTATATGAAGGAGCACGTCCCTCGGTACCATGGATGGATGCAGGACCCAGCGCTTCTCAAGGCGACTGGATCGGAACCTCTCAGTCTAGAGGAAGAGTATCAGATGCATCTCTCCTGGATTACAGATCGATGCAGTTGCTTATCTCCTCCTTTTCCATCGTTCTTCCTTTCCATCCTCCTTTCGCTGAATCCGTACCTATTTGCAGAGTACACCTTCATCGTCCTCGATAAGCAGCTCATCAGGCACGAGGGATTCGTCCTCGGAGATCCTCACGTCGAAGGTAGGACACCCAGGTTAGAATTTTCAATGATATAATTGGGTTTAAAAGAAAATTTCTTTTTTCTAGCGATGGTTGGGGACGTCAATATATACGCCAATGACCCGGATGATCCGTTGACGGCAGAGATCGAGATCATGATCGCTGAACCAGGGAGGTAGGGTTGCAAACGATTCGGAGCTCTCTCTATAAATTTTATCTTAGTTTTTGCTTTGATGCAGCCGTGGAAAGGGGCTCGGAGAAGAAGCTGTTAAGATGATGATGACTTTTGCCGTCAGAAGATGTGGATTTCAAAGATTCCGAGCTAAGATCGGGGATTCAAACTCGGCGTCGCTATCTCTCTTTAGGAAACTGGTCTGTTCCTCTCCCTACCTGCTCTTCATTTCTCTCTCTTTATCTCACTCATAATTTGATCGCCATTGGGGAATCAGGGTTTCAAGGATCACTCACACAGTGAAGTCTTCAAGGAGGTATCCTTTGCGTTGACCTTTCTCTGCTGCATCTGGTAGCTTCTCGCTGATGATGTTTCACCACTTGAGCAGGTCACTCTGGAGACGGCGGTTGAGCCTGGGGACTTTGCTGACGTGGCGATCTCAGAGAGAAATAAATAGATCGATTTAATAATGTATGTAATTTTTCAGCATTTAATATTTGAATTCCAATGGGCAAAATGACCGTTCGGCAGTTGATGATGATTGGAAAAGGGTATTTCTGTCTTTGCGAAGTTTGATTTTGCAAAAAAGGTTCACCAAATTTCAAATCGCAACGGATCTATCAGTAGGTCCGACAGTGTTTGCCCGTGAACCGCGGTACTCGAAAAACGCAGTTGCGACAAGCATATATCGGCCCCCGATTCATCGGGTGTGATGGTTTTTTCGCGTTGTTATCCTACTCCTGCGGTTCACTGAGATTTAGAATATCTAGTCTGACGATCCCGCTTCTTCACATTTTGAACGGAACACGAGCCCATTTGCAACGGTTACGTGAGAAGAAGACTGACAACCAGGAAAAATGAGCTCCGGGGGAGTAGCCGCGCTCTCCAGTCCGCGTAGATCCTTGTCTCCTCTTCAACCTAAATCGGACATCCTCTCTCCAAAGAAGATGAGTCCTATTCTCCGAAGATCCAGATCTGGAAGGGAGAATACGCCTCCTCCAGATCCCAACGTCCAGATCGGTTGCCCGATCTCGCCTCTCCAAGAGAAGAAGACGCCTAGCAGACTGAAAAACGTCATAACGTCCGTGGGAGAGAAGATGATTGATTCCACTGACACGTCCGTGAAGGTGATTTTATTTCTCCATTTGAGTGTTTAGAATCACGTGCTCTTGTCAATCGTGTTCCCGTAATTCCGCGTCGACGTAATTCTCTTTTCAAAATATTTATGTGAATTTCGATGAATCCTTTTACTATGAATCCTACTTTGCAGGTTGTTGTTCGAATCAGGCCGGTGCATGAACATGAGAAGAGAGAAGAGGAAATCACGAAAAGAAATTCATCTGATTCCTTACAGTTCGGAGAGCGGTCCTTCACCTTCGATTCTGTGATGGGGCCTGAATCTTCTCAGGTTGATTAACGCATCTGAATACTATTCAAACGAGTGTTTACTGTAGAAAAGATTAATTAAAGCCTTAGCTTTCTTATTTTTTGACATAATCAGGAGGACATCTTCAATCAGGTTGGACTGCCGTTGGTTAAAGATTCTATGGCCGGGTACAACACTTCAGTCATATCATATGGAGAGGTACAGATCTTTGCCTTTAACTTTGACCCAAATCTAGCTTTCTGAGATTTTTTTCATGACTGTCCGAAAGTCTGGAAGTGGGAAGACTTACACAATGTGGGGCCCACTAAGCGCCATGCTTGAAGAAAATTCGATCGACGCCAGTCAGGGAATCGCCCCTCGCATATTTCACATGCTTTTTCAACAGATTCAGAAAGTAAATCATTCTTCTCCCCGATTTATTTGGTGAACGGTTGTAGACTTTTGTTTTATCAAATAAGCTGAATGTTAATTTTAACTTATTATTCTCATGTAGAATCGAGAAATCGCAGTTGACAAGCAGACTTGCTTTCAGTGCAGATGTTCCTTTCTTGAGGTAAATTCAATATCATACGATAAACTCTCCGAGCCTTTGACATCTTTGTCATTTTAACACATTTATTTCACGTCTGTAGGTTTACAATGATCAGATAAATGACCTTCTTGACAATTCTCAGAGGAATCTTAAGGTAAGATTGTGTAATGCATCCGTCCTGTTGTTCTTGTCGCTTAACTCCGTTATTCTAACAGGTAAAAGATGACGCCAAGAACGGTTTCTATGTCGAGAACTTGACAGAAGAAAATGTAACTTCCTCGCAGGACGTAATTCAAATTATAGCAAAGGTAAAAGTTTTCCTTGATATCTCGGATTGAAGCAAGCTGATTATACGCTTAAGAATCACAAACCCAGGTTTCATGAGATTAAAATACTCGACTGGTACTTCGTAGGGTCTTTCAAGCAGAAGGGTTGGTGCCACAAGCATGAACTCGAAGAGTTCACGATCTCACATTATCCTCACGTGCATTGTTGAATCATGGTGCAAAGTATGTCGGTCGCCAGAGTGATTCTCTTTATTTTTTCTATCTAATTTTAAGTTAAATCTCGATGATAGTCCGAATGAAATGCATTAATTCCTCGTGAAGGGGTTAGCTGCCGTTTCCTTGAATAATAATAACTCAATGCAGGGAAATTCGACGGAATCTTTTAGCAATTCAAAGACCAGCAGAATTAGCCTCGTTGACCTTGCCGGACCAGAAAGGTACAAAGTCAACGAAGATGAAAAACATTACACGAAAGAAGGGAAACAAGTACTCAAGTCTTTATCATCTCTTGGGTACGACTCTGACATTATCCAGAGCTGACGCTAATAATGCCGATTAAAATACCATCAAGATAAGTTTTTTTTTATTTTGAATATTATAGGAAGCTAGTCAACGTTTTGGCTGGGAAGAGTGAGGGTACCACAATCCCTTACGCGTGTTCTTCCCTTACAAATCTGATGAGAGAATCTCTTGGAGGCAATGGGAAGACAGCGTTTATCTGTACTGTTTCCTCGGATGCCGCCGGGTACGTGCATTTGGTTAATATAATTTAAATTCGAAATTCAATTATCTTTAATGTTATTCTTTTCTGATCTGGTATAATGCAGCTGCCGAAGCGGAACATTGAGCACACTTAGGTTTGCCGAACAGGTCAAACGTATCAAGAACAAGCCGGTGGTAAACGAAATTACAGAAGACTACGTCAACGATTTGACTGATCAGATTCGTCATCTGAAGGCGAGTATGCAGTATTATTTAAATATCCGGTGAACTATCTTGTTTAGTTTGTTTTTACGTTTTGATGTATACAGGAAGAGCTGATCAGGGAAAAATCTTACCCGGTGAGTCCTTTAGGAGCCAGCGGTAGGCATCTTAGATTGGAGAAGGCCCGTCAGAGCTTGAATGTCCTTCGAGCGAGTTTAAACCGGTCCCTCAATACACCCATCATTGATGACGTCTCCGAAGAAGAACAAGAAGAGGCCGCAGAAGTCAACGAAGACGACGTGAGTCAACTCTGTGAACAGTTGGGTGGTCTGCATTCAGCGCTCGAAGCAGATAACGATGATAATCTCCATGATGATGAAAATAATCTAGACGAACCCGCCTCGTCAGAATCTCCGAAATTCGGCGGTTCTATCGAGAAGAGCAGCTCGGAATCACCTCTTGATCTTTCTGAAATGAAGAGTAAGGAGGAACGTGAAGTCCGTCGATCGTCTGCGCAGTTGAAAAAGCTAAGTCCGACGGATTCCCTGGCGGCCAGTCTTCAGAGAGGCTTGCAAGTCATTCATTACCATAAGCGGAAATCAAATTCAGAGGGATCTCCTGTTTCATTCTCTTTCGAGCACTTGATAACGAAGTCAACTGAAGCGTCAGCATCAAAGTCAGCGGCCCTCGAGGCAGTGGAAATTATTCCTCAATGCACCGCGGACCCTAAGGTACTACTTCGTCTATAAAGAAATGATTTAATATCTCAATTATGCTCTTTGTAAGATTAATTACTCACCATCACTTCTTAAACTATTAGAATAACGCGGAATCTTACGATGACGTCATAAATCGTAAGAGCGAACTCGAGAAGATTTGCTCAGAGCAGGCAGCAAAGATCGAGGAGCTGAATAACCTGGTATTTATTTTCTAACACTTGCATTCAAGCTGGACATTTTCCGTTGACCAAGTCAACTCAAACCCTCTGAATTTTTCCCCGCGATTTTTCCAGGTCGAAAAATACAAGGCAGAGCAGAAGGATCAGGAAATGAACACCGCCTCTTCCCTCTCTCTCCTCGAGCTACTCCGAAATGGCCCGACCAAACCTCCATCAACCCCATCGGACGGCGGCGAAGAGGACATCGAGGCGGAGAGGCAGCGGTGGAACGAGTCGGAGAGCCGTTGGATCTGCCTGGCTGACGAGCTCCGGATCGACCTGGAGTCGCAGCGCCGGCTCGCCGAGAGTCGAGCCCGCGAGTTGGCTCAGGAGTTGAGCCGCGCCACCGAGCTGGACGATGCTCTGCGCCGCGCCATGCTCTCCCATGCCAGACTCATCGAGCACTACGCCGAGCTGCAGGAGACCCACGCCGACGTCCTCGACCGTTACCGCCGCGTTATGCAAGGCGTCGCCCAGGTCAAGCGCGCCGCCGCCAGAGCCGGCGGCGCAGCCGGCTCCGTTTTAGCCGAGTCCCTCGCCGCCGAGCTCTCCTCCCTGAGAGTGGCGAGAGAAAGGGAAATTATGTTTCTGAAGAAGCAGAATAAAGGATTGCAGCTGCAGCTCAAGGACACGGCGGAAGCTGTCCATGCTGCAGGGGAGCTTCTAGTTCGGCTCCGGGAGGCCGAACAGCTGGTTGCTAATGCCGAGGTGCGGTTTTTTTTAATTCACTGGAGTGTAACTCTGCAGATGGTTAACTTGAGGAGCTTACTGTTGTAGGGAAAGTGCGAGGAATCGCAGGGAGAGGTGGAGAGGCTAAAGAAGCAGATGAGAAAGATGAAGGAAAAGCACGCCTTGGAAATGGAGACTGTGAAGCACTGCTTGGCGAATACCCGGCTGCCAGAGTCTGCTCTGGAGCCGCTCTTCCGGGCCGAGAGAGTAGAACATGCTGCTGGCGGAAAGTCAACAGTCGATGACGAGTCCTGGAGGGCTGCTTTTGTGCCCGCGTACGAGTCATGAAGGGTTGAGACTGTCTGTGTGCCTTGTTGATTGTTGATCGCCGATCTTAGGCGGTTTATTTTAGACTTCACAGTTCACAGGGAGAGACCGAGAGATTTAACGATGGAGCGAGAGAGAGGAGAGACAGGGGGGAGAGAGAGAGAGATAGGTGAGTTAGGAACAGAAGAGAGAGGTGAGCTGAGGACAGGAGAGAGAGAGGTGGGTTACGGAGTGCATAGAGAGAGATGTGAACTGAGTTAGTCCATCAATGAAGTCAATCAATATGGATCATGGTCGGATCAGCAACTACTGATCACCTAGAAAAGGAGAGAGAGATATACTATTAAAGTGATCTGATGGATGATCAGATTGCCGGTCAAATCACCAAATAATATGGCGATCAATCATTGACTCAGCAGATTGCCGGCCAAGTTCCATGATTGCTCAGCAGATTGCATGCATCGATCATGACTGTCGGATTCAAACGTGACGATCCAATTAATGATCATGTTCCCCACGGAGAGCATGTACCTCATTCCTCCACTTCTGCTGTCAGCTGAAAGTTCATTATGAAAATAATCCAGGGAAGAAATGATGAATGAAGAAAGGGGGAAAAGGGGGGAAAGGGAGAGCGAGAGAGATGAAAAGAAGTGAGAGAGAGTGGAGAGCCCAAGGCCTAGGCCATAACAAGTCAAACCCTAAGCATTGGGGACATGTGGACCCTTCATGAATTCAAAAAAATTGTATTCATATGATAACATAGAAAATTTTTATTTAATGAAAGATAGAAAATCAAAGAGCTACCTTAGACAGAAGCGTGTCTACGTATCATTCACTAAACATTGTGAGTGTTTTGCTGCTATCCTACTCTCTATAAACTGATTGAAATTCATAAATACTTCTTCATCAAATCCATCTATTTTTCATGATAAAAAAAACAAAGATTGAGTGTTTCAAAACTATTCAATACTAAGATACTATTCCATATGAAAATGGATTGGTGCATCTCAAAGGACGGATCTCGAGCATACTTCAATATTCATAAGTCAATTGGAGAGCGTTCTTGTACGAGATGGTCACGAGCATGCACACGTGTGGCCACACAAGGCCCCGCCTTTTAATTTGGGTTTTATCTTTTCTAGAATGACCCACTAGTCCATCTTGAATGCTCATTAAGGGCCCACACCACTTGCATATGTTCTCACATTCTCTGACCTTCTTCTATACATATTTTTTTGGGATTTAATGCAGTTGGCTTAGTTTGATATGCACATTAGAAATGAATTGGATATCACCATGATTGCATGATGGGAGAGGAACCTAGAATGCACACAAGAATGAAAAATCAGAACATGATCATATCGCCTTGCATGAAATTCAATCCACAATCCCTTTTGGTTTCTGGAATCCAATGCAACAAAAAAACACTTATGTGTCTGACCTTTAGTGGTATCCATGTTGTTATCATATCAACATGATCGGAAGCTCGATCTTTTGTAGCCTTGATTCACAATAATCTATACACCATCAACCATTACATCGATTTGTGGAAGAGAGAAGAAGACAATGGTGACTCTAGATATGGGAGTTGAATGGGTCCCTTGAGCTTTATTCCTCAAGGTATCTATGTAGAGTTTTAAATTTTTCATAAAAACATAATATAACTATATATTTATCCCATTGGCCAAGATCTTTTCAATATGACAGATAACATGCAATTTATACATGTAATTATATGATTCTAAATGTAAATTAAGTCTTAAAACATTTCATTCTTATGCATGTTATCATGCTTTGAGTGCATATCTATCATTCTATAAAATTTTAAGTTATAATATCAAAATATACTATTTCTAGGTATAATTACAAATCATTAAAGAGAGATATTTGAGATTATTATTGGGTTTTAATATCAAATAAGAGATAACATTTATATATATATATTTATTTATTTTTCTAGTTTTATTTTCTAAAAGAAATTAATAAATCTTTAGATAAAAAAATATTCTCTTGTTATCTATTAAATTTGACTTTTTTTAGAATGACATATTATTTCATTTTTATCAAAAATAAATTTGAATTTTAATGAGTTAAATTTTTTTAAGTAATTAATTTTTCTAATTTTTTTGGATATTTTTTTAAAGATTTTTTTCCTAAATTTGTTTAGATTAAATTTTTTTATTTAAATGTTTTTCGTACCCTCATGTTGCAGTTGATGGGGGGAAGTGTGCTTACATGTCAACATGTGGCGACGCATGCACGTGCCACGTGGTGTAGGCGTGTGTGTGTATTAGTGGTTAAAACATCATTTTTCAAGGATTTATGTTCACCCACTAAGACCGCACTATATTTATAGATGATTTTCACCGTCATTTTCGTCATGTGAGACTATTTTTGTTTCTTTTTCTGCGCAAGTGACGTGGCGTATTTTAGAGCGTGCGATCGCGTGAATTAATAACGATCGTTGATTTTCACTTAAAGCATGTGGTACGTGGCATATAATGATTCGTCATTGAATCATTTCAAAATATTTTAATCTCATCTGTTTATTTGAAGAATTATAACGATTGAGATTAAATCGCGCCAGATGGACTTTCATGGACATCTGTACACATCTAGAGCATTTAATGAAGATCAAACGAAGGCAATCATGTGACGCTTCTTCTTCACGCGACGACTGGGCAAAATCTTAGTGCTTTATCACAAATCCAATAGGCACAACTTAAGAAAATTAATTTGCATTCTTGCATTACATCTGAGTTGTTAATTGAAGATGAAGAGTCGAATCAAAAGGTCATGCCCAAAATTAGCCTATTTTTACCCCTATTCTTTGACGGAAAGAGCAATTTTGAATGTTTTGTGAAATTGAACTGTTTAGATGTCTCAATCCTTGAATCTCTTACTTTGTTCTTCTTCTAGACTCATTTCTACGTCCAAGGAGTTTTTGGAGGCAAGATTTCGTTGAGAGAATCAAGAGAATTTGCCACTCAAACACCGGATTTTTGTTTTTGGAAGTGCAGAAGGAAAAGCCATCATTTGGCGAGGAATTGGATCATTTTGAGTGAGATTTTGGGTTAGATAATATGTTTTCTCCTTTCTACCTATAACATTGGATTTCAATTTTTGAATAGTAGACTAGTTAAAATTTATAAATTTCATTCTTTTCTCTCTCTTTGCGATAGATTTTTCTACCTAGATTTTTACTCATTGATTTTTCCACGAATACAGATCCAAATCAAGCAATTTTTGATTTCGTGGATTCTTCTTCGAGTCTTCTTTCTAAATATACTAAAATCTCTAATTTCTCATCTCAAATTGTTATCCAATTTGATTGAATTTGAAGAACACCAAGAAAATTTCCTAAGTCTTTGTGGATTCGACCCTTATTCAGGATTATAAAAATTATTTCTTGATTAGAATTTTAAATTAGTGAGTTTGGCAATTATTTTGACAGGTATTCATGTGTTTTCAACAACTGCGCGAATTCGTCTCGTCAATGACTCTCTAGGCCCAAGTCTACATTTAGTTAATAACTCCACAAGCCAAATAACTCTATATTGGCATGTCTAATTAACTATTCAACATCCAATATCTAATATGAATTAATTTAACATAGATCAAGTTGAGGCAATCAATAGGTTGAATCGCTTACATATGAGGTTCCAAGCTACGTTGTGTGTCTTGGAAGGTAATGGGGTTATGGTAGATGTACATGGAACTTGTCTATCATTAGTTACTATATACTTATAATCTATCATCCACATGACGCTCCTCAAATGACCTAAGACAAGGTAA
>CM044106.1:8361350-8544763 GCA_024174645.1 Lemna minuta
AGAAGTTGCCAATTGTCCCACCCAAGTTGACCCTTCTTCTCTGGCAACTTCTGCTATTGTGCCAAGGCCATCCCCTTCTACTCGAGCCACTGCAACTGTTGTGCCTAGTCCGGTCCTTTCTACTTGAACCGACTTCCATGTTTTTGTGCCATGGTAGCCACTTACAAGCACCTACATAAGTTGCTCTTAAGTTGGCCACTTCAGCTTTTTCACCAAGAAAAATCGTATCAAGTTGGCCACTTGTAGGCCTTGCCCAAATAGCCTCTCTACTTTCAAGCTGACACTTGTAGGCCACATTGCAGCAGCCCCTCCTATTGTCATGCCCAAGCCGTTCATGCTAATTCGACCACTTGCAAGTCATGCCCACTTGGCCTCTCTATTGCCACACATGCCAATTGAAGGCCTTGCCATGCAAGCCCCTTCTTTGACCAAGCCTAGAAGCTCACAGCTGGTCAACCACTTATAGGCCACACCGAGCCAACCTATTTTCTGCCACATTGACCACTTGTTAGCAACGTTGCACCAACATCTTTTGCTGCAGCACCCACATAGCTCACACAAAGTCGACCACTTGCAGTTCAACCCTAGATTTCCCATGTTGTGTCAGCCACTTGCAAGTCATACCCAATTAGCTCGTGTCACCGACCACTTGCATGTTGTGCCATGTAGCTCACATCGACAGCGTGAAGGCACCCTGCCCTAGCCTTTTCTTGCAACCCATGTTGTTCCAACCACTTTCAAGTCATGTCACACTCGAGATGACTACTTGCAATCCACATGAAGGAGCATGTGTCACGTCGACAACTTGAAAGCCATTGCACACTAGCACATGTTTCTAACACATGCCATTATATCTACCTATATTGTCTCCAATAAGTTTGTCATGGGTGTGCTTTAGCTTGAGGGGGAGCATTAGAGGACATTATCCAACCTTAGTGCACCTGGTTAGGGGCTCCTTACACCCTTGTTATGGCTTTTGTGTGCCCCTCGCTAGCTTCTACTTATAATCCATGTTGCTCCAACCACTTGCAAGCCATGTCACACTTGAGACGACTACTTGCAGACCAGGCCAAATAGGCTATGTCACATTGGCCACTTGCAGGCCATGCCACACTAGCACTGTTTGCTAACACATGCCAAGCTCTCTCCCTATACTCACTCTAGCAAGATGATGACGCGTATGCTCTAGCTTAAGGGGGAGTGTTAGATGATATTATTGAGCCTCTATGCACCTTGCTAGTGCCTCCAGTGCACCTACAAGTGCCTTCAAGTGCACCTTACCAGCTCCTCTAGGTGTGTTTGTTAGCGCCTTTGTAAACTTTTGTTACTGCCTCTAGCACACCATGTTAGTATCTACGTGCCCCCTTACTAGTTGCCTAATGGATATTATATGTCGTATAAGCCAATCACATTTTTTTGTATCTTATTTATACTCATTAAAATGAAGTTGATTCGTTCTCATTGTTGTGTCATGTTTACAATGAAGTTCATGAGTATATGTAATGACTATGTAAATTATAATGATATCATGATACAATAATTATTAGTCATTAAACATATATTTTAAACATCCCTATTCGTAGGATATTCAAGAAAGACATCAAATTATCAAGAAAGAATAATAGTATCTAATCCAACTCATATGATGCGTATAGCTTATCTTGTAGCCATTGATGTGGAGACACCAAAGATAAATAATGCGTGTTCTTTTAAGAAAGAGTTCTTTGAATTGATCCTTGTGAATCTTTGAATAGATACCTAATTTCCAATCAAGTTGATTCATTTCACGGTTGTGCATAGGGTTCTTTGAATCGAAACACTTGAGATATCTTGTAAATGCATGACTTTTTTTATTATGACTTACGAGTCTCTAGCCACGGGATCTCTAAAGTGTCATATATTAGACATGATATGAAGTCTTTGAAAATAATTGTGTGGTCCAGATGGGATCATCCGCCCTCGATATTCGAGGAGATTAACTCAAAGAATGAGATGCGAAGAAATCTGTGGCCAAGATAGTAGAAATATTGAAGGAGTTCCCCACAATATCCTACACACATTAGTACTAATTGAGTGATTGACGTAATGTCTTCGTGCGTCGTTAAAACACAAAAACGTTGGTCAAACAAAATTTATAAAAACCGAACTCACAAAGATAAGATATAATAATCAAGTAATGTGTAAGTATCGGGTCGATCCACAGAGAGCAGGGTTGACTTTAATCGCAGAGTTGACTTGGTCAAACTTAGGTTTAAAAGGAGTTTTAAATAAGTAAAAATAAGAAGTAATGAGTGGAAATGATATAATTAATCTAAATAAGAAGTTTCAAGAATTTAATTCTCGGATTTGATAGAGAAAAGTCAAAAGTCAAAGTCAAAGCATTGACTTTGACCAATAGTAAGTGTTCTGTAAAATCAGAGAACCAACCAGAGTCAGAAGATTACGAAAATTAGATATATAGAAACTAGAGAGAAAATGGAATTTATTGATATATAATTCGTGATTTTTGGATAAGAAATGGATTTATTATGAATTATTGAAAATCAACTATCAGAAAATCTCTAAAATTAATACCTCAGAGGAAATCTTCAAATTGAATGGTCAAATAAAATCCAAATCTTGAAATTTCTATGTCAATGGAAAGCTAATAACAAGACCAAAATTATTGAATTCTGATTTGTAAATCAAAAGTAATTGACCCTGAAAGTCAACATTTGACTTCTGATGAAAGATGAACAGTCCTTGGTCAAACATCAAATTGGAGGGTCAAATGAACTCAGAATTTGATGAATTTTCTATCCACGGAAAGCTGATGAAAAGAGGAATCCAATGAAACCAAAATCAATGATTTAGAATTATAATCAGAGAGATATCATATTTTCAAAATCAGCGATTTTTCAGACTAGAAATTATGAAAAATGAAGAACACTATGAACTACTTTGCGAAATTAATGATCTAAACCTAATAAAAATACAAATTACCTCTTGATGATCGATCGAATCTCACTACTAACCCAATTTCCGCAAGAATGGGGCTTCAATTTTCATGGATTGAAGCGAATTTCCTCAAATTCTTCCTCATGGACGTTCGGAATTCAAGGGGAAAATTCGATTAAATCGTGATTATCATGCTTCAATGGCTGCGTCTCTACACTCTTGGAAGCAGAGGATCACGAGAACTTAAGACCTTCCTCAAAATTCACTTAATTTCTTCACGAATCGATCAAAAGTTGAATAACAAAGGGAGAAATACATCGGTTTTTAAAGGGAAATTTTGCCCAAAGATCATGGCCGATTGATGCGGTCGTGGGGGCAATTTGCAGGGCTCGTGGGAGCGGTTCCTTGGGGTGACATTGTAGCTTCGGGATTGGCCACTAATTGGCCTTGATTCTGCTTCAATCGGGGCCACAATCGTGATGTCATTACTCCATCGATCGCCGTCTGATGAAGTGGGAATGATCAGCCACATGATTCCGCGCTGAAGGAGCCGTGATCGCGGTTGATTGTAGCCACGATCGCGTCGCGATCGAGCCACGATCGTGTCATGATCGGGCCACGATCGCGTCGCGATCGAGCCACGATCGTGTCATGATCGGACCACGATCGCGTCGCGATCAAGTCTTGACCGCCGTCCGATGAAGATCAGGTGAGGTGGGTGGTCCGATCGCTCGGTCAGGCTTCGCCGCGGTCGTCGTCCGTTCGATGAGGATCGGACCGTCTCCATGAATCGCCAGGTAAGCCGTCGATCGCGGTCGTCTGCCTTGATGAAGATCAGATGGTCCATACGGCGCCACAATGAGGAAGAGATCGGCTTCATCGTGGCCGTTTGATCCTGATCGCGCGATAGTCCTATTGATGACGATAAACGCTCCTCGTGATGCCACGTGGCGCTCGGTGAGCGCTCCGATCGCAGCCACTTAAAGTGGCTTTAACACATGTGCTTCATTAATGATCGGTTGGACTCGGGTCCACGTGATCTCCGCCATCCGATCGCATCCGACGCTTGCGCTGCGTCCACGTCGCCTGCAACAGGTGAGAAATGTGTGGGACATAGTCCCACACGGAGAAAATGTTGGGAAAACGCGCGCTTAAATAGGGGGGGCGCAATTATCCACTAATTGCATTACCGCCCCCCTCTCTTACCAGGGTCCCACTATGCCCGTGTGCCCTCCAACTGCCAGCCCCTCCGTCTGCCACGTGGCGCCCCTCACGGGCGTCCGTGTGGGCCTATCCGCGTGGCCTCTTGCCACGCGTCAATGCCACCTGCGCCTCGCGTGGGCCACCCGGGCTCTGCCACGTGGCCTCAGTGCCGCGTCGCACCTTTGAGATGGTCCCGCGCGCCACGTCAGCGCCTGCAGCTCTCGCTCGCCACGTCAGCATCTGCAGGTAATAAATCCCCTTTTTCGCGATTTTAGTAAAGAAAAATTAATTTAAAATTATATTAAAAATTGGAAAAAGGCATAAAACTTCAGAAATTCATAATTTAAAATGTACAACTCCTTTTAAATCCAAATTTTCTCCATTGGATCACAAATTTCTTCTTTTTTTAACATCATGTCATTTAAAATATATTTTGAAAGAAGAAATCAAGATGAATTAGAATTTACTTAAATCATTTCTCACTAAACATTCTAAATCATAAATTCATCTTGAAATTATCCTTCCAAACATTTACTAAAGTCAAAAATCATTCAATACAAGAGATTAACTTCTATTAATTTAAACTTAAAAAAATATTAATCATCTATCAAGCATGAAATTATCCCTAATTTATGCATAAATATCAACTTTAGTGAAATGACATGCCAATGGAGAAAATTCCTAAAAAGTATGATAACATGCATCATATTCACATAAAATAAGCATGAATATGAGTTAATTAGGATAAGAATTCACGTTATAAATGCATGTTATCAGTGATCAATTAGGGTTTAATAGTTGACCATACCTTAAGTCACTCATGAGTCTCTTGCAGGCGAATGATTATATATATATGGTAACCAATGATGACAAAGTTCTATATGAGAGTTCATCTACTCTCCATATCTCCAAGAGTATATGATGTTGCTTCACACCTAATGGGGTGGTAACTCAACTTGTTTAATTAAGTTAAACCAATCTATAATTAATTAATCTATATATTTATGTATATAATGAATAAATGTTGACCAATAAGATATTATTTGGTCTATACAATTATTAACGAGTAATATATATGGGCCTAGAGGCTCACACACAAAAGGTTTATAGACGTTGACAGATAAAAACATAATTATGAGGATTTTTATAATAAAATCCACATACCAAATGTCTATAAATAGAGGGAAAATAATCACACCTCAATGTGCCCATATAAGCCTTGTAAGGATTCTTTCTTACCTTCTCTTTCTCTCTTGGTAAATAGCTTTAGAGAGAAGATCTAATCATCCGGGGATTGTGTGGATATTGTTAGAGGCTAGATACTTGAATAGCTTTAAGAAATTCATCAAGTGAACCTTAGAAGTATGTTTTCTCATACATACTAGATGATAGGATCATGGGTTATTGGTATCTCAATTTTTTGAATATCCGATTCAATATATTTCGTGACATTTAATATTTTGATCAAATTTTTGAAAGGCTTATTGACCTAAGTTCCCAACATTATTAACTAGCAAGATATGTAGACCTAGAGGATGAGATATATAACCTCTATAAACGTTGGTGGACATAAATATAATTATAAGGTTTTTTATGAAATTTTTTCATACCGAATGTCTATAAATAAGGGGAGAACGACCACAAGTCAATTTGTTCATATAAACTTTGTGAGAACTCTCTCCTTCATTTTTTTCTCTCTTGTTGAAGAGGATTGAATATGAGATCCTATTATCTAACAATAGTGTGGATTTTGATCTATATTAGATAATTAGAGTGTTCGATTCTTAGTGCCTTAATATTTAGAATATTTGATTCAATATGTTCTATTACATTTGATGTTTTGATCAAAATTTTAAGTCTTATCTAGTCTCATATCCTAGTACCTCTAACCCCCAATTTCAAACATATCCAAATGACAAAATCGCTATGATTGGAGAATCTTCAAAATTTGAAGCATCTCTCTCGATTTTTTAGAAATATCTATAGATTTCTGAGTCTCTTCTCTCTCTTTGTGAAATTTCCAAAACCTTAAGTATCTATCTCCCTTCTCACCTCTCCTTTAGATAGAATTGAAAATCCCCCAAAGCATCTTCACACATGTTTCATAGTGTCTCTCAGCATTATTGCCATATTCCTTTAAATTCCTCTTTGGTGGCCATGACTCTGAATTCCCTAACACCTCTATGTTTAGTCGAAGACATCATTGAAGAGGTATACCAAATCTAAGGGATTGGAATAATTCTTTGTTACAATGCATTCTTCCTACTATGATTATAGGATTAAGCAACTAGTCATCAGTCATTACCAAAAGCACAAGCTAAATTTTGAATTTGATGTCCTCATTGTTACAAATCAAAACACAAAAAACCATAACAAAAGAAGAAGGCTCGAAAAAGGATAATGATGATAAACAAAACAAATTTTGATTCAAACTTGGGTAATAGCATTGAACTATGCGCCAATGGAGTAGGAAGGAAAGTAGGCATGGTCAGTCTTGATCGATCGATCAATGTTGACTGATTTCTTGATCATTTCCTTGATGGATCATCGGTCTCTTAAAACTTGAATCATCGTATTGACAACACTGTGATTTATCTTTATCTCTCTCTTTCTCTCTCTCTCTTCCCTCTTCCCTCTTCTCTCTTCCCTCTTCTCTCTTCTTTCCCATTATGTGTCCGTGAGGCTTCGAAAGAGGAACTTTTTAGGCCGGCATGGCCCCAATGGGCCGTCGAATTAAGTGGTCCGTGGTGGCCCCTGGCACAGCATATCCCAGAGTGCGGTTGTGGGCTTTACCTTTCTCTCTTTCCGCTCTATTTCGATTGATGACGATCAATCGACGGTGTTCTACATCTCTTGATCGACCAGTCTAGAGGAAAAGGGTAGAGAGATTGACATGTAGATGAGAGAATCAAGAGAGGAAAGACCCTCATCTTGCTCTCCCCCATCGTCGGGTGCCCTTACAGAACCCGGGCTATCTCTCCACTACTGCGCGTAGTCAAATTTCCTCTAAAATTCAGATGGCGGGGAAATTACCAGATACGGTTCTGGAAGGAGTGAAGATTATACTAGTGCCGTATATGAAGGAGCACGTCCCTCGGTACCATGGATGGATGCAGGACCCAGCGCTTCTCAAGGCGACTGGATCGGAACCTCTCAGTCTAGAGGAAGAGTATCAGATGCATCTCTCCTGGATTACAGATCGATGCAGTTGCTTATCTCCTCCTTTTCCATCGTTCTTCCTTTCCATCCTCCTTTCGCTGAATCCGTACCTATTTGCAGAGTACACCTTCATCGTCCTTGATAAGCAGCTCATCAGGCACGAGGGATTCGTCCTCGGAGATCCTCACGTCGAAGGTAGGACACCCAGGTTAGAATTTTCAGTGAAATAATAGGGTTTAAAACAAAAAATATTTTTCTAGCGATGGTTGGGGACGTCAATATATACGCCAATGACCCGGATGATCCGTTGACGGCAGAGATGGAAATCATGATCGCTGAACCAGGGAGGTACGGTTGCAAACGATTCGGAGCTCTCTCTATAAATTTTATCTTAGTTTTTGCTTTGATGCAGCCGTGGAAAGGGGCTCGGAGAAGAAGCTGTTAAGATGATGATGACTTTTGCCGTCAGAAGATGTGGATTTCAAAGATTCCGAGCTAAGATCGGGGATTCAAACTCGGCGTCGCTATCTCTCTTTAGGAAACTGGTCTGTTCCTCTCCCTACCTGCTCTTCATTTCTCTCTCTTTATCTCACTCATAATTTGATCGCCATTGGGGAATCAGGGTTTCAAGGATCACTCGCACAGTGAAGTCTTCAAGGAGGTATCCTTTGCGTTGACCTTTCTCTGCTGCATCTGGTAGCTTCTCGCTGATGATGTTTCACCACTTGAGCAGGTCACTCTGGAGACGGCGGTTGGGCCTGGGGACTTTGCTGACGTGGCGATCTCAGAGAGAAATAAATAGATCGATTTAATAATGTATGTAATTTTTCAGCATTTAATATTTGAATTCCAATGGGCAAAATGACCGTTCGGCAGTTGATGATGATTGGAAAAAGGGTATTTCTGTCTTTGCGAAGTTTGATTTTTGCCAAAAAGGTTCACAAAATTTCAAATCGCAACGGATCTATCAGTAGGTCCGACAGTGTTTGCCCGTGAACCGCGGTACTCGAAAAACGCAGTTGCGACAAGCATATATCGGCCCCCGATTCATCGGGTGTGATGGTTTTTTCGCGTTGTTATCCTACTCCTGCGGTGCACTGAGATTTAGAATATCTAGTCTGACGATCCCGCTTCTTCACATTTTGAACGGAACACGAGCCCATTTGCAACGGTTACGTGAGAAGAAGACTGACAAGCAGGAAAAATGAGCTCCGGGGGAGTAGCCGCGCTCTCCAGTCCGCGTAGATCCTTGTCTCCTCTTCAACCTAAATCGGACATCCTCTCTCCAAAGAAGATGAGTCCTATTCTCCGAAGATCCAGATCTGGAAGGGAGAATACGCCTCCTCCAGATCCCAACGTCCAGATCGGTTGCCCGATCTCGCCTCTCCAAGAGAAGAAGACGCCTAGCAGACTGAAAAACGTCATAACGTCCGTGGGAGAGAAGACGATTGATTCCACTGACACGTCCGTGAAGGTGATTTTATTTCTCCGTGCTCTTGTCAATCGTGTTCCCGTAATTCCGCGTCGACGTAATTCTCTTTTCAAAATATTTATGTGAATTTCGATGAATCCTTTTACTATGAATCCTATTTTGCAGGTTGTTGTTCGAATCAGGCCGGTGCATGATCATGAGAAGAGAGAAGAGGAAATCACGAAAAGAAATTCATGTGATTCCTTACAGTTCGGAGAGCGGTCCTTTACCTTCGATTCTGTGATGGGGCCTGAATCTTCTCAGGTTGATTAACGCATCTGAATACTATTCAAACGAGTGTTTACTGTAGAAAAGATTAATTAAAGCCTTAGCTTTCTTATTTTTTGACATAATCAGGAGGACATCTTCAATCAGGTTGGACTGCCGTTGGTTAAAGATTCTATGGCCGGGTACAACACTTCAGTCATATCATATGGAGAGGTACAGATCTTTGCCTTTAACTTTGACCCAAATCTAGCTTTCTGAGATTTTTTTTCATGACTGTCCGAAAGTCTGGAAGTGGGAAGACTTACACAATGTGGGGCCCACTAAGCGCCATGCTTGAAGAAAATTCGATCGACGCCAGTCAGGGAATCGCCCCTCGCATATTTCATATGCTTTTTCAACAGATTCAGAAAGTAAATCATTCTTCTCCCCGTTTTATTTGGTGAACGGCTGTAGACATTTGTTTTATCAAATAAACTGAATGTTAATTTTAACTTATTATTCTAATGTAGAATCGAGAAACCGCAGTTGACAAGCAGACTTGCTTTCAGTGCAGATGTTCCTTTCTTGAGGTAAATTCAATATCATACGATAAACTCTCCGAGCCTTTGACATCTTTGTCATTTTAACACATTTATTTCACGTCTGTAGGTTTACAATGATCAGATAAATGACCTTCTTGACAATTCTCAGAGGAATCTTAAGGTAAGATTGTGTAATGCATCCGTCCTGTTGTTCTTGTCGCTTAACTCCGTTATTCTAACAGGTAAAAGATGACGCCAAGAACGGTTTCTATGTTGAGAACTTGACAGAAGAAAGTGTAACCTCCTCGCAGGACGTAATTCAAATTATAGCAAAGGTAAAAGTTTTCCTTGATATCTCGGATTGAAGCAAGCTGATTATACGCTTACGAATCACAAACCCAGGTTTCATGAGATTAAAATACTCGACTGGTACTTCGTAGGGTCTTTCGAGCAGAAGGGTTGGTGCCACAAGCATGAACTCGAAGAGTTCACGATCTCACATTATCCTCACGTGCATAGTTGAATCATGGTGCAAAGTATGTCGGTCGCCACAGTGATTCTGTTTATTTTTTCTATCTAATTTTAAGTTAAATCTCGATGATAGTCCGAATGAAATGCATTAATTCCTCGTGAAGGGGTTAGCTGCCGTTTCCTTGAATAATAATAACTTAATGCAGGGAAATTCGACGGAATCTTTTAGCAATTCAAAGACCAGCAGAATTAGCCTCGTTGACCTTGCCGGACCAGAAAGGTACAAAGTCAACGAAGATGAAAAACATTACACGAAAGAAGGGAAACAAGTACTCAAGTCTCTATCAGCTCTTGGGTACGACTCTGACATTATCCAGATCTGACGCTAATAATGCCGATTAAAATACCATCAAGATAAGTTCTTTTTGATTTTGAATATTATAGGAAGCTAGTCAACGTTTTGGCTGGGAAGAGTGAGGGTACCACAATCCCTTACGCGTGTTCTTCCCTTACAAATCTGATGAGAGAATCTCTGGGTGGCAATGGGAAGACAGCGTTTATCTGCACTGTTTCTTCGGATGCCGGGTACGTGCATTTGGTTAAAATAATTTAAATTCGAAATTCAATTATCTTTAATGTATTCTTTTATGATCTGGTATAATGTAGCTGCCGAAGCGGAACATTGAGCACACTTAGGTTTGCCGAACAGGTCAAACGTATCAAGAACAAGCCGGTGGTCAACGAAATTACAGAAGACTACGTCAACGATTTGACTGATCAGATTCGTCATCTGAAGGCTAGTATGCAGTATTATTTAAATAGCCGGTGAACTATCTTGTTTAGTTTGTTTTTACGTTTTGATGTATGCAGGAAGAGCTGATAAGGGAAAAATCTTACCCGGTGAGTCCTTTAGGAGCCAGCGGTAGGCATCTTAGATTGGAGAAGGCGCGTCAGAGCTTGAATGTCCTTAGAGCGAGTTTAAACCGGTCCCTCAATACACCCATCATTGATGACGTCTCCGAAGAAGAAGAAGAAGAGGCCGCAGAAGTCAACGAAGACGACGTGAGTCAACTCTGTGAACAGTTGGGTGGTCTGCATTCAGCGCTCGAAGCAGATAACGATGATAATCTCCATGATGATGAAAATAATCTAGACGAACCCGCCTCGTCAGAATCTCCGAAATTCGGCGGTTCTATCGAGAAGAGCAGCTCGGAATCACCTCTTGATCTTTCTGAAATGAAGAGTAAGGAGGAACATGAAGTCCGTCGATCGTCTGCGCAGTTGAAAAAGCTAAGTCCGACGGATTCCCTGGCGGCCAGTCTTCAGAGAGGCTTGCAAGTCATTCATTACCATAAGCGGAAATCAAATTCAGAGGGTTCTCCTGTTTCATTCTCTTTCGAGCACTTGATAACGAAGTCAACTGAAGCGTCAAAGTCAACGGCCCTCGAGGCAGTGGAAATTATTCCTCAATGCACCGCGGACCCTAAGGTACTACTTCGTCTATAAAGAAATGATTTAATATCTCAATTATGCTCTTTGTAAGATTAATTACTCACCATCACTTCTTAAACTTCTAGAATAACGGGGAATCTTACGATGACGTCATAAATCGTAAGAGCGAACTCGAGAAGATTTGCTCAGAGCAGGCAGCAAAGATCGAGGAGCTGAATAACCTGGTATTTATTTTCTAACACTTGCATTCAAGCTGGACATTTTCCGTTGACCAAGTCAACTCATACCCTCTGAATTTTTCCCCGCGATTTTTCCAGGTCGAAAAATACAAGGCAGAGCAGAAGGATCAGGAAATGAACACCGCCTCTTCCCTCTCTCTCCTCGAGCTACTCCGAAATGGCCCGTCCAAACCTCCATCAACCCCATCGGACGGCGGCGAAGAGGACATCGAGGCGGAGAGGCAGCGGTGGAACGAGTCGGAGAGCCGTTGGATCTGCCTGGCTGACGAGCTCCGGATCGACCTGGAGTCCCAGCGCCGGCTCGCCGAGAGTCGAGCCCGCGAGTTGGCTCAGGAGTTGAGCCGCGCCACCGAGCTGGACGATGCTCTGCGCCGCGCCATGCTCTCCCATGCCAGACTCATCGAGCACTACGCCGAGCTGCAGGAGACCCACGCCGACGTCCTCGACCGTTACCGCCGCGTTATGCAAGGCGTCGCCCAGGTCAAGCGCGCCGCCGCCAGAGCCGGCGGCGCAGCCGGCTCCGTTTTAGCCGAGTCCCTCGCCGCCGAGCTCTCCTCCCTGAGAGTGGCGAGAGAAAGGGAAATTATGTTTCTGAAGAAGCAGAATAAAGGATTGCAGCTGCAGCTCAAGGACACGGCGGAAGCTGTCCATGCTGCAGGGGAGCTTCTAGTTCGGCTCCGGGAGGCCGAACAGCTGGTTGCTAATGCCGAGGTGCGGTTTTTTTTTTTAATTCACTGGAGCGTAACTCTGCAGATGGTTAACTTGAGGAGCTTACTGTTGTAGGGAAAGTGCGAGGAATCGCAGGGAGAGGTGGAGAGGCTAAAGAAGCAGATGAGAAAGATGAAGGAAAAGCACGCCTTGGAAATGGAGACTGTGAAGCACTGCTTGGCGAATACCCGGCTGCCAGAGTCTGCTCTGGAGCCGCTCTTCCGGGCCGAGAGAGTAGAACATGCTGCTGGCGGAAAGTCAACAGTCGATGACGAGTCCTGGAGGGCTGCTTTTGTGCCCGCGTACGAGTCATGAAGGGTTGAGACAGTCTGTGTGCCTAGTTGATTGTCGATCGCCGATCTTAGGCGGTTTATTTTAGACTTAACAGTTCAGAGGGAGAGACTGAGAGATTTAACGATGGAGCGAGAGAGAGAGGAGGTGAGTTAGGAACAGAAGTGAGAGGTGGGTTACGGAGTGCATAGAGAGAGATGTGTCAGTCCGTCGGGGTCTGCAGGAGAGGAGAAAGAGCCATCAATGAAGTCAATCAATCAGTACGGATCAGCAACTGCTGGTCACCTAGACAACCATAGAAAAGGAGAGAGATATCGTTAAAATGATCTGATGGATGATCAGATTGCCGGTCAATCACCAAATAATATGGTTTTCAATCATTGACTCAGCAGATTGCCGGTCAAGTTCCATGATTGCTCAGCAGATTGCATGCATCGATCATGACTGTCGGGTTCAAACGTGACGATCCAATTAATGATCATGTTCCCCACCGAGAGCATGTACCTCATTCCTCCACTTCTGCTGCCAGCTGAAAGTCCATCGTGAAAATAATCCAGGGAAGAAATGACGGATGAAGAAAGGGGGAAAAGGGGGGAAACGGAGAGCGAGAGAGATGAAAAGAAGTGGAGAGCCCAAGGGCCTAGGCCATAACAAGTCAAACCCTAAGCATCGGGGACATGTGGACCCTTCATGAATTCAAAAAAATTGTATTCATATGAGAACATAGAAAATTTTTATTTAATGAAAGATAGAAAATCAAAGAGCTACCTTAGACAGAAGCGTGTCTACGTATCATTCACTAAACATTGTGAGTGTTTTGCTGCTATCCTACTCTCTATAAACTGATTGAAATTCATAAATACTTCTTCATCAAATCCATCTATTTTTCATGATAAAAAAAACAAAGATTGAGTGTTTCAAAACTATTCAATACTAAGATACTATTCCACATGAAAATGGATTGGTGCATCTCAAAGGACGGATCTCGAGCATACTTCAATATTCATAAGTCAATTGGAGAGCGTTCTTGTACGAGATGGTCACGAGCATGCACACGTGTGGCCACACAAGGCCCCGCCTTTTAATTTGGGTTTTATCTTTTCTAGAATGACCCACTAGTCCATCTTGAATGCTCATTAAGGGCCCACACCACTTGCATATGTTCTCACATTCTCTGACCTTCTTCTATACATATTTTTGGGATTTAATGCAGTTGGCTTAGTTTGATATGCACATTAGAAATGAATTGGATATCACCATGATTGCATGATGGGAGAGGAACCTAGAATGCACACAAGAATGAAAAAAATCAGAACATGATCATATCGCCTTGCATGAAATTCAATCCACAATCCCTTTTGGTTTCTGGAATCCAATGCAACAAAAACACTTATGTGTCTGACCTTTAGTGGTATCCATGTTGTTATCATATCAACATGATCGGAAGCTCGATCTTTTGTAGCCTTGATTCACAATAATCTATACACCATCAACCATTACATCGATTTGTGGAAGAGAGAAGAAGACAATGGTGACTCTAGATATGGGAGTTGAATGGGTCCCTTGAGCTTTATTCCTCAAGGTATCTATGTAGAGTTTTAAATTTTTCATAAAAACATAATATAACTATATATTTATCCCATTGGCCAAGATCTTTTCAATATGACAGATAACATGCAATTTATACATGTAATTATATGATTCTAAATGTAAATTAAGTCTTAAAACATTTCATTCTTATGCATGTTATCATGCTTTGAGTGCATATCTATCATTCTATAAAATTTTAAGTTATAATATCAAAATGTACTATTTCTAGGTATAATTACAAATCATTAAAGAGAGATATTTGAGATTATTATTGGGTTTTAATATCAAATAAGAGATAACATTTATATATATATATATATTTATTTATTTTTCTAGTTTTATTTTCTAAAAGAAATTAATAAATCTTTAGATAAAAATATTCTCTTGTTATCTATTAAATTTGACTTTTTAGAATGACATATTATTTCATTTTTTTATCAAAAAATAAATTTGAATTTTAATGAGTTAAATTTTTTAAGTAATTAATTTTCTAATTTTTGGATATTTTTAAAGATTTTTCCTAAATTTGTTTAGATTAAATTTTTATTTAAATGTTTTTTTTCGTACCCTCATGTTGCAGTTGATGGGGGGAAGTGTGCTTACATGTCAACATGTGGCGACGCATGCACGTGCCACGTGGTGTAGGCGTGTGTGTGTGTATTAGTGGTTAAAACATCATTTTTCAAGGATTTATGTTCACCCACTAAGACCGCACTATATTTATAGATGATTTTCACCGTCATTTTCGTCATGTGAGACTATTTTTGTTTCTTTTTCTGCGCAAGTGACGTGGCGTATTTTAGAGCGTGCGATCGCGTGAATCAATAACGATCGTTGATTTTCACTTAAAGCATGTGGTACGTGGCATATAATGATTCGTCATTGAATCATTTCAAAATATTTTAATCTCATCTGTTTATTTGAAGAATTATAACGATTGAGATTAAATCGCGCCAGATGGACTTTCATGGACATCTGTACACATCTAGAGCATTTAATGAAGATCAAACGAAGGCAATCATGTGACGCTTCTTCTTCACGCGGCAACTGGGCAAAATCTTAGTGCTTTATCACAAATCCAATAGGCACAACTTAAGAAAATTAATTTGCATTCTTGCATTACATCTGAGTTGTTAATTGAAGATGAAGAGTCGAATCAAAAGGTCATGCCCAAAATTAGCCTATTTTGAATGTTTTGTGAAATTGAACTGTTTAGATGTCTCAATCCTTGAATCTCTTACTTTGTTCTTCTTCTAGACTCATTTCTACGTCCAAGGAGTTTATGGAGGCAAGATTTCGTTGAGAGAATCAAGAGAATTTGCCACTCAAACACCGGATTTTTGTTTTTGGAAGTGCAGAAGGAAAAGCCATCATTTGGCGAGGAATTGGATCATTTTGAGTGAGATTTTGGGTTAGATAATATGTTTTCTCCTCTCTACCTATAACATTGAATTTCAATTTTTGAATAGTAGACTAGTTAAAATTTATAAATTTCATTCTTTTCTCTCTCTTTGCGATAGATTTTTCTACCTAGATTTTTACTCATTGATTTTTCCACGAATACAGATCCAAATCAAGCAATTTTTGATTTCGTGGATTCTTCTTCGAGTCTTCTTTCTAAATATACTAAAATCTCTAATTTCTCATCTCAAATTGTTATCCAATTTGATTGAATTTGAAGAACACCAAGAAAATTTCCTAAGTCTTTGTGGATTCGACCCTTATTCAGGATTATAAAAATTATTTCTTGATTAGAATTTTAAATTAGTGAGTTTGGCAATTATTTTGACAGGTATTCATGTGTTTTCAACAACTGCGCGAATTCGTCTCGTCAATGACTCTCTAGGCCCAAGTCTACATTTAGTTAATAACTCCACAAGCCAAATAACTCTATATTGGCATGTCTAATTAACTATTCAACATCCAATATCTAATATGAATTAATTTAACATAGATCAAGTTGAGGCAATCAATAGGTTGAATCGCTTACATATGAGGTTCCAAGCTACGTTGTGTGTCTTGGAAGGTAATGGGATTATGGTAGATGTACATGGAACTTGTCTATCATTAGTTACTACATACTTATAATCTATCATCCACATGACGCTCCTCAAATGACCTAAGACAAGGTAAACTATAAAATATAATGGGTTCGGATGTTGATAAACTTTCAACAATTTGATCAAAACATCGAATGCAGTAGAAAACATTGAATCAAATATTCAAAACACCAAGCCACCAAGAACAGATGACCCTATCATCTACTATGAATGAGAAAAACATACTAATAGGGTTTCCTTGAAGGAGTTCTTAAAGTTATTCAAGTGTCTAGCCTCTAGCAGTATCCACACAGTCTATGAATGGTTGGATCTCCTTATCAAAGCTCTTCACCAAGAAAAGAAAGATAAGAATGAGAGAATTCCTATATGGCTTGCATAGACACCTTGAGTTGTGGTCGTTCTCCTACTATTTATAGACATTTGGTATAAGGTTTTTTCATAAAAACCCTCATAATTATATCTATATCTATAAACATTTATAGACCTTATGTGTGTGACCCTCTAGGTCCATATATCTCACTAGTTAATAACTCTATAGACTAAATAACACCTTATTGGTCAACCTTAATTAATTATCCACATCCACATATAGATTAATTAATCAAGGATAAATTTAACCTAATCGATAAGTTGAGTTGCCAGCCCGTTGGGTGCTAAGTTACACTACATACACTAGGAGATATGGAGTATGTAAGAACTCACTTATGGAACCTTCCTGTCATCGATTACCATTTATGTATAATCCTTCATCCACATTAGACTCATGAATGACTTATGGTATGGTCAAATGTCAAACTCTAATCGGTCACTCAAGTTAGTACTGATGCGTGTAGAAATCATCAAGAACTCCTTCAATATTTCTACTACCTTGGCCAAGGATTTCATTGCATCTCATTCCTTGAGTCAATCTCCTCAAATACCAAGGGTGGATGATCCTATCTTGGTCACACAATCATCTTTGTGGACTTCATGTCGTATCCAATATATGACGCTGTAGATATCCCGTAGCTAGGGATTCGTAAGTCATAATCAAAACACGATCGTCCATCCAAAATATGTCTTTGGTGTCTCAAGTCAAAGGACCACATACACAACCATGACATGAATCAACCTGATTGAAATTTAGGTATAATACCATTCAGGGATTCATACGGATCAATTCAGTGAACTCTTTCTGCAAAGAGCACCCACTATCTATCGTTAGTGTCTCTACACCGATGACTATAGGATCAACTATACTCATCACATGATTTGGATTCGATAGTATTATTCGATGTCCTTATTGAATATTTCATGAATAGAAATGTTTAGAATATATGTTTGAAGACTAGTGATCACTATATTATGATCTCATTATAGTTCACTTAGTCATTGTATATGCTCATAGACTTCATTGCAAACATCACACAAGAATGACAATGAATAAATTTCATTTCAATGAACATAAACAAGATACATGAAAGTGTGACTGGCTTATAGGACACATAATATCCATCAATTCCTTGAGTCAATCTCCTCAAATACCAAGGGTGGATGATCGTATCTTGATCACACAATCATTTTCGTGGACTTCATGTTGTATCCAATATATGATATTTTAGATATCCCGTAGTGACGAGACGAAACTGCGAGGTCGTCGATTTCACGCGGTATCACGTCAAAAATTATTCCAAACTTACCGATTTTGGGAATTTATAACGAATTGAGTGACATAATGGTAAATAAGTGTCGAATCCACATGGAATTAAGGTATTTTCGAGAGATCTTTTACAAATTGATCAAATCAAACCAGAAATTGATGGTAGAAATTGGGGAAAATGGTGTTTTTATGAAAGAAGACTTCAAATCGATTCCACGGAATCAAGAATCATCGAATTTGGACTTGATTTCGCAGAGAAATCGCAAATTGAAGTGGAGAGAAATTTCGGAACGTAAAAAATTGTGATTTTGAGCTAAATTTGATGAAATTAAATCCTAAATCTTAATCTAAATAGAAATTAAATCTAAATGGCAAATAAGGAAGCAAAAACCGCTCCCACTAATCCCCAATTGTGATCAAATCGTGGCGATTAAGCCTCTTAATCACGAAGAACACGAAGAACGCGATCGGTGGATTCAAGCTGCGATTTCTCCTTCAATTCTCCACCAAATCTTGATTTCAACCCCTCCGTGGATGCGGAATTGAGAGAGGAAGAGGATGGAATCAAGAGAAACGAGAGGAATGGTGTCTAGACAGCTCAATTAGATTGAAATCCAACTCGAATGCTTTACAATCACGAAGAACTCTTCGTTTTATAGGCAAAAATGGGCGAAACCGTCAGATCGGTGTCTTTAAAGCTCCATCAACGGTCCAGATGCATCCGTAACGGCGAACCATTACGATTAAAGCTCGGCCTTCCGATCTTGATAGGACGCTCCAGATTAATCTCACGATATGCGTTTATAAAACGCCTCAAAACGGCGTCCGTCGGATCGCGATCTAACGCTTCAAATGCGTTTGATCGCGTGAAATCGTGGCCGTTATAACTTGATTTAATAAGCACGTGTTTGATCTGTGATCTGTGGACCGCGCGTCCACTCGATCGGTGCCTGTGATGCCGCCACGTCGCCTTCAATCCGACCGTTATAATTCTTTTAATAGGCACGTGCCATGATCGGAGATGTGGTGGTCCTCGGGTCCACCGCATCGACGCGCGATGCGTCACGCGTTTTTAATGCGACGCTGATGATGTCGCCACGTCGCCTAAAACAGAAGAAACCGTGTGGATTAGTCCCACACGGAATAAAAGAAAGGGAATCGTCGGGTTTATAATACCCGATGATTTATAGGGATCAACAACCCTTCCTATATAGGGAAGGCTGAAGACCCTTTATATATTATATAATAATAATAAATATATATATAACGCCGCGTAGGCGCCGCGTGGCGCTGCCACGTGGCCCTGCGTGCCACGTCGCATCCACGTGGGACCCGCGCGAAAAACGAAAACCTTTTTGTCATTTTTTTATTTATTTTAAATGTTTTAAATCGAAAATAAAATCAAAAAATCCAAAAAAATCCCTAAAAATTGTAAAAATCATATCTTTCAAAATGCAACTCTAAATTAATCCAAATTTCTTTCATTTGATCTGAAATTTAATTATATATCATTCTAAAAAGTCAAATTATTTAAATAACAAGAGATTTAATTCATATTTCAAAAATACATTCATTTATTTAAGATTTTAATTTTATAAAATGAAATGAATGTTCATAAAATTGATTTCTCTCATTATTTAACTTTAAAAACCACATAATCTCAAGTAAAGATAGGATATAAAATCTTTAATCTTTAATTCATCATAATTAACCCTAAATTAACGCATTTTGAGATTATAACATAAAATTGCATAGAATGATAGAAATGCACTCAAAGTATGATAACATGCATATAAATGTAATGTTTTATGCCTTAATTTGCATTAATAATCATGTTTTATCATGTTAAGATTGCATGTTATCACACCCCTCAACCTAAATAATTGCTAGTCTCTTAGCAATTTCCTATAGAATCTCCCTAGAAAGTCCTTTCCACTTCTCAATCCTACTATTAAAGAGGTGAAATGTATATAAGTATGATTACTCTTCCTCATAGTGTGGACCATAGTGATCCAGATTCCATTTCTAGGTTGACTTCTTTAATGCATCTTAGGGTAGTGGTCATCGACTAATGCTCGAGTCTAATTCTCAATTGTGATCGAGGTGAGCATATCTGGGGTTTAATGCTATGGGCATGAAAAGATCCTCACACTCTCATGAGCAGATGTAATCCTTACCCTCTCCATAGATTCATCACTCCTTCCCTTAAAATGGAGGATACGTAATGTATTAGAATTCCCCTCAACTTACCTTCCTCCTAAAAAGAGTGCAATTGCAAAGGTATTCCTATCTTTGGATGCAACGTTTGAGGTGGTTGAAAGAAAATTTAAAGACACTATATCTAAAGGAATGATGTGGTTAAAAGCAAATATGTGTGTAAACAAAATGGATTTTAAAAAGCAAAGGTGGTACCACGTATGATAATTTAGCTCCCAAATGATGTGGATGATGATGGATGATAGGGATAGATGGAAATGGTAGAGATGGTGGTGGAAGAAGATATTCCTCTAACTTATTCTCCTTCTTTTCACTTCTTCTATTTCTCTCTTTTTCTTTCTTTTTCTCCTTCCTTTTTCCTTGCCTCTTTCTTTTCTTTTTCTCTCTCTTTTTTTTCTGTTTTGTTTTTGTAACTATTTTTTTTTCTTTTTCAAAGATACTTCAAAATTTTCAAAAGAGTTTACACAAAATAAGGATATGGAGGAGTTGTTTCGTGGAGGTTTGAAGAGAGTTTGCCAAAATGTGTTGAAGTGTAATGTTTTGAAGGGATATGTACATGTGAGAGGAATGTGGAGGAGATGTGATGGATGTGTAAGTCACTTGGGAGTGTGATTATCATAAGTGAGGTTTAAAGCAAAGTGGTGTAACTACTTGACTGCTTTGGAAGCGATAAACTAAATGCCTATAAGGAAAGATAGGTGCTTCAAAAAATTATGGATCATTGCACTCTTTTAAGAGAAAGTTTCGGTATCGAGGAATTCCCACACTAAGTAGGTTCGGCTGATGTAAGGTAGGGGATAAGAATTTTGCTTGAACTTCACTCAAAATCTCTCCATTTCAATTCCATAGCACTTACAACCTTCTGATTACTCATTTTTCCTCGGTGCCTTGTTAGATACCCAACCCCAAAGAAGTCAACCATTACAAATAATCCCATGGTTTATCTAGATCACTTGATTTTATTACTCAAAATGTAATCATATGGGCTATTAGGCCCTCATTTCTACATCTCTAGTAGATAAGATCTCAAACTTTCAAGACTTCTAAGGTGGAGAAGAGTGGTAAAAAAATTTGGAAAAATAGGAGTTTTTTTAGAATTTAGATTTTTTTAAAATTTTTGAAAAATTGTTGAATTTTTCTAAGTCTTCACCCCCCAACTTAAAATCTTCATTGTCCACAATGAAATTACTATGCTCATGAAGAAAGATAGCAATAATAATGATCATGGCATGAAAATGATAAAAATGTGGCAAGGAGAAAAGGGTTTAGAAAAACTCATTTGGGCTTTTTGATGCTTGTTCACGGGATTTCTCGTGCGTGCGCCCTTCATACTATGGTTCTTCGACAATGTATTTATTCTGAAAAAGAAACTGAAGGAAAAACACAAAAATGATAACTTTGGGCTGCCTCCCAATAAGCGCTAAGTTTAACGTCTTCAGCCAGACTCGTTTAAGCTCATATTCTCCAAAAATTGATGTGATTATTTTGAAGAAAAACTTGATGCATGATAAGAAATTTCCTCAAGATCCAAACCATAATTATCCTTATTTATGAATAATGAATCATTATACGCCATGGTTTGAAAGTGAAATTAAGAATTTTATGCATGAAATTCAAATCATATCATCAGATCAGATTCATGTAATCACAAGTTATTGGAGATAGTATATTATAGATATATTATATTATATATATAAATATAGAAGTATAGATATATTTTTTAGAAAAATTTTCTATTGATAGAGCGGTTGAAATTTAGATTACTTTTGAATCTATCATGGCCTAAGTCTACGCAGAGCATTGCTTCGATGCGGCCTAGGACGATGGGAAAACTCTAAATAACCCTAGTACAACAAGCTTTTTCGTATAGAATCGTGAATTTCAATAAAGATAAAAATTTCAATAATGATTTAGAAAATCAAGTCATGCGTAATTCCGTGAGAGCTTGGCCCTCTCAAAACGATACATGTGAGCAATAGACCGTAATCCTTAGAACAGGGAAAATTACTCAAGATGGCATCAAGTTGAGGATCATTTAAGATAAATTTCATCTTCGGAAGGCATTAGAACATGTTTTTTAAATGAATGACATCTCATGAAAATAATTATATAATACTAATTATCAAATAATGGCAAAGATCATACCTAGGTGTCGGTATCCGTGAGTGTTTATGCAGTCTCAACACGATTTTGAAAAATGATCGCCCGTCATCCTTGGAAAAGGGGTCGACTTCACTTATTCTCGTCGAATTAAGGATCACGAAGATAGAATTCACTTCAGATCACTCCAATTATGGTCGATGCGAGTTAAATTCAACAAATAAAAAGAAAAATCCGATGTTGACCAAGTCAAAATTGACGAATTATCTCAAAAATATGCCTTAAATTCCTTGGCAACGGCGCCATTTGACGAGACGAAACCGCGACGTCGTCAATTTCACGCGGTATCGTGTCAAAAATTATTCCAAACTTACCGATTTTGGGAATTTATAACGAATTGAGCGGTATAATGGTAAATAAGGGCCGAATCCACAAGGAATTAAGGTATTTTCGAGCGATCTTTCTACAAATTGATCAAATCAAACCAGAAATTGATGGTAGAAATTGGGGAAAATGGTGTTTTATGAAAGAAGACTTCAAATCGATTCCACGGAATCAATTTCATCATCGAATTTGGACTTGATTTCGCGGAGAAATCGCAAATTGAAGTGGAGAGAAATTTCGGAACGTAAAAATTGTGATTTTTGAGCTAAATTTGATGAAATTAAATCCTAAATCTTAATCTAAATGGCAAATAAGGAAGCAAAAACCACTGCCACTAATCCCCAATTGTGATCAAATCGTGGCGATTAAGCCTCTTAATCACGAAGAACACGAAGAACGCGATCGGTGGATTCAAGCTGCGATTTCTCCTTCAATTCTCCACCAAATCTTGATTTCAACCCCTCCGTGGATGCGGAATTGAGAGAGGAAGAGGATGGAATCAAGAGAAACGAGAGGAATGGTGTCTAGACAACTCAATTAGATTGAAATCCAACTCGAATGCTTTACAATCACGAAGAACTCTTCGTTTTATAGGCGAAAATGGGCGAAACCGTCAGATCGGTGTCTTTAAAGCTCCATCAACGGTCCAGATGCATCCGTAACGGCGAACCATTACGATTAAAGCTCGGCCTTCCGATCTTGATAGGACGCTCCAGATTAATCTCACCATATGCGTTTATAAAACGCCTCAAAACGACGTCCGTCGGATCGCGATCTAACGCTTCAGATGCGTTTGATCGCGTGAAATCGTGGCCGTTATAACTTGATTTAATAAGCACGTGTTTGATCTGTGATCTGTGGACCGCGCGTCCACTCGATCGGTGCGTGTGATGCCGCCACATCGCCTTCAATCCGACCGTTATAATTCTTTTGATAGGCACGTGCCATGATCGGAGATGTGGTGGTCCTCGGGTCCACCGTATCAACGCACGATGCGTCACGTGTTTTTAATCCGACGCTGATGATGTCGCCACGTCGCCTGAAACAGAAGAAACCGTGTGGATTAGTCCCACACGGAATAAAAGAAAGGGAATCGTCGGGTTTATAATACCCGACGATTTATAGGGATATAAAATCTTTAATCTTTAATTCATCATAATTAACCCTAAATTAATGCATTTTGAGATTATAACATAAAATTGCATAGAATGATAGAAATGCACTCAAAGTATGATAACATGCATATAAATGTAATGTTTTATGCCTTAATTTGCATTAATAATCATGTTTTATCATGTTAAGATTGCATGTTATCACGTGGCTAGGGATTTTTAAGTCATAATCAAAACACAATCATCCATCCACAAGATGTCTTTGGTGTCTCAAGTCAAAGGACCACATACACAACCATGACATGAGTCAACTTGATTGACAGTTAGGTATAATACCATTCACGGATTCATACGGATCAATTTAGTGAACTCTTTCTCCAAAGAGCACCCACTATCTATCCTTAGTGTCTCTACACTGATGGCTATAAGATCAACCATACTCATCATATTATTTGGATTAGATAGTATTATTCAATGTCCTTATCAAATATTTTATGAATAAAAATGTTTAGAATATATGTTTGAAGACTAGTGATCACTATATTATGATCTCATCATATTTCACTTAGTCATTGTATACGCTCATAGACTTCATTGCAAGCATCACACAATAATGATAATGAATAAATTTTATTTCCAATGAACATAAAAAGATACATGAAAGTATAATTGGCTTATAGGCCACATAATATCCATCAAAATCTTAATCGATATTTCTAGTTAAAACTAGTGCAACGAGAAATCATCAAAAAATAATATTTTTTCTAGTATTTTATTTCCCCTTTTGGACAAGGATTTCAATGAACTGTTTCCTAGATTTTGTTTCGTCTTAATACTAAGGGAGGGGATCCCAGCTTGACCACACAATCAATTTTATAGACATCTTGATGTATCCAAGTTTTAATAGTTTGGAATTTCCTAGCTAGAGACTCATAAGACAAAGTTAAAACACAATTTCCCATATATAATATGTTTTGGTATCTCAACTCTAAGGACTACTTTTAAAATTATGACATGAAGCAACTAATGGTATCTAATTCTTGATAAGCTTTTCAAAATTTTGATCAAAATATCAAACCTAGCACAAGACACTCAATCAAACATTCACAACACTAGGATGTCAAAAACTGATGATCCTATAATCTAATAGATATCAAAATCTATACTTATAAGGTTTATCAAAGGAGTTCTTAAAGTTGTTTTAGTCTCTAGCCTGTAGCATTTTTCTCATGATTGATAGACAATTAGATATCCTCTTCAACATTCTTCACCTAGAGAGAAATAACACAAAAGAGATAGTTTTGCACAAAGTTTGTATGGACACCTTGAGTTATAGTAGCTTTCCCCCTATCAATAGACATTGGGTATATGAAATTTTCACAAAAACCGTCATAATTATGTATATATCTACCAACATCCATTAACTTTATATGTGTAACCCTTTAAGTTTGTATATCTCACTAGTTAATAACTCTATAAACCCAATAATGTTTATTGGTCAATCTTATTAATTATCTCTATCACCATATAGATTAATTAATCAATGATTGATTTAACCCAATGGACAAGTCAACTTACCGACCCATTAGGTTCCAAGCTACTTCACGTGCTTTTAAAGAAGATTTAGATTCTATAAGAACTGATAGATATTATCTAACCTATAAGCCAATCAGACTTCTATGTATCTTGTTTATCTTCATTGAAATCAAATTTATTCTTAGTTATTCTTGTGTCATGTTTATATGCAATAAAGTCTATGAAGATAGGTAATGAATATATGAATTATGATGAGATCATAATACATTGATCATTAGTCTTGAAACATATATTTTAGACATTTCTATTTGTTAGATATTTTAGAACAACATCAAATTATCTACAAAGAATAACACTATATGATGTGACCTAGATGGTGAGTATAGCTGATCTTGCAGCCATCGGTGTAGAGACACCAAATATAGATAGAGGGTGCTATTTTGAGAAATATTTCTTTGAATTGATTCCTATGAATACTTTAATAGATACCTAATTGTCAATCAAGTTGATTCATTTCATGGTTGTGTATGTGGTTCTTTGACTTGAGACACCAAAGACATCTTGTGAATGGATAAATTTTCTTTTCTTATGACTTATGAGTCCCTAGCCATGTGATCTCTAAAATGTTATATATTAGATATGCTATGAAGTCCTTGAAGATAATTGTGTGGTCGAGATGAGATCGTCTGCCCTCAGTATTTGAGGAAATTGACTCTACGAATTAGATGAAATCCTTGGTAGTGAAAATATTAGAAAATGAGTTGTTGTTGATTTACTCTACACATTAGTACTAACTTGAGTGGTCAATTAGGGTTTGATAGTTGACCATACCCTAAGTCACTCATGAGTCTCTTTCAAATGAAGGGTTATATATATAGTAGCTGATGATGGTATGTTTTCATTTGATAGTTATAATACACTATATCTTCTAGAGTACGTGGTGAAGTTTGGCACCCAATGGGCTAGCAACTCGACCTGTCAATTGGGTTAAATTAATCCTTAGTTATTTAATATATATGCTGACATAGATAATGAATAAGGTTGGCGAATGAGATGTTATTGGGTCTATAAAGTTATTAAGTAGTAAGATATATGAACCTAGAGGATTATACACATAAGATCTATGGACGTTGATGGATATAGACATAATTATGAGGGTTTTTATGAAGAATCCACATACCTAATATCTATAAATATAGGGAGAACGACCATAACTCAAGGTTCCTATGCAAGCCTTGTACACATTCTCTCCTTTTCTTCTCCTTCTCTCTTGGTGAAGAGCATTATAGAGGAGATCCAATAATTGTGTGGAAACTGTTAGAGGCAAGATAATTGAACAGCTTTAAGAACTCTTTGAAGTGAACCCTATAAGTATACTTTTCTTGTACATAAATAGATGATAGGATTATCGATTCTTGGTACCTCGGTATTTTGAATATCTGATTCGATGTTTTAATCAAAATTTTGGAAGACTTATCAAAGTCAAATCCCAATAATATATTTAGGTATTAAATACAAAAAAATATGGCATAGCAATAGTCTTCAATAATCACTTTTCTCAACATCCCATTTTCTCTCTTTTGCATTTACCTGATTTCTCTTCTCTTCATCTAAATATCTTCACACCCTTATGATATTTGTGAAAATGGCATAAGAGATTAATCCAATAAAAATATCACTATTTAAGAAAATGATGTTTGATTTTTTAAAAATCAAATCAGTCATATATCACCAAACTCAGAATGTGCAGATTTCATAGACAATGCTAATTCATCTATATAACATAAAAATTCCCTTTCTACTTCACTCATATAGAAGTATATCTTCTATGTAGGCAGATTTCATACATAAGTTTTCTAATACTATTACCTATGATCATTGTTTTTATTTTCCCTTAACAACTATTTTAAATAAGGAGAATATGATTTTTTTTCTAAAATTTAATGTATAAAAATGATTTAATTCTCCCTATAATTGTATCTCTCGCTTGCAACACTGCCAACCTAGCTAAGCTACCCGTGCCCCAATTTTTTTAAAAAATAAAAAAATAAAAGAGGAGATAAAGAGAAAAATATATAACCAAAATATTTGAGTGAAATTTATTTGATACATACTATTTCCAAAGCCTTTTGAAGAAAGGGGAAGATGTGCTTTATGAAACCTCTAATCAACTAATGCGTACTCACAAGAAAAATTCATGTGGTTGTTGAAAACACACGGAGATGTATGAAAATAATTTCCAAACTCACCAATTTAAGATTAAAATTATGAATTGAAGAGTATATAGATAAAAAAGGGCCGAATTCACAAAGAATTAAGGTATTTTCAAAGTGTTTTCAAATTCTATCAAAATTGAACAAACAGTTGAGGTGAGCAATTAGGGATTTTAGGAATTTTATAAAGAGAACTCAAAGACGAATCCACAGAATAAAAAATCACTCAATTTGGATCAAGATTTGCAAAGAAATCAAAGAGCAAAAATTGGAGAGAAAAACCGAACCCAAAGAGATAGAAAATAGAAAATAAATCTAAATTCGGCTAATCTACCATTCGAAATAAAGGTATAATGATACAAGATGAAAGATTAGAAGGAAAATACATAATCTAACCTGAAGTCATACTTGAAATGATCCAATTGATCACCGGATCAAGTGCTTTTCATTCCGCTATTTTGAAGACAAAATTCGGCACTCAAGAGGCAATTTCTCCCTATTCTTTTGACAAAATCTTGATTTCAAGCACTCCCTAGACACATTAATTTTTCTAGAAGAGGAAGAAATCTAGAGATTCAAGGATTGAGATGTCTAAATAGTTTGATAGCTTGAAACATTCAAGAATACATTTTGCGTTGAAGAGAGGGAATTTATAATGTTTTGAAATTGAGCATGACCGTCATATCTTCTCCTTAATGAGTTCAACGGCTGCGATGGAATCCAAAGAGGCAAATCCTTATGGTTAAGTCGCGACCATCGAATCTTCATCAAAGTGCCAAGATCGTGCCACGTGATCGCGTGAAGAGAGAGTGTCGCCAGATCTCGTCCGTTCCATCGTGGATCGACGTTTCAAATTCTCAGATAGCTCTTCAAATCCTGGCTGTTATAACTCCACAAATGAATGGCCAGGATTGAGGCGTTTAATAAAACAAATCTTCATCAACTCAAATGGTACCATGTACCCTCTCACTTAAGTGTAAATGAGGGGCTAAGATTAAATCGTATATTTTCGTGTCAATCAGACGCATTCCGTTGCCTCACGTCGCTTGAGTAAAAATAAATAGAACGACAGTCCCACATGACAAAAATAAACGCAATCGGATGTGTATATAAATAGAGCATATATAGTGGGTTAGTGAAAATCCTTAATGGATGCTTAACCCCCTAATTACACTTGTGCACACACACGCACACACGCACACACGCGCACACGCGCACACACATACACACGCGTGCGCCATGTAGCATGTACATAAGTCGCCACGTGACGACACGTAATTGTCCTTGCCACGTCAGCTGCCACGTCGGCGTGTAAAATTTATTTTTTAATATTTTTAATTCAAAAGTAAAAATTCAGAGAAATCCAAAAAAATTCTATTAAAATCACTAAAAATTAGAAAATTCATAACTTTAAAAAACACAACTCCACATTAATCCAAAGTTGTTTTTTTGGATCATAAATTAAATAATCTATCATTTTAAAAAGTAAAATTTAATAAATAATAAGAGAATACATTTTTATTTAAAAAATACACTCATTTCTCTTAGAAAATAAAACTTAGAAAAATAAATGAGTGTATAAAAATATTTTCTCTAATTATTTAACATTAAAACCCAATTATAATCTCAAATATATATGGGAATAATCTACTCTAAAATATATTATTTAATTATGCAAAATTATCCCTAAAATTATGCATTTTGAGGTTATAACTTAAAAATGCATGAAATGATAGATATACACTCAAAGTATGATAACATGCATAAGAATGAAATGTTTTATTCGTAAATTTGTATAAATAATCACATAATTACATGTATAAATTATATGTTATCATCTACCTCTCATACATCCTCAAGTATTAGCCCATTCTCGTCATTTCTCTTCAGCCTTATCATCTACTCTTCATTTCTAGCCTATGTTTGTGTGGACTACTTAGTGGAGAGAGGGGGAGACATCTCCGTACTATTTTGATACTCTTCGGAAAACCATCTTCGTATTTGACTACCTTCATCACGATCACCATCACTGGTTGCTTACTTTGGCATCATCATCATAATCATCATCTATATTCGTGCCAAACGAGGGGGGGGGATTTCTATCAACTATCCCCAAAATCAATATTTTTTCAACCATGGCCATCTCCTAGGCCACACCTCTCCACCATTGTTTTCTACATCATCATTGACAATTGAATCTCATGTTTTCAAAATAAGTAGAGTGATATTTCATTGTCTAGTATATAGGCAAAATGTAGATTGATGACACATAAAACTTAGGGATATGATATGACTATAATATATCATCTATAATTGTGGGATTCAAGTTCATACTCCTGTAGTGATGCACTTTGGTAGCCATGATGACATTTTAATTTCAGAAAAATCACTTTTTATAAACACAACAAAACATATCAAGATAGATTGTCATCATGTTTGAGATAAGAACTAAGGCCAAGTCTCTACTCAGCTCCGTACACTGGGAAAGTTGGGGTAAATCTTTATAAAAAGACTAAGTGGCAAGTCTTATGACTAACTTCATGACAAGAGGGATGATCAAAATATAAGCTCTTGATTGAGGGAAGTGTACACATTTTTTGTTTGTGTATAGTTTATCAAATGGACCTCTCTTTTTATCTTCAATTAGTTCTATCATTTCACACAAATTCATGATTGTTTAAGTGTTGTTTCTCATCTAGAGAGATTGTGCCCTCTAGAATAGATTCTCTGTTCCACCAATTCTCATCTAGTTACTTCCATAGATCACCATGGACATGGGAAAGATCGTTCATCTTAAAGGTGGTTGGCTTCATGTCCCAAGTCTTATTCATATTCTATGCAAGAAATAGAATCATAGTAAAGTAAAAGAGAGTCACCCGTCTCTTTTTGCTATAAAACCTACTCGAGAGAATTTTAATTCATGTGACATACTTCGTTGCAAAGCTTGCATGACCGGCTAGGCAGGGGGATGAGCATGAGTTTAAATGTGTGGGCATATTTTCATGGGATCTCTTTTCATATCAATGAGTGCAATAGTCTGGACCCATTTATGGTACTTCATATAGGATGCTTCCTCATCTAGAGAGATAATGTCTTGCTTTTCCCTCAATCTGAAAGGATCATGAATTTTTTCTTAGAAAACTAGAAAAATATCCTTCCATACCTCACGTAAGGCTAAAAGTCAACAAGGCCCATTCAATATTGAGTAGGATTTAATAAAACTTTTCAGAATTGACGAAGAAAAAAAATTGATAACCTGAAAATACTGTAATTTTTCCATCAATGATAGGACCCTCTTCAAGCTTTCAATGGAAATAGTGAATAATCGCATAGTGGAATTATATGTTCATTAGAAAATTAAAAAAATTCTGTTGTGAAAGATTTTTCTTCCTTTGTGAGAGGTTCGTTACCATTATTCTCAAGGATGGTCCTTGATCTTCCCCATGCGCTCCACTCTTGCCTGGCTGAGTTCACAACGCTCGTGTAAAAAGGTTTAAATATTCAGCCAGAGGGAGACGGAGAATCCCGATTTAAAGAAAAATCTCCCAATCGACGTTCGGGACCCACCCTTCACTTCTTCAGGGGGGCAAAGAGGATAGAATAGGTGCCGCCGAACGAGGAACCGAAACTGCGAGCCGAGAAACCTTTGCAACGAGATGACGGGGGCAACTCCGGACCCTACCTTAGATTCCGACGGCAACGACGCCACCGTAAGCCGTCAATCGTCCGCCGTCCAAGTTCAGATCCCAGATAGAGCCCAAAGCGCCGCCATTTGCGCCGGCAGAGCCTTCGGCGAGTCCATTGCTGGCGGTTTTATGGGCTCTGTCTTTGGATACGGTCAGAGCATTCTTCACCTTTATCTATCTTATTTTATTTTCTAAAATTTTTTATCCTTCTTTTATCCTCGTTTCCCTTGATACGGAAAATCGTATCTATACCGATTACATTTGGAAATTAAATGCATGCAGAGATATCATAAAATCGATAGGTCATATAAGATAACGATAAACTCTAATGAAAGTATGCTCCTAGGAAATACTACGAAAAAAATGGGATTCAGTAGATTTTGGGTCTTCCACGATCTGTAGATTGATAAATTTCTTCAAGTTATGGATTGGTATTCCTGTAATTTTTTTAAAGAACTTTGAATAACCAAAGGATTTTTTGTTTCTTCGATAATGTTCAGAGTGTTTCGTCGAAAATGATCTGCAAATGTGTTTCGGGCTTTAGATCTTCATTCGATAATCGTTGAGTCAAAGGACTGTCACTCTCAGGTATGGGACTTGTTGCGCATAAGCATGGATTCAAGGGATCTCTTGCTGATGCTGGATCTTCTGCCAAGGTTCTTCTGCTCGCTTCCTAAAATCTAGAACTATTTCTTTGGTTGGCCTTTGCCTCGAAAATCAATTGTTTTTCTGGATATATTCGAATTTTCGTATATCAGACCTTTGCGGTCTTGTCTGGAGTCAACAGCCTTGCTGTCTGCCTTCTAAGGTTGTTTCGGGGAAAAGATGATGGTAAGTCCCATTTGTGATTTTATTTCTTGTTTGAGCCGACTTAATGATGATAATTATTTATTTAAATTTACAGAAATTAATGCTGGAATCGCTGGTTGCTGTACTGGCTTAGTCCTCAGTTGTCCGGGTGAGTGAAAATGAACCCGATTGATCAAGTTGATATTTATCAATAAAACATTTATTTAAGAGGTCTCTGTTAATTTCAATTTGTGCATTTTTGCTAAAAATCTCAAATTTCGCCCTAATCAAATGAGGAACCCGCTTTGATCAGTAGAAAAGTTTGCAATAAAACATAAAATTTAGAGGTTTATGATAATTCCTATTTGTAGTTGTGCTAAACTTCCCATTTGTTTCCCGCATCAATCACTTGGGAATTTTTGATCAAACATCTGTTTCAGATATTTTTGACGACTTTCATAAACTGGTTTTTGTTAAAATCTATCATTTTTGTTGTACAATAAACCCTTGCCCGTCTCTTGGAAGTGCCTCGACAAAAATATATTTCTGTTTTTGGAATTCAATTCCTTTTTTTTAATCTCAGGGGCACCACAGGCGATGTTACAGAGTTGCATCACTTTCGGAGCATTCTCATGGATCTTTGAGAAGGTGAATAAGCAGCAAGCGGCGCTGGCAGTGCCACCATTTTCTCTGGAGAACACTGGTGGAAACCGGCCAAAGGGTGTTCTTCCGCCCTTCTCTCTGGCCATTCCTGTTCACCTGGTGGAGAGTTTCTCTCTCTACTGTCAATCCTTGGAGGAGAAGAACAAGAGAGGAGCTTAAGAGAGTTCGCCCACCGTTTTTTTCTCTTTCTTCTGTTTCTTTTTTCACTTTCTCTCAATACAACTCAGTTTTAATGGCTTCTCTGTTCTATCTGTTCTAGAATTCTGAGCCATCCTTAAATCAGAAAGCCAGAGATGAGAACTCAGTGTTGAGATTCTGAAGGCTGTTGAAGCAAAAAGATTGCCATTTATCATTCAATTACATTTGGGTTTTTTTGGTAAGAAGAGCGGTGATAGAAAAATATTGAGACTGCCAATAAAGTTGCTTCAAATAATGACTTAAAGGAAATATTGCATTTTCTTCTACCATCAAGAATCTGTCCCCTGAGCTTCCTTCAGGGCGTCTATGAATACATCCTTCAGGTGGATATTTGATGCGGCCACCTTCTGAGAGGTGATGTCTAGATCTCCTCCTGACCTGGTAAGCGAGCAACAAAACCAAGAACCGATGACCGATTAAAATTTCAGTATTTTTAGGATTAAAAGATGTTCAGAATTTTAGGGTCCAGGATTTCTGATGTTGCTTCAGACTCTCCCTCATCAAGGGCCTATTTCAGGACCTTCATCACAAAGGTTCAGTCTTTTGAGTTTCACTGAGTTAAGGGTTGATGATGTGCGATATAGGGTTTTTAAGCTAATCCTGGGCATTTCTTCCTCAAGAAGTAGCTGTTTTTGAGTTTTCCTATGATAGCTTATGGTTTCGGGGATTGGGGTTTAAGATAACTTACGGGTCAAACACCACACCACCCGCCTCTTGGACGATAACAATTCCACCCACAATATCCCTGCAAAGACAAATTTTATCTTTGTCAAAAGAAATTTGATAATTGGTTGACCATCATCTAATAAAGATCATAAAAGCTCATAGGGATGAACCATGGCCCCCCGAACCCAAGCTCATAGAATAGATCAATCCTGCCGCAGGCGATTCCACAGAGATTCAAGGCACATGAGCCACCCATCCTAAGTGACCTCACCTGGAAAGCCACTGAACACATGATGACTTAAACACAAAATATTGACTTTGACTGATTTTGACTTGCTTTGAAAAGCAGGCTGCCTATTCGATTCGTGGTAGCATCAACAGTCAGCTTATCCCGCTTGGTTCCTACCTGATCATGGAAAGAATAAATCATCAAAACGCTGAGCCATTTGTGATTTTTTTTCAATGTTTAAGGTATATAGAAAAGTCGGCAAATGTAGAGATAAATAGAGTACTTCATTGATGAAGAACAAGAGAGATGGACATGAACAACTGAATTTAAAGAAATAGAGAATGCATACACATTAAAAAATGATAAGAATAATGAATTTTACCTCCGTGGCGAGAAGGGATTTCACCAGCTCAGTCTGAGATGAAACTGAAGAAATTCAAAGATCGTAAGAGAACATCCAATAAAAAATATCACTACTTTCTTGCAAATTCGGCTCTCATATCAGTATAAAAACTATGTATGCGAAGAATGGGGACTAAGGAAAAATACACAATCTATGACCTTTGATTGGCTTTTTATTGAGAAACGCTCCTTGCCCGCGAGCACCTGTAAACATCTAAACTCACAGAAATGAAACAATCAGATGCCAATAAAGCACCTTAACCGGAAAGACTCGCTTGTCAAATTTATCTTCAATGCAAGATATGTGTTTTGGTTAATAGCACCAAGATGATCGATGCAAATCAAGAAAGCCGCTCAAATCTAATCTGACCTCGTTTATGATGGGGTTGAACACAACCCCAACAGTAGGAACCTTCCTTATTGTGAGCCCAATTGAAACACATACAAAAGGGAACCTAAGATAATGAAATCACCAAATTGGAAAATAAGTCAACTGAGAAAATAAAAATAAACACGTACCCACTCTAAAGAATGAACAATTTCACTAACCCATGAACAAAGTTGGTCGTCCCATCGAGAGGGTCGACGATCCATGTGGGATCATCGGTCAACTCTGCTGTTCCATTTTCTGCCGAAGATTCCTCCCCTATGAACTGGGGGAGAAAGCTGGTAAAAGAGAGAAAGATTGAAACTTGGATGATGGAGCAAAGAGATCACCTTGTGGTCAGGGAAATGCTTCTTGAGGTAGTTGAATATGAGTTCTTCACATGCCTTATCAGTTTCGGTTACCAAATCAACCTTGAAAATCATCAAAAAGGTAACGATCATGCCTCCAGAGAAAACTAGTAAGATATTAATGGCTGCAAAAGGATGGAAATATCATGAAAGTTGCAGTTTTTGTTTTGGAAACTATACCGAGTTGTAAGTGATATATCAGACACATTTAGAAAGATAGAGATCGGGAGAGACCTAATGAGAGAGGGAAAGAGAATTCAACGAGAGGAAATAGACAGAAAGGAGAGACGGGGAAAATGTCTAATTGTGTGACAGAAAGCAGGACACTGATACAGAGATAGAGAGAGAGAGAGAGAGAGAGAGAGAGAGAGAAGAGGGACAGACAGATCGGACAGACTGAGATTCTTAAAATTGAAAAGTCTCTCAGCAACGATGTTGAAACAAAAAAAAAGTCATTTGAAACTGAAGTTTCAGTGGCATTTAAGAGGTATTCGCTCAATTGGGAAGATAAGAAAAACAAACCTGGCCTTTGTGCTGAACATTTTTGGTCTCGTAGAACCCACCACGAATAATCTGCAAATCACTCGATTAGAAAATGATATGAATGATACTAAATAAACCTTAGGAAACTTATATGCTGACAGGATTATTCTAGTTTTTAGAAATAAACAGTTCCAACAAGGCAGATTAAGAGAGGAATGGTAAGGGAAGAGAAGATTTATATCACCTCACCGGCACTTCTAGCCGCCTCCTCCGCAACAGCAAGGTACTCCGCAGCCAGTGAATCGGTAATACCCGCCGCGTCAAACAAATCTAGAGAGAGATATAAAGAGATAAATATAGAGATAGATGGAGAGAGATAAAGATAAATTGATAGAAATATGAGAAAGAGACTGATAGAATTAGAGACAGAGAAATAGAGATAGATAGATATAGAGAGAGAGATAGACATATACAATGAGAAAGAACGGGAGAGAGATATTGATCGAGATAGATAGAGAGAGAGAACCGTTCTCCGCCATTCTGATTCGAAGTCTTCTTGAACGTTTCCCCTCGTTCTTTACTGAACACGATCGAGTAGGAAATTTTAACCGCTTCAAGAATACTGGCGACGGGAGACAGAAAACTTGAGATTTGAGGGAATTCGTGAAGAACATTGATCCATCAGGGTAAACCTGCAATTCGAGGTTGGGAAGTGGGCTGTTTGGGAAGAAAAATGATGGGCGGAAAATGGAGAGATAGGGTAAAATATTCCCATTCGCATTGGGAATATTCCGAATTTGATATTTTGTTCTTTTCTGACGATCGAAACGCAATTTCGAGCAGACATTTTGCATATTCCAGTTATTCGCGATTTAAAAAAGATGGGTATCTCGCGGGCGATAAGAATTCTTCACCGGTAAAACCCACCGGTAAATTCATGGTTTGGCTCCACCTGAAATGTTCCCAAGGTTTTTCCCGCCCTTCAACTCTTTCAGATGATCGCAGGTCGCAACGCAATTAAAAGAAGAATTTCAGAAGACTTTTTGCCAAATCGGATTTATAGATATGCTAAATCAGATAACAAACATGGGTATCTTGTAATCTATCAGATTTTTATTCTTAATTGGCAAAACCGAACCAATTCATGGATTGGGTGCGAAGGAAACGAGCTGCCTAACATTTTCCCAAGGTTTTTCCCAAACTACAGCTAAAAAGTCTTTAATGGAAGTCCCTTCCTTCGCCTCGATAACTAGCCTGTACTTGATCCCTGCACTGACTTGCCTCTGCCCGCTGATGACTTTGACGAACGTAAGGTTCACAGAAGTCGCCAAATTGAACTCCGATACCGCGAATTGACCGAGCTCTTGGATCTGGGGGTCCTGGATGTTCGCGATCGGAAAAAAGCCTACAGGAGTACTCGATTGACCTGCGACGAAGATTATCTGGGAAGCGGTGATGCAGGCGAGGAAGATGAAAGTCACGAAAGAGAGAGCCTGGGTTTCGCCCATTTTGAAAATAGATTTTACGGGAATGACTGCGGAGTTTGTGCTCGTCCGAATTTATAATAACCGGAGGGTTGACCTTCTAGGTGAATAGGGATGTTAACAGGGAGATTGTTCCTAATGGCAAAGCGTTGACCTTGTTGGCTAGTGGGAGGGATAAGGATTTCTACGCCGCCAAGGCCATTCGAATCCGGACCAAATACCGATCGCTGATCGTGAAAGGTGATCGTCATCATGATTTTTTTTTTTTAAATCTGAGGAAATCTAAGTCACGCCATCATGAATTTGACAATTTGATGATTTTCTGTCATTTTCGCACCATTTTATTATTCAAATAATAATTAATGAGCCATTTTGTTATGCCCTCGATCACTTCTACCATGGTTGACCTCGTAGGGTATTCCATCCAGAGGCTATATTTTTCATAGTAATGTTCTAATGCTAATCCAAGTTGGTGTATTTAATTCCTTTTGTATTTGAGATTATTGGAATTGGTTTTGTTCTTCTTATTTGAATCATTTGTCTCCGTATACAAGCAGCTCTCTCTATATTGTATGTAATCACTCAAATGGCTTCATAGTGACTGGTAACATGCTCATAATGGAGTTAAAAAGCCTTCACATATTTCATTTGTAGCTCTAGAACTTAAAATCCTCAATTATTTTTTAAATCTAATTTTCAGGAATAAGAGAGGATCATTTCTAGTATTTTATATTCTTGCTCGAATGTTTTTAATAAACCATGTTGCTTTGTTTTTTCATTATAAAATGATTTATACATAACTTGAATATTTCAGGCATCTCAAATATTATAAGAATTATCCAAACAGCATATATTTTTTAGATTTGATTAATTCATATTGATAAAGCATTACTTACCCACTTTTTGAGTGTGGTATCCCAATTATTTCCCTAATTAATTTCTTCATCTGATCTTTCTCATCCTTCTTATTCATCTCCCATGTTATTTTCTCATTATTTCTCATCTATGCATGTTCATGTTCATCTAGAGGTTCCAAATTTCAGATAAGGTTAATTTGTAAGAGAATATGGATTTGATTAGTGCATGAATTTTAAGCTTTTTCATCCTAATTTGCTCCCATGGTTAATTTCTTCATCTTATCTCTCTCTCATCCTTCTTATTTATCTCCCATCTTGCTTTCTCCTTATATCTCTTCTATGCACGCCTTTTGCTACTTCTCCTTTCCCTTACTATTTTAACAAAAATCATTGACTATAATTATTCCACTTCTGATGATACTCACCCTTGATTTACCTCTTTCCTGTCCTTTACATTCCCATCATTTCTTAAAATTTATCTCAAAACCTCAAAATCTTCTTTCATTCAAATGGTAATAGTTGTAGATTGATGATTAGATGGTTTTTATAGGAGAGTAATTATCTTTTTAAAGATGTCCCCGTATAGTTTCTTTTGCGTCACATTAGCCATATGTTATTTTATGTAGCCAAGCAATATATCATCATTGTCGTCATCAAGCATCTGGTTTGTGGCAAAGAAAAAAACCATGAATTTCTTGGCTTGACACTTCTTTACGTAAGTACTAGGATAGTCTCCAAGGGAGGAATTTGAAATCCCTCAATAAAAAATGCTTCATGATTCCTTATTTTCTGTCAATGAGGCAATAAAAAGAAAAAGAAGGGTCTCTAGCGATATCATGATGTGTGGTATTCCATATTGGGAATGGTGGAAGTCCATTTTGAGTTAATGATAAGTGAGCATTACAATCCATTTGGTGACTGACAGTCAAATGAATTAATGATAAGTGGAATTTTCTCGGTACCTTTCTCAATATTGAAAATAGGACTCTGCTATCGGGGCAACTGGTTGCCCCGAAGGAATTTGGGGCAGCCGGTATATAAGCCATCGGCCATCCTCCGCCTCCGTCACCTCCCCATTCATCAGAGAAATTCATCAGAGAGAGATGGATGATCCCATTCATCAGAGAAATTCGGGTATCCCACCCTAACATAAATATGTCCATCGCCGCCAAACAGCCCCTGGGGGTCAAACTTCTCCATCGCTGCCACAAACCGATCACACCTGAGCAAAAAGATACAAAAATCAGATCAAAAGACAACTAACAGTCAGTCCTCAACTCTGACTCTCACCTGTCGCCGTACTTCTCCTTGGCACCAATGAACGCTACCGGCCTATTCTTCCCCCAGTGCGGTAGTGCCCCGTACTTGAAGAACGCCATCTGCTCCATCTCTTCCAGAATATCTTGATCTAGACGGGGATTGTTCGGGTCTCTCGAACGAAAAATACGTCATGTCAAAGTCAACGCAGTCGTCCTTCTTCCCCAGAAACGACGTTGACTTCTTCACAAACCTCATCAGCAGCCCTGCTGTAGAGATCTAGCCCGCAGATAGATCTTGGCCGCAGTTCTCTGAGTTTCTTCACGTCGGCAATGAAATCCGGGATCTGTGGTATCGGAATGCTGAAGGCCGTTTGATGGTAGAAGAGTCCTTCTAGACGAGAGTCCCGGCCGCAGGCTGTGAGGAGATCCTCGTCTTTATCGTTCAGGCACGAGCCGGATGACTGCATGTCACTCTGGTTCCCCACGGCGGGGTATCCTGTGAAGTCAATGAGCTTGCTCTCATCATTCTTCAGTCCCGCGCCGGTCGCGAGCAAAGCGTTGACCTGGACTTTTGCTAGAAGACATCTTCCGTCCGCGTTCTCCGTCGCCTCCAGCAGCTCTTCTGCAGGAAGAAGGAGATGAATATGTAATGAAAATTTCAGGTTTGGGTTTTTGAGGACGGGACCTAATTTTCTGATGGCGCCGAAGAGGACAAATAGCTGGGGTTGGAAACCTTCAAAGTCGTTTTTCCCCTTCCTCGGAGCGTTCAATGGCAATCGAACGTCGTCTTTGTAGACCACCTTCCCTTGACCGGGATACCATGCGATGTCACTGAACTCGGTCGTGGCGGCGAATGAGCTCACCATCTTCTCAAAGTTCTGGTCTCTATGGACTCTATTAGTGATGGATCTCTTGAACATGGGCTCAAGCTGAAGCGTAACCTAGGAAACAGCAACAACAAACCAAAGAGATCGCCTCCTCGTTGTAGTCTGAGAAGGAATACCGGCGATACACCTGCAAAGAGAAGTTCTTGGCAGGGGACAAATGCCCTGGAGCTTGATGCAAGCGAGAAAAGGCGCCAAAGAGGCTTGCGATGGAGGGAGAAAGGCACCATAGAACTCCTAGATACTGTATTTTCACCGCAACCTTCAAACCGTCTTTCATGACTGCCTGATGAACTTGATCATGATTGAAACTCCCATTCATGAGGAAAATTATGCCAATCATGAGATTATGCCGTAATAAATTACGCTGGTGGCGGGAGGCAGAGGCGCAGCTGGTGGTGACGGCAAGAGGCGGCGGGGGCAATGACCTTGGCAAGAGGCGGGAGGCAGAGGTGCAAGGCGGAGGCGGCATTGGCCTCAGCGGTGGCCTCAGAGGGGCAATGACCTTGGCAGGAGGCAGAGGTCCAGGCTAGACGATGGAAGAGAGAGAGAGAGCCCTGAAGAGGTGGAGCCGGTAGTAGCAGGAGGCGGAGGCGCAGCAGGCGGTGGCGCGAGAGGCGGCAGGGGCGCCTGGCCTCGGCGGGAGGCGGTGGCGCGATGCGGAGGCGGCGATGGTGTCGGCCGGGCTGGGCGATGGAAGAGAGAAAGAGAGCCTGAAGATCTCTCTCGCGATGGAAGAGAGAGAGAGAGAGAGAGAGTGAGAGAGAGAGAGAGATAGAGAGAGAGAGAGTGAGACAGAGAGAGAGAGAGAGTGAGTGACGCAGCCTTAGCGCAAGAACAATGAAGAACATGGCACAAACCTTGATCTTCTAGAAGGGTTAGGTTCTGAATCCACAGAACTAACCTCTTCAACCCTTGAATCCACAAGGGGTTGTACTTGAATCCACAAGCACAGAGCACTATCTAACAGGGAGAACACTCAGGAGAAGAAAGCAAAGCTCTCAAAAGGGATAACTTTCAATTGTGTCTTTCAGTGTTACAATGGGGGCCTGACATAGGCCTCAATAAGGGTCGTCCAAGTGATTTGACCCATGAAAAGACAACACAAAAGTCTTGAAAATACAACTTTGACATCATGCATGTGTTAGAGACAGAAGTGACAAAAGCAAAAGTGAATCTTCTAGGCCTTGTCAGACCTCTGCAGAAAGATAATTGTAGTTTCCAAGGCGTGTCATAAATATTTGTGGTCCCTAGGTGATATTCCACATAATGTGTCAAGTCCTAGGGATTCTCTCTTGGCCCAATAAGCTTTTAATGGGCCTTCAATGTGAACTTGCCCAGAATAACAAAAAATAAGCTCCTGAGCAACATTCAGGCTACATCAGAGAGGGAGCACGAAAATCTCTCTCGGGAGAGAGAAAGCTCAAGTGGGAAAATTTTCCCCCATTTAATTGGGTTGCCCAGATTCCTTCGGGGCAACCCGGTTGCCTCGATAGCCAAGTCCATTGAAATATTAGAAGCCTAGTTCATGGTATGATGACATGAATATTGTAAGTGAATTTACATGATAATGAAGCTTATTTAATACCTAATTCTGATAATTTAGATACACGTAATCATGAAATGTATGTATTTTTTGCTACACCATGCCATTTCACCTCTCGTGAAATAACCATACTATTTCATTTTATTTATTGAAGGACTTTAGGTTAATTCAAGGATTACAACCAGTACGAGAGTTATAATCAACTCTTAAATCAAGTATATTCTTTTTTGTTTTTATTTAATTTTAAGAATAACGTTAGAAATAATGCTGTCAACCATAGATAAAAAGATGAAGCGACCACATTTTTAAAGAGTTTTCAATTTTCCAAATTTTTTATTACCTCTTTTTCTTATTTATTTGGATTTTTGAGAATTGTTTTCGGTCAAGTATGATCAAAAGGGGGCCCACGAGCTGGAATGATGAGGCGGCTGAGGTGGCATACCCACCAATTAGAAGAATGTCAATGACCCAACGGAAGGTCTATTATTTTATTATATTGGTTCCATTTTTGAAGTACTGCTTGAACTGTTTTAATATTTAAATAATTATTTTAAAATCACGTCAAATCATTTATATCTAATTTACTAAATATTTATCTCAAATCAGTTCTCTGATCCTCGGTTTTATGATCATCCATCTCTATGCAAGGAAAACTGTCCACCTCCTGACCTTGCCCTGGATTTGCAGGCCACACCCAAAAAGTTCAAAGAATTCAAGACTAATTTTAGAACTTTAAATAAACCCCAGAAACCCTCGTGTTCGAGCGAAAGTCCTACTCAGCATTGAGCTCGGCCATGGCATAAGTTTCTGTCATTCGACCAATTCGGTCATCTACAGTTCAGTGCGAAATAAAATCAGCTTCGGTTGAATTTCATGTGTTGATTATTTCAAACTCTGCGTGTTTTCACGAGATCAAAGAAAGACGGCTACTGTTGAGTGAGCAAGCAACGACACCTCTCATGGGGATTTTATTCATGCAGATCGACGAGTACAGTCCAGGCAGAGTTTTTTTTCAGGATCTCCTGAAGTAGACGAGCTCCCTAACCTTGTTGGGGACCTTCTCAAAGACCACAGTCTCATACTTGTGGTACGTTACGTTGTTCCTTGTATCTATGAAGAGCCGGTAGTACTTCCCGTCGACGTAGCCTCCGAACAAGCGGGTGAACTCGAGCTTCTCCCCAGTCTCTTTATTGTGCTGCGCTGACGGCAAAGCCGTCCAGATTAAGATTAGCGTGCCAATAATCTTCGGCTTCTTTATCCGGGTCCATCCCGGAGTTGGGTACCCTGTGGTGGCGCGTGATTGAACGGCCATTGCGGAAATAATGGAAAGAAGAAGAAGAATGGAAGGCAGTCGGGTCCTCATTTTTCTTGTCTCTCTCTCTCTATCTCTCTCTTTGAGTTCTTTGCGATGGGTTGTGGATAATGACTTCCAACGTGCTTTATAGATTGCCGGAATTTCACAGTATTAGATACCTTTTTCTGGTTGGAAATTTATCCGTCTCCGGTTTGCATTCTCCGGGGGATGCGGCGGTTTGAACAAAAGCGCAGGATTAGAGGTCGCGGCGTCTAGGTGGATGGATACAAGAGGAAATCTCGTTGTTCGTCAAACTCTACGTACCAGAAGCGAGTCAACGCGCGCTGAGCAGGCTTGCACTCGTGTATTCCGAGTTTCCGACGACTATGCGTAGGCGCCCACCGGATTTGACAAAGAGAGAATGAAAGGGATAGAGAGAGGAGCGGGAGGGATAAAAATACAGAGAAAGATAGAAACAATGATACACGTGTGTTCGTCAAAGAACGAATAGTTGAAAAGTCCTGTTTGTGTTCGTCGTTCGTGTTAAGAATTAAAAATTAATCTAGCATTTAAGACATAATTATAAATTAATATAGATTTCAGAAAAATATTAAATAAAATAATATCGAGTTAATTAATTATACATATTAATATTAATTAAATTAAACTAAACTAAATTAAATGTTGTAATTAAATGAAATATTCAACTAAAGCTATACATGCATGATATATATTTTTATACTCCCTTATTTTTTTATTATCAATTTGTATTTATATATTTTGAAAAATTATCCCCTTTTTCATTGGTTCTCATAATCCTAGCCTCATAAATATACAGTGGTTTGAGAACAATATGAGCTGTGCCTATCTAGTTACATTATTAATTCAATTTGTATATGATTTAATCTTACGAGATATCTGAATGATTAGCAAACTAATGTATGAACCTGATTTGAAGATGAACTGATTCAAGAATGGTTGGAGCAACACCTTGGTGGAATGATTGCAGAAGCCATTGGTGGACGATGGGAGCTGCTTGGAGTCTTCGTTGATCGCGAAGCTTCGAGATCTTCTTGGAGATTCTATCCACGGAATGATGATCCACGTTGACGGGATTTGATGAAGAGGGAGAGCTCAAGATTGAAAGATGGAGAAAGGTAAAGAAATTGGGGTTGAATTCATCGGCCCCCAAAACCGCAAACTCCCGTACCTTTATACATTTCTGACTCCTAACTAACTATGTCTAGAATTACTAACCCACCCCTCATCGTAATAGAATGCACGTCGGGTTTCTTTATTAAATATTCCTTGCTTTGACACCCCCTCAAGCTAAATATGGAGATTTTCCAGTTTTAGCTTGCTTAAGAAACTTGTTAAATGTGGTTTAGTCAACCCTTTAGTAAACATATCTGCATAGTTACATTCTGATGGTATATATGGGGTGCATAATGTACCTTCTTCTATTCTCTCCTAAATAAAATTCATGTCCATATCTATGTGTTTTGTTAATTCATGTTGAATTGGGTCATGTATCATACTGATAGCTGACTTATTATCACTCATTAACATTATAGGTAGTATAAGTTCAATATGTAATTCTTTAAATAAATTTTTTATCCATAATGCTTCCTTAACCCCTATTTCAATGGCTATGATCTCAGATTCTACACTGGAGAGGGATACATATTTTTGTTTCTTACTCTTCCATGATACCAAATTACCTCCTAGAAAGGTACACATTCCTGTGATTGACTTCCTATCTATTCGAGAATTTTCAAAATCTGCATCAGTATATACTTCAAGAGTTAACTTCTCCCCTTTTATAAACTTAATTCCGTATCCTATTGTTCCTTTTAAGTACCTTAGTACTTGATGTGCGAGTTGTAAATGATTTATTCTTGGATTATGCATGAATTGACTTAATATGTTTACAGAATATGCAATATCTGGTCTTGTAGTAGATAAGTAAATTAATTTACCTACTAATCGTTGATAATTCTCTTGATTAGTTTTTTCTTCTCTTTCATCTAATAAAATTCTAAAGTTAGGGTCTATTGGCGTACTAATTTGTTTGGAATCTAGAAAGCCAGTTTCAGTTAGTATATTTAAAATATATCTTTGCTGGGATATAAAAATATTCTTTTTGGAATAAGATATTTCCATCCCTAAAAAACTGCCAAGTATGCCTAAATACTTCATATCAAACACCTTAAAAAACTTTTCTTTCAACGTTATTATTTCTTGAGTGTCGTTTCCTGTTACTATTATATCATCTACATATACAAGGAATAGAGTAATTTCATTTTCCCTATTACATTTAAAGAATAAAGTATGATCTTGATTGCATTGACTATACCCGAAAGATTTCATTACTTTTGTAAATTTCCCAAACCATGCTCTGGGTGATTGTTTTAGTCCATAAATAGTTTTATGTAATTTACATACTTTATTACTCAAGTGAGTTTTGTACCCTGAAGGAAGATCCATATATATTTCTTCTTCAAGATCACCATGTAAAAATGCATTTTTTACATCATATTGATATAAATTCTAATTTTACATGCAGCTAATGAAATTAAAATTCTAACAGTAGTCATTTTTGCTACTGGTGAAAAAGTTTTCATGTAATCAATTCCATATATTTGTGTATATCCCTTAGCAACTAATCTTGCCTTAAACCTATCGATATTACCGTCTGGTTTGTATTTTATATTAAATAACCATTTACATCCTACTATTTTCTTATTATTCGGAACATTTACAATTTCCCATGTATTATTTTTCTCTAGAGCATAAATTTCTTCATCCATAGCAGATTTCCATCTTTCATCCATGCTTGCTTCTTCTATGTTCTTTGGAATTTTAATATCTGATAAGTTTGTAACATATACTTTAGGAATTGGAATACTACATACGTTTACATAATCTTCTATTGGATATAACTTTTAAGGAATTTTTAATCTTTTACTTTGTCTGATTGATATGGAATCATTATTTTCATCAATCTTTTCTATATCAGGGCTCACTTCTTTATCATTTATATCATTAACTTGTATCTCAATATTATGTTCAGTTGATATAGTTTCATCATTTATATTTATGGTTTGATTTCTTTCCTCACTTGAGAATTGTATTTCTTCTTCAGGTATATCTTCTCTTATTGATATGATTTGATCATTGTGATTTGATGAGTAGTACATTACATTCTCATGAAATGTTACATCTTTAGAAATGAAGAATTTTCTCTGTTCTGGTGAATAACACTTATACCCCTTTTTGGTATTTGAATATCAAAAAAAAAAATGCACTTGATAGCTTTAGAATCAAATTTACTTTCAAGGTTATTATTATGTACAAAACATACACAACCAAATACTCTCAGTATTAAGTTATTTTTAAGAGTAAAATTTGGGAAAAAACTTTGTAATTTTGTTAATGGAGATTCATTTCCACATACATGAGTTGGAAGTTGATTTATTAATTGAGTAGATGTAAGTACTACCTCACTCCATATCCAGATTAGTACTTTATTATCTATTAATAAAGCTCTTGTTTTTTCAGAAATGTGGCCTATCTTCCTTTCAGATATTCCATTATGTTGTGGTGTGTATACACAAGATGTTTAATGAAATCATTAATTACATGGTTATCATAATATCTGGCATCATCAGTTCTAAACCCTTTAATCTTAGTCTCAAATTGTTGATGTATGTATTTACAAAAATATGGAATGATGTGTGAAACTTCAGACTTATTTCTCATAAGGAACACCCAAGTAAACCGGGAGCAATCATCACTTAACACAATGAACCACCTATGACCATGAATTGATTCTTCTTGAATAGGACCCCAAACATCACTATGTATTAACTGGTATGGATAATTCTTCCTGGATTGTGATGATGGTGACGAGACGAGACCGGGAGGTCGTCGATTTCATGCGGTATCGCGTCAAAAAATTATTCCAAACTTACCAATTTTAGGAAATTAACTCGAATTGAGGGGTATAATGGTAAATAAGGGTCGAATCCACAGGGAATTAAGGAATTTCTTGACGTAATCTTCAAATTTGATCAAATCGGATAAGAAACTGATAGTAGAAATTGGGAAAAATGGTATTTTAAGAAAGAAGACTTCAAATCGATCCCATGGAATCAAGAATCATCAAATTTGGACTTGATTTCGCGGAGAAATCAAAATTTGAAGTGGAGAGAAAATTTTCGGCGTGAAAATTGCGATTTTAGATGAAATTTCACGAAATTGAAATCTAAATCCTAATCTAAACAGAAATTAAATATTATAGGAAGATAATCTAGGAAAAACCGCTTCCACTAAACTCAATTAGCGATCGAAACAAGGCGATTAAACCGATTAATCGCCGAAAACGTGAAGAACGCGAACGTGAGCTTCAAGCTGCGATTTCTCCCTCGATTATCCACCAAATCTTGACTTCAACCCCTCTGTGGACGCAGAAATGAAAGATGAAGAGAATGGAATCAAGAGAAACGAGAAGAATGGTGTCTAGAGAGCTCAATTGGATTGAAATTCAACTCGGATGCTTAGAACGACGAAGAACATGCAGTTTTATAGGGTGTTTGATCGTAACCGTCTGATCGAAACAATCGACGGTTACGATAAACGGTCCACGATGGACCGTTTTTGAAAATGTCACATCCGTCGGATCGCCGATGGATGGTCCAGATGCTCCGTTTGATTTGCGTTTTAAAACGCGTTTGATCGCGCCCGTTGGATCACGATCGTGTGGTCCAGATGTGATCCGCCACGGTTACATCAGAGCCGTTATAATGCCTTCCTTTTGAGCACGTGCTTGATGATCCTTCGGTGGTCCGCACTCCATCCGATCGACGCATGAGATCGACGCGTCATCACGATCCGACGCTTCTCCGTCAGCCACGTCGCGTGCATTTGATTCATCATGTGGATTAGTCCCACACGGAAAAGAAAAAAGAGTTTCGTCGGGTTTAAAATACCCGACGATTTATGAGGTTAATAACCCTTCCCATATAGGGATGGCTGAAGACCCATTTATATATAGTATCTAATAATAATATAATATATACGCCGCGTGGGCCGCGTGGCTCTTGCCATGTGGCCCGGAGTGCCACGTCGCATCCACGTGGCCCCGCGCAGTTATAAATCGCTTTTTGGATTTTTTAAAATTCATTTTAATCAATTTAAATAGAAAATAAATTCACAAAAAATCTAGAAAAAAATCCCTAAAAAAATAGAAAAATTCATAACTTTTTCTTATATAACTCTAAATTAATCCAAATTTATTTCATTTGATCCAAAATTTAATTATCTATTATTCTAAAAAGTCAAATTTAATAAATAATAAGAGTTAAAATTATTATTTTAAAAATACATTAATTTATTAATATTTTAAACTTTAGAAAATGAAATAAATGTTTATAAAAATGATTTCTCTTCTTATTTTAACTTTAAAAACACTTATAATCTCAAGAAAAAGATGGATTATCAATTTATTAAGCTCTAATTTATCGAAATTAACCCTAAATTAAAGTATTTTGAGATTATAATGACTTTTTCATATAATAATAGAAAAATACATATAAGTATGATAATATGCATGAAAAATAAATCATTTATGTCTTAATATAGATCAAAAATTATATTTTATCATGTTAATTTAGCATGTTATTGCTAGTCTCTTAGCAATTCACTATATGATCTCCCTAGAAAGTCTTTTGATCCTTTGATCCTACTACTAAAAAGGTGAAGTATATAAATGTATGATCGCGTTTTCCTCATAGTGTAGGCCCTAATGATCTAGATTCCATCTCTAAGTTGACTTCTTTAGTGCATGTTAGGGTAGTGCTCATCGGCTAATGCTCAAGTCTAATTCTTGATTGTAATCAAGGTGAGCATATCTAAGGTATGATGCTATGGTGCTGAAAATAAACTCACTCTCTCATGAGTGGATGTAATTCCTTACCCTCTCCATAAACACATCTCTCCTTCCCTCAAAATGGAGGCTACTTAGTACTTAGAATTCCCCTCAAATCGCTTTCCTCCTTAAAAGAGTGCAATTCAAATGGATTCCTATCTTTGGATGCATCGTGTGAGGAGGCTGAAGGAAATAAAAGATACTATTTCTAAGGGTATGACTTGGCTAAAAGCAAATATGCTGATAAAACAAAGTAGATAAAATCAAAGAAGGTACCACTTATGATGATTATACTCCCAAGTGAGGTGGATGATGATGAATTCCCCTTTTTATTTGAGATAGACATCTACTAAATAAAAATGTAAATGATTCAACATGATTTTAAAGATATTATATATCGAAAAGGAAGTTCATTAACATATAAAAACAGTTCAAGAAATTACTTCAACGCTAGAACAAATATAATAATAGAGCATAAAAATAATTGCGACCTCAGCCATATTGAGCATAAAAACCAATGGGCTTCCATTGGGTCATTGGCATTCTTCTACTTCATGGGTATGCGACCTCTACCACCACATCTTTCTAGCTCGTGGGCCCCGTTTTTATCATATTTGACCTAAACCAATTCTCAAAAATACAAATAAATAGGAAAAAAAGGTAACAAAAGATTTGGAAATCTCATAACTCTTTAAAGATGTGATCGTTTCACCTTTTAATCTAATGTTGACAGTATTAATTATATTGTTATTTTTAAAAAAATAAAATAAAAAGGTTGATTTTAACTCTCCTACTAGTTATCATCCTCTAATTCAGCTAAAGTCATTCAATCAATAAAATGAAATAGTATGATTATATTCAAGGTGTTTAATTATCTAAATATATCTAAATGAATGAAATTCGGTAGTAAATTTTTTCAATTATCATGTAAATTCACTTTCAATGTTCATGTCATCATACCTTGCATTGGGGCTTCTAATATTGCATATTGAGCAAGGTACTGAGAAGATTTGACTTATCATTAATGAATTGGACTATCATTCACCAAATCAGATTATAATGCTCACTTATCATTAACCCAAAATGGGCTTCAACTCCCAATATAGACAACAACACGCATCATAATAGCTCTAAATATCTCTTTGCTTTTATTATATGCCTCATTGACATAAAATATGGAATCATGCAACATTTTTTTGATTTAGAGATTTCAAATTCCTCTCTTGCTGACTATTGTGGCACTTGTATAAAGATATGTCAATTCACTACAACCCATTGTTTGTGTTTCATGGCTGAAAACTAGATGCTTGATGGCGACTATGATGACATATGCTGGTTACAAAAAAAACCAAATGGCCAATGTGACACACAAGAAATTGTAAGAAGATATTTTTAAAAAGATAATTACTTCGTGATCAAAACTTTCTAATCATCAATCTAAATTTATTATAATTATAATGAAATAAGATTTTGAAATTTAGAGAGAAATGATAAGAATGTGAAGAACGAAAGAAAGGTAAATCAAGGGTCAATGTAATCAAAGGTTGATAATCATAGACAATTATTCTAATTAAATAGTGAACCAAAGGAGAAGTAGAAAAAAGTCATGCATAGAAGAGAAATTAGGAGAAAGCAAGATGGGAGATAAATAAGAAGGATGAGAGGGAGGTCAGATGAAGAAATTAATCAGGAGAGTAAATTAGGACACCAAAAACTTAAAAATTCATGCATTTATCAAATCCATGTTCTCTTGCAAATAAACTTTTATCTGAAAGTTCGAACCTCTTGCTGAACATCGACATGCATAGATGATAAATAATGAGAAAGCAAGATGGGAGATAAACAAGAAGGATGAGATGGAGATTAGATGAAGAACTTAATTAGGGGAGCAATTAGGATGTGAAAAAACTCATAATGGGTTATCAGTTCTCTATCAATGTAAACAATTTAAAAAATTACGTTTAAATTTTTGGACAATTTAAAATGTAATTTTTTTAAAAAGTTTACTTTAAACAAATTAAATAAATTTTTTTAAATATTTTACTTTAAAAAAAAATTAAATTTTTTATTTAAAAAATTACTTTATGGATAATTCTTCTAATATATGAGATGCCAAAAATATTCAAGTTATGCATAAACCCATTTTCTAATGAAATAACAAGCTTTATGATTTTATCCTCAATAATTTAACTTCAGCGCAATGTGATGTATTAAAAACATTAGAGCAAGAATTGAACATAATATTCTGAATAGTCGTTCTAAAAAGGGCTTTTTTAGTAATTAAAATGTGGTATTGGTGGTGTGTTTGCAGGATTGCTCAAGAAATAATCCTTTTGTATTCCTCTAAATTAGATTTGAAAAATAATTGAAAATTTGAAGGTCAATAGCTATAATGAAAATATGGGAAGGCTTTCTAACTCCATTATGAGCATGTCACCAGTTCACTATGAAGCCATTCGAGTCGTTACATGGAATATAGAGATAGCTGATAATATAAGGAGGCATATGAGCCAAATAAGGGGCACAAGAACCAATTCTAATAGTCTAAAATGCAAAAATAATTTAATCCACAAACTTGGATTATCAATTGCACATTACAATATGAAAAATATATCCTCTTGAAGGAATAGTCTTTTAGGTCAACCATGATCAACATGATAGAGGGCATTATATGATAGAAGAAAGATGGGGTTGGAAAAATCAGATTCATCGATTGATCCCATCAATTATCATGATCTTAAGAAATGTCCCATCGATCCAAATTGAACGTGGTCAACTAGGGCTATTTTTGTCATTTGATGTAATTTTGTCGGCCATGGTTTGTGGAAGTTTGGTATGATTAAGTAATCATGTCGATTGGATCCTTGGATTGACGATCCATCAAGATGAGCATCAGGCACAGGCTCCGAATATGCCAGTAGATTCAATCAGGGAGAATTAGTCGAAGTGAGACTGATCTTGATCGGATCGTCTATCTGATGAGGAACGCCATCCCTAGGGTTTATCTCAGGTTTTGCACTAGGGCTGGCGCAAATATTTTTGGGAGAAGAAGGATCAAAAGACCGCGAGAGCCGAAATGGCTCATTAATTATTATTTGAATACTTCAATTGTGCGAAAATGACAGAAAACCGTCGCAACCGTCCAATTCTCAATTTAAGCCGTGACTTGAATTTCCTCGGATTTTCTTAGAAAAAAAATCATGATGGCGATCACCTTTCACGATCAGCGATCGGTATTTGATCCGGATTCGAATCGCCTAAGCGGCATAGAAATTTCCTCAAACTAGAATATAGCAAAGAAATCCTTTTCCCGCCCACTAGCCAACAAGGTCAACGCTTTGCCATTAGGAACAATCTCCCTGTTAACAATCCTATTCACCTAGAAGGTCAACCCTCCGGTTATTATAAATTCGGACAAGCACGGACACCGCAGTCATTCCTGTAAAATCTCTTTTCAAAATGGGCGAAACCCGGGCTCTCTCTTTCTTCACTTTCATCTTCCTCACCAGCATCACCGCTTCCCAGATAATCTTCGTCGCAAGTCAAGCGATTATTCCTGGGGTCTTTTATCCGATCGCGAACATCCAGGACCCCCAGATCCAAGATCTCGGTCATTTCGCGGTATCGGCGTTCAATTTGGCGACGTCTGCGAACCTTACGTTCGTCAAAGTCATCAGCGGGCAGAGGCAAGTCGCGGCTACAGGGATCAAGTACAGGCTAGTTATCGAGGCGAAGGAAGGGACTTCCATTAAAGACTATTTGGCTGTAGTTTGGGAAAAAACTTGGGAAAATGTTAGGCAGTTCGTTTCCTTCGAACCCAATCCATGAATTGGTTCGGTTTTGCCAATTAAGAATAAAAATCTGATAGATTACAAGATACCCATGTTTTTTTATCTGAGTTAACTTATTTATAAATCCGATTCGAGCCCGTAATCGGACTTGGCAAAAACTCTTCTTTTAGTTGCGCTGCGACCTGCGATCATCTGAAAGAGTTGAAGGGCGGGAAAAACTTTGGGAACATTTCAGGTGGAGCCAAACAATGAATTTATCGGTGGGGTTTTCCGGTTATTAAGAATTTTCATCGCCCATGAATTAACTGGGAAAGGATCATACCGATTACCAAGAATTCTCATCGCTCACGAACAACTGGAGTAAGAAAAAAGTCTTCTCGAAATTTTGTTCCAAACATCCGAAAATAACAAAATATCAAATTCGGAATATTCCCAATGCGAATGGGAACATTATTCCCAGTTTCCGCTCATCATTTTTTCTTCCCAAACAGCCCACTTTCCGTCCTCGAGTTCCGATCAATGTCCTTAGATCCTCTCCCAGGGGTCCCTCGCCAATCCCGTCAAATTTCGAGTTTTCTCTCCTGTCGCCAGTATTATTGAAGCAGTTAAAATTTCCTTCTCGATCGTGTCCAGTAAAGAACGGGGGGAATGTTCAAGAAGACTTCGAATCAGAATGGCGGAGAACGGTTCTCTCTCTCTCTCTCTCTCTCTTTCTCCTGTACTGTTTCATTCAATATATCTGTCTCTCTCTGTGTATCTATATATCTCGATCTCTCTGTCTCTCATTCTATCAGTCTCTCGCTCATATTCTGTCTGTCTTTATCTCTTCATCTATCTCTATATTTATCTCTTTCTATCTCTCTCTAGATTTGTTTGACGCGGCGATTATTACCGATTCGCTGGCTGCGGAGCACCGTGCTGTTGCGGAGGACGCAGCTAGAATCGCCGGAGAGGTGATATAAATATTCTCTTCCCTCACCATTCCGCTCTCAATCTGCCTTGTAGGAACTGTTTATTTCTAAAAACTAGAATAATTGCGTCAGCAACTAATTTTCCTAAGGTTTATTTGGAATCATTCATATCCTTTTCTAATCGGGTGATATGCAGATTATTCGTGGCGGGTTCTAGGAAACCAAAATGTTCAGCACAAAGGCCAGGTTTGTTTTTCTATTCTTCCCAATTGAGCGATTACCTCCTAAATGCTGGTGAAACTTCGGTTTCAAATCACAATTTTGTTGAAGAAATTGTGAGGTTATCCAGCTTTTGGGTTGTTTTCTGCTATCAAATTTTATGATAGGAGGGAAATTAAGTAGAAAAGTAATCTTTCTATTATAAGCTTAAGTTTTGTTTCAAAATTGTTTCTAAGAGATATTTCGATTTTATGAATCTCTCTTACTCTTTCTCTATATTAATCTCGTGCTTTCTCTCACACACAATCAGATATCCTCCCCCTTTCTCGTTGAATTTGAAAGTTTAACGTTGAATTCTCTTTCTATATCCTTGTCGTTGAATTCTCTTTCCCTCTCTCATTTGGTCTCCCCTGTTCTCTATCTTTCTAAATGTCTGATATGTCATGTACAACTCAGCATAGTTTCCAAAACAAAAACTGCAACTTCTATGATATTTCCATCCTTTTGCAACTATAAAATTATCCTAATTTTCTCAATAGGCATGATCATTATCTTTTTGATGAATTTGAAAGTTGACTTGGTTACCCAAATTGACAAGGCATGTGAAGAACTCATATTCAACTACCTCAAGAAGCTAAAACACTAGGTTTTATTTCAATGAAAATGATCTCTTGGTATTATAACGAATATGTTTATTCATCTACAAGATATCTTTGGTATTTCATTTCAAAGGATCATATATACAATAGCAACATGAATCAACCTAATTAGTAGTTAGATACTATAACGTTCAAGGATTCATACATATCAATTCAGTAAACTCTTTCTCAAGAGAGCACTAACTATCTATTTTTGGTGTCTTTGTATCTATGGCCACAAGATCAACTATACTCATCATATGAGTTAAATTAGACAATATTTTTCTATATAGATATTCTAATATCCTTCCAAAATATCACTCAAATAAGAATATTTAAAACATATGAACTCATCATTATTTATTTAGTCGTTACCTATGCTCATGAACTTATTACAAACATCGCACAAGAATAACAATGAATAAATTTTTATTTTGGTGAATACAAATGAGACATAGAAGTGTGATTGGATTTATAGGTTACATAATATTCATCGGTCCATTCCCTCTCCTCACATCCCTCCATTCCTCTCTCACCCTCCATCTTCCCTCTCTCTTCCCCCCTCTCCCCACCATTGCTGTCCTCCTTGCTTCCTTACCCCTAGCCTGCCTCTTCCCTCGATCCCTAACCCTCCACCCTACATCCCTCCATCTCTCTCCCTTGTCCACCCTATATTTCCACCCAGCCACCACTCTCTCCCCTCCTCACCTTTCCCGTAGCATCTCCCTCCATCTTCTCACTCTCCTCCCTACCTCCCTTCCCCTAGCCTACCTGTCTCCCTTTCCACCATCTTCCCTAAATCTCTATACCCCCACCCTACATCCCCCCTCCCGTCTCCCTCCCTCGACCTAATTCTCACCCTCACACCACCTTCCTTCCCCATTCACCCCCCTCCTCATCCTTTCCTATCCTCCTCTCCCTCCTCCACCCTACCTCCATCCCCTCCCCAGACTTTGTTCTCCCTCTCTCACTCTCCTTCCATCTTCTGCTCTCCCTTCACACACACACACACACACACACTCTCTCTCTCTCTCTCTCTCTCTCCCTCCCTCCTTGTCTTGCGCTCTCCTCCTTGCCTCCCAACTCTACCCCATGACATTATACCTAGTGATTGTTTAATGGACCCATCAGATAGTTTTAGTTCTAAAAACAAGTTTCTAGTTCTCTAAACTTAAACCTGTCATATAGGGCTTCGGGTAAGAGGTGCACACTTGCACCCGAATCTAACAAAGATTTCTAAAATTTAATTTCACCAATATCACAAGTAATCAAGGGTGCACTCGAATCCTTTTTCTTTTGAGGTATTTCATTTAAGAGTATAGAAATAAAACTCTTCGATAGCTTAATGTGTGTTGGTTTCCTATAGGGTGTGCATAGTTTTTTTATGTACTTGAGGTTCTTCTAAGGGAATGTTTATTGTGGTTTCTTTCAAAGCTTCTATGAGCTTATTTTTGAACTAGCCGTTGTGCGGATTTAAGGGCATTGGGAAAAAGGAATGTGGGGGTTGGTAATCACTCGGTTTGTCCCCTTTTTCCACTACTCTCATCACCTATGTGTTCACTATCCTCACCCCTTTTCTTCTTCTTATTTGATCTTTTTTCCTAGTACTCTTTATCACAAGGATCAACTAGTTGTTTCCCACTTCTCAATTTAGATATGGCTTGTACACTACCCTATAACTCATTGATGATAGAAATTGAGGAAAATGGTAGATTATGAAAGAGAACTTCAAGAAGATTCCATGGAATCAAAAATCATTAAATTTAACTTTGATTCTGTGGAGAAATTGAAGATCGAAGTGAGGAGTGATTTCCGAAAATCAGAAGAACGAAATTCGCTAACATAAAAAAAAATTAAGATGAAATTACTAATCTAAAATCAAATGGTAAAAGGTGAAAGATTAGTGAAAACCGCTTCCACTGACCCAAGATTGCAATTGGATTAACCCAATTAATTGCTGGATTACGGCTATTCATAAAAAAATCTGAAAAACAACGATCGTAGAGTTCAAGCGTCGATTTCTTCCTCGTCTTTTGCCTAAATCTTGATCTTAAGCACTCCGTGGACGTGGAATTGAGTCTAGAAGAGGATAGGATCAAGAGATTCAAGAGATTTGGTGTCTAGACATATCAATTGGATTGATTTGCTCTCGAATGGTTTACAAATCGGAAGAATATCTCAATTTATAGTGAATTTGGGTGTAACTGTCTGATCGGATTAATCGACGGTTCCGATGAAATGGTTCATCGTGAACCGTTACGATTAAGTCACGGTCGTCAGATCGTCGATGGAGCGCTCAGATGAAGCCACGTGTCGCGTGTTATAAAACGCCTTGAAAACGCATCGGTCGGATCTTCATCGGATGGTCTTGATGATTCGATGAGTCCACCGATCGCGATTAATCTCGATCATTATAACTCGATTGATGGACGGTCGAAATTAATCTTAAGAGCTTCACTTAACTTGATTTTAAGGCACGTGCGTGATTGGTGATCCGGTGGACCTCGCGTCCACTGCATCGACGCTTTGCGATCACATCCGACGCACCACGTAGTTCCACATCACCTGCATTTCAAAATAAGAGTGGAACATAGTCCCATACGTAGAAAAACAAAGAGAAGGGACAAGTATAAAAGGTGCGACGGTTTAAGAGGGTTAGCGAGTTCTGATAATCAGTACGCTTTTTTGTACTATAACCCTATATTACGAGTAAATATAAATATGCACACGTGTCACCTCCGTGCCACGCACGCGTGGGTCCGCGTTGCTCTGCCACGTGGGTCCCGCGCGATTAAATCCCCCTTTTTGTTTTTTTTTAATAGTTTTTAACAGACTTAAAATCGAAAATATACTTAAATAAATTCATAAAAATTCCAAAAAATTCCTAAAAATTGTAAAAATCATAACTTTCCAAAATATAACTCCAAATTAATCCAAATTTCATTTATTTGATCTGAAATTTAATTATCTATCATTCTAAAAAGTCAAAATTAATAAATAGTGAGAGGTTTAATTTCTATTTCAAAAATACATTTATTTCTTAATATTTTAACCTTTAGAAAATTAAATAAATATTTAGAAAATGATTTCTCTCATTATTTTAACTTTAAAAACACTAATAATCTCAAGTAAATTATTTAACTTTAATTATTTATCTTTAATTCATCATATTAAACCCTAATTTAAAGTATTTTGAGATTATAATGACTTTTTCATGGAATGATAGATAAATACTCATAAATATGATAACATGCATAGAAATGAAATCATTTGTGTCTTAGTATGCATTAATAATCATGTATTATCATGTCAAATTAGCATGTTATCACTGACTACTGTAAAAAGGGGTTTTCCATAATCAAAGTTAGTTTCTTCTACTTGTGGATGCCTACATAAGATTTAGCTAAATTTATCTAATAATAAATAAATATAAAACAAAAGTTCCACTTCAACAATGATGAGAAAAATTTGTGCTATCATTGAAAACACACGAATGCGTGTCAAAACAATTACCAAACTTACCAATTTAAAATTTTAATCAATAATTAATTAAGATAATGGTGAATAAGGGTCGAATCCATGGAGAAATAGGGTAATGTTTTAGGTATTCTTTGAATTTGATCAAATTTGATGATGAATTGAGGTGAGAAATTAAGGATTTTAGTAAATTTGGAAAGCAAACTCCAAGAAGAATCCACAAAATCAAAAATTACTCCATTTGGATAAGTATTTGTGGAGAAATGAAGGAGCGAAATCTAGAGAGAAAAATCGATCATGAAGACAGCGAAAATAACAAAATTTCATAAAAATTGACTAATCTAAGATTCAAAATTGAAATCTTATGTGATAGGAAAAAGATTATGGAGAAAATACATAAGCTAACCCAAAATTGCCCTCAAAATGATCAAATTCATCGCCAGATCAAGGCATTTCAGTACGGGTTTTGAAAAACAAAAACTCGATTTTCAAGAGGCAAATTCTCTTTATTCTCTTAAGAAAATCTCACTTTGAAACACTCCTTGGATGTGTAAATGAGTCTAGAAGAGGAAGAAATCAAGAGATTCGAGGAGTGAGATGTCTAAACAATTTGATTGCTCGAAATAAATGAGAATGCTCTTTTTGTCGAAGAACATGGGTATAAATATGCTACAATTAGAGTGATTGTTCAATTTGGCTCTTTATTTTCGATCAACGGCTCAGATAAAACACTCGGATGCAAATTGTCACGATTAAATCCCCTCCATCCAATCGAAGATGGAACGATCACATTTTTCCACGTAGCATGTGAATAAGAAGTGTCGCGAAATGCGCGTTGTTCGATCGTCAGTAGACGCTAGAGATGTTGTCACATTTCTCATGAAGTCCATCAGGTGGACTTAATCCCATGTATTATAACTCCAGATGAGCAACTGAGATCAAACGGTTTTAACAAAATGATTTGTCGTTGAATCAGCATGCGCCGCCGTACTCCCTCCATTTATGTGAAAATGGAGGGTCACAATTAAAACTGCTTGATAGCCTGCTCTAGAACGCGCCACATCACCTGCATAAAACACATAAAAACATAGTCCTACATGGCAGAAATCAAGGCAAAAATTGCATAAAAATGTAGAACGGTCTTTAGGGGGTTAGCTTATATCCATTAATGGATGCTTAACCCACAAATGACACGTGCACATACACACACACGCATGCACCACGTGGCGTGTGCACACATTGCCACGTGGCGACATGTAATTCGCTATGCTACATCAGTTGCCATGTCAATGCGATAAAATAAATATTTTTTAATATTTATTTAACTGAAACAAATTCAAAATTCAAGAAAAATACCTGTAAATTAGCAAATTCATAACCTAAAAATTATAACTCAAATTAATCCAATTTATTTTGTTTGATCAGAAATTAAATAGTCTATTTTTCTAAAAAACAAAAAAATCAGATTTAATAAATAAAAAGATGATAAATTTTAATTTAAAAATACAATCATTTCTTTAAGAAAATAAAACTAGAAAAATAAATGAGTTTATATAAAAATATTTTCTCTTATTATTTAACATTAAAACCTAATCATATTCTCTAATAAATAATGAGAATAATTTTAATGTGAAATATCTCTCTTTAATTATTTATGATTATCCCTAAAAATTGTGAATTTTGATATTAGAACATAAATTTTCGTAGAATGATAGATATGTACTTAAAATATGATAATATTCATAAGAATGAAATGTTTTATGCCTTAATTTTCATTAATAATGATATAACTATATGTATAAATTACTCAGATTTAATTCAAGACTAGATCTCGTCTTCAATACTCTTTAGCTAGAGAGAAAGAGAAGAAAGGAGAGAGTTTCTATAAGGATTATATGGGCACCTTGTATTGTGATCATTCTTTCCCTATTTATAGAAATTGGATATGCGAACTTTTCACAAAAATCTTTATAATTATGCCTATGTCGACTAACATCCATAGAGCTTGTGTTTGTGACACTCTAATTCCATATACCTTATTAGTTAATAAGTATATAGACCTAATAAGCCTTATTGGCTAAATTTATTAATTATCCATATCAACATATTTGTTAATTATTAATTATTGATTTATACCAATTGACAAGTCGAGTTACCATCCCGTTGGGTGCCAAGTTACACCATGTGCCTTAAGAGATATAGAGGGTATAAGATCCCATATGGAGCCTTCCTGTTATTAATTATGGTGTACATATAATCCTTCATCCGTTCATGACTCGTGAATGACTTAAGATATATTCAATTGTCAAACCATAATTTGTCACTCAAATTGGTAGTGATGTATAGAGGAAATCATGGAGAACACCTTTTATGATATTTTTATTAACTTGGCCAATGATTTTATTGCATTTCATTCCTTGAGTCAATCTTCTCAAATACCAAGAGCAAGCGATCCCATCTTGACCACACAATTACCTTTGAGGACTTGATGTTGTATCTAATAAATGACATTGGGAGATCGTGTGGCTAGAGATTCAAAAGTTATAGTTAAAATAGGGTTATCCATCCAAAGTATGTCTTTGGTCTCTCAAGTCTAAGGACCATGTACACAACTGTGATATGAATCAACCTGATAAAAATTCAAGTATAATACTATTTAGGGATTCCTACAAATCAATTTAGTGAACTCTTTCTCCAAAGTGCACCCACTGTCTATCCATGGTGTCTTCACACAAATGGCTAATAGATTAGTTATACTCATCATATGAGTAAAATAAAATAGAGTTATTCTTTTTAGATAATTCGATAGTTTTATTGAATATCCCTCAAATAGGAAGGTTTAAAACATATATTTAAATACTAGTAATCAATGTATTATGATCTTATTATAATTCACTTAGTCATAACATAAGCTCATGTACTTAAATGAAAATATTACACAAGAATAATAAAAAATTAATTTCATTTCAATGTATATAAACAAGATATATAGAACTATGGTTTCTCTTAGAGGCCATATCATATTCATCAAATTTCACATGCCTAAATGTCTATAAAGAAGAGGAGAGCAACCACATGTAGGAGTGCCCATTTCAACCTTGTGGGAAGCATCTCCTTCTTCTCTTTCTCTCTAAATGAAGAGTTTTTAAGAGGGAATTGAATCCTCCATCTATTATGTGGAGATCGCTAAAGACTTGATACTTGAAAAGCTTGAAGAACTCTACTTCTTCAATGAACCTTGTAACTATAGATTTAATTATAGATTTTGACCTATACTAGATGATAGGATCATTTGTTCTTGGTGCCTCATCATTTCAAATTTTTTAATTCAATGCCTTTTTCTGCGTTCAATGTTTTTATCAGAATTCAAAGGGCTCATTGAGTTTAGATCCTAGCATTTACTTGCCTAGGAAGCTTTGTCAAAGGCCTATGATAGAGCATGTACCTAACGGTCAAAAGGATTCCTTGGGGCACAAGCGTAAGAAAATCAGACCTAGGTAATTTCTAATTACAATATGAAAAATTTCTTGGGTTTATATGCTTCTAGAACATAAAATAAAAACCCAATGGAGAGTTTGAAAGATACAATGTTAGATTACTAGCTACCAGGTATAAGAATGATGGGAAGATTATTTTTATGCATTTGAATTTGTGGTATTAGTAAATATGATGGAAAGCATATATCCCTAGCTGCTAATCATGGATGGAAATTTATTTCAATACAATTTGAAGAATTCTTTTCTATGTGGGAAATTGAAGGAAGACTTATTCATTAGAAAAACCACCTAGATGCAAATCCAAATAAAATTTGGAGTCTCTATATAAAGTAAATGAAAGCTTTCTATGGGTTGAAATAGTATCCAAGAGAATGGTTTACCAAATTTTACCAAAGCATAATAAAATTTGGATACAACCAAAGTTTGGAGGATAATGCTTTATTCATCAAACATCTAAGTATAGAAACTAGGTGAAAATTCATTGTTTACTAACTTTTTAGATGATATCACCATAACTAGTGATGATATTGAAGAAATTAAAAAATTGGATGAGCAATTTACTACTGAATTTTAAATTAAAAAACTAGGGCTAAAATTTGTTCTTGGTATCAAAATTATTTTTTTCATCTTCAAGAATCTTTCTTTGTCACACCATAAGTATATTTTATATTTAATAGAAGAAACATGTTTTATAGATAGTATACCATGTCCACATTTATAGATTTTAATCCTAAATTGTGTAGAGGTGAAGATATTCAATTAGTTGATGAGGAAAACTCATACATGACTTGATTTTGCATATGTTGTTAGTGTTTTAAGTCATTTATGCATGGACCTAACATTTATCATTTGTAGTCAGCTCAAAAGTGCTTTGATATTCAAAATGAACTGTTCGATTAGGAATAAAATTTGATAGACGGGATAATTTAAGTGTACAAAGTTTTACTCATGTTGACTAAACAAATTCCCTTATAAATTGCAGATCAATGATAACGTGTCATTGATGCATTCATTTTTATCATTATAAATGGGTTATAACACATAATTCTTGTTAATATAATGCACGCTATCATATTTTTTATGATAATTTTGCATTCATCATTTCATTCCACTCATATACTCAACTTGCATCTATTTAGTGCTAATTTAGTAAAAAAATAAATATGTTCTATCATGCATCATTCTTTTCAATTACTTATATTATGAGACTAACCCGATTTGACTCTTTCAAAGTCAAGTGATTGAATTCTCAAATTTTCTGTGAGTTGTGTGGATGTAGGGACATAGGTATGCAAGTAGGAAAGCATGGATATGGATGGCGATCAGAGGAAAGAGGAAACAACTCTCCACTAAATTTGAATACCAAGCCAAACATATTTTGATGAAATGTGGTAAATGAGGTTTGGATTTGGTAGCGTGATCATCATAAGGTTTTTTAGGATGATCCAAAATTGATTTATAATGAATATTGGGACAATCTCCTTATTTTAAGGAGGTTGGACCAAACTTAACTTTTATTAAAGAAGATCTTAATTTTTTCTCATGATTTTAGATATTTTTGGATGAAAAGATAGAGGATTAAATTCTTGATCCAATGGAGAAAATTTCATGGAAAACGGTGTTGTATTTTGTGACATATTCAATTTCTAAGCTTAGGAATTTTTTTGGAATTTTTCTAAATTTTTTATGGACTTTTCAATTTTGACCATATTTACAAAAATGTCACTTCAATTTTTGAAGAGAAATTTAGAGAAATACTCCTCCGATTTTTGAAGTAGAAATTTATAGAAATGCCCCTTCACACGATCTCAATCAGCGGTTAGGATTTCTCTAAATTAAAATCATGATATCTCATGATCTAGATAGAGTTTTGAGCTGAAATTTTATTTTTAGATTCATCTTTTAACCCTTTATCTATACATACCCTTGGATCAAAGAATCAAGCTAAAAAATGATTTTAATAATTAGACTCTTTTACCCCTCTTTACACTCAAACCCTAAGAACTTACCTATAAAAGCCTTCATTTTCTCTCTCCTTACATTTTTTTGGCTCTATCTTAGAATCAGGATACTACAAGGAAAATGGGAGGAGGTCAAGTACCAAGGAGGGCATTGTTTGATCCTCAACCTTGTAGTGGAGAAGGGAGCAAGCAAAGATCGTGATGGAGTGGATTGAGCATCACCCGTCCTAGGACAGGCACACCAACGGGGTTTGTGCAAAGATCTAGATTAAATTTTAGCTTGAGAACATCTCCATATATAGTAGACATGTGTTTTATTTTTATTTTATTGTAGTAGCTTTGACATCATCTCCGTGTGCATCTCTCTCTCACCCTCGCCGTGCATTTATCCATTACTATTGCCACCTATTTTCTCATCTATCCATCATACTATCTCTATTTTCATCTCTATTAATATAGTTATCTCATCTCTTTTCTAATTTTTATCTTAATTCTAAGAGAAATTCAAAATTATGTCTCATACTCACCTCCACTTGCTCCATTCCAACTCACACATCTTCCTCCGCCCTCATCTTTCTTTTGAACACATCACCTCATTACTTTAGCTCCCTGTGGATTCGAACTTTGCTGGCACTATACTTAGCAACGAACTATATTTTATTGCATGAAATTGACGCACAACTACGACAAAAACATACGTGATCAAGTTCATCAATCAACCACCAAAATATGCTCATTTCTAAGGGGTAATTTAGTTACGTATGTGAGTAAGAAAAAGGGGTGAATTAAGGGTTTTGGCTCATCGAATTATGGAAGCCATGTGGATCCATAAAATTTTGAGAGATTTAAGAATCTCGATTACATTACCTATTTGAAGTGCCTTTGATTTTGTTCAACATAAAATGATTAAGTGTGTTGATATAGATCGTCATTATGTCATAGATTTTCTAGGCAAGAGAATAATTTTCACACTTTATGTTCCAAGTAAGGAGCACTTAACTAACCTACTAACAAAAATGTGTTCAAAGACATCAGTTCGACGATCTGCTGACCAAGCTGGGATGAGGATATTCCAAGAAAAAGTGAGATAGAGAATGTGAAGGAAAATATAGATTCAACTTGAAGATTCAAGCTTACCATGAAGAATTCTTTTGCCTTTTAGAGAGGTCATTTGTAAAATTTGACTAAGTCAAGATCTCTCTTTACTCTATTTAGCTTTAATGGATATGTCCATTAGACGGCTATTGGGTAGGGTCCATTCTTGGATTTTACCGATAACCACTTACATATATATATATATATATATATATATATATATATATATATATATATATATATATATATATATATCTATATATATAAGGGGGAGGGGGTGATAGCCATTTGAATTTTGATATTGTGTGGTCATTGAAAACACAAGATTACAGATGAAAAAAGGTCATAACTAACTTTAGTTGATGATTGATTAAGTATAAATAGTGAATAATTAATTCTAACTCACTTTAATAATTTTTTATGAGTCAAATAAATAAAAAAATTAGATTTGACTTTGAGATCCTTTGTAATCATGTAAATTCAGATAATAAAATTGGATATAAAATTAGGGACAATTATAGGCAAATAAAAAGATATTTTTAAGAAATAAAAAATGATGTAAATCAAAGTTGAATTGAAGAAGAAACCAAAGAGCAAACTTAGAGAGAAAAAATGATGAAAAAAAATGAAGTTCTATTTATCTATAATTTTAAATTGAAAATAATGTTAAATAATTGAAGTTTAATGAATATAAGACTCAACTCAAACCGAAACACCAAAAGAATGATCCAATTAATCCTTGGATCAAGGCAATTTGTCTCGACACATTCTTGAAAACAAATCAAAGTTCAAGCAACAAAGTCTCACAATTTTCTCCTTGAAATATGGATTTCAAAGGCCCAACTGATGCGGAAATGATACATTATTTTTTTTATCAAGATTGTAAATGGACAGCTATCCAATGGACTCAATCAATTAAGAAGTATCCAAGAATATTATTTCTGCAAGGAAATAGAGTGCTTAAATATGAGAGAATTGGGAGTAACCATTGGATCAAGGTGCCTCTTGATTGCGATGGTTCAGATTGTTCCACCTATCCTTTTAGGCAATAAATTGCTGTCCTTAAATCATATTCTTTAAATTTTGGATAGACACTCTAGATCCTGCAATGTTGTGGTGTTTCTTAAATTTCTGCTTCACGAGATTGCGTCATGTACCCCTTCCTTTAAGTGATGATGAATGTGCCAAGTTAAATCGTGTGATTCATTGGTCTAACATCTCTTGTGCAGCCATGTCGCTTGAAATATATCAAATGAAAAAGGTAAGTTCATAACTTATAAAATGAAGATTATGCACACCACATAAGTGCTACATGTGCATTGCATGTGTGCGCCCCGAAAAATGGCTTGTTTTCACATAATGATGATGTCATGTCAGCCTACCACATCAGCACCCACTTGTAAACCCCTTAAAAATTTGACTTTAGGCCATTAAAATCTAGAAAAATGTAAAAGAAATCCCTAAAACTCATAAATTTGAAACAGATCTTTCAAAATATAACTTTATTTTAATAAAATATTCTTCCTTGGATATAATTTCAATGATTATTAATCTATGACATTTTATTTGAGAAATAACTAGAGACATATTATTTATTAAAAATGATATGGTTTGACTAATGAAAGTAAAGCTTAATCATTTGTATAAAGATTGATAACATCTTTCATTTGCCTCATATCATTAGAAAATTATTTGTAGAAATATTGATCAATGAAAGTCCTAAGAAATTGAGGCTAATAATCAAAGAGTGATCTTTGAAAAGTCAGAATTGTGAAATTCAGAAATTTAGCATTAAATAATGCATATCGAGATTTTAAATGAATGCCACAGAAATTCATGAAAATGCACACAAAACATGATATCATGCATAATTAATAAATGAAATGTGCATTCAAATCCACTAATAATCATGTACATAAGCTGCAGGGTATCGCCCCATGAACAATATTTTGTCCTAGGCTTTCCCTATTGAGCATCACTGCCCTAAATTAAGACGACAGATTGAGGAGAAGGGATACATTCTTTATGAAGATCGATTGTCAAGAGTTTGTGATTCTAAACCAAAGTGCTTATGTTCATTACTTATCTCCAAGATTCAATACTATCGTGTATGAAATAGATCAGGGCCTGAGATAGAAATAATCCCTCCATTTTACCTTGAAAATGAACCCCAAATTTGTACATGTGCAAGTGGAGAAGAGAATGAGAAAGAATTTATAAGGCAACAATACTAGAGGACGCACATTGAAGAAATCACACCTTTCCAGAGGCACAAATGATGTATCCTTTCCCCCAAACCTCTTGTTAAAATTCAACAAACCCTTCTTTAGACTTATTCTATGAAGATCATTTCTCAAAACCTAAGATTTCTTGTAAGATTCTCCACGCTGGATACACGAAAGGGGAAGAGGACTAAAATTATAGATAACTGGATGTAGCTAAAATGATTTAGACGGCTGATGAAACTGTCTTTATAAACAACAAATGGGGTCATAAAACTCAGCCTTATACTACTTATTGTGAAAAACAGTCAATCCATTCATTTAATGGGCGTTTATCTCTCTCCTAAACTCCTGTCGGAGGTTCTCATAAATGGGTTGCATTGGCGCTCCTTTTTTCCAGCCCATGAATGTGTCCTAATTTATAAGGCATTCATGGACAGCTCATATTCAGACCGTTATCTTCGTTCTTGACATTGATCTGTTGCCATAGAGACAAGCCGCACTCACATAGAAATGACGTTCGGTACACGCCAGACGATCGAATGAAATCAAAGAAAAAGTTTTTATCTTTGGAGAGAAATACTGTTAGAAATCACTGTATATTTTATTCACCTAATGTAGTAGAGAAACTCGAGTTAGTTTTCATAGTTTATTTCATAGTTTTCATAGAAAGAGTTACACGACTCAGAAAAGGATCCGTTTACAAGTTAGAACAACTTTGCTTTTCTGATGATTTATTCGCGCGTCATCTTCAGCGCCTAGTCCTTCCTGCTTCATAGCCCGGGTTCAAGACGAGCTCCTGAAGTAGACGAGCTCCCTGATCTTGTCCCAGAGCTTTTCAAACACGACAGCTTCATATTTCTTGGCGTTCACGCCATCCTTGGCCTGAATAAAGAGCCGGTAGTACTGCCCGTCGACGTATCCCCTGTAGATACGCACGTATTTGAGATTTTCACCCGTCTGTCTGTTGTGCTCCCGGACAGCAAAATCGGCTATTCCCTGGACGTGATAGTCCTCCACCTTCTTTATTCTGGTCCACCCCGGCGTAGGATAATCTTTTGCCGCATGGGTCTCAAGAGCGATGGCGGAAAGTACAACGAAAAATACAAGGAAAGAAGATAGCTGGTTCTTCATATCTCTCTTGGTTTCTACTCTCGGGATATTCTTTACTGGAGTGATGACATGAAGAGGTTTCTTGTGGATTATATAGATTGTGGAGGTCCGGAAAGAGGGGCAAGCGAGACGAGAAGTCTACCGTGTGAACGACTGACCATTTTCCAAGTGCATTGACAAAGACGCCCATGGTTTGAACTTCAAATAGCTTAAAATTCAGTCAGATTTTCGAAACGAATGCCCCCACATCGTCAAAAAGAGTGCTCAGAGGAAGCTGGTCAAGGGTGCCAACTGGTTTTTCTCTGGGATCGCGAGGGGCGTATATCTTAAACCTCTGGCGGACCCAGAAACAGACGCGAGTGTTCACAGATGGAGAAGCGGGTAGAGTCGCACTCAAAAGTCAAAGACGCGGAGCGAATATCTGGAAGCGATTGGGACTCCAGATGGCAGACCAGTAGAGTGGATAAGCTTTCGGTCATTCGGTGGCTTCTCCGAGTCAATGGCTTTGTCCTCGAAGCACGGTATGTCAGAATCGACAGCTGTTATACGGGCGATATGCTTTTTCTTGCTTGACGGCGAGAGGCGTGACTGCAGTATTATTCGAGGGTTAACATCATATAGTGGCACGACATTTAGGGTAAATATCAAATACTGGCACGACCTTTTTCCAGGCTCAAATACTGGCACGACCTTTTGCGATGGCTCAGATACTGGCACCACCTCAGCATTCCCGCTGAGGTGGCATTTTTTATTCTTCCGTCCCCCGCCTGGCTGTCACCTGGCTGACACGTCATTATTCTCTCTCTCTCTCTCTCTCTCTCTCTCTCTTCATTCTCTTCTTCTCTCTTCATTCTCTCTCTCTCTCTCCATCTCACGGGAGAGCCGAGAGATGGGCAAAGTTCACGGAGGATCGATCGTGGCGATCAGACTACTGGTAATGATTATGATGCGAGGAGCGGAAGCAGTCACAGATTGCATTACGCCTCTGGCGAAGTGTCAACCATTTCTTGGATCAACCAGTCCGTCCGCCGATTGCTGCAACGCGCTAAAGGAGACGGTGACCAAGGCTCTGCCTTGTCTGTGCGATCTCCTCAGTAACCAAGACTTGACCAAAATGTACAACATGACTCGGGTGCTCGAGCTTCCCAAAATTTGCGGCGTCAACGCCTCTACGAGTCTCTGCGGTAAGGAAAAGGAGAAAACGCTGGAATCCGTTTTAACTATCGCCATTTTTCTTCTAAGGTGCGTCTGGATATTCTTTTATAGTCGCGGTCAACTGAATTTCTTTTGTTTCTTTTGGTTAGGTCAGGCACCTTAATCCTCGCCGCCTCCAGGTAAATCCTCGTCGCTGTTTTCTTGACTCATTACAGATCATTTTCGAATCTTCAGCAATGGAAAGCTCTTTATTGGAAGTAAATGATCTTCTTGCATCATTCATTTCAGCAACGGAACTTCCTTCAAGTCCAAAAATTTGCAAGGTTTTGGAACATCAGGTGAAAAACTTTTTGCCATCATGGGTCTTTCGACACTGAATCCCTCTAGTTCCGGGGTCTTATCCTCTGAGATCTCCCTATTAATATCACAAGAAAAGGAGAAATGTTCTGTGGGGAGAGAATCGATCCAGAGAATATCAAAGGATCCGAAATCGGCGTCTATGGCCCAGCCCAGTCCACCCTTCGGAGGCTCACCGCCTCCATCCTGAGTTTTTTTCACCGCCAAGACAACAAAATCAAGGGAGGAAAAAACTCAGAAACTAGGAGTGAACAAAGTTTTCGGGATAGAAAAGATACATTCGTGGGGGCAAGAGAGAGAATGAAGAGAGAGAGAATAAAGAGAGAGAGAGAATGACGAGAGAGAGAATAAAGAGAGAGAGAGAATGACGAGAGAGAGAGAAAATGAAGAGAGAGGAAGAGAATGAAGAGAGAGAGAGAATAATGACGTTTCAGCCAGGTTGGGGAGGAAAGAATCAGATACTGGTGGTGCCAGTATCTGAGCCTTGAAAAAGGTCGTGCCAGTATTTGATATTTACCCTAAAGGTCGTGCCACTATATGATGTTAACCCATTATTCGATATAGAAAAAGCGACTGAAACAAAGAAAAAATATTATTAAATAGAAAAATGACACATCGAATAAAAAAGAGCAATTTAGTAAAGAAAATGACAGTTCAGATTTTACTGAAACAAAAATAATCATTTCAAAAAAGAAGGATATTTCATAAACAAAGGCCATTCAAGATGTAGGCCAAACAAAAGCATATTTGAAGAATACTTGCTGATGCCCACCCATCATACAGGATGCTTTGATATTTCTAAACTATCAGATATGTCATGCAATCCCCTTATTAGCAACTATCTCACAGAACATCTCTATGGGTGCACGACTAGTACACCAAAATAAATATTATCCTCTATCAATCCGGAAATTGTCGTCTTTTTCAAAAAAATTATGACATCTTTCCTGAGTGAGACGATATTTTGATTAAGAATCTACCATTCCATTCATATTTTAATGTCTTGATAACTTTTTTGTTCAGAATTATGTCTTTTTTAACTTAGAAATATAAAGTCACGCTTGACTTATGCATATATATGTGATGCAATTGAAAAATCATTGTTGTCCTTGAGTATGACTCTTTGCATTAAAGATTTTCTTGATATTCAAATGAAATTGTGTTAGTGGATGATGGCTACTCATATAAAATGATTCTACCATGAGGAAGTGATAATGGCTACATTTATCTATGCATTGATATGGTCTCTTAATATGAGACATTAATGAACTAGCAAGAGAAAAATTCGATGTGATGTGGGTAGAGTATGATGACCCAAAAAGCATAAAAATGGAACACTGATTCACTTTTTCCCTTTCTCATGAAATAATGTTTCATGTACAAGGAACGAATGAATAATATCATCTTGTATTATACCTCTTTTTCTTGAGAGTTCCTATAGACATATCGTGTGATGAGTTTCACAATGTTGGGCCTTAGCACTAACCAGTCGGTGCATATCATTAATAATCTTATGCAAAATTTGACATAGTTCTCTTGCCTCAAAGCTCGTGAATGCCAGATGTTGATCAATTGTCTAAATTCACTCCCTATTAGTTTTTATGCAACTGGAGAACCTGTCCATGCCCTTCCTACAAGTGATTGAAAATTTCTAGATTTTGGTCCTTTCATGAAGACTAATTTCCCATTATTTCCTAGACATGGCACACAAAAACTTTCTCTTGAAGCCATTGTAAACCTGCCTAAAAGTGGGAAAAAAATCTTTTTTATTACCTTTCTTTTATCCCACTTCTATATTCATCAGACAAATATGCAAACAGCAAAATTAAAGGTGAGGGGAATTTAAAAACTTCAACCTAGTCAAATATGTAAACCTATTTTATAAAATTGGTGGTCTTAGAAACCTTATTCAATACCACTAAAAAAATTTACTCAAAATATTTTCTTGCTATATATGTGCTGATTACATCGATATCGATAACACACATTCTTGTATGTTCTAGTGGTTATCCCACTAATATGTGAATCATTATGCTTGTAGTAAGAACATCCAAGAGATATGATAAGGTTTTTATCACAACATATATTCCTTTAAATGTATTTTTTTCCACTATCAAAACATGGTTTAAATTCCCTAAGAACGAAAAATTATTTGGTCGATTAGTAGAAACTAGGAGAACTTTTAATTTGGGTTGTAAAAAACCTTCATGCTTGATCAATGAAATTAATTTATTCAGCTTTCTTTTTCTTCACCTTGAATCATTTATAGTATTTTTTTACATGGGCTAATTTAATTGACCCAATAGAGCATTCAGCGCTTCTATGATGTGTAGTACTGAACCAAAAACCAATAGCCTTTTTAAAAAATCATTCCCCCATGAATAGCATTTCTTCATATTAATACGAGATATCATCATTCATTCATTAATACCTTAAAAAAAATTTCCTATAATACATATCAATGTAATGTCATGTTTCTCTTTGCACTGATCATTGACATTGAATATATTTTATCAACCATATATGCACTCCAAGTTGTACCTTTTTCTGAAAATATAAACTATCATCTAAAAGTTAATATCTACATAGTCATGGAGCAAAAAAATATTTTGTTGACACTACAGCCAACTTTTGAAATTTCAGGCACATACTGTGAATCAAATAAAGGTTTCTTTGATATCTGTTTAGGATAGTTTTTCAAATAAATTAACAATGACATTGCATGTATTTATCAACCAATTTAAAGACCATTTTGAAACTCCTTAAAATGTATGTATTTATTAAGGTCACTATTTCAATTTTATTTGGCATTTTCAAATCTCTACTTATGAAATAGATTTTTGATTTGAAAGCCTATTGCCTTCCCTTGTGACTTTATAAAAGTGAATTCAATTATAAACATGCAGCGTCAATTTATTGGAGAAAATGAGATGCTACTAATATATTTCTTTTTAGAAAAAATAGAAAGCAATAGCAGAGAGCAGTTTGTGGAATTGAGATTTTTGAGAAAGGTGTTTTTCTTTCAATCCTTGATCACCATTTGATCACCATTTCTAGCCCCAATTTCATTTGATCTTGAACCATTGGCTTTATCAGTTGATCCTAGGCACTATTTGATGGTGTATAGAGCAAAAACTCCCCCTAGATTATGTTGAATCAGCCTTCGGTAGGTTTTTATATAGATATGTTGTCTCTTGAACTTTGGAGAGGGTTATGAGCTTTTCATCAACTGAGGCCGCTATTTGGTGTGAACAGTTTCACTCGCTTGACATCTCTATGGTTAGGGATGAGTAACCAAATAGAATGAGGTTAATTCAGGTTTAAATTGTGTGTTTAGGTCTTATTCACACTTTTTGTCTCCTCACACATCACTTTCTATCTCTAACTTCTCTCTCAATATCTCATTTCATCTATGTCCCATTTGCACAATCATGGACTCGTTGGAAAGCTTATTTTTTTCAACATATTTATATATCTCTATCATGTGAAATTATTTTTTCATCCCAATATCAATGATCATTGTGTTTTAAACCTAATTCTTCGTAAATTGGACATCAACTCATTGCCTCACTAGTTTTTATCCTTAATGAGTTGAGTTTTTTTCTCTAATTCTTAATTTTGCATTTCAATGACTGCAATATATGATCATAAAAATATCACTCACCAAGAGTTATCAAGTTTTTTTACCTAGAAATGAACTACTATCTATTTTTAGTGTATTCTTGAGATTGATGTATCAAGAGTCAACACTTATTGCTAAATTTTGAGGAGAATCTCTCTTTATGTTTTCCCTTAAGTTTGAGGCCAAATGGACATTGCTTCTCAATCTCATGTTTCTTCTCTTCAATCAAAAGACCTTTTTTCATTTAAACAAGATTGTCTCTTTCTTTAAAATATGAAATCAATATTTTTTATTTACTATAGGTGTTAGGATAAATCTAAGATCGTAATATAAAGAAATTCTGGTTAAATCATACTTCTAGGTTTCTGTATTTCTACATATTCATGTTATCAATTGTCTTAAACTGGATTGGTACAGTTTTAACATAAATAAGATAAGATTTTTACACATAATATGACTCATTTGAAATTTATGGCTGTATCACTTCAAAATAACTATGGAAAAAATATAGGGGATAAACTTCTAATACCTAGTTTGTCAATAATCCATGAAAGGTAGAAGTTTTAGAAAGATATTATCAAAGATAAAACAAAAATTAATTTTACTCAGAAGTATGTTGAGTGGTGAGTGTTAGAATACCAAATTTTTTGATCATGTTAGGAGAATATATAAGCCAAATCAGAAAGTTATAAACATTTGTATAAAATTAAATTACTCTTCATAAGCCAATCAAATTCTATCATTCGACTTATGCAATGGCTGTGTATTGGACATAGATAATAAAATCTTAATTTTACAATGAGTATAAATGTATTGACGTTGAACCTATCAAGATATTGAGAGAAATAAATATGGAAAATAAGAAAAAAAAATTCAAAATTAGAATTTTCTATTGATACATAAGGTCCTAATTTTGATGAGTAACGTGTGCTATGTTTTTTATATGTAAATACCATTAATGTGAAAGTAGATCCAAACTATTGGCACTAAGAGTATCATCTTTTTGCATAGAAAAATTGTCATTTCAACCTTAAAATCCTTGTCACTAAGATAGTCACACTCAACATAATAGAAGTCCTAAGCAATTTAATCATTCAATACTTGTAGAATTTTGGATTTTTATATTTAGATATTTATCTTCATCTAGATTTCATACCAATACTAGAAAGTCTTTACACTTTTATTAAATAAAGATATATTTTCTTCAAGCTTCATTACACTATAGTTCAATATTCTCCTTTTCCCTTTTTCTTGATGGTTCCAGACCATTATTTCTAGAATGTAGATGATATACATGCTATTTTTTTATATCTGTATTGTAATAATTTTCTTAATTCTATTTATATATTAGTTTATCTCATCTCCAATACCCTGTGCGATAAATTATTGTAATTCATTATTTCATATTGGATATTATAAAATCTACTAATGTAGATGACCATTATTGTATGAACATTTCAACAGAATATTGACACCTAAATGCGAACACAACAAATTTGCCTCATTTTTATTCTACTGTATGTTTATATTTGATGTTTCTTCATATTTTCTTTGCATATATAGTGTAGGCATAATCCTATTGGATTGGTTATACTATATAGCATCTATAATGTTTGTTACCTTGATCTTTTAGGCTTAGCCTACATATTCAAACTTTTTTAGGATATAAACTCTTTTTAGGTGTTCATAATCAATAAAACTAAATATTTAATCCACAAAAATATTTAAATTGTTCTAAAATTAAGTGTCTAGAAGATTAAGAGTTAAACTATTTTTTGGTTCCCATTAAATTCTTTTTTGTCGTACTTTCCCTTCAGATGACTGTAATGGTTTACCTCACTAGCGAACCCTTTAGAACCTCATAATTTAGATAAAATTTAGATAAGCATACATTGCATGTGAGTGTAAATTGATGGACATAAATATTAAATTTGCATCCATAGCATTCCACCATTTCAGATTTTAATTTTTTTAACTGACTAGATCTTGTATTAACTTCAGCTAGTCTTTTGACCTTCCTTTAACTCACGGAAAATATTTCTTACAACGTTGGGAACATTTTCCCATTTTCAATGACACCAACTTTCTTGCTTTCTGAGCTTTTCCTTGATTCACACCTCAAAATTTTATTTTGCTTCATTTATATTGCCTTCTGCACTGGTCTTTTGGATCACGTCAATCAAGGAGGTGGCTTCCACCTGACTCTATCTCTCTTAGCATTTTAGACTTGTCATAATACGTCTTCAAATAGAAATAGGTTTTGCTGCCGTCAAGTCCCCGGATCGCTGATCCGTGTCGGCAAGAGAGTTTTCTGAAAACGTGGGCGGGCTATCTTTGTTTTCCGCTGGATATCTCCGGTTGTTAAGCTTTCGCTTTCTGGACTTACCCTCCCTTGAACTTCCCCGGCCCCTATAAAATCTTGCTGTCCATCACGCCTTCCTACTTACCTTTCTTTTCTAACTTAAGATACCGCGATATACAGAGAGAAAGAGATGAAGACTAAAGTGTCGTGCGCCGTCCTCCTCGCGCTGATTCTTAGCCTAACCGTTTCATCTGAAGCGGCAAATGGAGATCGCACGGGTAACTGGATTCGGCTAAAGAAGGTTTGGGAGTACGATGTCCAGCTGGTAGCTAAATTCGCCGTGTCGGAGCATAACAAGCAGACCGGACAAAATTTGGAGTATATCAGGATTTACCGAGGCTACATTGACGGGCTCTACTGGCGGCTCTATGTTCAGGCGACCGACCACGTCGAGCCCCGGAGATACGAGACTCTGGTAAAGGACACGCCCTGGAACAACGGGAGAGAGCTCATCTACTTCAGGAGCTCGTCCTGAGCGGAGATATTCGTATCCAGGGAAGAGAAAAGAGGATAATTCTGTGTCCCTGATAAGAGATATATTGGAATAAAGTATCGTGCGGAAGCGCGTGTCCTTTGTCTAGTTCTTCTTCCTTATCCTGTTCTTACATCAACGTCCAAAAGATAATAAGGATCATTCAGTAATAAATTTGTAATGCGCTTTACAAGTAAAACCAAACGTGGAAGGAAGAGGGAGATGGAAGAAGGCGATAGGAGGGGGAAGAAGGAGAGACTTTTTGAACGAAAGACCGAGAGATGGAAAGGGAACATTAAAATGACTATAAAGATCAATTACTAATCACTCTGGCCTACGTTTTTTAAGAGAAGATATGGAAGACATGGAGATCCTTCAAAGAGAGAGGGAAGATAGAGAGAGAGAGAGAGAGAGATTGAATCAATTAAACGAGGGGTTCGGCATGAATTTAAGGGCCATTATTCTCCCCTTTACTCTTCATTCTTTTACTTCGTAACTAGCTAGTCACCACTCGTTGTCAAAGTTAAAAGCCACATAATCCAGTTGTCTTACCACGTCACACCCATTATCCCAAAAGGGGCTCTCCCTCTCTCTCTCTCTCCCAACACGTTGACCTCATGAAAAATCACCCATCATGTGAAAACAGCTGTCGTCTCTTGCTTCGAGAATAACCCATTGACCCCTGGAAAACGCCAAAAGTTTATTCCCCGTGCTGGCTCAAATTTCTAAGTGTTGACTTTCTTTAGTTCAGATTGCGTGCCAAAAGTTCAGATTATTTGCTCCGCGTCTTTGACGTTGGGTTCCAGCTGGTGCCTCCTACTGGGGCCATTCAGCGGTTTTAGATATGCGCCGCCGTCGCGATGGCAATTGCAAGAGCCAATCCACTGCGGGCGTTTTGACCAGATTCCACTGAACATTCTCACGTCGACGAGGAAGAAAATTAGATAATACTCACGCACTTCTGTTCTTGAGAATTTCATCTAATTGACCAGCGTGTGAACCTGACTGAATTCCAAGTTGTTCAAACCAAGGGTGGATAAAGGTCTCCTTCCGTGGAAAATGTTTACGTGTGACCTACACATCGGGCTTTTTTTTATATTTTATTTTCTTTGGGCAGTTTAAATTAGTGACATTCCCTGCCCCTGATCACCCTGCCCTGATGGAGTAGATGAGATACGTGTTCACTAAAGGTCTATGACCTAGCTAAAGACTACTCCAAACACGTTCGAGCTTAAAGTATTGTCCCATGCCAGTCAGGGAGAGGTGGAGTAGTGCATACCTTGCCGTGTGTGAGAACTATCTTCATAGGGATGACCATTGAGATAGAAGACACTCGGTTTGTCAAGCAAAATCATTACACCTGAAAGATGGGTGGTGCCAATATTATTGTCTTAGCCCAAGACATTCATTTCGAGGCTTAGGTCCTTTAGGGTTTAAATCAAAGGACACCCCTTACACTCACGTCTGCACTAGTAGGCAACCTCATGCGATGCGCCATAGCCATGGAGTGGCATGAACAAGTGTGTGATGTATGTGTAGGAAGGCATGCCGACTTACTCACGATGATGAGATCCTTGAGCCTCAACAACCATGTCTTGGCAAGGTGAGAATATAGACCAGTAACCTAAGCATACCTCATGAGTGGCTAATGCATCTCCCATTTAGTTTCCTTCTTGTAGCTAGTACACAATGGCACACATCCTCCTCCTACGCCACATAATGTCTGCCAGGTGTTCTTGAGTTGCCAATGCGAACAAGAACTTCAATGTAACATCTTGACTAATATGCATGAATTAGATTCTAGGAAAATATTGTAGAGGTCACACTCTTTGCAAAGGAGTAAACCATTTCATATCATTGTAGCTTCTATTGTCATTTTTAGTCTAAACATCATAGAAGTAGGAAAAGACAAAAAGAATGCAAGCTTGGTTGGCCAGCTCAATTTCCTGGTTAGGCTGGCTCAGTTGTGCCTCTTGGGCCATGAACCATAGCTGAATGATTATGTTGTTTCTAATTGATCTTCTATGCTATTGATCTCATGATTGACCACAAGAAGCTTAATGGAACTAACGATGCCACAAGCGCTAGGCTCATCTAGAGCTCATAACACCTCAATCTCTTGTATCCAGGAAACCGTGCTGCAAATTGATGTCATTTCCACCAACAAGTATTGGTTTTTGATCTCATGATCGATGCCTAAATATGGGTATGCCATTAACTCATGCATGAAGTGTTACCTAACGGTGTCATATTATGGCACCCTTGTGTGGAGTGGATCTCGAACATTGATTGACAGAAAAAGGATATACCTCATACAAAGACAATGTTGACCATCCTAGAAAGAGATCTGTACTAATGGGCAATTGGGAGGACTTGGTTGACCCTACTTCTCCATTGGCAGCTAGCATAGTTTGGGCCTGTACACTAGGGAATGATGATTGGAATTTTATGATTGAATTTGACGATCTGGTCAACGATCACAAAAAAGTAAGCTTTGATCAATTTGAAATCAAAGCTCCATGATTGATCAAGGAGTGATCAGTTTACCGATTGATCAGTTATCACTCCCTTATAATAACAGCCTAATCTGCAATTAGATCATGGGTTTGTACCTCATACTTATTAAACAACATTGATAGTTATAGGTGGTAATTTTGTCAAAAACTTTAAAATTAAATCATTAATTAGTAACAATCATTGAGATGATCTCGTTTTGAGATGTCTTTCAATCTGATTAGTCATGTGATAATAGATCAATGAAATTTAATTGATCACTTTAATGATCATCTCAATTACATTTCATTCAGCTAGATCACTCCCTCGATTAATCATTGAGCTTCGATTTCAAATGTCAAAGCTTACTTTTTTGTGATTGTTGACCAGATTGTCAAATTCAGTCATAAAGATTGATCGATCGTCACTCCCTTATAATAACAGACTAATCAGCAATTAGATCATGGGTTTGTACTTCATACTTTTTAAATAGCATTGAGGGTTTATAGGGGGTAATTTTTTCAACAAATTTTAAATTAAATCATTAATTAGTAAGGATCATTGATCTGATCAGTTACATTTCATTGATCTCTTATCACATGACTAATCAGATTGAAAGACATCTAAAACAAGATCATCTCAAAGATCAATGATCATAGATCCTATCATGATGAACTTTGGGTTATCATTTGAATCTGTCATTCGACCAATTTGTTATCATGATCATCATGATTCGATCAAATTATCATTCCCTATGGTGATTGATCACGATGAGCCATAAATAGATTTCTCAAATAGGCTTTGAGTGGCTATCATTGATTGGGTTGTGGCCTAACCTTGACTAGAGAATGAGCACACATTCATGGAGCATGATGCATATTGATTCTATGCACCAAAAGGGTATTTGTCATAAGGAAAATAGCACAAGAAATCATCAAATGAAATATCTTTCCATAACAAGAATTTGGCACATCTGTAATTACATGAAGCTATTTATAACAACAAAAATAATTTCGAATCTATCAGCTAAAAAAAAATTAATTGTCTTGATTGTCTTGTCTAAGGGATATATGAGAAAATAAATTTCAATGAAATCTCGATTTTAATGTTATCTATGAAAAATGTTTTATGATCAGGTTTTTATAATCTTGAAATTTTATTTTGAATGGTTATATTTTGCCGCATACTATCTTGCAAGTACGTTGTCACTAAAAATACAATATTCATTATTTACAAATTTTATCATCAATTACGAAAAGAAATGAAAAGGATGACTTTTAAGGTTAATACCTACCTTATATTCATGGTAATTGAAGAAGATGCATCCAAAATATTATATGAATAGCTAAAAATCATGGTGTTGCAGGTAACACCATTCTCGTCCATTTTGGTGAGCATGGATTACTGATCATGAACATCAGAAAATTTTTTTGTCTTTTTTTTATCAAGAAGACACTAAATAAAAAATCAATGTATATATCTTAATTCTAAATATGTCTAGAAATTTCCATGAACAAGATCTTATAATTTCACATAACATTATTTTGTCAAATAGGCAACGTGCACAAAGAAGGTTACCTCCTTTTTCTATTTTCCCTTTTTATAGGTCATATTTGACATTCTTATAAAATTCCTTTAAATCTTGAATACCATAAAAGCACTATTGATGGAAGTTAATTCAAGAAACAAATTATTGGAAACATAAGGGAATATTCCCCTATTATTCCACACCACAAGGGTATTGGTTCAAATCAACTTACTAATATAACACATACCCTTTCTAAAGGTTAAAAAAAAAAAGAAACAAAAATTCATGAAGAAATAAAAATCAGACATCCTCTTGATAGAGGGTAATGCACAACTTTTGAGCTCGCCAATAACCCAACTCCTCAAGCTGTCCTTGCATGCAACCCTCTCTAAACCCTCAAGTTTGGTACATAAAGACCATAAAGACATTGCACACTTATTCAATATCATAATTCACATATCAGTGTACCCTCTCAATAAGAGGGGCATCACTTTTAATGCATGATAAAATCCCCATGAAAAGTACATTGAAATAAGTGCCTATTGATAATGTATCAAAGCGTTTTGATTAACTCCTATCTCCTTAAATTTATTGATTAATTCTCATATGATTGGTATATGATAGGTTTTGATTAACTAGAGAGGGTTTCATTCTAACCATGAAGAGTGAATCCCAAGTTTATAGATTTAAAATAAGAGAACAAGTAGAGAGATAGAACACATAGATATGGAAATAATAACCACTAGAACAAATAATATGAAGAGAAGTACAAGAATATAATTCTCACCAAATCCTCAAATAATGGCTCCAAAGGCTCTCTCACCTATCACCACAAAATTCCTCCTAGATTTGTCCAAGAATCCTCCTAGAGACCCCTCTCTAGTTATCTTAGAAATCTTAAGCTCTCTTTGGTATAGAGCCTCAATGTGAAGGAAATTTCGTATATTTATTAGATAATGAGGGTGAACTAAGATGCATTAGAAAATGCATTGAAACGAGCCCCCCTCTAATGAGCGCATATTTAGAGTGAACTAAGATGCATTAGAAAATGCATTGAAACAAGCCCCCTCTAATGAGCGCATATTTAGGGTGAGCTAAGATGCAATGAGGGTGAAACCCCTAGTGGTAGCTATTAGAGGGTGTTTGTTTCAAACCCTCTCTCTCCCCTTTTACTGTCTAAGAGGAAATGGCCCACTAGAGAAAACTAGTTCTCCCACCTCCTGCCCAGTTGGCATAAAAAATGGCAATGCATAACCAAAAATTATTTCTTAAGATAAACTTAATGAACGAGTTTACCAATTCTGCAGGAGCTTTGAATTTTCCTTTGTGGAATTAGTCCTTTTCTTTCAAGAATCATGTCCATATTTTGGTTGATTATTCTTCAAATAGCTAAACACATGACATTTAATTTGCATGATACTGACTTACATATGTAGTGTGTGAAAGATTATTTCTCCCAAATATTATGTGTCATTTATGTTTCACTACTATTTATGAATCTAATCTCTTTCCCAATGATGAATCACAAAATAAATATCATGTTAAAAGAAATAATTATATCTGAAATAACTAATGATCTATGATAGTAAATATGTATCAAAATGAATTCGTGAATTCTTCGATAAATTATTTATAAATGATTTATGATAATGATCTTTGAATTATTTCAAGACAAAAAATAAGATGACGATAATCTATGGTGTTTTTAAATATGTGCACCTTAATCAATGACATCACGACTTCTAAAATGTTAATGTTAGTGATGATCTTCTTAATGGTAATCAAGAAAAGCAAAAATTATTTCATAATTATGAATCTTGCACAAGATAAGGTTACAATTATCAATACACTCTTTGTCCACATGTTTTACTCTTTTGTGTTTCTACCAAAGGAAATATGAATAATCAACACAAATACAATGACATGATCTTGTCAATGCTGATATATTAATAATTTGATTTCTTTTAACATGTTTTCAAAATTTTGATTTATATTGAGCTCCTGTTCATGTCATTCTTCACACTAGGAACTCGAGCAAAGGATCTCTTTTTGAATACATTAAATATATGACTAAAAATATATTATTTTCCAAATCTCCTTGAAAATGTTGCCTACCTACTACTCCTTTTTCTGTATACTCAAAAAATATGAACAACAATAAAAAATCAATAGTCATTCATGAAATAAAAATAGGTAAATGGAATTTTCCAAACCAATGTGTTTGAGATAGAATTGTAAAATTTATATGACTATTGTAAAATAGATTTTTTCATTTGTAATGTTTCTTAACCATTTGAAGAAATGCGTTATAAACTTGATCTAAAGTATGGTAATTTAGGTTATTTGACCCAACATAAACCTTCCAATTTATTATGTGTCACATATATATATATGAATGGACTTTAAATAGAATCATGATCATCAAGGTTAATTTGGAATCATAATAAGGATGATCAAATGCCATATGATGTGGACATGTAGATGTATTTATAAGACTACCCAACTTATGATAGTGTGCTAATTTAAAATAAAACAAGGAGATCCAAATTAAAACCCACTTATACTTTAGTAATGCATACACTAAAACATCAATTCTCATCATACAATTGTATCCTATTTCATTAAATTGTGGTTTTTCCTAGCATCTGCAACTTATTGCTCATCTGAAACTGTCAAAACTAAAAGTTGCCTACCTCATTTAGATTATACATCATTATAGAGGTCAAAACTAATACAAATTTTTCCTTCTTATTTCATTTTATTTGGTCTACTATTTTTCATGATTTGATATTTTTGTTGTTTCTTAATAAAGAGGATTCATGAAAAATTGAAGATAGTTTGAACATCTGTTACTCTCCATCAATCTTACTTCATAATGAATCTTATATTTAAATTTATAGGGAACAAGATTGTATAATTTTCATGCCTTGGCAACAACAGCTAAGAAATTAGTTTAGCTCTCACATCGTTTTAAGATATTCTTATTTTATTTTTATCGTATTTTCTCCTTAAGTGCAACACTTAAAATATACTATGAGTTCTAAAATGCTTATAAAAAGTAGTTGTCGGTTACATAAAAGAGAATATGATTGAAATTTTTTTATCTAATCTAATCTATATAATAAACTTTAGCAATATCTCTTACATTTTTTATTCATATTATAAATTGATTTTGTAAACTATTCGGCTTATCGTCATGTTTGTTCACTAATTTAAACATTGAACTGCATCGTTATGACAAATCATGGCATTAGGACGTAACTGAAGTTTACATATCTATGAAGGTGCAAGGAAACTTACTACTCTATATAATTCATTGATTTAATAGTCTTCCGAATAATGAAATATTATTTAACAGTATTTCTGTAGGAAAAATACCATGCATTCAATGAAATCGAATGCTAGTAAAAGACCCCAGATTTGTGATGACATGAATATTTTTTAGAAAAATAGGAAATAATGATCCGTGAAAAATAGATTCTACTGAATTCAAGAATCATCCGAAAATAATTAATTTTGATGTTATTTTATCAGTCGGAAATAACTTCATGTTAATTAATTTTGACGCCATGTTTGCGAAAGTTTCTTGAAAGGAAATACAAATCATACGAAGAAAGTGTTCTGGTTTTAGTAGCTCCACCCCTCTAGTGATTTGATAATCAAAGGGGTAGGCCCGGCAGCCGATCGTGAATGCCATCATTCTTTTCTCTGTGCTCATCAATTCTTTGAGCCTCTGTACGTGCACAATGGGTATAGATATCGCGTTGACTGCCCGCTGCAGAAAAAATTTTGACCACACTTATTTTCGTTGAAATCACAGGATCAAGGGGAAACTTTTGACCACACTTATTTTCTTCTTCCTTAACTAATGTGATGAAGACCACGGGTGGATATTGGTCTCAATCATGAGAGAAAAACCATGAGAGAGCTATCCATCCAAGTGGATCCTATATCTTCCTATTTATAACATGCTGCGTGTGACGATAAGATAAACCAAAACGAGGAGCAGAGAGAAAGTAATCAGAGTGTGTAAGTAATATTGAAGCATGAGGACTCAGTTTTCTTCCGTCCTCCTCCTGGCCGTCCTTTCGGTCGCCGTTCTTCTGGCCGACGCTACTTTAAGGTATCCGGAATCGGGATGGACTCGAATAAAGCAACTGGACGATTATACGCTTGTACAGAGGCTACATGAGCGGACAATATTACAAGCTCTCCTTCCAGGCTAAAGTCGACTATTACTCTGTCAAGTACGAGACGGTCGTTTTTGAGAAGGCTTCGAAGGAGAGGGAGGTCGTTTACTTCAGGAAGACTTCTTGAATTCCACGCCTTTTAATAAACCCCTCCAACAGTAGAGCCTGCAAGTTCTTAATAAACTCGCTTTGTATTCTTCCTCCTTTTTTTAATGATAGGCCACCTTTTTTACGTCTATTTTGATAAGATGAGTCGAGCTTTGACAAGCAGAGCGTTTTCCAGCTGTGCGACTGGACGAGATCTGAATTCTTTGAATTTTATGACAAGTCCGCGTAGATAGCGTGACTTTTGTGGATGCCGTCTAGATCACATTCACTTCGGTCTATTTCGTCCTGACTGGCGAGCTTATTCGCGTTGACTGAAGGATGACCTAAACCTAACTCTCCTGACTGAAGAATGATTGACTTGCGAATTCTTGAGAACGGGATGTTTCCTTTCGTTATTGTTTTCCGAAAGTTTTGCTTATTAATATATCGCACAAAATTCATCTAACTCGGTCACTTTAGGAGCATACGGTTTGATCTTTCGTGATTCGTTTTGTTCTTGACTGGGATCTCAGTGAGGATAAACACAGCATCAAAGTAGAAGATCAAGAAGGATTGGGGGGAGGGGGCATGGTTTATTTGCTATCTTGATGGTGGTGGAAACTGATCTCATCGAAGAATCAACGGAAGAAGAAGTGGAAGAGGCCGTGAAGTGGTTGCATTCTTATCGCTCTTGAGTAATACTTGCCTCTGGATTCAAATTCCTTCCGTCAGATGAAACACAAATGGACTCAAATCGTTATGTCTGATCATGAAAGACATGAAAATACAACAAAAACACAATAATATATGACTTGTAGTTACATGTAAATAATGAGATAATTGTGCTTACGTTAAAGTATTAATTCATTTTCTGACTAACCATAATTTATCCAGTGTGATGCACAATAATACAATGAGAACTTTCTAAACTAAGGTTAATGCCCCCTACACTCTACAAATAAGAGAGCAAAATGTGATAAAAATACCAAACAAAAGGAAAAAAAGCTAAGGTTCCCAGCTATGGGCCTTCATGCCTAACATGGGAGTTCCGTTTATAAAATGTCTCTCAAATTTCTTGCTGGTTATTCTGTTTAATAAACACCAAATCCCCCTTTTCATATTTGAATTTCCATCTATTTATTTGACAAGTATTTTAGTGGTTTAATGGAATTGTTTTCATTTTTCAATATTATAGAGAATGCATGTGTATGTAATGCAATCATTCAAGATGGATCATTTTCGACGAAAATTATTTTATTAAAAAAATATATTTGTTGTCCTATACAATGAAATGGACTTTATACAATTATGCAACCACTCAGAGAACCTTTGCCTAGCCAAATCTTGGGCTCTGTGGAAATTTTATGTTTTGTTTCTCTCTTTTCATCTTTTGACTGACCAAGCTCCAAAGTTACTATTTACCAGTCACCATGCACCGTCACAATAAAAGGAGTCCTATCTTTTAAAGCTCTCGCTCCTTCTCTCCCCTGTTACGTCGTAATCCGTCTCCAGTCTCCACTATTCACCTAAGGGACTGCCGATTGAGGAACAGTTCAGACTACCGTTAACTCGAATACTTACGCCACTCGTGACCGAATAGACAAAAGCGAAGAGGATTAGCTGTCTCAACGGAAACACAGAGAGTTATCTTGTTAACAAAGCAAGACGAATACAGGTGACTTTATTGGTGACATGTATAAGAACATGCGTGCCCTCCTTGTCGATGGCTTTATTCGTTATAGTGCTGGAGTTCAAGAAGTCTTCGTGAAGTAAACAACCTCTCTCTGTTTCTTCGGACCCTTCTCGAGCACGACAGTCTCGTACTTGTCAGCCTCGTAGTCGACCTTAGCCTGGAAGAAGAGCTTGTAATATTGGCCATTGATGTAGCCCCTGTAGATGCGGACGAACTCGAGCTTCTCGCCCGTCTGTCTGTTGTGCTGTGCGATAGCGAATTTGACCACGTCAAGCGCGCGATAGTAGTCCTCCACTTGCTTTATTCGAATCCATCCAGACTCCGGATACCCTGAAGTTGCGCGTGACTGAAGAACGACGGCCGAGAAAATCGCGAGAAGAAGAAGGATGGAACGAAACTCGGTCCTCATCGTCTGATTTTTTGCGCACTTTCCCTCTCTTTATATCTCTTGCTTTGCTTTGTGTATCTGATCCTTGAGCGCAGGATGCTATATATAACAGAAGCGAAAGGGCTATAACCATCCTCTCTGGGTTGTCTTCCTGGCCCATAGAAAGGGACTAATATCTACCCGTCCGCTCCATCATATCCTTTCAAGGATGAGAAATACGATATAGTCAGACGTTTCCCACGTAGTCTGAGACTTCAACGAAGAATCTTTCTGAAAGCGAACAGCCAACAGGATATCAAACTCAGAGGACAAAGTAGCACCTAGAAAAGGAAAAAGATAAGTCAGAACCCATGGCCCCTCCCCAGCCCTACTGGCATTAGACCACTAATGCTGATAAAATAACTCCCTAAAAAGACCCTATGAAATACGTAATGAATTTTTGGATCTAAAGTCATTTCTGTGAATCAAGAATGAATCATAAGATGGAATTAAAAAACATTTTAAAAAAATTTGGCCTCTATCGCGCTCTAGAAGAATTATTTCTCCCTCGTATCCCCTTTTAATGTCAACAAATTGTTCTACTGGATTTTTTTAACAGACAAGAGAAGATAATTTGACTGTTGCAACATTAAAAAATGTGATATTTACACAAAAAATAAACAGCAATGCTTATAAAGGTTGTCAAAATGTCGGTGATCTGTTATTCATTTTCACATATCAATGATAGAAGGTGTTGATCATAGACTTGCAATAAACTAAGATTAATTCCTAGCGATGACTTTCTCGATTGAAAAAAGAGGACTATTTCTCTGGTAAACCTTGAGTATCATCTCTACTTTAAACTGGCAGTTTTTTCCAAGTCAGAAGGATAATAATCAAAATAATAATCAAAATAAAAAAAATGATATTTCTGTTTTGTGATACCTGATAAGGATGAAAAGCATACAGTTTCTACCCTCTACAGCCAAATACCCTCTGGACTGGAAAATTTTCACAATACTCTTGGACTCTAACAAGGCTACAGAGACTCATGCTTAGGCTCAATTGATTCTAAGAAGAGTATCTTGTGTAATGACAGACCCCTTGAGTATCACATTACAAGGCCGATAGACAGTGGAGAACCCAAGATGTTGGAGATTGGAGAGCCAGCAAAGCAAGAAATAGAGTATATGCTGGTCAATGATGAGTAACAGACTCTCTGTGGAGGTTCTTGAGACCTTTGCAAGATTTTCTTGGAAAGAAAGAAGGATTACTGAAATTTGAAATTACATATAACAAGAATGGTGCCTTTCTTGACAAGGATCTTACACAAATTGGGCCATGTCCTCAATAAATAATAGCATAGGTCTATTTGTTAATGGTATTACGACCCATAATCATTAGGCTGACAGATTGACTTAAAGATACATGGATATAAAAGGACATTGACAAGGGTATAGATAAAACAGAATGAAAAACATCAACTTCTAACGCCCCCCTTAAAGCTTGGTATGGATGTCATCCATGCTGACATTGAATGCCAACTTCTGAAATGCTGATCCTGGTAGTTGACGAATCGAGACCAGTATGGTTGTTGAAAACACATGGTCAAGAGTCAAAATAAAGTCCAAACTTACCAATTTCAAGATTAATTCACGAATTGAGGGGTATAATGGTAAATATGGGTCGAATCCACAAGGAATTAGAGAAATTCTTGATGATCTCTTTCGAATTTGATCAAATCGGACGATGAATCAATGATAGAAATTAGACAATTTTGATATTTTCAAGCAAAGAGGACTCATAGACGAATCTACGGAATCAAAAATCACTGAATTTGACTTTGATTTTGCAAAGAAATCAAAGATTGAACAAAGGCTAAATTTCCGAAAAATGAAAATCACGAAAACCAAAATTAAGACTAAAATTAAATGAAATTATAATTCTAAAATGAAAATTAAAAAGCTATACGAAGATAGATTAGGATAAAACACTATCCCTAACCCACAATTGCGATCGAAATTGATGCAATTAATTGCCGAATGAAGGCTATTCATCAAAATTTGGAAAATCACGATCGTGGAGTTCAAGCGTCGATTTCTTCCTCGTCGATCGTTGAAATCTTAATCTCAAGCACTCCGTAGATGCGGAAATGAGTCTAGAAGCGATTGGGAACAAGATATTCAAGAGATTTGGTGTCTAAATAGTTCAATTTACTCGAATTGCTCTTGAATGCTTTACAATCTCAAAGAACATCTCAATTTATAGGGCTATTTGGGCATAACCGTCCGATCGGCCTTTAATTCGAGATCAACGGCTCTGATGAAATGTATCGGATGCAAATCGTTACCGTTAAGTTGTGGCAGTTTGGATCTTCGATCGACGGTCGCGATGAAACCACGTCACGAGCGTTATAAAAATGCATGTAACGTCCGCCGTTGGATCGCGATCGAACACTCAGATGCGTTTTTCATTAGTTTTAATCTCAACCATTATATCTCCTCTTGATCAACAGCTGAGATTAAAATGATTCCCAACAAATCAGATCACGCCACATACTCGTGCCTTTAAGTGAAGATTGACGATCGTGATTTGATCGCGCGATCGACCTCCCACGTTGCGCCACGTCGCATCGAGCCCTTGATCATCGATCACGATCGATCGGACGCTCCAGATTGCGCTACGTCACCTGCGACGCTTATAAAATTCGTAAAAATCAAATTTTAATTAGAAAATTTGATTTTTAATTCCGTAAAATCCTTAGAAATTCATTAAAAATTCCGAAAAAATCCCTAAAAGTTAGAAAATTTCATAAATTTCAAAATATAACTCCAAATTAATCCAAATTTCTTTCATTTGATCAGAAATTAAATTATATATCATTCTAAAATTTCAAATTTAATAAATAAAAAGAGTTTTAATTTCTATTTATAAAATACATTCATTTCCTTAAGATTTTAAAACTTAGAAAATTAAATGAATATTTATAAAATGATTTCTCTTATTATTTAACTTTAAAAACTACTTATAATCTCAAGTAAAGATGGGTTATGAAATTTATAATCTTTAGTTCATCATAATTAACCCTAAATTTATTTATTTTGTGATTATAATGATTTTTTCATAGAATGATAGATAAACACTCATAAATATGATAACATGCATGGGAAATGAAATCTTTTATGCCTCAATATGCATAAATAATCATGTATTATCATGTCTAATTAGCATGTTATCAATAGTCCCTTGGTGAAGATATCAACAACTTAGTATGTTGGGTAAGTAATTCCTTATCTGTCTTTTCTTTAAAGAAAATATCATTCCATATTGAGATCTATTTCATCTTTTCATAAGGAACTAGAATTTTTGCAAGATTATGATTCTAGATCTATAGTTGCAGCTGACTGAAATTGCCCCATATTACTTCAGACATACTCTTTTAGAATTCTCTTCATGTGCCTTGTTCTGTCATTTGTGATGCAAGCAACCCTAGATCTATTGTTCCTTTCAAGTAGGCAAGTACTTTGTGTGCAATTTGTAGATGGGTTTCTCTTGGATCATGTATATTTGACTTAATTTTTTGATAACAAAGGTAATATTTGGTCTTGTATGATTAAGATAGACTAATCTTCCTAATGGTCGTTGATAGCATCCCTTTTCCACCAACGAGCTATCTTTACCTCTCCCAAGTTTCAAATTATCATCAATGGGTGTGCTTTTTGGATTACAAGTGATGCTATCTATATAGGAAATTGGCCAATAACATAGTTATGTTGATGTAGAAATATAACTTCCTTTGAACATGTTACTTCAGTCCCTTGGTAACACCCCAAGTGTCCCAAAGACTTGATGTTCAATTCTGCTAAAAATTTCTGTTTCAGATTCTCAATTTCCTCAATATCATTTCCCGTAATGATCATGTCATCCATATATGATCAACACAGTCAACTTCTAAGAGATTCAATGTATATAGAATATGGTGACTGCTTTGAATACACAGTATAATCTTCTGTGGTAGAGTGGACCTTCGCAACCATGTTCTCGATGATTTCTTGTGCATATTTAGTGAATTTTTTTTAGATTTGAACACAACATTATACTTTATTGTAAGATGATATCTTTGTGGGAGGGATATATACACCAATTATTTGATTTCTCAATGATGGAATGCATTATTCACAAAAAGTTGATGAATTTCTCTATTAAGATATGATGCTAATGCAATCAGCATTCTAAAAGTATTAAGTTTTTCTACTGGAGCAAAGGTTTGAAAATAGTCAACTCCATAGGATTGAGCAAAGGCTTCATTACAAGTCTAGCTTTATACCTCTCCAAGGTACCACTGGTAAGATATTTTGGTGTGTTAACTTATCTGCAACTAATTACTTATTTTCCTTTGGGGTTGCTCAACCAACTCTCATATGTTGTTCTTTGGTCAAGCTTCTATATCTTCGTCCATTGCCTTCTTCCATTCTGTCACAGAAAATGCTTCTACCATTTATAGATACACTTTCAACTTCTTGGAATTTCTGGTTATGGAATTTCAACTTTAGATATATTCATGAAAATGCTTAACACCATGGTGAGAGTCACTTCTTGGTGCAATTTATTGTTCCCTTTCTCATTGCTATTTATAGATACACTTGGCAGTTATTAATTGTCTCAATATGTTCCACACATTTCTCCAATTTGTCTTGAGTGGTCTAATCATTCACTTGTGGGTCAGTTAACTCTACATCAGATGAGATAGCTGGTTTTCATGTAGTTAGTTGGATAGATTCATCCTTTCTCTTTGCTTTCCATTGGTACACCTTAATCAGTTTCTTTGGGGATTGCCCTTGTCATAGAGTGATTACCCTTTCTATTGGTTTCCTTCATTGGACAAGTGAAAGATAGATATCGTTAGAAAAATTCTAAGGGAACTCCCTTTCCCAAAGTTGATACTTTGGGTTTGAAAATAATATTGTTGTTCATTAACTATAACAAAACAAAAACAAAATATTTTTGAGAGCTGGGATTATAAAACACAAATATTCCTTCTATGTCATAAAATATCCCATATAAACACTTGATAGCCCTTGAATCTAGTTTCCCTTGAATTATTTTTGCATATTAATATGACGACACCAAAAGGATTTTGGATGCAAAATTTTTGCAATTTCACCCTAGTCATTTAGACCTTAGGCATCTAAACCTTAGGCATTTTCTTCAAAGGGTTCTTATAGAGTAATGCTTTCATAGGTCACTGGTTAATGAGATGAGTGGCTATCAAAATACCCCATCCCCAAAATTATTCAGGTAAACAATTATGAAATAATAGTACTCGACATATTTCAACAACATGCTTTTTTTCAATTTCCATCTCCATTTTTTGAGGAGTTTGCACACATGAGGATTCATGGATGATACCTTTTTATTTAAGAAAATGTAGTCACCATGGAATTGAAGAAATTCCTTTGGCATTATCAAACCATAATTGCTTGATTTGGTACAAAATTGAGTATTGACCTTCTTTGTAAATAGTTTCATAGACTTGGAAACCTCTGGTTTTGTTTCACTGAGTAGACACATGTCAAAAGAGTACAATCATCCATAAATATTATGAGCCAATTTTACCTTTTTAGACTCATATCTGGACTTGGTCCTTGAAACATGAATATGTAATCGATAGAAAAGCATCATACTCTTCTCACTAACATCTATAGGCATATTTCTACTGTCTGAAAAATTGACAAGCTTAAAAAATTAAGTTCTTCACATTTGTATAACGAAAAGAAGAAGAAACCAATAATTAGCAATTTATATGAAGGATGTCACAATTAATGATCAAAAGAAAAAAAAATTGATTACTCTTCATCTCCTTCACCAATCTATAATCATGATCGTGTGATGTCAAACACGCCCCCTTCATTGGGGTTCAAGATATAGTGTATCTTATAGGTTCAACATCTTTTCCCGTTACATTTTTATAGCAAAAACATCCATCAATATCAAGCATTAAATTCAGAAGGTAACTCATTTACGAGTTTTCCCAAAGATATTTGACATGCTTGTAATTGTGAGATATGTGTTACATTTTTTAAACAAACCCATGTTAGAGATATAAACATCACCAATGTGCATTCTAGTAGAACTCTGCCACTTCTATTAAATTTCAAATATATTTGAGTTTATGTGTGAGGAGATGAGATACACTAGATGTCATATGATTAGAGGGCCCGCGGTCTACAATCCATGAAAATAGAGGAGTAGAATTATGAGAGCTAAGTAATGCAATAATCTCAATAAATTTTGCACAAGACGTTGAAGTGATGTTGGCTTTCAGCATTTCAACTTCTCTGACTGATTTGGCATTTTCCTAGGTTTGAGCCATCTCAATTGATCCACTTTGTTCAAGAAGAGACTACACCTCTTTGCCATCGATTTATTGGGATGGAGCAAGATAAGCCTAACCTTTTTGAGTTGGTCTGCCATCACATTCATAGCAGATTTCTTGGTATTTTGAGATTGCTTGTAGTAGATGCGAAATAATTAGCCTTATCACCTCCCGTCTTGAACCAATCTTGATTTGAACCAAAACTAAGGATCGATGGCCATATGTGGACATGTCTTACACTTACCATAAAAATTTCCATCATTCTTCTTTGTGAAGAATGTTATCGAATTGCTCCATTGAGATAAAGGAAGAATATCCAAACAAGATTCTTCTTCAATTATCAGTTGAACAAATTCATCCAAAGAGAGAAAAATCATTTGTCATAGGATACTACTATGTGCAATGTCAAATTAGGGATTGAGTCTCACATAGAAAGTACATAATCCTTGTTTGACAGCTTACATCCACTCCCCAACAATGGTTTTCTTTATGGGGTTGTAATGTTCATGTAGACAAGTAGAGGAAACCTTAAAAATACGACATTGTATTGCCTTGCATTTCCTCCCAACGAAGTGAGATTATAAATAGGAGAAAGAAAGGATCTAGATAAAGAGCATTCTAGAAGGAGATGCTCTAACACTCCCCCTCAAGCTGGAGCATACCCACAACCAGATTTCTAGAGAAAGCATTATAAGAGGTCAAAAAGATGATGGGTTTTTTAGAACAAGTGACACCAAGAAGACATATCGGAGTGGCCCCAAAACATGTAGATGAGTCGTCCTTTCTTCAAGGAGACCAAATAATGGCTTCTACAATGGCAATGGCATTTTCTCGAAATAGACGAAACATGCTAATGAGTCTCCCCTCTCCAACGAGACCAAGTAAATGCCAAAAGATTGTTGAGAGGCAACGCAATGGGGGCCAATAAGGAAATTGTATAGCCGGGGCAAGGAAGGGAGCTGGTGCAATAACATGAATAGGACTTGTTCAAAGGCACATGTATGGGTCGACAAGGCTACGGAGCCGTAGATTGGCCGGCTAGGTAGAGGCAGTCGGGGAGAGAGCATCTAGGCAAAGATTGCTCGAGAGTGGGCAACTAGGTAGAGGCAATCCAAGAGCAGACAATTAGATAGAGATGGCCCGAGAATGGGCAGCTGGGGCAGATGAGGCCCAAGAAAGGGCAGCCAAGCAGAGGTGGCTGGGAGGGGAAGCTAGGCAAAGGCAGCCTGAGAGTGGGCGGCCATGCAGCAGTGGCCTAAGAGCTGGCAGTTAGGTAGATGTGGCCCAAGAGTAGCCAACCCTAGAGCAAGCGACCTTACAACAAGAGTAGGGGAGGAAAATATCCTCTAATTGACCAATTTGATACCAAATTCCTTTTTGAGAATTCCTATACTAGACTTTTCTTTATGAGCTAGTGCTTTGCCTTTTCCACAAAAGTGGGGTACTTTCATATCATATTGGGTTCTTCTAAAATTTTCTAGAGTTTGTCACAAAGTTCCCTAATAGTTTTCATAAGTACTAGCCATAACCTTTGAGGAGACATCGTGTTGATAAACCAAGTATTAACCGTACCTTCTTCAGTGTACCATACCTTGAACCCCTGAACTTTTCGCTATCCAGATTTTCTTCTCAAAGATGGTCTCTCAATTTACAACCAATGATAGTCATCTTGATTAATTGAGACTATACATGAAAGTTCTTATTATTGAACTTCAAGCCCTTGGAAATAGGAGGAAGGTTGATAAACATGTGCTCTTTCACTACAAACAAGATTGGAGAGATGGCTATGGAAGATCTGAAACCATCCTTCTCAAATGCCATATCTTCTAGAAAAAATACGCCCTATGTACCTTCCTCAATGTTGTGCAAAGGAGAGTAGCAAAAACCCGAGAAAATGAGTACTAGAGATCACCCAAAGAGGGCTAGGGGTCTACAAGTGTGTTCAAGCTGAAGCCAAACTTAGCATATGATACCATGACAGATTCTCTGTAGGTTCTAGGGTTTCTTAGAAAGAAAAAAACAGACGACTGAAATACAAAAATACAGATAACAAGAGTGGCACCCTAAATAAATAGGGTTTTACATAGATTGGGACTTACCCATACTTCACAGTATCTAAGTTATATTTTAACGAGTATTAAGACCTGTTACCATTACGCTAACACATTCATTAAAAAATACAAGGGTATATATACAATACTTAGCCGATAATATCAAGAAAACAGTGGGAAAGCCCTGTAAATAGGAATTTGATCAAGTTGCATGAAGACATGTTGTTAAACACTTGTGGTTTAACATAGGGGGCAAACTATCCTGCCCGTGGATGGAAGTGACACCTGCCCCTGTCCCTTGACCATGATAGAGTGTGAAACATCTGTCAAAATGAGGCAGGCATGTGGTCCCTTGAGGAATAGCTGAAGTTTTATCAACTTTCAACCCCCAAATACTCTAAGCAGGAGTCCCTCATGACTGTGTCTAAGACATCAAATTGAAAGATATTTTAATCTATAGTTGTTATTGAGGGCGGTATCGCACAAGAAACCATGAAATTATATTTCTCTGACTATGTTTGAGATAAAGAGATGTATAAAGGAATGACTCGACTGAATAAAAGCTCATGGGCACAAGGCCACTAAAAATGGGTCCATTTAACGATCTGATTTCTCAAAATTTATGTGAAGGTGAGCCCTCGTGCTCCACAAGGGGCCCTAATAGAAATAATCGATAGGGGAGAATCCACACTCATGAAACCCGATCAATATACTTTATCATATGGATGGGACGAACCTTGATCACTGTTGAATCTTAAGAACCGGAAATGCAATGACATCACGAATGCTGGCTGAGTTTGTGAGAAGCATCACCAGCCTATCAATCCCAAGTCCCTAAAGCCAAAGAAGAATATTTAAGACTAGTCCGTGATGTGAAAAATAAAAATCAACATGTTCTGCAAGAAACATAATAAAAAACGTGCTCCTGCCCTGATGATTTGGGTCAAGAATGAAAAATGAATGTTCGAGATCTATTTACGTTATTATATCAACTGGATAACTCACTCTTCCAAACAAAGAAATTCATACAAGCTTCCCATTCGTCTATATCTAATTTGTTGGAAAAAAGAACATTCACAGACTTGAAATCTCTTTCATTGAGAAAATGGCTGAACTAGATTCAGTAGATGGTACAAAAATAACCACATGCCAACATTCATAAGTAAGATGCTGTACATACCATGCCCGAAGCAGGAGGCATTCCATACTCCAGAGACGTCAAAAAATCTTCATCCAGAGTGACATCATAAGCAATGTCTTTTGTGTCTTTGTCTTTCCCTTCTGGTATGTCTTTTGTAGGGGAAAGGGCAGCACGTTTTGCATCATGCTGTTTTATTTGTTCTTCGAGTCGGGATCTCTGCCACGTGAAATAAAAATAATCAAGAGAATTAACAGTTGCCGGGCAAATTAAACTATAAATTTTTTGAAAATGTGAAAAAATGAAAACCTGATCCATAGGATCTGTTAGCTCAGAGAATGCATTTGCTAGCTCACGACCACAAACAAAAAGTTCAAAGCGCTCAGTCAGACCTGAGTGCCTGTGATGAAAAGAGAAAGAATGTCAATAAATCATATTGGTTATATTCATTGTTTCAAGTTAATATACATTTTAAATAGATAAATATCACAGTTTAATGTTGAGGAGAAACAAAGAGGTATATAATATACTGCTACTGCTGTCAGTTATCATGGAGTTTTTAAGAGTAAATAGAGAAAGGCCGATCAAAGCATAAAAATAATTAATAATCAATGCTGGTGAAAGATGACTGTAAAAGATTAGAAGAAATCCTCTCATCAAATTACAGAAAGAAAGCTGGGAGGATGAGGTCTAATGGAAAAAACATAAGAGTATCATAATTATTAAAATAAATAGAATATTTTTCCATTTTTTTATGTGCTAAGCAAAAATTTTATGATATAATCTTTAATAGAATTTATTCAAAAAAAAATCTTTAATAGAAAGCGTTAGAGACAGAAAGTATGGCCTTTTCTCATCGTTGTATTGTTTTGCTCGATGGTTAGCCAGTTTCCTTTTGGATATCACTTTACTAAACTGGGTCTAGACCAGAGTCTGAAACAACATGAGAAAAGAGAGGATTTTAATACGAGCGTAACCAGTTCTACAAAACCTCCTTCAATCCAGGTCTAAACCAGTGATTTCCAGACAGTGTAGTACAAGAAACAAAAAGAGCAAAAAAGGATAAAATGAAACAGAATAAAAAAATCATGGTGATAGAAGTATAGGACAATCCTTGTCATATGAATAGAGATTAGAGAGAGAGAGGGGAGATTAGAAACAAGAGAATTGAAAGTGGATAGCAAGGTGAGAGAAGGAAGAAAGTAGGGCTATATTGGCACTTCAACAAGCCCTGCGAGAGAGAGGAGAAAGGTCAGGGGGATTATTTTGTTTTTGGAAAGAAGAGGGGGGAGAGAGTGTGTGTGTGTGTGAGTGTGTTCCCATACAACCTAACCAATAATCCTAAAATAGAGCAAAAGATAGCCTACTTTCCAAAATGGTTTTCACATGAGATTGTAAGTATTGTATCACAAGACCATCGGTGTAAAATCTTCTACACAAAATAAGCACCTCGCTCGAATTGCATGGTTGATCAGTGGTGAATGCAAAGCAAGTAAACAAACGTTTAAATCAGCTCAATGATATTAATACCTTCGATGAGGCTTAGCAAGAGGAGATATTTCAACTGGATAGTCAAGGACAAAAGTGGGCTGCACTAGATTGGGCTCAACAACATGCTCAAACACCTGTTTCAATAGTTTCATAAGAAAAAGAGGAAGCAGCAATTCCAATTAATGGAAGTACCATAAGACACTCAACAGCATTCACAGGATCAATGTATTTATGACCTCAATATATTCAAAACCACAAAATCTTCGCACATATACTCAAGAAGTAGAAACATTGATATTTCACATTAATCTGATCTTCATAAAATTCTACTAAAAATCCAGAAGAAACATAACACACCAACTAGACAATCAAACATAACACACCTAACATATAAAATTTCATTTCAAATTTTATGAAGGACTTTTCCATCTTACTTCATTTAAAACATGGCCCACAGATGAGCAGGCTTGAATAGAAAGTGCATCTTTACCATCTGATTGAAATCCAAGGGCCTTGATCGCTGCTTCCTTGGCAGCTTCAATGTCATCTCCAAAATCTGTGAAATTGATACTGGTGTACTCTTTGACAAGATTATGCATGCTTTCTCTCCGCCATGGCCTCTCAAGACAAATCTCAATTCCCTGATAAGAAAAGAAAATAACACAGCTCGGTGGTGAGAAAACATAACCCAGGTCATTGATGGCGTAATAAAGCAGCCATAAGACACATGGTGGGGATGATGAGTAAAACAGTCAAACTCTTGCCTGGTACTCAATCTTAAGCTTGCCGTGAATCACTTGACAACATCGGATTACCATCTCCTCTGCTATATTCATCATACTTTCGTAGTCTGAATATGCTTCATATAGCTATTGAGACAGAAACTTAGATCCAACTGCACCAAATTATCACCATAAAAAAGGAAAAGGAGAATAAATCAACCTCAATTGTAGTGAATTCAGGGTTATGACGAGTAGAAAGGCCTTCATTTCTGAATATCCTTCCAATCTCATATATTTTTTCAAGCCCTCCAACCTGTAATTTGCCAAGAAATATTAATGACTCATTCAGAGAAATTTAAAATACTACGTTCATGGCAGATCAAAGTCCTTCAAGGTTGTTGAAATGTCAATGGTAGAGGATCGATCGAAAAAAAATAGTGGACCAAAACTCTTTTCGCTCAAGAAACGAATAACGTAGAATGTTTAAGCTAATATGACAATATGCTTTCTAATAAAAAAAAGTTAACCACAATCATCATAGAATCATCGTAACATTAATTCTTTTGCCTCCTTCATTGTTAGTTTTCATTCGATTATTGAAATATTGTTCAGCGTTGGTGAAAATTAGTTAACTTTTCTAAAAACATTTTATATAATCCACGTGATTTATCTTTATCAACAAGGATTAGAAACATTTTTTAAGAGCAAGGATTGGAAACTATTAACTGGAAGAAAACTGCAAACAATGATTGACAAGAGAAGGCTTCACAACTTTACCAGCATTCTTTTGAGATGCAATTCTGTAGCAATTCGGAGAAAGAGATCTCTTCCAAGTGAATTATGATGTGTCACAAATGGTCTTGCTTCTGCCCCACCAGCTGCTTCCTGATTAACTAAGTATGAATCAAATGAATTCTTAAATGAGGTTTTCTGTGTCCATATTTGAAAGATGCAACAAAGAAAATTAGTTGTGAAAACCTTCAGAGAAGCAATAAAATATGATTTCAAACCACAAGGTATTTACAAAAGCAATGAGTCTCGATAAAGAAGAAGGGACACAATAAATCTAACATCTCGTGTTATGAATAAATGACACCAATAAAGAAGGATTGTGATAAAATTCCACTAGTCGGCTATCTCAAAGGTTTTATTAAACGTCCAGCCAGGGAGGGAGGAGAGAGACAGAGAAGGAAAGAGAGGAGGGGGAGAGGAGTCCAGGAGGGGAGGAAGAAGAAGAAGCATGAATGCAAAAAAAACTCCTATCTTAAGAGTACTGCCCTCCCTCTCTCTCTGTGTCTCTATCTCCCAGTAGTATATCTCTCTTTCCCTTCTCTATCATCAAGTTGTATCTCTCCTCTATCTCTTGAATGATCAACATTTCAATTCAAACTTAGAGCTCTTGCAATTGCAGGAATTTGGAGCACATCATTGATACAACCGTGTTCTCTCTGCTCATCCACTGTTATCCATATGTTCACACCCCATTGACCGGCATACAAGAAACACCCAGTACAATAACGAGGACTAATCATTTGACTTATGCGGAAGCCAGAGACAGAGGTGAAGATAAGGTGAGAGATGGTACAACCATCATCATATGCCACATTGCAACCACCTTGACCTCTGGCTGCAGTGGGTTGAACAGTATTTTTTTCACAAAGATACATGGATTTCATAATCAAAATAAGGAGTCAACCCCACTGCTTATAGCCCTAAAGTTGGTTTCCTAATAACTTCTCTTCCACCTCCTACTTCCCGCATTATCTGAACTTGCTCTTGAATTGCGTCTCTTTTGACTCACCGATATTTTGAGGTCTTGTAAGACCTGAAGTCTTACCATTCAGTATCAGAGCCTGTCGATACCTTATGGTGAAGCAGCATTTTGCTTACAGATCTGGGGGTTATGTCATACATTGGATTGGTTGACATGGGCTGAGGAACAGATTCCATTCTGTGGCTGGTTGGATTTCAAATACAAGGTGTAGCGGCACTTCAATGCTATGTATTGGGGCCCTCCATATCAGAGGCTGTTGAATCTGCGGCAAGACATATCAGTGTCAGAGTACCACTCAGGGTTTGAGAAATTGACAGCTCTCCTTCCGGAATTGTTGGAACAGTCATATCTGCATGGCTGAAGCCCCAGATTCCAGCAGAGATGGAAATTTTAAACCCAATTGGGCTGATACAGAACATCAAGATGTCCATCAAAGTGGACAAGTACATCAAGGCACTGAGAGCAGCGCAGTCAGGTGCACCATCAGACTCATCCCAATCGCGAGCAATAATGCCAGCCCTTCTCCATACCACTGCCTACGCCTCCCCACAGTCAGCAGTCAGCAACGATTCATCAGTCACTTCCCTGCTTTCCAGGGGGATAACAACTCTAACCATTCCGATCACCTCGTCTGCCAAGCCAGTCCCAAGGAAACTTTTGAAGCTTTTGGATGTCGAATTTCAAGCTCACAAGGAGAAGGGTCTCTGCTTTGATTGCAGCAATAAATTTGCTCGGGAATAAAGTGTAAGAAGGAGCTCAACATCATTACTGTTCAGGATGATGAGGAAGGGGTTGATGACAGAGTGGAAGAACATTTGGCAAGGGGCAATTGGTTGTGGGCCACATGGCTACATGTTCCCATATCCATGCAGAGTATTCAGGTGGTTTAGGACTGCAACTGACTGGAGTTAGGGGGAACCGGCATGGTCTTGGGAATGCACTGGTTGAGGACCATTAGGTGGGTCCATGCTCAGATACCAAATGGTAAGACTCTACGTCAAAAGAGAATACGATTCCAGAGCAAGTTCAGATAACGCAAGAAGCAGGAGGGAAGAGACGAGGAGGAAGGTTGGTTTGAAAGCTCCCAGAGCTCTTGGAGGTCTGCTGAAGGAGCAGTAGAGGGGGATGTCTTCCAACCAAAGTAAATTGTCCTCCACTGGACAACTCACTTTGGCAAGAAAAAAACGCTGTAACCACTGCTCCCACCTCTCCATCAGAACCAGAGGTTCAATGGCCTTAGTCTGCATCCATGGGGAAATTTTGTAGAAGTTATGCTTCTTGGGGAACAGCATACAAAGCACTCAACAGAAGAGCTCTTGAAAAAATCAGATCATCTGTGTAAGGCTTAGAAGTCTATAGAGACAAATAGCTACACATGTCTTTATCACCATGACACCCGAGATCTATAAGAATGTAGAAAACTTATGGAAGGAGAGAAGTTAAAGAATATCCACAGCTTTACATACTTAGCTCACTCAGGAGAGAACAGAGCCATCCTTGGATCTTGCATATCCCAAAATCGCTTGTAATTATCATGGAGACTAGACCAAGGTGCCACTGATTATATGACACCAAAAATATTGAGTTTTCTTTATTATTATGAGCATGATGGTAGGAAAAAGATGCTCTCTGCAGAGAAATTCCTAGAATAAGGAGGAATTGGAAACTCATGGAAAAGCACCTGTTCCCAAGTGGGAACCAAATGTAGCAGAAGATGGTGATACAATTCCCTTAGGAAAAGAAGAAAGATGAGGGACAAGGGTGGTCTTACCAACCGGAGGCTCAAGTCACAGCGGTCAACCTATAAGACGTTGACCTGATCATTACAACTCCGAATTGGTGGTAAAGTCTGTTAAGGGGGCAAGTCTATGAATAAAGGAGGACTGGTGGCAAGGGGGAGGAACTTTGGTGGATTGTGGAGAGCGTGGGCCACTCTCAAACAAGGCCTGGCGGAGGAACTTCTGCAGTTCACACAGGTGGCGGTCCTGGCTTCCTATTTCCTTCTCTGCCTTTGTTTTCAAGAAAGACTAAATTCTTGTAATGTTGGAGTTTGGTTGATGATCTAAAAGATTGATTGTTTTTCTTGATTGGTTGAGCTCTGGATACATGAAATCATATTAAAGGTAACATGATTGAACCAGACGAGGGAGGCACGAAGAAAATCCTGACAATCATGAACAACAAGAAGACGAATTGGAGTCTAGGGATGACCAATTGTGCTGGTCTATCACGTCGCACAAGATGGTGAAGAGCAATGAAATCCAGCTGCCTGGATTTAGCCTATTGTGGACTCTTCTGTAAAAATGTAATAGCCTCTCGTAAGCCTATTCAAGGCAAGGGATATAATAGAAGAAGTGACTTAAGCCCTAATTTTTGGGGTGGCTGGAGGGTCCAACTCCTGTTTTCGATGCCCTCTCTTCTACCTCTGGATGCATAAAGTTGACTAGCTTCAATGAGTCCCAAAATTTCTAATACAGTGGAAGAGCTCAAACAAATGCCAAGAGTTCCTAATAATGCAGATGAAAAGTGGATATTCTTCAGCGGGTCAGCTGGCAGAGTTCCCTCTGAAGATTCAATCAACATCACTAAGATCAATATAGTCATTCTCGGAGCTGTTTTGAAACTCCACATGCATGTGGTATATCCATATGATAGCTTATAGTAAATATCCTTTTTGGTAAGGGCCACAGTATAACAGACAGAAAGAGAACTTTTGACGCCCAACTGGTTGTTCCACGTTAACATAAATAAGGACCCAATAATTACCTACATAAGGAAGAGAAGGGGGACAGCTGCCACTTCCCTACTGCCCAACCAATAAGCCTATGAGAGAGGAGGCCACATCAAGTCTTCTCCAGGAAGACTGGGGCAGGACACTCTTATAAATAAGGAGTTCAAGTCCAAAGACATCAAGAAGTGAATTTCTAAGCCTGGGAGAGTGACTGGGAGGGTAGTTTCAGAAAATGTAGCTTGAGAGCCCCTAAACAAACTACACCTTCCAACCTCAAGCGGAGAAGTATCTTCCTGTTCTTTCACTGTATTCACTTGCATTCTTCCTAGTATTAAGATTCTTGACTTTCTTTTCACCACAATTCTGCCTTAAGTTCTGGAGAGGAGTTCCAGTGAGATCTAAGAGCGTACCAGTATGTCTGACAGTTAGAAGTAAACGGGAGTTCATATAATACAAGTTTAGCTGAGTACTTATTAGTTATTTTGTAAAACCTGTAGTAAGCATATTTAAGGCAAGTCTTAAATGAATTTATTTAAGGCAACAGTGGGTTCTAATTGTGAGGGCACCAGTGGGTTCTATGCCATCCTGCCTACCTGTCTCTCTCCTACCTCACATGCCGCACATGTTGCTGCTTAATACTATACCACCATCTTTTCATGATGCTCCTACTGGATCACATACAACTTCTAATGGTTAAGGATTTCATAAATAACATGAGAAAACATGAACGAATAAGAATCACTCAGGTTTTTTTTTTAAAGAAATCAATAAATCTTATAACAAAGGAGTATGTCTTTGGGACAATAGAAAGACGATTATAAAATACAATGGCCTATCATGACTGAGAGCAGTAAGCAAAGATCAAGAGACAATAAAGAAGATTTTTTTATTAAGAAACAACGGAGAGTAGTGCAAACCTGTAACACAGGAGTTTCAACCTCAATGAAGCCCGAAGATTCCATAGTCTTGCGTACCTCAGAAATTATCTGTCGAATGGAAACTATTTCAAATTTTAAAAATCCAGCAATTTATATCAGTATTGCAAGTGATGATAATGCTGTATGACAATCAATTTAGTTCAATTCAGCCAATATAGACTAGTCAACACAAGATTACCTGGCATTACTAACTTCTGGCTAGATTTCAGATACACATTTCCCATTATTGTAAATAAGATCCAAACAAGTAAGGTGATGAAAAGAAAACTGACAGGGAACCCTGATTCTAAAATGGTCATGTTAGATAGTACGGTTTAAATGACATACCCTCTTATCTTTGGGTGTTATACATAAAATGTATTATTCTCTATTTGCCTATTTAAGGCAAATAGGGTAAGTTTAATGAGAGGCTTTTGCCCTGATTTGCTCCCAGGGTGGAGCGTTCCTGCTGTTGCCCTGACACACTGCTTCTTCCCCTCTCAAAAAGTTAACATGGTACGAGACCCCTCGAGCACCCAGATCAATGATAAAAGAGAGAAGAAAATGAAGATGAATGAGAGGACATTGTCAGAGTAGGCAACCACCACAGATGTTTCCCCCCAGTACCCTCAGTGGTAAATTCTGCTTGCAGAAGTTTATTCCAGGAGCTGTGACAGGAGCAGTCATGGCACTTGGGACTACCACAGTACAACTGCCTGAAATGAGAGGAAAGAGGATGCAGTGACATTCCTGGGACATTCAGGTACTTGGTGCAAGCCTATTTCATGTACAGGAAAGTCCAGGAGAAGATTGAAATGTGCAACCATCAATCCTGTGTCTTAACCGCCAGCAGAGCCTCGTCACCTGTGTGAAGCAGTTTCTCATAAATAACGAGGCAAGACTTCTGCTGGACCTGATTCTTCAGAGATCAATATGACAGATGCGATGTCGGGTGGGCGATCCCTTTCTGAGGATCCCTTTCTGAAGAGCTCCTATTTCACAAATGGGCAAGGCTCTCATTTTCAAGCTTCTGCAAGGAGATGAAGATATTGTGAAGGGGGCGCAATTGCAGGTTAGTTCTTATGAAGGAGGAAGAAGGCTGGAGGAAGATGGGGAAGGAAGCCCCAGCACAACCATGAGGTTGCATCTCAGCCTCGCTGCTCGAAATGAAACATTACACATCATCCCGAGCAGTGCTGGCCATGCCACTGACTTTCTCTTGGCCCACAGCTCATTGAAGACAATTTTCAGAAAAAGATAAGAGTCAAGGGCACTGAGACAGCGAGATAAAAAATTGCTTCAACTTCTTATGGCGGCAAGACAGGGGCTACCTGACAGCAGCTCAATTTGTGCAGCTGCCATGAGTTCTTTCTGTGCAAGGTGCAATGGAGGAGTGGCAAGAGTGGGGAGGCATCAGGCCCAAGGCACACCCATCCTCCATCAAATTTCGATCTGTCACGGGTGGATTTTACTTGCCTCTCATCTTCTTTGAAGGTGAATTGGCACAGCTGGAAGTTTCCTGTATGGAGGATCCTGAAACATGGATGGAGATTATCCAGATACCTATAAGGAAGTACCTTGCCCTTCTGCAGCATTGCATCTTCCCCGAGTGCCCACCAACTGTTCCACCTAATGCCCAAGGAAATGTGGGCCATCTTGATTTCAGGATACCATTGTCTCCATCTCATAGACTCTTGAAACAAGCTCCTGTCTCACTGCCATTTCCCACCTTATGCCCTTCAGCTATGGGCTTCCCAATTATGCCCTTTAGCTGTTTAATGGAATGCCCAAGAGAATTATCTTCAGAATTTTCAGTCATCCACGGCCTCTGCCTTCTGTTGGTGCCTTCTTGGTATCCTCTTCCATGTTGTGTGGCACTTTATCAAGAAACCATTGCTCTGCTTTAGCATCCAGGTTTTGATGGGCAAGTCAGCAAGATAAGTCCTCAAGGCAGTGACATGAATATCTAGGTGATGATTTGTATCTTGAAGCAGCCATATTCAATACCTCATAAGGGCAGCAGCAGCTGAAGTTAGTCCTTTAGGCAGATATATCGAAGACCCCAAGGCAGTGGCAGTGTCATTATAGTCCTCCAGGCATTGATGATCAAGACCTCTAGATAGGGAGCACATCGTTGCAGCCATGTTCAAGACCTAGAGGCAGCAGCACTCATCACAGCAGGTGGCCACGCAGAAGACCTTGTGACGATGGCTCACATATCTAGGTGACAGTGTTCAATACCTTATGGCTGTGGCATGCATATCCAAGTGACCATGTTAAAGACCTTGAAGAGATGCCTTACTGAGGTGTTGACCTCAGCATAGACCATGGCATTGACCTGGGCTTTGACCGCAGCATACTCTGGCATTGAACTCAGCATAGAACACAGCGGTGACCGAGACTTCTACTGTGGCATACTGAGGCATTAACTGAAGCATAGACCATGACATTGACAGAGTCTTTGACTGCACCATACGAAGCACTGACTCTATGAATTCCGCATCATTGGCCCAACTTTAACTCCGTTGCATCAATGCATCGACCTTGACATAAACTGCAGCATTGACCAAGGCTTTGAACTTGACACATCAAGGCATTGACTTCTGCAGAGCCGAGGATTGACCGAGGCTGGGGGATTGAGGCAAGACCTCAGTGTGGATCAAGGCATTGAGCATGGCAGCAGAGACTATGGGTTGAATGAGGCTGGCAAGTATTGATGAAGGCGAGACCCCGGCATGGATCTTGCTATTGACAGAGGTTGTGACCCAGGCAGTGACCTCTGTGAGATCAAGGTAGTGACCTTGGTAGAGATCTCGACTGTTGACTGAGGCAAAGCCCTTGGTGTTGACTGAGGCAATGATCTCAGGGGAGATCAAGGTAGAAACCTCAGTGGTTGATAGAGGCAGAGACCTTACTGGTGATCAAGTTGAGTTGACCTTCATGAGATTGAGGCAAGACCAAGGCAGACCAAGGCGAGATGAGGTGAGACCTTGGCATTGACTGAGAAGAGGATACTGCATTGACTGAAGAGAGACCTCAGCATTGACCTTGGCAAAGATGTTGGCGGAGATAGTGGTGACTTTGGCAAGGTCTGAGGCAGAGAGATTGAAGCATTGACCATGGGGAGAAACGTGGTGGAAGTGGCAGCCGTGTTATATAAAAGCACTGTGATACGATTCCCCTCAAGATGTATGTGTGATGCCATCATAGAGGGACTGCAGGCCGTGTTTCATTGGAGGGATCAACCCAAAGCCCAGGCAAGGAATTGTATCACCCTGGCAACCAAATCACACAGGAGGACATTAGAAGAAACACTGAACTGGCAGGCATTCCAATGACGGCAGACGAGACAATGCTCGGGCAAAAGAGGCAGTTGAGGCAGCATTGGAAGCTATAAATGTAGAGCAGGAAAGAAGGAGGAAGGAAGAAAGTACCTAAAGAGAGCTATTCTCGACTTGGTTAGAGGGAGGGTTTTCAGAATGATCAGTCTGACGGAAGCCCTAGCTGTGTCTTGTCTTGGATCTTCTTGTTTCCAATTCTCGTTCTTGTTTTGGGATTACATCTACTTCCATTTCCATCCTCTCCTACTGAATGTTCAGATACGTGGGGGACACATCTCACTCACCATGACGAGGACCACGACAAAAATGGCAGGTGCACCACATTGCAGCATGGAACATAGTGAGGACCATGGCAAAAGTGGCAGGAATGGCATACCAGCTTGAGGGAGAGTTAGTGGGGTTTAGGTGACATACCCTGTTAATTTAGGGTGTTTTATGTAAAATATCTAACTCTCTATTCCAATTATTTAAATCTTTGGACAGTAGGAGAGATGGCATTACTTCCCTGGTTTGCACAAGTATTCTTTTTAACCTAATTTGCTCCAGGCATGGGCATCAGGTCCCTCCCACCTCCCTGACTCCCTGCTTCCCACTCTTGTTTCCAATCTTCTCAAAATTTAACAACCAATTTCTGGTTTGATTTCAGATATACATTTCCCATTATTGCAAAATAAAATCCTCAAATAAGGTGATAAAAGAAAACTAAAAGAGGACCCTGATTCGAAAATGAACATGATAGATATCTTGCTACCTTGGCTCGCATGCGAAATATATCTGCAACTTCAGGATTCGCAATCATGTCAACATACCTAAAATGATAAATAAGAGTGAAACCAAGAGTGCATGAAAGTATAAATTATAAGAAATGATCTTCGAGCATATAACAAGAAACAAAATGCGAATCTTGATGATGGAAAATGGAAATGTGATAAAAAGGCAGAAAACCCAATCATACAATGGATGTGGTGAGCCAAGCCAAAGACAAGCATCAAGTGACAGGGAAATTCCAGTTAGAAACTTCTAGGATCTTAATCAACAATAAGATTTGAATAGAATTCATGACACGGTTTCTTGTCCTAACCCCAAAGGGATAGCATATTTTTTTCCTACACCAAGTCCTGTGCAAATCTGCCTGTCAAGAGAAGAATTAAAAAAAGGTCACAACGAATCCTTTGTTTTTTGGGGAGAAATTATCTCCGCCAATCTTGTTAAGCCAAACGAATCACAATTTATTTCCTAGTAGGCTCACAATAGATTTGAGTCATATTTCCATGTCCATATCGCGAGATCCTGAAGATGGTGTTATCTCAGAATATTATCCAAAGGCATAGACTGACATAGATAGAGACAGGGCTATGCATCAAGTCCAAAAAGAGGAAAAGAGGGAAACAAGTGAAACATTTTATCCAGGTCACAAGAGACAATGAAGAGGCTCTATTAGCAAATTCATAACAATTAGTTTAGTCTTTGTAACCAGACATCTGTGATTATTTTGATGCTAATATGCATGGTTTTACCTCCGTGTAACCTAACACATTAAAAAATGAATGAAAGATATTATACATGCAATACTGATGGATGTGAAATCGAATTTTATTTGCAGAAATAAGTAATGTTGAAGAACTTACCGCTGGCGGTAGCGCTTATCAATATCTGTCAAACCATGATATTTATCTGGAAGTGGAAGCAAAGACTTTGTGAGGATTGAAAATGACTTTACAAGTACTGAGAGCTCCCCTGCAGAAGATTTGGTGTCAACCAATTAGCTTTTCAAGCAGGAAAAAAGTCCAAGATGATTATTGAATGGAATATCAAGGAAAGTTATGTTGAATTACAAACTGGTATATGAGGAAATATTATTATTTTTGAATAATTAAAAGGTTCAGAAATAAGAATAAAGAGATGACCATTCACAAGAATACCTTTCTCTGTCTTTTTGATTGAGCCACTCGCACCTAGAATATCACCAACATCAATAAGGGCCTTTAAATACTCGAACTGATCCTCCTGAAGGTGTTCCTTCTCACAGTACAACTGTGACAAAGCAAATTATTCATGCAATGAGAATATGTGCTAGCTAGATACAAATTGTATGACTATGCACAGAGAGTCTATCATAACATTAGAAATTGGAAAAAGAACTCTACAGCAGTATCACTAACGACAGAAGCAGCTCCAACCTACTGAAGTTCAATCAGAGGAGCAAACAAGAATGATTCACCGGACAGCCTCAAAACCCCCTTGCAGCCAGATCCGTATGCAGTGCTTCACATAGGTGCTCCCAATTCTTCTCTGGTCCTCTGATTCCCCCTTCCTTCTGTGATCCCTCCTCTTATTTAAAACTCCAGCCAGAAACCCCTTTCTTGAAGCTTCCTCATAAACGCCCGTCACCTGTGCTTACTCTCTATTGTAACCAAAGTAGCGCTCGGGGACAGGTGTCCCCTTTGAGCCTCCAGTTGGGGGGTCCTGGGCCTTAAACTTCACATTAAACCCGATCCCACCTGGGCTTGGGGTCTTCCCCTTCTTCTGCTTTCAGCACACTTATGTGCCCAGTGGTATTGTTATCAGATCATGGCACCATCATACACACAAAGTACTATTGAATGAATATGAATGTATATAAGTTAAAAGGTAGAATTCCAGCTGTATAGGTAATAGTGAAGGACTCAAGCATCATTTGCAATCTCTCTGGTAAACCTATTGAAGGGATTGTCATCATTGAGTGAAACGAGCTGTCTGCCCTAATTTGCTCCCAGGGTGGCAAAGGGCTCTTCTAGTTGCCTTGACTTCTTATCTTCCCTCTCTGTCTTTTATCTCCAAATTCTAATATGGTATAAGAGCAAAAGACCTAGGGTTTTCATCACTGCCACCACAGCTCTTCATCTGTCATAGGCAGTTATTGAAAGTGGTGCTTCCCTGACTGCTTCTCTTTTTTGTTAGAAGTCCAGAGCTAATAATGGCAGAGCATGTAGGAGAGAGACAAACTCAGCCGCAGATGCTGATGCGCTTGCAGCCGCAATGAGGAATAAAAGCGGTTTCCAGTTACTAAACTTGGCCGTATTGTCAAAAATGGAAAGATCCGCAGCCTAGAACAAATCTACCTCCTCTCTCTCCCTCTTCCTCTTCAAGATACCTTTCTCCTTTCTCTCTCTGTCTTCCTCCTCCAACAATGATAGCCCCCTTGCAGCACCTTCAAGGCTTTTTTGGTCATTGATAGAGTTAACAGCCATGTTGAATTTGGAGTTAGGTGTTCTAAGTCGTCTGATGTTCCAGTACTACCTTTAACTTCCACACATGCATCCTCGATATGCACAGAGCATATCCAACAAGAGAGAGATGAATCCAGGGAGCCTCCATAACTCCTGCACACCTCAACTCAACAGCTTCTTCTCTGGCTTTTATTTCCCTAAGACTGATGCTGAAAAGTTGTTGGCAGTGAGGGGAGTCTCTAATGCCAGAAGAGAGAATAACATGATACAGATGATTTCCTCTACATGAATGACACTTCCTCAGGGAAGACTCTGATGAGCCGACCGATCAATAAACTCCCTTTGCAATAAACGGGAAAACGAAACCATTCAGGTCGTCCTGACATGCTCAGATGATGAAACCCAAAACAGAATTCCAGTCAGTCTGTGACCATAGGTGGCCACGATATCTGAGCTGGTTGTCGTCCGAAATCTGGATCAAAGTACCTAATATGGAAGTGGCATGGTCATACTACGCTCAGGGAGGCAGAAAATGACTCTTGACTTTGTTCTCAACGCTCTTCAATCAAGTTAATGGCCTTGCTTGCCAATGCAGCCACTAGAAACATAACCTGGCAGCCATTTTGCTTGCTGGAATTCCTGCTTGAGTAGCAGAAGCAGTAATTGACTGCTCTCCAGCTGCTGAAGAAGTACCGTCCAAGGAAAAAGTACCCCATTCTTTGTCCCTGGTTATCTCTTCTGTTAAGTCCCACCACATGCAGGATAGAGGTCACAGCCTGTTGCAGAGAAACACTTCAGCTATTGTTGCACAGCTTTGAGTGCATTCATGGTAAGGAATTTCTTCGAATTCTTGCGATCTATCAGTCTCCAGCTCATGTGTGATATACATCCTCAGGGATTGAGGGTATACAAGGCTTGAGCATCTAATGAAGTCTCCCTGCAATCTGTCCTTTGGCTGTCGATAGTATGCCCAACAGGAATTGTTCAGGTTTCCAGCACAAATGAGTGGGACATTCCTCCCCTTCTCACTCATCTCTATGCAGCATGCAGGGGACCTCATCTCTATGCCATGGCACCTGCAGCCTGTCTTAAATTGACGTCTTCTTGGCATCTTCTGTTGTACCTTATGGCATCTCTACTGAGGTGTTTAGGTCATTTCACTGCCATTCCATCCGGCGTCCAAATCCTAAGGTGACAGCACAAATATCCAGGTGGCCACGTTCAAGATTTCTGTTGTTTGTTGGGGCGGGGGGTGTGGATGCATGTTGCGGCAGCCATGTTTAAGACATAGAGGCGGTGGTGCACATTGCTGCAATCATGTTCAAGACCATCAGGTGAAGGTGTACATCATGGTGGATGCATTCGAGAACTAGAGGCGACAGCTTGCATATCTAGGCAGCCATGTCCAAGGCCTTGAGGCAGTTTCACCCTGGCTTATTTGTGGATTTGGGCTCAAATGAGAGTTCAGTCCTTGACTGTGGCATTCACTGTAGTGTCACTGTCAAGAAGAGACATATGAGCACCAAGGGAAGCTGAAGTGAAGATCTTCACTCTCCAGCTTGAGAAGAGTTATGTAAGGTAGATATCCTATTTTATTGGTAATAAAGGACTTTTGTGTCATTTGTAATCTCTCTCATAAGCAAGGAATCTGGTAAGACCCCTGTCATGACTTACCCCAGAAGTAGAAGAACAGGTGTTCTATAGGCTGCTTTGGAAAATCAAGAGTCCATTGCCCCTCAAGAGGAATCATGTGATAGGGAGGAAGCCAAGGTGGTTAGGACCCTAACCACTTTGCCCATACAAATATGGCCTGGACTGGAAGAGACAGACAGGACATTGTCGGACTTTTAGGCTCGGAGAATGCGGGAAAGGCTGTTCTCAAATCACCACCTTCCCAGATGCATTGACCTATTTCCCCCTTTGTGTACTCACTCTCAATCCCTCTCTGAAGTGAACTTTGCTTGTTCCCCAAATCTTTTCTGATGTCTCCAGGGAAAGTTCTAGGGGTCTTACCAGAATTATCAAACGAAATGAGTGTGTTTACCCTGATTTGCTCCTAGGGCAGCAGGCTCTTCCCGTTGCCCTCCCTCTCTATCTCTCCACTCTGACTCTTGCTTCCAAATTCAAATAAGAAATGTATGATAGGAGATAAAAAGTCGTAAATCAAACCTGAATAGTGCCTGAATCGTCCCTGAGAGTCAAGAATGCAAGTTTACCAAATTGTCGACGGGCAACAACTCTTCCAGAAACTGAAACAAAAACATCTGCGCACTCTTCACCATTTTCTAAATGAGAATACAGGTCCTGGAGAATCTGAGTAGTATGACTTCTATCCCATTGGTATGCATATGGTTCGTGACCCTTGCTCCTCAATTCTTCCACCTGCAGAGAACAGGATGTACACCGATGCAGAAAAGTGATTAGGTCACTGATAAAAGGTTCCAAGAGGAAGTCAGATCTCCATTAATTTAAATCTCTCACTAACCATTAGAAACTTGAAGCATAAGATAGTTTTTCCCTCAACTGAGGTCTTAGGAATTCTCTTCAGTCACGAATAAGAGTAAAGTTATTTAAAAACTTAGAGCACCAATATTAAGGAACAACAGGGAAGCAAAATTAACCCCCTATCCTCTTTTTTGTTCACTGGACGAAGAACACACTTTCTCAGTAGTGAATATTTGTTAAAACAACTGGAAACATAAATATTAGTCCAGAAAGTGTACACAAGTCACATCAAAATCAATACTAGTTCAGTAAATCTTCGAAGCTCCCAAGGTCAACCAAATTTTAGATTCAGCAACCACAATTTCCTTAATTTACGGGGAACAATAATATTATGACACTAGGAGACTTCAAAATTTTGGCCTCGTTCAACATTCAGAAACTCGACAAAAAAAACGTCAAGTAATTGCAAACCTTCTTCATACGGATGGCGCGAATAGAGTCTCGATCCGAAGTAGAGGCGCTCTTCCCGCGGCGGCGATCGGAGGAGGCAGAGGTAGCTGGAGCCGCGGAAGCTGGGGCGGCAACACTAGACGAGCAGCATCGAATTCTACCGTCTCTACGAATTCTACCAGATCTGAACGAAGCGGGCCGGAACGAGGAAGAATGGAACATCAGTAGCCTCAGAGATCCGGAAGTCGCTCTCCACAACCGTGCCGCATCCATCTCCAGCACCTTTCCCGCCCTAACTGCTAACAGTGGCAGGCGAAATAACCACCTTATCCCAACTACTGATTTCTTTTTATATATCCCGCCCAGCTATTCTACGGCCCAAACTTTCCCGGACCGGCCCGGCCCGGCCCGGTCTCGATGATTAATTGCGTCACTGGAAGATATTTTAAATATTTATTTTTCTGACAGTAGGGCGTTAGATGCGGACGCAAGTGGGTGGGGACCTAAAAAGAAATGAGGAGAGATCTAAAAAGACAAGTTCCGTGGCGAGTCTCAGGCTCGACACGTCATTTTCCGATGCCGACAAATTCGATCCCGGCTGTTGTGGACGTATATGGATCGTCCATCTACTAGATGACCGGTTGGATATAAAAACTGGGGCGAGAAGAGAGAGAAATGGAAGACAAGACGGAAACCGGTTTTTGGTTTCCACTCCTAATTTTCCCTCGGGAGTGGGAGAGCTTGAGAGAGAGGAGAGAGAGAGAGCTTTCTCTCACAGGAAAGCCGCTAAAGCAGGACCAGTGCTCGCCATAAAAGGTACCGCTCTCTAGTCTTTACCTCTTCTTCCGACGTCCGCAATGTGTCTTCGGTTTTCTTGGCATAGCTGTTTGATCTGTTCGGAGATCCGGTGAAAGATTCCCGTAACTACCCGAAGAAGAAGGTGGCCAGATTTTTCTTCTTTTGTATTTCCATTAATACGGTGTTGGTGGTAATATCCTTACCAGCATTGCTTGTGTTATCGATGTTATATTCGTTTCTTTGGAAATGAGAGAAGAAATATCCGGTTGAGGGATCTTTTTCGGTGGTGTAATCTCATGAGTTTTTTGTGTTTTGGGGAACTTGGCAAGTTAATTTCTGGAATCATCGTTTCCCCTTGCTGCATGGTAATTTTGCCATGTTCCTAGCGCCATTTTTATCTCTCTTTGAACTGTGTTAGTAAAGAGAAATAAAGGAAAAATTAATGGCCATTAATTTGGATTCGGATGGGGCCCGAGCCCGGAGTGGAGATCACGGCTTATAATTTCTTGATAATGTTTAGGACATTATCAGATCGATTAGACACCATTTTCTAGAGCATATCAGAAACATAGTGTCGTTAACGGGAGCTTTCTTCTTGTGCTTTTTGTTTTTTTTTTAATCATCGGGAAGTTCATCTATAAAAATGGTGAAAGCTATTAATAAGTCGTTTCGTGGCAGCTCGTGGGAAATGACAACTATTAGCCCCACATGAGCAAGGAATACCGACTCTCTGCTAAAAAGGATCTATTGAACTCATTATTCCATAGAGACTTATTATGAATGTCAACTAAGTATCGTAAGTAAATTGATCCTGGTTCTTCAATCATTTGATAACCATAGATCCCGTATTGTAACCTGTTCTCTCTTTCTACTTTCAGGATGAACACGATATTTTGAGGTGTAATTCTTTTTACTTTGATGTCCATAACCGGACAAATGCTTGATGACTGTACACTTACTTTTTTGACTCTCTGAAATTGAGTCTAGAACTCACTTCATCAGCTTTTTAAATATCAAGAAACAGTTCAAAATGGCTGGCCGGCAGATGGAACTTCACTACTTGAATTCTGGGTTTCCCTATTCAGTCACTGAGAGCTTCATGGATTTGTTTGAAGGACTCACCTACGTCCATTCAGGAACTTTACATGATGAGGTAATTCAGAAATATTTCCTTTTAATATAGTATTATGCCCACTTCAAAAAAAAATTCTAGTATTATTAATCATGTCGCTAAATGTTTGGGAACAGGGGAATCCATATTGGCCGATGATCCACTCACATTCCTATAAATATGGGTTTTTGGGTTCTGCAAGTAATTCGAGTCATAGCTTGAATCATGCCTATGACTTGAATGACCTTCACCCAAGATTCGATGAAGTAGAATGTCAATGGGATAATTCTTCTCTACCAAATATTGAAGAGTCTCCATCTCTTGTTTCGCATGAGAGCGTTGGTGATGCAGATTCAGGTGCTAGCCCTGTCTCTGAGGACTGTAAGTCTATTTCATTCTGCAAGTCTTCTGAGTAACTGAATATTCCCAGTACCGAAAGATATTTTTCATAACATTTTTTCAGTCAGGAGGCAATTTCCTCCTTGATGTTGGTTCTAATCAGTACTTGTTTTCCAACTTTCCAGGCATTCGGACTCATCACAATGGTAGCAATTCCCATGTAAGAACCGATGCCTGTTTCCTTGTCATTTTTAATTTTATCATCAGAATTTATACGTTATGAAAAGATTAGGTATCTATGTGAGCACTACTCTTGGAATGGCTACGGCCATTTTGTGCCTATCCTGAGAGGCTGTTAAACACAGGGAGTCAATTATGATGGAGGGTGATTCAGAGGTCCAGGCTTTGTCCTCATATAGATCCAGAGTCCCAGAATCTGTCTTCAGATAGATCCATTGATAATGATTGATTCAGTCCTTATAAATATGAAATTTAGGTTTTTTATTTTTTCATTGCATTAGTCATGGTTAAAGTACAAAGTTCATCAGTTGCATGAGAATCTCATGAAGACATTTGACATCTCTGTAGCAAGTCATTTGGCAGGACAACATCGATCCAGACAACATGACATATGAGGTTTCCGATGCCACAAATTTTTCATCCGCCATTTTTTATTCAAAGAATTCTTATTTTTTCCCCATTTTTAAATAGGAATTGCTTGATCTAGGAGAGGCAGTAGGAACCCAAAGCCGGGGACTTCCGCCAGAGCTTATAATGTCCCTTCCCGTCTCAAAGTACAAGAGTCGCCTCTTTTCTAGGAAGAAGATTCGTAAAGAGAGGTAACAACCTAATCACTATTAACAGCTTTAATAAATATTTACCCATTTTCATCTCAATTTTTCAGGTGTGTGATCTGCCAGATGGACTACAAAAGAGGTGACAAGCAAATGACGCTCCCTTGCAAGCATGTCTACCATGCCGGCTGCATCTCCAGATGGCTTGGCATTAACAAGGTTCATGTTCCTCCATTAAAATCTTATCGATCATTTGTAAATTATTTTTAATTTACAAGGTTCGTGTTTTTATAGGCCTGTCCAGTCTGTTTTTCCGAAGTGTTTGGTGAGAAGCCCACGTGAAGAGTTTTGGGTACGAACTTGCCAAGTGCGCTATATTTTGTTTGATAAATTTTTAACTGCCCTACGTGTCCTTGTGTCCCGCACGTGCTGCTATCTTTTTAAGAAATCTGTTCGGTAGTGTCTTGGGTCTGGACTTTCTTGGTTCTTGTCGCAGGAGAGGGAGAGAGAGAAACGTCTATTCCTCTGATTCTTGCTGTGTCTATTCCTTGGATTCAAGGGTCGTTACCTCTTGACAACCGTGAGCTTGACAGACCACCATCTGTCAAGATGAAATGGAGGATTTATACATGTATCAAAGGACCATGTGATCTTATGCACATACCTATTGCAGTGATGAGTAATACCCCAATAGTATGCCGTTGATTTCCTGGATGATCTTATCTGTATTGTCGTGAATGTTTCCTAATCTTGTGAAGCAGTAGCATTTATTGTTTTGTGCGATGAATGAGCTAACCGATTAGATCTTTGTGCCCACACTGCTGGAACCTTGAGACATGAAAGATGATCATTTACCCACTCACATGGTGGTTATTAGGCTCGTCGTACACCCATACCATAAAGGGTAACGTGGATTTTCAGATCATAGGGTTTGGCATGATCATGGTTGCAATCGAGGTGTAGAGAGAGAGAAAGAAGAGATGGTGATCAGAGGGAACGGGAGGATAGATAAGTTCTCTTTCATTTGACTTGTCATTCTCTATCGCCCTTAGGTTCCTCTCTCTGTCTTTCTTCTCATTGGTCTACTCTCTCAAGAGTAGCTGAATGTTGAAACAAAATCATAAATGGAAGAAAAGTATCAAGTAGATTTATAAAAGTTAACACCCTGAGAGATGACATACATATGAGTGTAAGGGAGGTATATGATGTTGAAGCTAGTCAAGAAATATATCCTTCACATTGCGAAGGGAGGGTCTATCAAGGTTTGTGGAGAAATCTTGGACAAAACCTACACTTTTAGAACTGTCACAAGCCATAGCACGATATCTAGCTTATGTGCTTGAGCATGACAACACATTTTACTCGTTGCTATGGCATATGACAAGGTATCCATCAAAATAGTGTTCTATCAAAAGTTTGAGGCCTCAACTCAAAGATGTCCATACCATTTGTACAAAATTCCTCACCATACACCATGCTTGTGGTATGCCAACACTTGTAAGGCTCTTTGACGAAGCGAATCTGCGAGGTCGTTGAAAACACGCGAATAAGTGTCAAAACATTTGCCAAACTCACCAATTTTATAGATTAATCACAAATTAGATAGCATAGTGGTGAATAAGGGTCGAATTCACGGAAAATTACGGTATTTTTGAGGTATTAGTGATCAAATTTGATGATGAAATGAGGTGAGAAATTAGGGATTTTGATAGATTTAGAAAGAGAACTCATAGACAAATCCACCAAATTAAAAATCACTTATTTGGCTCAAGATACGCAAAGAAATTAAAGAGTGAATTAGGTAGAAATTTCCGAACTCGAAGAAAGATAAATCCAAAATAAAATGTAAAATTAACCTAACCTAAAATTCTATATTATAATCTAATGATATAGGACAAAAGATAGCAATCGAAATGATTCAATTGATCGCAGGATCAGAGGCTTTTCATTCTGTGATTTTGAAGACGATTGTCGGCACTCAAGAGACAAATTCTCCCTATTCTTTTGACGAAATCTCACTTTCAACCACTCCGTGGATACGGAAATGTGTCTAGAAGAGGAATAAAGCGAGAGAGTCAAGGATAGTGGAGTTTAGACATTTTAATTACTCGAAAACATCCAAGAATGATTTATATCGTCGAATAACATCTCAATTTATAGAGAGAATTGAGCGTAACCGTCGGATCAGTGTTTAATCTTTGATCACATGCTCTGATGAAACACATAAATGTGAATCATTATGCTTAAATCGCGTACGTTGGATCACAAATGGACTATTGAGATCTTGCCACATCGTGCGCAAAGAAGTAACGCGTGAAACGCTCGCCGTGTAATCTTGATCTAATGCTCCAGATACATTTCGTCGGTTTTAATCTCAGCAGTTATAACTCCTCAGATGAATGGCTAAGATTAAATTGTTTTAAAACTATTTGTCGACAAACCAGAGTGTGCCACGTACCCCCCGATTTAGATGAAGATCGACGACATTCACTTAACACGCGAATCGGACGCTCCACGAGACGCCACGTCACCTACGCATATTAAAACAAAAAGATACTCGCACATGACATAAATTAAGGCAATTCGATGTATATATAAGGTGTCTATAATTAGAGAGATAACGTTATCCTTAAAAGTATGCTTATTCTCTCTAATTACACTAGTGCACACGTGCACGCACACACACTTGCACACACGCGCACACATGCGCACTAGGGCACACATTCGCGTGCGCCACGTGGCGCGTTCATACGCCGCCATGTGGCCCCGCCCCCCTCTTTCGCTCGCGTCACATCAATTTCCAGGTCAACATGCGATAAAATCTGATTTTTTTTATTCTTTTTAATTCAAAATAAATCCAAATAAATTCATAAAAAATAGGAAAATTCTAGAAAAATCCCTAAAAATTAGAAAATTCATAACTTTCAAAATACAACTTCAAATTAATCCAAATTTATCTTGTTTGATCAGAAATTAAATAATCTATCATTTTAAAAATTCAAATTTAATAAATAACGAGATAATAAATTTTTATTTGAAAATACACTCATTTCTCTTAGAAATTAAAAACTTTGAAAAATAAATAAGTATATAAAACTATTTTTCTCTTATTAGTTAACATTGAAACCCAATTATAATTGATAACATGCTAATTAGACATAATAATACATGATTATTAATGCATATTAAGCCATAAAAGATTTCATTCCTATGCATGTTATCATATTTATGAGTATTTATTTATCATTCTATGAAAAAGTCATTATAATCTCAAAATACTTTAATTTAGGATTAATAATCTCATAAACCATCTTTACTTAAGATTATAGTTAGTTTTTAATGCTAAATAATAACAAAAATCATTTTATAAACATTCATTTAATTTTCTAAAGTTTTAAATCTTAAAGAAATGAAAGTATTTTTTAAATAGAAATTAAATCTCTTGCTATTTATTAAATTTAACTTTTGTGAATGATAGATAATTAAATTCCTGATCAAATGAAATAAATTTGGATTAATTTAGAGTTATATTTTGAAAGTTATGAATTTTCTAATTTCTAGGGATTTTTTCAGATTTTTTCTAAATTTTTTTGAATCTTTAATGATTTTTTAAGGATTTTCCAGAATTAAAAATCAATTTTTCGAATTTAAAATTGATTTTTCAGATTATTTATAGCGCGCAAGTGACGTGGCGCAATCTAGAGCGTCCGATCGATTATGATTCATGATCAAGGGTGCAATGCGACGTGGCGCAATGTGGGACGCACAATCGCGCGATCAAATCGTGATCGTTGATCTTCACTTAAGGAGATGGGGTATGTGGTGCATCACGATTCGTCGGCGAATCGTTTTCTAAACGATTTAACCAGAGCCGTTGATCAAAGGAGTTATAACGGCTGAGATTAAAACGATGGAAACGCATTAGAAACGTCTGATCACGATCCGACGGCGATCGTTTGATGCGTTTTTATAACGCTCGCGACGTGGCTTCATCTCGGTTGTCAATCGAAGATCCAACGGCCACGACTTAATGGTAACAATTCGCATCCGATGTGTTTCATCAAAGCCATTGATCAGTCCGGGAAGCCTGGAATCATCAATATGAGCATAAACTCGCCACAACTTTATCTCCCGTCCCTTCGTTGTTGAATTAAAGCCTGATCGGACGGTTACGCCCAAATCACTCTATAAATTGAGATGTCCTTGGAGATTGTAAAGCATTCGAGAGTAATTCGAGTAAATCGAATTATTTAGACACCAAGTCTCTTGAATCTTTTGTTCCTAATCGCTTCTAGACTCATTTCCGCGTCTACGGAGTGCTTAAGATCAAGATTTCAACGATCAACGAGGAAGAAATCGACGCTTGAACTCCACGATCGCGATTTCCGAATTTTGATGAATAGACTTGATTCCGGCGATTAATTGGATCAATTTGATCGCAATTGTGGTTTAGGGATCGTGTTTCATTCTAATCTATCTTTGTTTAGCATTTAATTTCATTTTAGAATCGTAATTTAGTTTAATTTCTCTCTTAATTTTGGATTTCACGATTTCAATTTTCAGAAATTTCACCTCTGTTCAATCTTTGATTTCTCCGCGAAATCAAAGTCAAATTCAGTGATTCTTGATTCAATGGATTCATCTTCGAGTCCTCTTTCATAAAATATCAAATTGCCTAATTTCTATCACCGATTCATTGTCCGATTTGATCAATTTCGAAGAGATCATCAAGAATTTTCCTAATTCCCTGTGGATTCGACCCTTATTTACCATTATACCCCTAAATTCGTGAATTAATCTTAAAATTGGTAAGTTTGAACTTTATTTTTACTCTTGACTGTGTGTTTTCAATGACCACTCGGTCTCGATTCGTCAATAATCTCAGATATAGATGGGAAGAATCTAATCTAAAATATATTTAGTAAACATACATAATTATCCCTAAAATAGTGCATTTTGATATTGTAATTTAAAATTGCATATAATGATAGATATGCACTCAAAGTATGATAAATTGCATAAAAATAGATTGCTTTATGACTTAATTGGCTTTAATAATCATATAATTGCATCTTAAATTTGCATGTTATCACTCTTAGCCAGTGAGATTCTCACAACTCACGTACAAATTGACTTATAAGCTTCAATATTTAAGCGATACCAAGATAGATAATTATGGGATAGATCAGCTTCTTAATTAGGCAGTAATAACAATGACAACTTTTCTCCCTCTTTCTCGATGTTCGTGGGCTCTATCTATCTATATCCTCTCTCTCTCTCTCTCTCTCTCTCTCTCTCTCTCTATACGCTCGTGGACACCCACAGTTTGTGGTTAAGCACTCTATTTGGGCATAAGCTAGACGCATATCAAGAATCTGATGGCCACGACTTAACGATGGCAATTCGTCACCTAAAATCAAATCACAGCCTTTGATTAAAGAAGAGAAGGCGATCTGACAGCCATGCCCAATTCATACTCTATTTTTAACCACTTTTCAAATGCTATTAAACATTCTTGGATTTTTTTATCAATTAAATCTTTTGGATACCATAATTCTTGAATCTCTTGCTTTCTTCCTCTTCTAGACTCATTTCCGCGTCTAGGGAGTGTTTGAAATCAAGATTTTGTTGAGATGATAAGAACAATTTACCACTTGAACTTTGCATTTTTTTTCAAAATGCTGAATGAAAATCCTTGATCGGACAATTAATTGGATCATTTTGAATGTCATTTTGGTTTAGATTATATGTTTTTCTTTCTAATCTTTCATTCTATAAGATTAGATTTTAATTGGATGCATAGACTAGTTTGATTTTATGAATTTTAGTTATTTTATCTCTCTTCACAATCGAATTTTCTCTCTTAATTTTTTTCTTTGATTTCTCCACAAATATTTATTTGAATCACGAGATTTTTATTCTGTGAATTTTTCTTAGAGTCTTCTTTTAAAAATATTAATTTCCAGTATTTCTCACCTCAATTCAGTGTCCAATTTGATCAAATTTCAAAGATATCTAAAAAAAGTTCATTAATCCTCTGCATATTCAACCCTTAATTACTATTATTCTAATTAATTCGCAATTAAATCATAAAATGACTTAGTTAGGGAATTCTTTTGACACGAGGAAGTGTGTACTAAATGACCACACTAAATCGTTTCGTGAAAACTCAACGATTAAGGTTGAGTACATCATTGCCAAGGAAGTAGTCTACTTGAGGAAGTTTATCTCCTATGATTTTAGATCTTATTCCTTAGTTATGTGACAACACTTACGAAAAAACATATGCGAAAAACCAAGGTCTCACTAGAAGTCAAAGAAAATTTTTTATTTAGAGAGAAATTTATGACACTCCCATGATATGTTCTTTATTATTGACATCATCAAATGGTTGTTAGGTTTGGACGTTGATAAGCCTTCTAAAATTTGAAAACATCGAATACAACATAATACATTGAATTGGATATTCAAAATATTGAGGCACCAAGAATAGGTGATCCTATAATTTAGTATGACCGAGAAAACATAACTTGAGTTTTGGTCGTTATCTCTATATTTATAGATATTTAGTATGAAAATTTTTCACTAAAAAAACCCTCATAATTATGTCTATATCCACCAACATCCATAAACCTGATGTGTGTGACCCTCTAGGTCTATATATCTCACTAGTTAATAACTCTACATACCCAATAACACTTTATTAGCAAACCTTTATTAATTATCTTCATCAACATATAGATTAATTAATCAATGATCGATTTAACCTAATCAATTCGTTGAGTTGCCTGCCCGTTGGGTGCCAAGCTATACTACGTATTCTAAGAGATATGGAGTAGATAAGAACTACCTTATATAAATTTTCCTTCATCAGTTATCATATATGTATAATCCTTTATGTGCACAAGACTCGTGAATGACTTAGGGTATGGTCAACTGTTAAACCCTAATCAGTCTCTCAAGTTAGTATTAATGCGTGAAAGAAATCATTAGGAACTCCTTCTTTGATATTTCCACTACCTTGGCCAAGGATTTCATAGCATCTCATTCCTTGAGGCAATCTCCTAAAATACCAAGGACGGATGATCCCATCTTAACCACACAATCATTTTCAAAGACTTCATGTCGTATCTAATATGTGAAGTTTTAGACATCCCATGGGTAGGGATTTATAAGTCTTAATTGAAACACAGTCATCCATCCACAAGATGTCTTTGGTGTCTGATAACATGCATTTATGACTTAAATTCTTATCTTATTTTACTCATATTCATGCTTATTTTATGTAATTATGATGCATGTTATCTTAATTTTATGAATTTTCTCCATTGGTATGCCATTCTACTAAATTTCATATTTATGCATAAATTAGGGTTAATTATGTGCTTTCTTGATGATTAATCTTTTTTCAAGGTTATATTAATAAGAATTAAGTATTTCCCTTAATTTACTTTGACTTTAGTAGATGATTAGAAGATTTAATTTCAAGAAGAGAATGTTGGATGATATAAAATAGACTTCTTAAGAAATTATCTATGTTTACTTAAAATTCATCTTATATGATTCTTTTAATTTGTATTTTTAAATGTCATAATATTCAAGTTGAAGGAATTCGTGATTCAATGGAGAAAATTTGAGTTAAAAAGGAGTTATATAAATGAATTTATGAATTTCTTAATTTTATAGTATTTTCTAGATTTTATTTTGATTTTTCACGATTTATTTAATCGTGCGGGACCCACGGAGGAGACGTGGCGCGATGCGGACACTTGGCGGGGCCACGCAAGCCCACATGGATGCCTACGTGGTGCCTACGTGGCGTGAATAGTGATATCGAGCGTACTGGATTAAATCGCACAATCGAACGGTTGGGATTAAATCGCGCAATTGGATGGCTGAAATCACACGGAGTGGAATCCGCGTCATGGGCCACGATCCCACTGATTACGCGCGATCTGACGGCTAAAGATTACACGGAGTGAAATCCGCGTCACGAGCCACCAATTTTGCACGATCCGACGGCTGAAATCACACGGAGTGAAATCCACGTCGTGGGCCACGATCCACCAATTTTGCACAAACTTCTCTATAAATAGATGTTCTCTTCCTTTGTAAACTTAACTTTTGATCGATTCGTGAAGAAATTAAGCGAATTTCGAGGAAGGTCTTGAGTTCTCGTGATCCTCTGCTTCCAAGAGTGTACAGACGCAGCCATTGAAGCATGATAAATCATGATTTAATCTCTTGATTTCATCGAATTTTCTCCCTTGAATTCCGAACGTCCACGAGGAAGAATCCGAGCAAATTCGCTTCAATCCACGAGAATTAAGGCCCCATTCTTGCGGAAATCAGGTTAGTAGTGAGATTCGATCGATTATCAAGAGGTAATTTGAGTTTTTATTAAGTTTAGATCTTTAATTTTGCAAATTAGTTCATAGTGTTCTTCATTTTCGCCAATTTTCAGTCCAAAAATCGCTGATTTTGAAAAATAGGATATCTCTTTGATTATAATTCCAAATCACTTGATTTTGGTTTCTTTGGATTCCTATTTTCATCAGCTTTTTTATCAAATTCTGAGTTCATTTGACCCTCCAATTTGATGTTTGACCGAGGACTGTTCATCTTTCAACAGAAGTCAAATGTTGACTTTCGGGGTCAATTACTTTCAATTTATAAATCAGAATTCGATCATTTTGGTCTCTTTAGATTTCTCTGGTTCTTATCTTTCCATTGACATATAAATTGCAAGATTTGGATTCCATTTGACCGGTCAATTTGAAGATTTCCTCTGAAGTGTTCATTTCGGGGATTTTCTGATATTTGATTTTCAATAATTCATAGTAAATCCAATTCTTATCCAAAAATCACGAATTATAAACCAATAAATTCCATTTTCTCTCTAGCTTCTATATATATAATTTTCGTAATCTTCTGACACTGTTTGATTCTCTGATTTTATAGAACACCAACTGTTGGTCAAAGTCAATGCTTTGACTTTGACTTTTGACTTTTCTCTGTCAAATCCGAGAATTGAATTCTTAAAACTTCTTATTTAGTCTATTTATATCATTTCTATTCATTATATCTTATTTTCACTTCTTTAAAACCCCTTTTAAACCTAAGTTTGACCAAGTCAACTCTGCGATTAAAGTCAACCCTGCTCTCTGTGGATCGACCCGATACTTACACATTACTTAGTTTTATATCTTATCTTTGTGAGTTCGGTTTTATAAATTTTGTTTGACCAGCGTTTTTGTGATTTAATGACGCATAAAAACGCACCGTCAGTGCCTTAAGTCAAAGTCCAAATACACAACCTTAATATGAATCAACCTGATTAGTAGTTAGGTATAATACCATTCAACAATTTATACGTATTAATTTAGTGAACTCTTTTTTTAAAGAGTACCCCCTATCTATCGTTAGTGTCTCTACACCGATGGCTACAAGATTAGTGATACCTAGGGATCTCCAAAACTCAGTTGGACACCGAAAAATTGAACTAAACCAACACCGGCGGTGGTTAAAAAATGGTCAAACCGAATGTGGAGAAGAAGGGTAGAGAAGAGAGATCCCCACGACGGAGGATAGAGAAGAGAATGAGAAAAAAGGACAGCAAAAAAAATTCTCTCGTTGCGCGATAGAATTTCTTTCCCAAGAAAAGGATGGATGAAGTAGGTAGAGGCACATAAGGTGGGAAGAAATTTTTTCCCCTTGCTTGTGCGCAAGAAAATTGTTGTCCCAAAAAGGTGGTGAGAGAGAGACGGCGAGGAAAGATAAGGATGTACTTCCACAAATGATGTAGGGGTGGAAGAAAAAAAATTTCTTCTTTTGCCCCCCGAGAGAGGGAGGGAGGGAGAGAGAGATAAGAATTTTAACAATGAACATTAACATAGTGGCAAAAGAATTTTATTTCCTTCTTCCATCCCGAGAGAGAGAGAGAGGAGAGAGGGAGGGAGAGAGAGAGAGAGGAGGGAGGAGAAAAAATTGTCCTTCTTCCACTCCACGGGAGGGAGGGAGGGAGGGAGGGAGGGAGAGAGAGAGGGGAGGGGGAGTAAGAACTTTATGATAGAAGGTAATGCAAGGGGATGAGAAAAATATTGTTCTTCTTTTGCGCTATGAGAGAGAGGGAGAGAGAGAGAGGGAGAGAGAGAAGGAGGGAGAGGGAGAGAAAGAATTTTATCGTGGAAGATAACGTAGCAGGAGGAGAAAAAAATTGTTCTTCTTCCGCTCTGCAAGAGAGAGAGGGAGAGAGAGAGAGGGAGGGAGGGAGAGAGGGAGGGAGATAGAGAGAGAGGGAGGGAGGGAAGGAAGGAGAGAGAGAGAAAGAGGAAGGGAAGGAGAGAATGAGATAGGGAGAGCGAGAGAGGAGAGAGGGAGAGGGAGAGAAAGAGGGAGATTTGGAGAGAGGGAGAGAGAAAGATAAAGAGAGAGAAACAATTTTGCTAATTAAACTTCTGACGGAGCAAATCCACGAGGTCATTAAATACATACGTACACGCATAAAAAAAAGTTCCAAGCTCATCAATGTTTATAAATTATCACAAATTAGATAGTATAGAGGTGAATAAGGGTCGAATCCACGAAGAATTAAGATATTTTTTAAGAACTTGTTGAAATTCAATCAAATCGGACAATGAATTGAGGTGAGAAATTAGAGATTTTGATATTTTTATAAAGATAACTTGAAGCAAATCCATGGAATCAAAAATCAAAAAATTTGGATCAAGATTGGCGGAGAAATCAATGAGCTAAAATTAGGTAGAAAATTCAAATGTGAAGAGAGATAAAACTGAAATTAAATCTAAAATTTGACTAATTTATGATTCAAAACTGAAATATGATGTTATAGGAAGAAAGATTAGGAGGAAAACACAAATTCTAACCCCAGATAGTTCTTGAATTGATCCAATTGATCATCGGATCAAAGGCTTTTCATTCCGCAAATTCGAAGATGATTGTCGGCATTCAAGAAACGATTTCTCCCTATTCTCTCAACAAAATCTCACTTTCAAACACTCCTCGGAGGTGAAAATGAGTTTAGAAGCGAAGGGAAGCAAGAGATTCAAGGATTGAGATGTCTAAATAATTTGATTACTCGAAACACCCCTGAATGGTTTACATCATCGAAGAACATGTCAATTCATAGGCAAAATTGGGCGTGGCTGTTGGATTTGACTGTTCATCTTCAATCAACGGCTTAGATGAATCGCTTGGATGCGAATCATTGTCATTAAGTCGCATCCATTCGATTGGAGATGAGGCGCCCAAATTTTTACACGTCGCGTCTGAAGAAGAATCGTTTCGTGCTCGCGTTCGTCCGATCGGAAATTGATGTCATAGATATCGCAACGTGTCCATCGAAGTCCATCGGGTGCATTTAATCTCAATCGTTATAACTCTTCAAATCAACATCTGAGATTAAAACCTTTTAAGGCAAATCATTGCTCAATCAGATTCGGCCACGTACCCCCTTCACTTAAGTGAAGATTGACGATCGCTATTTAATTGCGCGATCACACGCTCCACGTTTTGCCACGTCACCTGCATAGAAAAATAGGAAAAAACATAATCCACATGACGAAAATTAAAGGAAATGCACAAGTATATAAGAGGTGAGTGATTAATGAGATTAGTGAAAATCCTGAAAAGGATGCTTATTCACATTAATCACACGCGCGCGCACATATGCCTACACACGTGCGCACACATATGCCCACACACGCGCGCACATGCACATTGTGTGTCACGTGGCGTTCTCATATGCCGCCATGTGGCGCTGCATTTTTTTCCCATGCCACATCAGCTGCTACGTTAGCATGCGACAAAAAAAATAATTTTTCAATTCATTTTAATTCAAAATAAATCAAATTAAATTCATAAAAAAATCAAAAAATTCTATTAAAATCCTTAAAAATTAGAAAGTTCATATCTTTCAAAATACAACTCCAAATTAATCCAATTTTTTTTGTTGGATCAGAAATTTAATTATCTATCATTTTAAAAATTTAAAAGTACATTCATTTCTCTTAGAAAATAAAAATTAGAAAAATAAACGAGTGTATAAAAAGTATTTTCTCCTATTACTTAAAATTAAAACCAAATTATAATCTCAAATCTAGATGGAAATAATCTAATCTTTAAATTTTTCTCTTAATTATCCATGATTATACCTAAATTAGTGCATTTTGAGATTATAACTTATTTCTTTTATAGAATGATAGATATACATTGAAAATATGTTAACATGCACAAGAATAGAATGTTTTATACCTTAATTTTTATTAATAATTATATAATTTCATGTTTAATTTACATGTTATCAACTTTTAAGAGACGATTACCTAACTCTCTAATTTTCTATTATTTCGATAAATATTTTTAAAAGTTGAAGTGTATCTATTTAAGACTTTTTATTATCTTGAACTCTTGATATATTGTATATATGTTATCAAGAAGTATTAATCTCTTAATATTTTTTTGTGAAACATGTATTATATATCTTTAGATTTGGGTGTCACAAAAATCTTACACAATTTGTGTTCAGTTCAAATGACACATAGCCGAAAGTATAAGTTTAACCAAAACAACACCAAAAGATACCATCACCAATACCGTACTGAAGTTAGGTATAGGTTTAGGTTCTCTTAAAAAATTGATATCGACACTGGAACCAAAGAACCTTAGCGATATTCATCATATGAGTCATATTAGATAACGTTATTCTTTAGGAATAATTAGATGTCCTACTTGAATATCCCACAAATAGAAATGTTTAGAACATATGTTTAAAAATTAGTGATCACTTTATTGTGATCTCATCATAATTTACTTAGTCATTAAATATACTTATAGACTTCATTGCAAAAATTATACAAGAATAATAATGAATAACTTTTATTTCAATGAACATAAACAAGTTAAATGGAAGTGTGATTGGCTTATAGACCACACTATATTCATCAACCATATTATAGTTTGCACTCACACTCTTCGTTGCGCTATTCAGACAAGCGGATAGAATAAAAATGTCAAAACTTCATCAAAACTCAAGGACTTCATCAAAACTTCAAGGAGAGCTTTCTTCATTCTTAGACAACCCATGAGAAATCTCGCGTGTGACTTTGATCGGACGACTCTAGTCGCTTGGAGATCTAGGAAAGTTGCCCCTTCACGCTCGGATCAATGACATGGGCATCATCATCCCCATATCTAATGACAAACTCAACTATCAGAGTGGGGTTGACACTGTTCTCGAGTATCCAAATGAACCCAATTCAAGGATAGAAGTAAGCTTAATTAGCATGTAAATACCCAAAGAGCATGAATATCAATAATCATGCCCCTAGAGAGTTGATGTTGAGAATTATTGTTTTGTGAGAAGGATCATCCTTTGGGCAATATAACTTCTCTTGTCTCCAGCTATTGGTGATCCCATTTTGTAACAAATTATAATCTTGAAATGATTCATCTTTGGGAGATCCAAACTTTGTTAGGTTAAGTGTGTTGAAGGATTGGGTTGGGGGTGGGGGAGGTGGTTCTTGAGACTAGAAGTTGAGGAGTAGCCTAGAGTAAATGTACATCAAAGTTCAGCATTGGTGTGATCCATCAAGGGCCATCGGAAAGAAAATTCCTCAAATTAAGACACAATTCAAGAACATAAAAAAACATCACACCACTCTTCTTTATAAATACACCCTTAGAGGATTCCAAATATCCTTTTTTTTTTTTGTATTCATCATGAATTTTATTTAGTGATTCAAGAAAAGAGTCCTAAAATAAGATATGCTATGTGAATTTTTTTTAGTTGTATACTTACGGACAAAAGAAAAGGGGGGTAATCTCCTCCATAAGATAGGGAACTTTATATGAAGAGGATGGCTAGGCTCAATTAGGTTGGCTTAAAAAGGGATGCAAGAACACACCCAAATAACCTAAAATTCACGAGTCAAACACACACGCAAACTAAAAATAAATCAATTTTTTTTCACATTGCCCCTTTTGTTCATAACCCCAATATTTTTCCATGAAAAAAATAGTCGTTATGCTTTGGCACTCTCTAATTCCATGAATACCTATCCAAATAAAAAATTCCAATCAAAATCAAGAGTGTCACTTTGAGTTCTCATTTTGCACTAAAGTTCCATGTGCTTCCCTACAAGAAGCAAGAATATCCACACATTTACTCGTCGACTTAAACTGCATTGGAGATCCGCCGATCGAGATGCAAAAATTGAGCTAAATATTTATGTGGGTCAACTGAAATGTTGTGAAAATAATAGACTCATACATAGGCACATTGATCATCACCCTTGATCCAGAGATGTTATTATTTTTATTTTTTATTAAAAAATTTATAATCAACAAAATCATCCATTCTTGCACCTGTTTTATTCTCATTTCCAAATATTAAAGTGACATTTTAAATTTACCAAATGATGGTTACATTCCTTTAGCTTGTTCAAGATGCCCATGGAAAATTAGTGTCCGATCGAGCCCATTATTAAACAAATATTTTATGGGCCGTGGTTTCCAACAGATCTCCAACGGTCATAAAATTCATGGCCTTCCGCTCCCCGCTCCCCCACAACGGTCGACTATTCTCTCTCTCTATAGCAGCTCACCACCACCATCATCATAAGCCCAACGATCTTAGCGAACAAACTGCGATTTCCTTCCCCGGAGCCACGAAATGGAGCCGGCGGACATAGACTGGAAGAGATTGGAGTGGCGATTCGTGAAGGACGATCTCTACGAGCACTTTAACGCCCCCAAATGGATCGATCTTTCGTCCTCCCCTCTCTCGGCCCTTGCTTCTCCCGCCGTCCCCGATGACGTGGCCTGGTTCTGCCGCCCCGGTTTGTTCTCTCTCTTTCTCTCTCACCCAAAACCTTTCTCCTTGTCTCTCATCGTATTTCTTTTGTTGCAGATTGCTCGCATCCGACGAAGGCTGAAGACTTTTTCTCACTAAAGCCTTCCACTCCTAGCGATCGTCGAAAGGTTTCTCTTTCTTGCCGATTTTCTATTTCTCTCTAGGGTTTATAGTCTGTTATCTTCTTCCTTCAAATTTCACTTTCTAGGCCTCTCTTTCGCCGCTCGGAGAGAAGAAATTGAACAAGAACAGCATTCTGAGGTCCGTTCATCTCTCTTTTCGATGAATTTCAAAGAATTTAAGCCTAGCTTTAAATCTTTTCGCTTGCCAGGGATGTTAATCTGAAGAAGAGATGCGCTCCAGTCCCTTTCGCGGGAGAATCCCCCAAACCGAAGCCCGCCGCCAAAATTAGAAAGTCTCGAGAGGATCTCGAGAACCAAAACCCTAATTTGTGCCAAACAACTCCCGAGAGAGGGATCTCGAAGATTCTTCTCAAGGAGACGATCAAATCGAGCGCAGAACGGCCGGAAGTTTCTTCGGAACGGGTTCTCGTTCCCAAGAAGGAGATTCTGAGCCAGATTTCGGAGTTCTGCCACGAGATCAAGAAACTGGCGATGCCACGCAGAGATCACAACTGCGAAATGGAGCCAGATCAGAATAATCAACCGAGTAGCCGGTAATATATCTCTCTCTCCGTCGAATTGAACCAAAATTCTTCAAAATCTTCTAAACTTACCGAGAACTTTTTCCAATTTTTAGAAAGGAGAGGACGAACAAACCAGGATTGCTACAAGAGATCAGATCTTGTCCTCCGACTCCGCAGCGGATCGCCTCTTCTCCGCTTTCCCCCACGTCACCAGTGAGTAGAACATCTTTTCTCTCCCGTTTCCTGGCAGAGTCCTCTATTCGAAGAATTTAGAGTGATGAATCCTGCCATAAAAATGTGGATTTAACTCTCAATTTCAGTCGCGAACCTTATTATTTGTTCTCTATCCGTAGATCCAGGGGATACTCAAGGAGATGATGGAGAATGATGCGGAGGATGAAGGAGTCGAGACGAAGAGGAAGTCTCCGGCGAACGTGGAATCCAAAACGTTGGATCTCTTTTGGTTTCTGAAACCCTGCGTCTCATACCTTTGATTCTACGACAAGATGAGTATGCATGCAGTCATCGGCGAGATGATCCTCCGATTCACCTATTCTTTCCTACATCCCTTCAATAAGTAGAATGCTGTGCATGCAGAAGTTATTCAACAAACATGGAGTATTTTTTATGTAGATATTTTCTTGATTATACGAGCTGATGAATGGAAGATTTTTTTGAATGCTGAAAGATCTCTCTCCCTCTCTCTCCTCTCACTCTTTCTCTCTCTACCGACAGTGAAGGAGAGTAATTCTCTGCCACAATGACAACAAGCAAAGACCAAATGGCAATCATGTGACCCATCAATATTTTGCAAATACAAACGCCTTTTTTTCCCCAGAAAAGACGGACTGAAAAACCAGGTGACCGCCATGTCGAGTAACTCTCTCTCCTCAGTTCCAGGAATTTATGCTGTTGAAGCCATGGTGGAAAGTGGTTAGTTTTTCGAGTTCAAGTTCATTCTCTACAGGCTGAGTTGAGCGAGGTCGAGCAAGAGAAGGTTCTAAAGTCAGTCGTCCTGTCCTGCTCATTCGTTCTGAGTTATTTCCCAGACTATTTTTCAATATTCTTCAAATAGTTTATAAAAAATTTTTCCTAGACCTTTATGAGCTAGTCAGTTAGTTTCACAGTTCATGTAATTGAAAATTAGTTTGCTGCTCGTATTCGTTTTTCTCACGTTCAGATAGAAAATTGCTATTGAAGTGCTGGAGGAGAACGAATGGCATCCAGTGACTGCTTTTGATCGTTTCTACAAAAGAAAAATTATGGGATTTAAGGCATGGTATCTGCTATTCGAAGGCTTCAATGGCAAGTTTGAAACCTTCAGTTACCTTTGTTAATGCATAAATATTGAATATGTTTAATGTTTTTTATCGCATTACATAAGTTTATGTTTGTCCTGTCGTTTCATGCTTTGTAGTTCATGACGATCGTACCTTCGTTGTGACGGTCGTTGCCCCCCTAATCCAAGTTGTTGGGTTGGCTGATCTCCCTCCTCTCTCTCTGAAAACTCCCTTCTCTCACTCTTTTTTGGCTATCAGATGATGCTCATTTTCAGTCTGACCCAAAAGATACGATCAATTTCCTGAGTAAGTCATACTCAATACAAATGATCAGTCAATCTCTTGCAATCTGCTCAAATGATCGATTCCTCGATCTGATCTCTTTTGATCAGTCAATCTCAATCCCCGAAGCCTTCTTGAAGAATCGTACACGTTCCTACTTGAAATTAAGTTGTAGCAACTAGGAAATGATGATCCGATCGTGATCATTGTCCTACTTGAAATTAAGTAGTTGTGACTGGGGAATTGTGATCCGATCATGATCATCTTGGTCATGATCGATCCTTGGTTGGTCGATCGATCATCCAGAGATGTTCCCAATCGTATTGATGGGAATAAATCACATTGACGATCTATTCAACATAATGGTCGATGCCTGTCAATCAGATCCTCTATCAGATTGTTGATCGATCCAATGTGATCGATCTGATGGATGATCTCTGCTCAAAATCCTGATACTCTTTCTATTTCAACCTGAACCAAAGAGAAACAATGTGAACTAGAGAGAGCAAAGCCCCCCTCATCTTACGGCCATAAAAAAGTAAAAAAAAAAAAACAAAAATTAAACTTTAAAACACTTGACAAAAATACCCCCATGATCTAATCAGTAATCAGACCATTATTTTGAAGGGAGTGATCCGTGATTGATCCCAGAAGGCTAGCACTCGATCGATCTGTAGACTTTGATCGCTGAACAATTGACATAAATTTTATGTGATGGATGATTGAATGACAGTCGATCATGTCGATACGATCTACTCAATCCGATCACTGATTGCCTTTCCGATGTTGAGACTTTTATATGATCTTAATATCTAAACACCACAGTGGATCAGACTTATGACATTTTAAAATTCTTAGTTAGTTTCTAGCGACAATGTTTTTGATCTTTCTGATTATCATGTTTTAAAGATCCTCTGAATGCTGTCATCCATGCTGATGGTATCGAGAGTCTTTGTCGTCTGCTCCAGGTAGCTTATTTTTCGTCCACTAATTGATTTGTTTCCTGTTCCCATTTTGAAATCGATTGTATTTGCATAAAATAATATATCTTGATCAGGTATATCAGGATCCACGTGAGAGCTTCGTTTTCATCTTCTTACTCACAGGTGGATCTTCAAGATATTGTCATGCTAGGTCCGATGATGGGTAGTGAAAGATAATTATACAGTTATTGATTTTTGATTTACTGCAGCTGGTTGTTTCCTGGCATATGAGAGCAGGGACGTGTGGGAATGTTCCCCGGCGGAGTTTATTCATGACCTGGAAAAGCTGGAGCGCGTCTAATGACAGCCGTCGCTGAACTTCGAATGACAGCCGTCGGTTTGCTGAACCCCCAAAAAAATTTCCCGAATGTTCTTGTAGGATCTGTTCTATAGAGTGAAAAGGAAAAAAATCGATTTCGTTGGAATGAAATTAAAGAAAGAGGATAGGTTCAACACTTCTCTCCGTCGAGCTCAAATGAAATGGCCATATATTGATAAATGCTGTGAATTCTTTGAAGGTAGAAAAATGCATCATAGAATTATTTTTTATTCGCTTACCACTTTTGATGAGGCGTTCAGAGCTACAGAGGAGAATCGATCTCCAGGGACACATGGACGATGATGCTGGGATTCGTCAAGGTAGTAACTGAGAGAAAATTGCTCAACGCTGATACAATCAAAAGGGCTGTGAACGGCGGATCTGAAGGCGGCGGCGGATCTGAAGGCGGCGGCGGATCTGAAGGCAGGAGATTACGGCTTATCTGTCTGCTGGCACAGGATAATGGATGAGTTCGTGGAGTACACAAGGACTGTGTAACTTAGATCAGATCGACAAGCTTTTCTTCTCTCCGTCGAGCTCAAACGGTCTGATGGGACGGCGATCGAACAAAATCAATGACTGCAATGTCTCCGGTGCTCTCTTTTTTACAGTAAAACCTGTGGAGCAGAACCTGTTCATTTTTTAAAAAAATAGCTTTCAATCAGATTGGCTCATCCATGATAATATGCGTAATGGCGACGAAAAACTCCAAATCCTGATCCTCATCCCTATGTTTCAAGGGGTTCGACACTCACGTTTAACCGATCACATTCAAAAGGAGATCTGAGTCATGCGAACAAGACAAGCATTACATCTATAAAAAATTACAAGAGGTCGACCCGTTTGACAAAGAGCATAACTCCATCAAAAGCGATGTCTACAGGAGCAGGCCCCATATCTCTGACTTATGAGCAGCCTACTTAAGAAAAGCGTCCAACTCTGCCTATTCAGTTCGACACCACCAGAAGTCGGATCCAGACGTCACTAGCCAACGGCGACGCCACCAAAAGTCCAACCTTCAGCTCATGTTCCCATGGGTTTGCCGTCTTCTCCCGTCTTTCTTTCCCCCCTGCTTATTCGTCCAATATTCCTTACTGATTGACCACCTCGCGACAGGTGTCTCTAGTTGCTGGTAATACTCCATTAAAAGATTTCGCAGCGAATAGAGTGCAGTTGGAAGCTCAGAAGCAATCTCGGCGCTACAAATAGACTGCTGTCACCTTTTTCAGCTTCTTGCTCCATCATTTTAGGCTATGTTCGCCATGATGTCATCGCGGTCAAAGGCGGTCGGCGGGAGAATCAGGTCTTCTTCCTTCTTTTCTATTCACAGACATCGCGAAACCTCTCTCTCTATATATATCAATATAAAATATTATATTCATCTATCTATCTACACTTCTATCCATCTCTCTCTCTGTATATACATTCATCGATGTATCTATTACTCATCTCTCTCCCTAAATTTGTGGATAAATTTCTCTCTCTCTGCGCGATTGCCAAATTCAAGCCCATCACCATCAGATTGCGGCAGGAGCCGTCAATTGCTGCCTCGCCGTCCGTCTCTGAGCTGTCACGACACTCCTCTCTCCTCCGCCGTACCCAATAAATAACCTACAAACTAGTACTCCTGCTGCGGTCCTATCTCCCCCTTCTCCCAGTTCAACTATCAGCTACATAGATTTCAGAAGCCATGCCAGCCGCCGGATTCTCCGTCGGTCCCGGAACGAAGGAATTCGAAGCAAAAATAACGCCCGTCGTCATCGTATCATGCATCATGGCGGCTACTGGAGGTCTTATGTTCGGCTACGACGTTGGAGTTTCAGGTACAATATCCGATCTTTGATCTTCAGTTACGTTCTCTGATTTTTCAAGCAAGTTTTATATATCCAGGCGGAGTAACTTCAATGGACGACTTTTTGAAGAAATTCTTCCCGGTAGTGTACCATAGAAAGATAAAGGAGGGACTGGATACTAGCAATTACTGCAAGTACGACAATCAGGGACTTCAGCTATTCACTTCCTCGCTCTATCTGGCTGGACTGACGGCCACGTTCTTCGCTTCGTATACAACGAGGAAACTGGGCCGACGGCCCACTATGCTTATCGCCGGATTCTTCTTCGTCGTGGGTGTTGTTCTTAACGCTGCTGCACAAGATCTCGCCATGCTCATCGCTGGAAGGATATTTCTTGGTTGTGGAGTAGGATTCGCCAATCAGGTTCGCCGTTTATTTTTCTTATTTACTCGGTTATCATATGTCAGAATTAAAAATATAATCTTGTTCATTAGAAAAAGATAGATCGCATGTGAGATAATCCACATTGAATGAGATGTTGACAGCGAGGAGAGAGACCGTGGCCTGTGGGTGAGAAATATTTGGTTTTGAGCTGGTGAATAATCGTTCAATTGGCCATGCCAGTGACACCCCGGCTCTCCTCCTCCATTCCTTCATGTTCTCTCTAACCACTAGTCTTTGTCGTCTGCTGCTGTGGACAGTGGAGACTTGGAGTGTGGAGCCTTAAAGCTCTCTCTCTCTCTATCTCTACCCTCTACCTCTCTCTCGCGCTCTCGTTTAGTCTCTCTATCTCGTTATCTACGCGACAGTGTTGACGGTGACGATTTGGCCTTTGCCAAAAATAGTCTCATCTGTGAATTAATAGCTCGGGAATTTGTCAACTCTCTCTCTCCCTTTCTCTCTCATCTTTCTTCCATGAAAGCGGTTTACAATTTTAATCAGCAATCACCGACTCACTGAGAGATTTCAATGGCAGGCAGTGCCTCTCTTTCTGTCAGAAATAGCGCCAACGAGAATCCGCGGAGGCCTCAATATCCTCTTCCAGCTCAACGTCACCATCGGTATCCTCTTCGCCAGCCTCGTCAACTACGGCACCGCCAAGTAAACACTAAACCCTAATTATCTCCCGCTTCAACGCACTGCCGCATTTAAGCAACGATTGAATCCCAGGATACCAGGATGGGGCTGGCGTTTATCTCTGGGTCTAGCAGGTGTTCCGGCGGCACTTCTCACCGTAGGTTCTTTCCTCGTCACGGAAACACCGAACAGCCTAATAGAAAGAGGCCGCCTCGAAGAAGGGAAATCCGTCCTCAGGCGGATCCGCGGGACAACGAACATTGAACCCGAGTTCGAAGAAATCCTAGCCGCCAGCGAGGCCGCCAAACTCGTGAAGCACCCCTTCCGTAACCTGCTCCGCCCGCGCAACAGACCCCCTCTAGTCATCGCCATCATGCTCCAAATCTTCCAGCAGCTCACCGGAATCAACGCCATCATGTTCTACGCTCCCGTCCTCTTCAGCACGCTCGGATTCAAGAGCGACGCCGCTCTCTACTCCGCGGTCATCACCGGCGCGGTCAACGTTCTGTCAACAGTCGTATCGATTTACTCCGTGGACAAGATCGGACGGCGGTTGCTTCTCCTAGAAGCCGGAGTTCAGATGTTCATATCCCAAATCGTGATCGCCATTGTACTGGGGATAAAAGTAACGGATCAAAGGAACGATCTCGGTAAAGTATGGGCGATTCTCGTGGTAGTAATGGTGTGCGGTTTTGTGTCTTCATTTGCATGGTCATGGGGACCATTAGGATGGTTGATTCCAAGTGAGACTTTTCCTCTAGAAACGAGATCAGCTGGACAGAGCGTGACTGTTTGCGTGAACTTGCTCTTTACTTTCATCATCGCGCAGGCGTTTCTCTCGATGCTCTGTCACTTCAAGTTCGGGATCTTCGTGTTCTTCTCTGCTTGGGTTTTAGTGATGTCGACTTTTGTTCTGTTTCTGTTGCCGGAGACGAAGAACGTGCCCATTGAGGAGATGGCGGATAGGGTTTGGCGGCAGCACTGGTTCTGGAAGCGATATCTGGAGGATGAAGTGAAGGACGCCGAGAAAAATGCTGAGTGAGAGTTTTTCTGCTAAATAGTATTTTATCGAACCGTGAATATTTCTCGATGTGTCGGAGGGGATGTACTCTTAAGAAATAATCAGACTGGAATTATTGTCCTTCTATATCTCTAGCTCTTTCCTCTCTAATATATATTTATCCGTTCGTTTATCTCTCTCTGTCTCTCTCTTTTCTGTCGGGATGCCACGTAGTTGGTGGGGTTTGATGCCCCGCGAACACGTCAACAACATCCCTGGCAGAAATGAAAGCGAGGAAGAAAAGCCGAAGAAAGTTTCAAAGATTTAACCGACATAGGAAGAAACTTTCGAAGAGGGAGTTTTTCCAGTTTCCGCAATGACAATCTTTGTCACTGCTTCCGGCGTATTGCGGCGGACTTCGAGATCTCTCTCGCAGCTCCTGTTATTATTCTTGTTATTCTTTATCTTGACCACCGCAACGCCGTCAGCAGCGACGGTGCACAAAGTCGGGGACGCCGCCGGGTGGACGATACCTAGAAACGTGGATTACGCCGCCTGGGCTGCCACCGAAATCTTCAACGTCGGCGATACCATCGGTACATCATTTGACTAAACTTCTTAATCTTCATTGTTAATTATTTTTCTTTTAGATAATCATTTTTTGGAATACAGTCTTCGTGTACAATAAAAATGTTCACAACGTGATGGAGACCAGCAAGGGAGATTTTGAGAAGTGCAGTATTAGCTCCCCTGTGGCTATCTATACCAGCGGTAATGACTCTATTAGAGTCAAGAGCTCCGGTCACAAGTACTTCGTCTGCGGAGTTCCCGGCCATTGCGAAGCTGGGCAGAAGGTGGACATCGACGTGCAAAATTTCTCCGCCGCAGCGCCAAGGGAAGAAACCCCAGCGGCTACTAGAAGTAGCGCCTCTGGCCTCGGTTCTCTGGATCATTTCTTAACAGGATGGGTACTTAGCACGACCGTTGTTGTCTTTTCTCTGTGAAGGACTTAGCTTCAATTACTTTCTTTCTATGGATTTAATGATCCCATGCCTCTCGTTTATCCTCTACACATCATGAAATAAGACGTTCATAGAATATGTTATTCCACTGTCTCACTCTCTATCATTTCTCGTACTAGGGATTGTAAATCTTCTCAGCTTCCTCTCGTTCTATTTCTGCCAGTGTAAACCTTGAACTCCAGTCTGGACTTGCTTTCTGGGTGCCGGGTAATCTTGGGGGCGAATGATGTATACTTCTGAAGTGGGACAAGAGAGAAAATCATCTGATATTATATCCCAAGACTGGGATGAATGGTATCAAGATAGATGTGAATCCCGCAATTCAAGGAGGCAGAGATAACTTCAAAACCAGGTCTTAGGGATTATCAAAGTCTGTGAAGTCCTGTTGCTATTCCAATCAGCTACTATCTATAGCAGCAGAGGTTTTAGGAAATTGCCAAGAGTTTCAGAAGATGTTCGAAATCAACGTGAACTTATTGGAGATAGAGGATTCTTGCTCTTCTTGATGGCGCCGCTCCCATTGACCCACTTTAGTGAAAGAGAAAGAATAGGAGATAGGAAAGGAAGGAGAGAAAGATACGGAGACAGTTCTCCGAGTATCTATGGATAAGAGAATGAGATCTTAGATATCAGGTGATGGAATCTTGAGAGATTGAGAGAGGGAAGATGGGTGAGAGAGAGGGATTCGAGTGTTGTGTGAGAGTAGGGGGAAACGAGGGTTCAAAATGATGAAAGAGGAAGAGAAAGAGAGTTCACGATATTTCGATTCACAACTGTCGAAAAAGGTGACAAATGGCAGAGAGAGTCTTAGAGAGTTGGTTAGCAAGAGACATTTCATGAAAAGAGAGGAAGGATATAAAGATGCCCCCATGAAAATAGGAGGTGGCACTGTGTGAGGACATCTTGGTTGGCTTCAATTGGTACCCATTTCCATGACATCTTCTTCCTCCAAAAATTCATATTATTCTTTATAAACGTCTTCTTCATCAAGATTCACGCTTTTGAGGGTAAAGTCTCTTTGGCCTTTCAACCCCTATCTTGATTGATTCCAAGTTTCCACATTGACTCCATTGTTGCACACAATTGTCGGATGAGATGACGATTTAGCATCATTCAATTGACTTGATGATGAGATGAGATAGAACCATCATCCTTGATGTTCTTCTAACTTTCACTAGCCAGAGAGATATCTGAGAAGGTTCTTGGTGAGATTCTTGGCCTTAAATATTCTTGATTTCAAGGGGATAGGTGTTCACTGGTTTGTAGATCCATCAACCTCTCTTTGATGTTGCTTCACGACGGTAAGCATGTGATTTTCAAGCTTCATTCATTTGCTCTCATACTTATATTGTGTTTTGACAGAATTGTGTTTAGAATATGGAATGCAGTGGAGAGCCCTGCTCATGGAAATCAGCTACATAGGGCAGGAAGAGAGAGAATATATATGAAAAATGAGGGAGTTATATGACTTCTAAGTTATGGACTGTATGCCTAAAGGCCATTATGTCACTCATCGTTCCCCTCACTCTACTTAGAAAGTGTCGATCGAGTTCAAATAATTACAAAGTGTCATTGGATGCTATTTTGCCATTCTTCATGAATATATCGACGAGTTGTTTGTGTGACACCACACAAGTGACTTTTCGTGTATGTGGAAATGGTGACCTCAGTTCATCTTTTACTCTTGTGCAATAGCAGGTTTCTTTCCATGAAGATCATTATTTTCTTATGAAAATGACCACAGAAAAGAGTGAGGCCCCTCAAACTATGTCTTTAGATAATCTATCCACATCATCTCACATAAAATGTCCACTATGCCAAGATACTTCCCACAAACTCCCAACTATTGAGAACATATTTGTATTTGTTTTTCCATGTTGGTAGATTCCTTGAAATCCTGAATGTTTCTTGTCTATTGAGTTCTCTGTAATGTCTAATCTGGATCCTCTTATAGTCTTTAGAGGAGAAATTCTGATCTACATAGCCAATGGGCTTTAGAGAAGTATATACAACTTCCTTAATTGTAAAATTTTTTCCTTTCAATAATGCCTATATATATGTGATCTTTATTATTGCAATGTGAACATGTTTTTGTTAGATAACTTTTTTGTGTATTTCATATACATAAGTTTGTGATTAATGTAAAATATTGAGTTCTTTGATAGTCATTGATAATAAGTAATATTATTCTTCATTAATTTTCATGGATTTCTCACTAAACCATCAGTTCATATGAATTTTATTTCATTAAATTATTTGATTAATCATCTTGGCTACTCAATTATCCTAGTCATAGTGGAGTATATTTTGAAGTCTCAAAGAGATCTTTATTTCTAGATCCATTTTAGTATAAACCCATTCTTATTCCACAATCAGTTTTCTAATATTTCAAGGAAATTAACTGCCTTCAATACATTGATTCACATGTCTTGTTCTCTTTGTTTGTAAAATTCAATTTTGAAACTCATCTATACACAATGTGTAATTTGTCTTTGAGCAAATATTGACGTGATTAATCTAAAGGAAACTAAAGTAATTAAAAATCAAAGTGTAGAGCAAATGTAAAATGTCCAATTTAATGGACCAAAAAGGACAAAGACAATGTAAAAAAACTCAACCAATGGTCAAAGTTGCATCTTATGGGCTTCAATGTTTTAAATTTTATGTGAAATTATCATAAGCTCTTTTATCTTAAACTCTGATAGACATTACATTTTGAGCAGATCTCAATTGATTTTTCAATGAATTATTGAACAAGTAAGAGCATTAATCCTTGAAATAATTTTCATATATCTCTTCTTAGTCATAAAGAAAATTTTGGACTTACTCATGAAAATATATGGAAGTTGGGCCTTTCAAAATAAGAACTCATGTAGGGATTTTTTATGGAATGAAAGGGCAGAGTGCTCTATATGACTGGCAGTGGGTTACCTGAGAGGAGAGGACAACGTTGAACCATGAATTAAAAATTTCCAAAGGACATGTGATAGTTTGCAAATGTCACATGTCACATATCATTGCAGTTTTTCTTAGTTGATACCTAGTGAATAAAATAATAGCAAATAAAAAAAGGGGGAGAGAGATTTTCTACTAATGGGACGAGGGGGATCTTCCACAAGCATGTGGAGGGAGTATAATTTCTCTTGAGGGGAAGGTGGTGAGGGGGCAAGATGGGGAACTTTCTTGTTGGTGGGAGGGGATTCATGGGAAAGAAAGGGGGATTTGCTGCTTGCAAGGGGAAATGTGAAGGACATAAAGGGGATCTACCACTAGTGTTTGGGGATGTGATGTAGCCTTGGCACAAGAACAATGTAGAACCTCAACTTGAATCTACAAGTATTGATCTACACAAAGAAGAAGAGTTTTGAATCTTGTGGAGTGGTACATGAGCATTGGAACACAATAAAACATGTAAACACTTAGTGGGAAGAAGGCAAAGCTCTCAAAAAGGGTTAGTTTCAAAAAAATTCCTCAAGGGTTACAATGGGGCCATACATGGGTCATAAAAAGTGAAGGTATGTCAAAAAAACTTTTTAAAAAATCACTCAATCCTTGAAAATACAAATCTGACCACGATGGATTTGTGAAGTGATAAAATTGACAAGGAACCTCCTTTGGAGACCAACAAAGATATCAAAGCCTAGAACTCTCCTTTCTAGACCAAGAGAAAAAGAGAAGAAGGGTGTAGAGTTTTCAACAACGTTTGCATGAGAATTCTTAGGTATGGTCATACTCCCCTTCTTTCTAGACATTATGCTAGGATTTGAGGTCAATAAGCCTCCCAAAATTTTGTTTTTAAATGCCAAACACAATAGAATAAGTTGAATTGAATATTTAAAATAATAAGGAACTATAACGGATTATCATATCATTCTATATGTTTGAGAAAACATAGCAATGGGGTTTACTTGAAGGAGTTATTGAAGTCGTTCAAGTGTCCACCCTCTAGTGGTATCCACATGATCCTTAGACAGTTAGATCTCCTCTTAAATGCTCTTCATAATTATGTTTATATGCATCAATGTTCATAGACCTTATGTGTGTGATCCTCTAGATCCATATATTTCACTAACTAATAATTCTATAGACATAATAACATCTTATTAGGCAACCTTAGTAATTATTTATGTCAACATATAAATTAATAAATTAAGAATTAATTTAGCCTAATTGACAAGTGACGAAAGGTTTTCGTGCGGTTGTTGAAAACACACAAATGCATGTCAAAAAAATTATCAAACCCATAAATTTAAAGTTTTAATCAAGATATAATTATTATAATGATGAATAAGGGTCGAATCCATAGAGAAATAGGGGAATTTTTTAGGTATTACTTAAATTTGATTAAATTAGATGACGGATTGAGTTGAGAAATTAGGGATTTGAAAAGAAGACTCTAAGAAAAATCCACAGTTAAAAAAATTGCTCGATTTGAATAAGTATTCATGGAAAAATAAAGGAGTGAAATCTAGATAGATAAATTGACCGCGAAGAGAGAGAAAACATGTAAATTTTGTAAAATTCGACTAATCAACAATTCGAAAATTGTAATCTAATGCTATAGGAAGAAAGATTGTGAATAAAACATGTAATCTAGCCCAAAATCATGCTCGAAATGATCCAATTCATTGCCAGATCCAGGCTTTTCATTATGCGTTCGGAAAAACAAAAATCCGATGTTCAAGAGACAAATTCTCCCAATTTTCTCAATGAAATCTCACTTTCAAACACTCTTCGGATGCAAAAATGAGTCTAGAAGAGCAAGAAATCAAGAGATTCAAGGATTGAGATGTCTCAACAATTTGATTACTCGAAAGATCTGAGAATCCTCTTTTCGTGAAAAAATAGGGGTATAAGTAGGCTAATTTTGGGCGTGACTATTCAATTCACCTCTTTATCTTCAATCATCAGCTTAGATGTAATGCAAGAATGCAAATTGATGCCATTAAGTCATGGCCATTAGATTCGTGATGAAGTGTTGAGACGTTGCCACGTCAGCACATGAAAAAGAAGCGTCATGTAACCACCGATGTTTGATCTTCATTGGACGCTCTAGATGTGTACACGTGTACATGGGAGTCCATTGAGGGCAATTTACTATCGGCCGTTATAACTCCTCCAATGAACGACTGAGATTAAAACATTTTGAAATGATTCAGTGACAAACCGTTATGGGCCACGCACCCCATGCTTCAGGTGAAAATTGACAATTGCGATTGATTCACAATATTGCATGCCTCACAATGTGCCACATGACCTGCACATATAAAGAAAGAAAAATAGTCTCATATGGAAAAATTTGACGCAAAGGTTGTGTATAGATGTCGAGTGGTCTGAGATTGTTAGCTTATTTCCTATAAAGGATGCTCAACCCACTAATGACAGGCATGTACACACACACCATGTCCCACGTGGCGCGTGCATACGGCGCCATGTGGTGCGTGCATACGTCGCCACATGGTGACACGTCACCATGCTCCAACGGGTCAATTGCCACATCTGTACGGGATTAAAAATAACTTTTTTAAAAAATCAAACCAAAAGAAAAAATAAATCCAATTAAAATTTATAAAATTTCAAAAATTTCTAGAAAAATCCTTAAAAATTAGAAAATTCATAAAATTTAAAAATATAGCTCCAAATGAATCGAAATTTATTTATTTTATTAGAAATTAAATAAACTATCATTCTAAAAAGTTAAATTTAATAAATAAATAGAGAGTACATTTTTATTTAAAAAATACACTCATTTCTTTTAGAAAATAAAACTAGAAAAGTAAATGAGTGTATATAAAATATTTTCACTTATTATTTAAGATTAAAACCTAATTATAATCTCAAATATAAATTGAGAATAATCTAATCTCCAATATCTCTCTTTAATTATTTATGATTATTACTAAAAATATATATTTTGAGATTATAACTTAAATTTTGATAGAGCGATATATATGCACTCAAAATATGATAACATGAATAAGAATGGAATGTTTTAATGCCTTAATTTATATTTATAATCATATAATTACACGTCTAAATTGTATGTTATCAACAAGTTTATTTTCTAAGTGTCAATCTACAACTCGTGCCTTAGGAGATCTGGACTCTATAAGAACTCCCGTATAGAACCTTCCTATCATTGATTATTATGTACATATAATCCTTCATCTAAAAAAGACTCATGAATGACTTAAAGCATAGTTAAATTTCAATATTAATTAATCATTTAAATTAGTATTGATTCGTGGAGGAAATCATCAGCAACTTCTTCAATATTTTCACTACCTTAGCCAATGATTTTATTGCATCTCACTCCTTTGAGTCAATTTCCTCAAATACTAGAGACAAACTGGTGGGGACACCTTAATAACAAAAGAATCATCCAAGGAGGCACCCATGCAATATAACCTAAGGAGAAATGTAAGGATTAAGAGTCATCCATATAGAACATGTGATCTGACCAAGAAATTCAAGAATCTATCATTAGAAGATGTGTATAGATATCAAAGGACTTTGAAGACATGAAGAGGGAGAAAGCCCATGAAGATGGGGTGTCATCCCTTAATCCTTCGAATACTTAAAACACTTCCTTGACTTGGCCAAATCCTATTCTTCACCTAAAACCTTTAATTTTGTGTCTTTGATCAAGTCAAACCACTTTCCTAAAATTTATGAACCCCTTGACCAAGTCAAACCATCTCCCTAAATTATAGGAACCAATTTTACATTCCAAAAATCCAAGTTATTTGTATCTTAGATCCTTCTTTGACCAAGTCAACCTGAACACATAATTTTAGGACACATTACTATACCTAAATTATCCCTAAAATTTCCACCAATTGAAACCCTCCAAATGGTACCCTCACATCTTGACACGTGGCTTTTTTATGGAATCCTTTCAAGAGGGTTGAAATTTTTCCTAAAAAGATGGCACCCCTGGAAGAGATGCACCCCTTCCAAGGGTTAAAAATTTCTCTCTCTTCCCCTATTTATGTGAATCATGTCAAACTCTCTCTCATAATTTAAAATTTGGAAAATTTTGAAGTTTTATTTTTCCCCCACTCTTTCTCATCCTCCACAAATTCTTCCCCCCCCCCTCATTTTCTCTCATCCACACACCAATTCACAACTTTCCTCTCTCCATTCCTCTTCAACTTCCTCTCCACAACATACATCCTTCATTTCTCCATTCCCCTTCTCATTCTTCTCCTCCTTCCCTCTTTCCATCATTCCTCTTCATTCCCTTCTCTCTTTTATCTCAAAGCAAGAAGTAATCAAGAAGAAGATTTCAAATTTTTCCCAAACAAGGTCACATCAATCAAGAATCTCCATCAAGGTACCCTCATTCCTCTCATTTTGTGATATATCATCCATCCCCAAGCATCTCTTGCTCTTAGGATTTGTGTGAACAGTAAGATAGCCTCTAATCATATATTTGGGTATACATGCACATTGGTTGTGAAATTTGGTCTGATTCATTGAATATAAACTCCACTTCAAGGTTACTAAAAATAATTTCTCTCCTCTCCAATTGTGGGATTAAACCTAAAGAGTGCAAGGTCACTAATATTAAAACTTCACAACATCCCTTTATCAAAACACCATCCCTTAAACCTATTTTTGAGAAATTTTGATTCTCCTATTTTGTCCCACATTACAGATGATCTTATCATGATCACAAAATTATCTTTGAGTACTTCATGTCATATCTAATATATGAAACTTTGGAGATCTCATCACTAATGATTCATAAATCATAATCAAAACTCAATAATTCATCCACATGATATCTTTAGTATCTCAAGTCAAAGGACTACTTACACAACTATGACATTGACAAAGCGTGATCTTATAGTGATAAAAAATACATATTCTCTTATCAAAATAAACACTAAACTCACTCAATTTAAGATTAAATTTAGTTTTAATTAAAATAAAGGTAAGGGTTGAATCCACAAAGTTAGGGTAATTTCTTAAGATGTTTTCAAATTTAATCGAATTGGATGACAAATTAAAAAAATAAATTAGTGAAAGTTATACTTTGAAAGAAGGCTCAAAGATCTAACCATGGAATCAAAAATCACTTAATTTGGCTTGTATTCATGAGGAAATCAAAGAGCAAAGAGAGAGATAGAAAATATTTTTTGAAGAGAGAGAAAATGACAAACATTAACTAAAATTATCCTAATCTATGCTTTGAAATTGAAATCTAATGCTAAATGACAAAAGAATAGGAGAAAAACACAAAATCTAAGTTAAAATCATGCTCTTTCTAAAATGAAAATTTTGGGAGTTCAATAGGTGATTTCTCCTCATTCTCCTGACAAAGTCTTGACTTCAAGCACTCCGAAGATTCGGAAATAAGTGTAGAACATGATTGAAGAAAGAGTTTCAAGGATTGATATGTCAAAAAGGTTCAATTAATTGAAACATCCAATTATATATATTTTGTTGTAGAGAATATAAATAGAACTAAAATTGGGCATGACCGTTGGATTAAGGCTTCATCTTTGATCAATGGCTCAAATGAAATTTCATGATACAAATTGTAGTTGTTAAGTCATGGGCATTAGGTCCATGATGGAGCATCTAGATTCCATAATATCATCTCGTGAAGAGTAATCGTAATGTATTGACTACCATTTGTTTCCTTTGAATGCTCGAGATGTTGTCACATGTTTAGTCTAAGCCATTATAACTCACTTGTTGAATGGCTATGATTGATTGATGTTTAGAAAAATGAATTGACACCCAATTGTAGTCCCTTCACCTTAGTAAAAAAATCAAAAGTCTCGATTGAGTTTATGTCGTATCTTGATCCCATCTTGATAACACAATTATCTTCGTAGAGTTTATGTCGTATCTAATTCATGATGTTGTAGATATCCTGTGGTTAGGGATTCATAATTCATAATTAAAATGTGATCATCCATCCACAAGATGTCTTTGGCTTCTCAAGTCAAAGGACCACATACACAACCATGACATGAATAAACTTGATTGACAATTAGATATAATACCATTCAAGGATTCATATGGATCAATTTAGTGAACTCTTTCGCAAAAGAGCACCCACTATCTATCCTTGGTGTCTCTACACCGATGGCTACATGATCAGCCATACTCATCGAATGAGTCAGATCAGATAGTAATATTCTTTTTGTATAATTCGATGTCCCTCTAGAATATCCCATGAATAGAGACATTTAGAACATATGTTTAAAGACTAGTGATCATTGTTTATGATCACATCATAATTTACTTAGTCATTGCATATGCTCATAGACTTCATTAAAAACATCACACATGAATAACAATGAATAAATTTCATTTCAATGAACATAAACAAGATACATGAAAGTGTGATTGGCTCATAGGCCACATAATATCCATCATAAAGAAGGGGGAGTGTCTATCACGAGCTTGTAGATTTCATGACCATTCTCACACCTCAAACCAATCATTCGACTAGTGTGTAGCTCTTGGAAGACACAATGTAAAGGGTAGAAGATAGCAACATAGTTAATGGAATGAGTGATGTCACTGATAGATAGGAGATTAGTGGGGAGGCTAGGGACATAAAGAACATAATGTAGGGTTAATGATAATATAGATCATGTCGATCCATGACTTTTGATGGGGCATGAACAACCATCAGCAATGGACTCTACAGGGTATGTAGAAGTAGGTTGAAGGGAGGGAGTGTCTATCATGAGCTTGTAGATTTCATGACCATTCTCATACCTCAAACTAATATTCAACCAGTGTGTAGCTCTTGCAAGACACAATGTAAAGAGTAGAAGATAGTAACATAGTTAATAGAATGAGTGATGTCACTAATAGACAAATGGTTAGTGGGGAGGATAGGGACATAAAGAACATCATGTAGGGTTAATGAGAATATAGATCATGTTGATCCATGACTTTTGATGGGGGCATTAACAACCATCAGCAATGGACTCTAGAGGGTATGCAGAAGTAGGTTGAAGGAAGGAAAGTAGGGAGGTAGTTCCCCTTATCTAGGCACATGCACTTGTGCCAATAACCCAAGACGATCGAGAAGCAATAAAAGCATGTATACCTAAGGTGGAGGCAAGACTAGGAAAAAGTAGCTGCATAAGAGGAATGAGACAAAGGTTGTTTTCACAACTCATAGTCGGTATGAGTGAAGGATATCTAGATCATAGGAGTAGTAGGCTAAACTGTAGGAGCTACAAGAGTAGTAGGGGAAGTAGCAAAAAATGAACAAAAAAATTATTAAAGTATAAGCCCACTCAAGCTTTCCAAATTCCTCCCAACACTTTTCAGATATGGCGAGTAGTCTTGCCACAATACATGTGTGTAGGGAATATGGTCTTTATTTGGATCTAAGGTTGATAAGCCTTCCAAAAAATTGACATAAACATCAAATGTAGTTGAATATATTGAATCAAACACTCAAAAAATTGAGGCACCAATAACCAATAATATAGATTAGAATCAATATTTGTAGGGTTCACTTAAAGGAGTTCTCAAAGATATTCAAGTGTCCACACGATCTTTGGACATTTTAATCTCCACTTCAATGCTCTTCACCATTAGAGAAAGAGAAGAAAGGAGAGAATTCTCACATGCTTATATGTACCCTTAGAGTTGTGGTCATTTTTCCTATACGTATAGACATTGGGTATCTAAAATTTTCACAAAAAGCCTCATAATTATGTATGTATCCTCAAATGTCATTTGATCCTACGAGTGTGACCTTCTAGTTCTATATATCTTTCTAGTTAATAAGTATATCGACCCAATAATACCTTATCGGTCAACCTTATCAATTGTTTATATTAATATATAGGTTAATTAATTAAGGATCAATTTGACCCAATCCCTAGGTTGAGTTCCCAACCTATTGAGTGCCAAGCTACATCACGTGTCCTAGGAGATATAGAGTGTATAAGAACTCATGTATAGAACCTTATCGTCATCAGTTACGATGTATGTATTATCCTTCATTCATGCAAGACTCATGAATGACTTAGAGTATAGTCAATTTTCAACCCATAATTGAATTATTTAGTTTTAGATAATTCAATGCCTTTCTTTAATATCTCACAAATAGGAATGTTTAGAAAATAAGTTTAAAGACTAATAATAATTGTATTATAATCTCATCATAATTCACATAACCATTCATATGTTTATGGACTTCATTACAAACATCACACAAGAATGAGAATGAACAAATTTTATTTCAATGAACATAAACTAGATATGTAGAAGTATGATTGGCTTGTAGGCCACATAATATCTATTAGTCTTGCCCACATGGCCCTTTTTGTAAGGCTTGAATCCACAGTTGCCTTGTGGTCTAGTTGGAGAGTAGAAGTCTCAATTGCAATAGAGAGAATAAATGAAGCTAAAATTCTCAACAATATGCAAATGCTTATATGAAGTGCAAATGAAAAACACATATTATCAAAGGTACCTAGTCACCAGATAAGACCTAAACATAGATTTGAGAAGCAATAAATGGAAAAAGCCCTCTCTATCAACTTTCCACCATTGATATGAGCAATCGTAAGAGAGATAATGCCTCATCAATGTCTTGAATATTTCCAAAATATTCCTATAGAGTCTAGTTACCTTTCTTGCATGCAAAAGGTACTCGTGCAAGCTTGATTTAACAAATAGGCTAAGAAATACTAGGAGAAATGCTCACATGTACCCAAGTCAACATCACTAGGTCAAGTTACCCATGTATGATGAATGAAGACAATGTGTCAGAAGAGGGTGTTGTCAAATGATGTAGCAGATTGTGTACTTGAAGAAAGTCCTTGAATCCAGACCCCCATGAGCCATAATTCAAGCCATCAAAGATATAAGCTAATTGAGTTAAGGAAATTATGATGAACTGATGAGTTAGTAGTATCAGCTAAACCACCAAAGGAGGTAGAATTATACAACAAGGAGGCACTATTGATCACAAAGCAAGGAGGGACATGTTATCCGATATTAGATCACTAATGGTAGAACCATGAGAGATTTAAATAGGATCAAGGTTAAATTCACTAATGTAGAGCCAAATTAGAGTTAAATTCACCAAGATATGCCAAAAATCCCTTTCAAAGGGTTAAAAATAGGCATAATGGGTGGGCGACAGGCTCGATAGGAAAGTGATGACACGACAGTTTGAGGCAACAGAGATCTTGAGGCAATCTAAGACGATCTATTGTGGTTTGACAATGACATGGAGCCCAAGATGATTTGACACGACCTAACAATGCCACAGATATAGGGCAATTTTTTGGCAGCATAGATCTCAAGGCAGAAAAAGGACCAAAAAAGATATATTTAAAAACAATAAATGTCAAATGAAGGCCCAAATTATGTTTGGTTGAGACATTATTGGATGCATTGGAAAGGTCTTGGACGAAGAATCTAATGGTGGTAAAAGATTAGAGGTTTAGAGGAAGGAAAAAGAATTGAGCCCAAGTAGGAAGGATACTTAAATATTATGTGGAGAGAGAAAATGTGAATTAACAAAACAGAAATAAGTGAGTAAATGTGTTTATATAGAAGAGAGAAGAGAGAAAATGAGAATAAGTCATATGCAAGACGAATGCGTCTATAAAGACTTACTGAGTTCCAATGAAACATGATTTATATAGATCAGTGAAGTAAACTCTTTTTTTCAAGAGCACCTTATATTTATCCTTAATGGCTCCACACTGATAGCCACAAGTTATTCATCTTATACATCAAAACAAACAGTGTTATTCTTTCTAGACATTTTGATTTCCTTTCCTTATCAAATATCCCTGGAAGAGGAGTATTTAGATTATAAGTTTAAAAACTAATGATTGTTTTATTATGATCTCATCATAATTTACAAAGTTATTGTATATACTTATAAAATTCATTACAAATATCACAGAGGAATAATAACAAGTTTCATTTTAGCGAATATAAACAAGACATAGAAGTATGATTTTAGAAGTAAGCCACCATTAGTATTGGAAGCATTTCATTTGAGAGTATAGACATATTTACATGCAAAAAAATGAGCAACAACTCTTTTAAAAGATGAAGTGCAACCATTTATTATGTATCATCCTCTTGACTGTTACAATGCTTTCTTGAGAATCAATGTACACTCTATCAATATAAACGAAACATGGACCCTTAAGACATGTGATGACAACTATTTCTTACTGAAGGGTCATAGGTTTGATTTTTGCATGGGTCAAGAATCATGATAAATTGCAATCATATTTATATCAAAAAATTATTCTAATAAACATTTTCAACAAGAGAAAAATTAAGAAAAATCCATCACTTGATGGAGGGAAATAAAATAATACAAATTCTATTAACAGACATCTCGCTCATCAGAGATTGAAGTCAACAGTCAGCCATCTTATGAGTCAGAGGTTACTGCCCGAAGCTCGACCTTGACCACGTGGCATTTTCTTTGACCCATCTGCCCACAAGCATGCACAGATTATTTTTTCAGTTAAAATTATCACCACAAACTCAAAGCAACACTTACCATCCTCCACATCCTTCATTTGGTAGTAGTGTGGAGCGATTTCCACCAGCCAGTCTGGCTTTATTTCCGTCACCTAAAAGAATTTTAAAATCAAGTAAAAGATCAACTGAATGCTCACAGACTTAACAGTGAGATCATCAAAACTCCAATGACTTGCCTGCCTCATGTACTCTTTCGTAGTGAGAACCATCTCATGGTAGATGACCCATCTTGGTAGAACCTGGATGTCACAATAAACTTAATCAAGAATTCAAAAATTCAAATAGATTTTTATGGTGTTTGAATCACCTGCGCAAGACCAGAGCTCGGATGAATATGAACAGTCTGAGGGTTTTTAACAGTTCGGTAGGCGCCAGTCTTCATTAATCTTGCTGTGTGGTAAAAGAATCCGGAAGTTATGGCCTTCTTTACTGCATCAGGTTCAGCCGGATTAGAACTCCGTTCAATCTCCACTCTTTCCAAAAGACCCTCAAGCTGATCTCTGATATCCCTAGCGCGCTTCATGCTACGCACCTGAAGACCATCACTTATTTATTTCCATCCATAATAAGCAAAAATAACAAGTAGCGAACCTGAATGTAGTTCTCATAGCACCACTGTGTTGAGAAGTCGGTCTCTCTCCAAGACTCATAGACCTGGAAAAAGAACAAGAAGCTTTAGGGTTGAGAATTTGGTTCTTGGAAAATGCCTTGAGAGTAAACCTTAAGAAGTGCAAGATGGTCTCCCACATTTCCAGTGTGGAAATTCATCCTTGCATTGTCTGCATGAACTTGCTTATCCTTGGGACGATAGAAGATAGAATTCCCTACAGATAACATTGCAGAAATGGATATTATCTCTTCTGCACATTTATACTTATCAGAAGCCACAATCATCTTCGAAAGCATCGGGTCAAGAGGAAACTCTGCCATTCTACGTCCCACTTTAGTCAACTCCCCACGACTGTTTAATGCGCTGAGGGCAAACAACAGTTCAAGAGCCTTCAGCAGAGCCTCAGAAGGTGGTGGGTCCATGAAGTCGAAGTTGACCAGATCGTTAATTCCAAGACTCTTGAGGGTAAGTACAACATTTGCAAGATTCGTCCTCTGAATTTCCGGTACTGTGTTATCTTCTAAATCATGCTGATAGTTATAAGCAGTATAAAGCCGGAAACACTTCCCTGGTCCTGTTCTTCCTGCTCTTCCAGCTCTCTGCATTGCAGAAGCCTTTGATATCGGATTAACAAGTAATGATTCCATCCCTGTGCGAGGGTTATACGACTTAATTTTGCAGAAACCGGGGTCAATCACATACTTAATTCCATCAATTGTCAATGATGTTTCTGCTATATTAGTCGCCAAGACAACCTTCCGAGCTCCTTCTGGAGTTGGCTCAAAGATCTTTGCTTGGAGCTCCGTAGGGAGATTTGCATAAATAGGACAGATGATTAACTCCGCAATTTTGGTGCCTAAACCTCTGGTTCTATGCTTCAGAATCTCATCAGCTGCTTCGATTTCTTCCTGTCCAGTGAAGAACAAGAGAATATCGCCAGGAGGTTGGGTTACATGGATCTGAAGAACAGTAACGATCGCAGCATCTATGTAATCTGCTTCCGGAGCTGTCGTGAAGTGGATGTCAACGGGGAATCTTCTTCCAGGGATTTTGAATATAGGAGCACGGTCAAAATAATCACTGAATTTTTCAGCATCGAGAGTGGCACTTGAGATTAGCAGCTTAAGATCCTTGCGGAATCGGGCAATATCCTGCAGTACAAGAATAAATTTTGATTAAGCCCTAATTGGAAATCATCCGTGGACGAAAATCAAACCTTGACTAAACCGAATAGAATATCTGTTGAAAGAGTTCGTTCATGAGCTTCATCCACCATGATGACGCTGAAATATATCAAACAAATTTGAAGAAATGAAGATAAGATAACAAGAAAAGTTGTGATTAGGATATTTACCTGTAGTTTGCGAGATCAGGCTCGCTAAGAAACTCCCGAAGAAGCATACCATCTGTCATATACTTTAAGATGGTTTTATCTGAAGTGCAATCTTCAAATCGGATTGAATACCCAACCTAAGAAGGTAATCGCGATCCCAAATAAAAAACCAATCTAAATTTCAAGTGCAGAGTCAAAACAGCAGAATTAATCAAATTTAATAACCTCGTGACCGAGTTTGACGCCCATCTCCTGGGAAACACGGGCAGCAACACTCATGGCTGCAACACGGCGAGGTTGAGTGCATCCAATCTACAAAAATGATAGAAGATAAAAAATTATTTCTCTTCATTTCCAAAAAGTATATTCCAATGGAAATTTTTATTAACCCCAAGTCTGTTAACCTCCAACAATCAGATGTTATTTCCTATTCCTGATTCTTTACATAGAGACCAAACTAAAAAAGCCTGGAAAAGAAATGAAGAAAGAGATATAAATTGTGAAGTTTCAGACATGATTAATCTCTCATACCATCCCACGTTGTGTATAGCCAGCTTCATGGAGATATTGAGGTATCTGTGTAGTTTTCCCAGAACCCGTTTCACCGACAATTACAAGAACCTGCCACAGTCAAAATTAGCTATCCATTCGATAATATGCTAAATCCAGGCACTTAAAATAGATTTATATTATGTCCATTTGAAAAACCCATGCACAAAGCCAAACTGGGTATGCACAAAGTGAAAGTATAAAATCTAGGGAAATATATCATGGAACTTTCTTAGGCAAACAGAATTGGATATGAAAAGATGAAAACCACAAACCTGGTACTGATCAATAGCCGTCAGAAGGTCTTCACGATATTTATAAATTGGAAGACTTATTCTGTCTTCCTAATAAGAAAGAAATTTAAATCTATGTAAGCTTTCTTCATACCAATTTAAGGCAATCAGTTTGTTCACAAGAAACATGTAAACCTGAAGCTTCTCGGACAAAGAACTGGCAGCTGACTTTGCCAGCATTTCTTCAAGTGGTTCATTTTCCTCCTTCACAGATAAAAAGATAAGAGTCAATTGGGCTGAAATATCATTTAGAGGCTGAAGGATTTTGTTCTTCATACCTTGATTTCATCCATCACAGACTCCTTGATGAACTTGATACCATCCTCAAACACGTACCTAATTTGAATGGATGGAAAGATCAGCAATACACCATCACCACAACCTCACAGAATCCTGAAACACATTGAACGGAAAAAAAATACCTAAGAAAGGACTTACTGATACTCTTCAGTTTCTCTTTTTCTATTCTTTGCACCAAACTTCATAGTTGCCTTCCCTGAAAAGAAAAAGAGAATTTTAGGTCAACCATTGGGGTGACCATCATCGTAAATGTAAAAACAAAGATAATACCAATCTGATATTCCTCCCAAGCTTCCTGCTCAGCAAAAGGGTTCATCTTCTCACTTGCTCCACTGTCCCTGAATCAGGAAAACAAAAAAAGAAAATATAAATATACATGGTAAGAATAAAAAAAATTCACAACTCATTAACTGTATGTATGCACCTACTAAAGAGACAATGGTAAAGGATTTAACTACCGACCTGTAACGTTGCATTGCAGCAGCAAATCTTTTTTCCTGGTTCACGACACCTTCTTGGTCATATGCCTCTGGCATCTTATACTGAATATTGAAAGAAAATAACAGCGATAAGCATACCAGGAAACAAACCCTAGAGTGAAAATATGAATCAAAACATACTAGTCGTCATGATTGTCACCAGAAATTAAAGACATTATGCCAGTTACCTCAGTGATTGTATCCAAATCTTCAGCATGTTTCTTAGCAAGCTCATAGATTTTCTTCTTATACCTGAAAAGCATAACAATACCCAGTGACTACAATAAGAGTATGGTAAAGAGTCCTATAATTAGGTTTGTTAGGAGTCACAAGAGCCACAGCCCAAGCAGTCAGCAGAAAGCCAACAACGAATGGGAGGCTAGCTAATGGACTATTCCCACAGAAGAGAACATCAAGAAAGAGCAGATGAGGCAAGGGAAATCTCTCGAATTCCCTCCCCAGTCATGGAAACCCCTTTTTTCTGTTAGCTTTCCTGTACCTTCTTTTACTTTCATGGAGCCAGTTCTCCTTGGAATCGAAAGCACTTTGTTTTTTTGGCATTTCTTGACCATTGGTAAGACCTCAGGTCTTACCAAGATATTATAGAAAAAAATTTCAAATTATAAAACAAAGTTACAAGTTTTTACTCATATATAAATAAGTCTATTCCATACAGGTTCATAAACTCAAGTATTTTACACGATAAATATAAACTTAGTTCAGCATAACTGAAAAAGAATATGGCACAAGATCTAAAAAAACAGAAGAATTTCAGGGAAAGGGTATGGTACTAATGTCCACCTCATATCTCGTCGTTCAGCTTCAGTGAGCTCACTACCCTGGAAAAGATACTCTTCATCCAGTATGTCATCCCTTAAACAGCCAAAACATAAGTCAGTCACAAATGACCATGAAATACAAAGTAACCAAAATGTAAGAAGCATCAATATAAGCAACCCGGCACCTCAATTCTTCAAGCTTCTTGTCTTTCCGTTTCTTGACATATTCTTGTCTTGAAACTTTTCTGCAAATAGCGACATGGGATGAAATTTAATTCAGATAGATCTATTCACAAGATTAACCACAAAAGAAAAGAACAAGAAGCTTCATGAGATCCCAGATAAGGCAGCTATCTGGAGATATTTAGTTAGAACGCCTATATCTCATCTGAGAAAACTAACATGAAAATGGGAAAGTTAAGCAGGTTATTTCTTAGAGTTATGGCAATGAGAAAGTTGATTTCTACACCTTATTCTCAATATCTTAAGGTTATTTTATACATTGGAGATGGTTCTTGTGAATAAGCTTCAAAGATTTGGGCGTCCACAGAACATCCAGACAGTATGCCATGATGTCCATGCCACACAGATTTGTAAAGGATTATATGTCATCCAGTCCAGTTTGTTTAGGCCAAAGAATTCAAAATTATATATATATATACACCTTTGAAAATTAGGACGCAGTGGCAAAGACACAGCAACCTGCTGGAGCATGCACACATGCACCCACACAGGAGCATATACATGCCAACACATGCAAACAAACACAAAATTTACCCATACACAGACAAATGCCTACCTGCACACAAACACACAAGCACACACATATGCAACCCATCACCACCAAACACATGCACATACACTCATATACATGCTGCACGAGACCACACTGACAAGCTAAAATATTCTTAACGCTGCTGATACATCACAATGCTTACAATTTTTTTTTGAAAAGAGAGAGAAGGGCCCCCAAAATGGAACCCCCGGCAATGCTTACAATATCCTCAAATCATGTCAAAGTTATTGCATGAAATTTCTGTGAAAGAAAAACATAAAAATATGAATTTTGGGAATAGGCAAAAACCAGAATTCTCAAATAGAGAATACAGAGTCTATGGAACTATTTTTTTTTACCAGCCCTTAGTCTTAATTAAAGACCTGTCCTTCAACCTTTGACCTCAATAGTAAAAAAACAACCTGTTTTATGAGACATGGTGGACTTCACGCTCCAACATTGATAGCTGAACAAAAGAATGAAAGACTTTCCCCAACTCTAAAATCAACTGGTACCGGACAATTACTTTTTTTTAACATTAAAAGACTTTCATATATCATTCAAATAGCAAGTTAAAGAATAAGAGATACAACAGAAATCTGGAAAGAAATGAAATGATCACCTCAGGGTGGACATATCATTTTCCTCCAATGCCTGTGCTCTTCGCAGTACCTCCTCTGTCAAAAATAGTTGCAAAATCAATTTCAAGTAGAGTATTATTCGAGTACTTCTTTTCAATGAACGACTGACAAAATCTCTTTTTACCTTCCTCCTTCTTTGATAATTTCTGCTCCGTCAACTGTTACAAAAGATGACAAAACTGGACATCATTTAAACGAAATATCTTGCAGGTTGGTTCATTTTTTTTGTAGAAGAAAGGGGGAGTTTTTAGAAAACAAGGAAGCAGAAGAATTATCAAAAGAACTATCCGAGAGAACTTGTATCCTTGTTGAAGCAATTCACTACATAGGTATCTATTTGGAGGGTATTCAAATACCCAAAAAGGATACAATCATTATTATCCTACAACGAGCCACGGTACGGACGGTCCGGAACGCTGGCTGGTTTCCCTCCCTTCCCTGCACTCTATCCGAACAGCGCTATGCAGACCTCATAGCATTACACACAACTATTTTTTTTTTTAAAAGAGCATTACACACAACTATTGTCCCATGCCAGTTGTCAGAGAGGGACCCCGATGCGTGGGTGTGGAGAGGCGGACGTTTCTCCGTTCGAGCAGTATACCATCACTTTCAAGGATTGGGGAGCACTTCAGACTCGCCTACGATCCTCAAATGTTGCCGTCGATTATGGAAGTGTCGAATTCCATTGAAGATCAAACTGTTTGGATGGTTGCTCCTACGGCAAAGACTGATGACGGGATCCCTCCAACAGAGATTCTACCCAGACGCACCGGTGGAATGTCCTTTGTGCGCCGGAGCTGCTGAAGATTGTTCTCACCTCTTCTTCGAGGGTCGATTCGCACAGATGGCATGGCGGGCAACAACTACATGCTGTCTGGTCACTTCTTCAGCCGACTCTTTCTGGCAATCCATTAGCCGGGGGCCATTCCGACATGCGTCGGAATGGCAATCTATCTTCGCCATGTTGTGGTCAATTTGGCTTCACCGGAACGACGTGGTCTTCAAAGGTCGTCCCCCCTCAGTCAACGCAATTCAGCACGATGCAAGGAGGCTTACTCTTTTCTGGCAACAAGGCGGTCTCGACCCCTCTGGTTTTAGACTTTTATAATGGACTATTCGTTCCCCGTCATTAAATCAATGACAACAAGGGGCACCAATTAGGGTGCCTCTTATGCATTTTTCAAAAAAAAATTATCCTACAACGAGGAATATCATACCATCTAGAGCTAGTTGGTTAAGGAGAGACCATCATGAGAAGGAATTAGTCCAAAAACTGTTGCAGACAAAATTGAGCAGCCAACTGCTCTTCAAAAGGAAGATGGGGAGAGTGTGAAAACTACACCATACCCTTTAAGTAGTTATCTTAAATTTCACAAAGGCAACGTCTCCATTTAGGACATTAATTGACTTCACTTAGAGATGAATGTATTCCTCAAAATAGTGATGAAGCTCTCTATGCCCCACTGGGAAGAAGGCAATGGATGAAGTACTAAGGGCACCAGAGGAGAATCAGACTTGATAGGCAGAACAACTACCACCCCTAAAAAAACCTATCAGATGTAAATGGGTCATTTATTGAAAGTATCTATAAGATGATAGTATTGAAAAATATAAAGCTAGGTTGGTAACCCAAGGATATACGCAAACATATGGAATTGATTATGGTGAGACCTTTGCTCTAGTTGCAAAGATCAACACTGTAAGAATTCTGGTTTCATTGGCAGCACACTTTATCTAGCCATTACTACAGTATGAAGGCAAAAATGCATTTTTGCCTGGAACATTAGAGGAAGACATACATATGAAGATGCCCCCTGGATATGAGATGCTTCCTGGATATTATAATGTACAATCTGAAATAATTATGTATATAAATTTAAAAAGGTATTATATCAACTAAAACAATCTCCTTGAGCATGGTTTGGGAGGTTTACTTGAGTCGTGAGAAAATCGGGATATCTTCAATCAAATGGAGATTATACCTTGTTTTATAAACACTTTAGAATTGAGAAAGTCACCACATTGGTGGTGTACGTCAAAGATATCATCATTACAGGTAGTGATCATGCAGAGAAGGTAAAATTAGATGACAAACTTCTGAGTGAATTTGCCATGAAAAATCTATGACAACTGAAATTTTTTATGGAACTGAAGTGGCACACTCTGGCCAAGGGATCCTTTGGTCTCAACAGAAATACACCCAAGATCTTTTGACAGAAATAAGTTTTTCTGAATGTCAACTTGCTAGAACTCTGACAGTGGTAAATCACAAGTTAACCTTGAACGAAAGTGAGGAGGAAGTGGATATAGGGAGATACCAGAGGTTGGTTGGCAAATTGATTTCTTTAGTGCATACACGTCCAGATATTTCAGATGGAGTCAACATCCTCTGTCACTTCATGCATAGTCCATGAGTATCTAATTTACAGGCCACATACAGAGTACTACGGTACTTTAAAGGAACAACATGATGGGGGCAACACTTCAAACCCTGAGTTACACTTACCCTAGGTGCATAAACACACTCTGATTTTGCTGATTCTTTGCCTGATCACAGGTCAACCATTGAATATGGTACATTCCTTGCCAGAAATGTTATCACATGGAGAAGCAAAAAACAGGAACTTGTTTCAAAATCCAATACTGAGGCAGAATTTCGGGCTCTAGCTTGTTGACTAAATTATATTGGGCTTATGTCTTGTAAAGGAGGTCTATGATGGATCTCAGGTTAATGGGTCTGAGGAGCTCAGTTACCCAATCCAGTCAAGATCAGGTAACGGCTAGTTTTTTCTACCCGTTACATCTAACTAAGGCGCTTGTAAATAAAGCATTAAGATGAAAAATATTGCATCATCTTTTTGATTAAAACTATCTTCTCTCTGTTGAATTCTCTGCTCTCTCTCTCTGCACAAGTCTTCTACTGCAGTTATCCACATGGTATCAGAGCAGGTTTCCTGAATTAAAGTTTCGTTTCCTCTTTTCTTCTAGAGATTTGAAATTCATCCTGCGGGAGGAATCTTCAGCCTCTAGCACAATTTATAAATAGCAGAAACCGGTTCTCAGATTCCTAAGGTGCTCGTTCCAGAAGAACATATTGTGCCACCTGTTCAGGCAGCATCATCAGGACGGAATATCACCATCTCTACTGATCAATGGCTTACACATCTTCCAACTATTGCTAAATGCAATGTCTCCAATGGTCATAATCTTATTCTATGGGAGAGAGCCATCCAAGCTGCTTTAAAACCTCGCAAGCTCATCCATCATTTACATAAGAATTTTCCTACGGAGGATGATCTTAATTATCAGAAATGGGTAATGGAAGAAGAATTCATCTTCACTTGGCTACTTGATTCCATTTCTCCGGAATATATAACTAGTTTCATCTCCTATGATACTGTTAAGGGGCACTCGGATAAGGCAAAGATTGTTGATCTGATTAGTCAGTCATACACACTTAAGCAAGGGGACAGAGATATCCTTACCTACTCAAATGAGCTGCACGCAATCCATACCGAGTTGGATCATTGTTACCTTCAATCCACTGATCTCGTAGCAAGGACTAGGGAAGCAACCAACCGGTTATGTCAACTCCTTCAGGGTTTGCGACTAGATTTTGAGACAGTTTGGAGTCAACTATATAACAGGGATGAAGAACCTACTTTTGACGAGGCTGTCTCCAAACTTATGCAAGAGGAAAGTCGCCTTCAGACCCTGAAAGGAGAAGTTGAAGGAAGTGTCTTAGCTACCAAAGGATATAGAGACCCTGGGCAAAATCAGGGTCAATACCCAAGAAATGGATCCAAAACTGAATCTGACAGAGTTGGGAAAAAAATGACCTTGTATGCTCCTATTGCAAGAAACCCGGGCATCGCAAGGACAAATGCTGGCAGCTACATGGCAAGCCTCCTCACCTTGCTAAAGCACATGCAGTGCAAAATTCTCAGACAGGAGGTGGCTCAACTGTAACTTCAGCAAATATTCCTTCAGCTTAGGACTTCTAAAAGATGTTGCAGGAAATTCAACATCTCAAAACCCTGCTCAACTCCTCCAGCTCAGTTATTGGCTCGACTTCCATGATCAACTCCGGTAAAAATGAAATCATCTCTAGCTTAACCTGTTTTACAAAAAAATCTTACAACTGCCTGGATTCTAGACTCTGGAGCAACAGATCATATGACACCACTATCTCATATTTTTACATCATATGAATCCTTTGCTCCAGGAAAACACGTTCAAACTGCAGATGGCACCTTACTTCATGTGAGTTGGAATTGGTGCCATCAACCTACAACCTATGGGACTTATAACCCATGTGTTTGCATGTACCAAAACTCTTTGTTAGTCTCGTCTCTGTACAAAGACTTACAAAGACTTGATGATCTTGATGCCTATTTATGTTCCAAGGTCCACGGGTCAAGAATTGGACTAGCTAAGATCAAACAGGGTCTCTACTATCTCCCTGGCCTTGATTCAAGGTCTCCTGTGGCGGGTGGCTTGAAGGTGGCCTCAGTTCAAGCATCAACAACTCCAGTGGAACCCATTATGAACTTCATCACAAAATGGGTCACTCTTCTTTCCATCTCCTCAAACAAATGTATCCACGTATGTTTAAGGACATTAAAATTGAGTTTCTTGCCTGTGATGCCTGTCAATTAGGAAAATTTATAAGGAACATATATCCTACTAACAATAATCGTACCAAAAGGCCATTCCAAATACTGCATTGTGATGTCTGGGGCCCTATCACCACATACAGATCTTCTAGGACATCAATATTTTCTCATATGCACTGACGACCATAGTAGGTTTAACTGGCTTTTTCTTCTTAAAGCACAAGTCTCAAGTCACTAATTGTATCAAAGATCTCTGCCAATTAATTAAAAGACAATTTGGTGATGCAGTCCAGGGTCTTCGGACTGACAACGCTAAAGACTTCCTAAATAACAATCTAAGTAATTTTGTGGCATCTGAAGGAATTAGACATGAAATGTCTTGTCCATACACTCCTCAGCAAAATGGTTTAGCTGCAAGGAAAATTGGAGATATAGTTGACAAAGCTCGGACTCTTCTTATACATGCTCATGCCCCTTTGAACCTATGGGGCTTCTCTGTCATGATAGCTGTCCATCTTATCAATAGGCTGCCATCCAAAACTCTAGGTCGTCTAAGTCCTATAAATATCCTTGAGAATCTTTATCCTAGTGTCAAACTAAAGACTGATTGACCCAATAAAATATTTGGGTGCCTTGGTTATGTGCATAACCCGACACATAAGCATAATAAATGGTCTCATAAGGCACTCAAGTGTGCTTTTTTGGGTTATTCTACAACCCAAAAAGGATATAAAGTCTATCATCCTATCACTAGGAAGTATATGGTTTCTAAAAATGTGATAGTTGATGAGAAAACATGTTACTACACATCGGACAAAAACACTAATCTTAGAGATCTACCCTATCTTCAACTCCTTGATACTAGTATATCTGGTTCAAGTCAATCCGCTGATGACCAAAAAGATCCTCTGCATCTCCCAGAATTATCTGTCAGTGATGAAGATTCTCCATCACCAGATGAATATTCTGCCCAAGCCCGAATAGATTCAAAAGCCTTAGAACACCTGGAGATTATGATCCTAGAACCTGTAGCCGTTGAAGTCGTACCTAGAGAGCAAGATTCAGCTCATCTACCAAATTACCCTAAATTTTATGAACGCCGAAAGAAATCCTCATCAACAAAGGAAAAAACTGATTCACAAGAGATACAATCTCAAGGGGGAGGAGGGCTGTTACAGGAAGGGGGAGTATCACCTCCGGAAGAGGAAGTAGACGTAGGGATGGCCAATTGCTCTTCGAAAAAGAACAAGGTCTTGCGTTAAACCTAAATTTCCACAACATAAAGCACTTCTTCTAAAAAATCAAAATATATCCATTCCAAAAACTCCTCATGAAGCACTACAATCTTTCCATTGGAAGGAAGCTATGAATGAAGAAATGAGATAGTTGATCTTCCCAAAGGGAAGACCCCTGTGAGCTGCAGATGGGTTTTTAACCTTAAATGTAAGCCTGATGGAAAGTCTAAGTAGACACAAAGCCAGACTTTTGGCCCGGGGATACACACAAACATATGGCATAGATTACCAAGCAACGTTTGCACCTGTAGCAAAGTTGAACACTGTTCGAATTCTCATCTCTCTTGCTGTTAACTTTGACAGGCCACTTAGGGAATACGATATTAAGAAAGCCTTTCTACATGGAGATCTTAAGGAAGACATATATATGAAATATTCCCCCTGGATATGGGGATCCTACAATGAAGGGATAAGTGTGTAAACTAAAGAAAGCATTATATGGCTTAAAACAGTCACCTAGAGCTTGGTTTGGTCACTTCTCTCAAACAATGAAGACCCTTAGCTATAAACAATGTAATGGAGAACATACCTTATTCTTTAAACGGTCCTCAGAGAAATAACTTACTCTACTCATGGTCTATGTAGATGATATTATCATTACAGGAAATGATCTTAAAGAAATTCAAGGTCTCGAAAGCCATTTAGATCAGAATTTTCAGGTAAAAAGGTTGGGTTCCCTAAAATATTTTTGTCAAATTGATGAACAGAGAGGAGGAAAGGAGAAAGAGATTGCTCCAGCCAAGGGGCGGCGCCTGAGAGAGAGAGTTACACTCCTGGATATACACTCCTCAGCTTAAGAGGTAGGAGGGCATTTTCAAGATTATTTCTCTTCTTATTACCACTATAATGTACCAGTTAGAATGTAACCCTATAAATAGGGTAAAATTAAGTAATAAAACCATATTTTCCTTTTCGTTTAATCTCTCTTCCCATCTCTTGACCTGATGATTCTGCTGTTAGCTTTCACAAAAATAATAAATGTTTACTCAACCGAGAAGTCATTTTGTTCTAACATGAAAATAAAAACAGTTCATTCTTCGTCAAATCAAATAAATACTAGAAACGCAAGAAAAGAGAAAAACGTGGTGAGGATCGAATAAAATCATTAAATAACAGTCTAAAAGCTTTCTTTTCTCAGCACACAGAAGATTCGGCAATTATGTTTGACAAGCAAAAAACTTAAATGCCAAATAGACCTTTCTGGTGGCAGCAGCATCCCTTTCTTTGATATTTCTCTCAAGCTGTTCTCGCTCTTCTTGATCCCGCCTAATTGCTTCTTCTGACTGCGGCAACATACAAATTCAAAATTTATCAGCACAAGAAATTTGAGAAGATGAGAAAGAAAAAGGATTGCGTCTTCCATTTAAACAAAGTTGGTGAACACCTTAAGTAGTGAGACATAGGCTCATCAGTCGTATAATGTAATTTGATCACCATTAAGTAATTCAAGTTATTAACTGATTCAGATAGTGAAAAGGCTCTCATTATTACCTATGTTTGACGAAATAAACACAGAGGAGGCACCTTTCTTAGAAATAGTCAATCACGAGAGGCTGATAAGATCCTAGAGGCCCATGACTGGCCATTAAGTTATCAACTGATTAAGATAGTGGTTATCTCCTATTATTACCTGTGTTTGAAGGAGTGAACATAAAGAAGACACCTTCACTAGAAGCAGCCAATCAATAGAGGCTGACATGGCCCGACAGACCAACGCATGGGGAGGCCTATGACTGGCCTGATAAGAAACTTAAATAAAAAAGACAGGAAGGCCAAGAAGGGGAAGGAAGAAGCATTGACTCTTGAACTTGTGTTGGGGTTTAGTCTAGTTGCTCTCTCCCCTCTGTATCTGGATCTGTACTCTTCCATTTAGAGGCTTCTTTACAGTTTTTATCTCTCCCTAATGCTTCATCCAACCCCCAGCCCTATGCACATCAAGGAGCTTATCAATACTATCAATATCTTATATATGATGGCAGAAACATATACAAACTTATAGGATCCTAAGTGAGATCCTATTAGAGGTCACCTTGTGTGCAGGGAGGGAATAAGACTGAAACTAGCAACCTGCAAATGAGGCGTACAAATAATCAAAGAAACAAGCAAGAGGGAACCATGAATTGGGTAACCAAATGAGAAGGGCGAAATGATAGAGCTCTCAAATTCCACCTTCCTAACTTCCATCAGGGGGCAACTCCAGTCACTTCCAAACTTCTCCTCTTTAATTCTTCACTATTCTTCAGATGAAATCTTAATTTTCCTTTCTAGGCTATTGTTCTTCCCTGGTAGGATAGGGGATCTTACCAAATGATAACCCTAATTTCTGATTAAAACACAAGTTACATGCAAATGGTGATTGGCTCTTCCAGATTCAAACCCACATGAGCCTTAAGATTTTTGCAGCTTATTAAGCTATCAGGACAGAGCATAGGCATCAATCGTCACCCTAGATGATTTACACATTGATTCCATTAAGACTTCTGATCAAATAGGTAGCTGTCATCATTTCAGCTGAGCAGATACAAAAAATCCATATCATCGTTAAGGCACATTTAATAAAAATGATGTCAAGATCAAATTTGTAGTCGCTATTTAAAAACAAAAAAGATCAAATTGCTGTTGTTTCAAGTCATTGGCATGGAAGGATTGCCCTTTAACGACAGAACCAAAGAAAACTGATGTCATTAGGGTTAGGGCTCAACATAGAAAGCAAAATAAATTAATGAATAGAGTGGACTAAAATAATGAGAGCTTCAGGTAAGGATTCAGGGATTAAACTTTATTAGAGTAGAGCAATCATACTTCATAGCCATCTTCATCTTCATCATTTTGGGAAGAGCGTCTTTGCAATTTTCTCGCACTTTCCTTCTTTAGTTGTACCTGCAAGACAGCATGAAATCAAACCACAGTAAGAAAGTATCAAGAGGACCATCTATCTTACATCTTACCACAAGAAAAAAAAATGTGATCTTATACATCAAAATAAAGATCATGCCTCATCGTCTTCAGTCTCTTGTGCTTCTTTTCGCTTCCGAAACTTCTTCTGATGGGAATCAGTCTTCTCGGGCTGAGAAGTGTTCTTTTCAGGAAGTGTCATGAAATCTTCGTCGTCGGGCATCCAAAATCTTATATGACCTCTGCTTCTTGGCCAATGAGGCCGCTTCCTTTTCTTGCTTCTGGTAAGCCTGTCACACATCATAATGGATAATGAGATACTGATATGATCCTTGGTGGCTCTGCTAAAGGAGGAAACACAAGTGGGGCGTAAAAAGCAAAAAAATCCCACCAGTACAGAAGAGGTTCTAAAAGAGGCCAGAGAAATGGGACAGTAGCCAATAAAGAAATTGCAAATCATTTTTCCTACCCCCCCTAGCTTCCCTCACCTTCCTTCTTTCCCTCAGATTCTCTCCTCCGAAGAGCTTGGCAGCATTCCACTCTCTCTCTCTCATTGATTGTACCTTCTCTCCTAAATTATTTCTCTAGTTCAGTTTTACATTTACCGCTCCCTCATTTCTCTCAAACATAGACACATTCAGTAGAATATCAAGTTTAAATTGATTTTTCTATTAATTAGAGTACATCCATTGGTACTTCTTGATGGAAGTACCAGAAACTTCATGTTCTCATAAGCATAAGTTAGAATTGAACAATCGAGTATCAGTGCACTAATGTAAAGAAACATAAGGAAGTCCCAAATTTGAAATCATTCGGCCAAATGTAAACCTCAAATCAATCACTTAAACTACATTTTAATAGGAATTCATGTGAAGAAACCCATTACAACGAAGAAGAGGATAATTTGAAATTTAAAGAACAACAACTGGAAAAAACTGCATGCAGAAGCCAAACTAAAGAACAATAACTGGAATATGGGATGATTGATTCAATTTAAACGTTTTTCAATTGCACGAACAAAAGCCTCTGGAGGGTTGATGCAGGATTCTGGGGGGTAAATGCCAAAAGCCTCTTGTTTATTGGTAAACAAAATAAAAACAAGAGAGAAAATAATGCACAAAAATCCTGGTAAATAAACTTACACTTAAACCAGTTTGCTTATGTGGCACTTTCGAGAAGATCTTCTCAGCAAAGGATCTAGTCTCCACCGCTGACGATGAGCCATAATCCACAAGCTTGCTGACAATATCTGAGGGTGATGACGCCTCCTTTGCTAAATAGATAACGAATTTCACTCTCAGAAGGAAAAAACTACAGAGAGACTAATCCAAAATGGCGTTGATACATACAAATTCGGATAATGTAATTGACCACCACAGGTTCTGAGTAACCCATGAGTGACATAAGCTGATCTGAAACCCATTGTCGTAAAATCTTCTCATCTGATGCCATTTTCCTTCAATTTTCCGATGGTTTCCTGTCACTTGAATCGACTACGCTGGCTGGATCTCATTGTAATCAAACGCTAGAGCCTGAGTCCCCGTCAAAACGCAAATTCAAGATGAGAACGAATTAGCAGAAGACGCGAAAGCGGAAAAAATTTGTTGCTAAGTTGAAAACCTAAGAATCCCCCCATTCGAAAAACAGGAGTTTTACACGAGTAAAGAGAGAAATGAAGTAGAAAGCCAACAACCTCCCCTCGCAAAGGTTAAGCTAAGTGGTGAGAGAGAGAGAGAGAGATTGGGGTAAGAAACAAAATTCCTCTGTGAAGAATGTTGATAGAAGTCCATGAGAAATCAGAAAGCATAAACAAATTGACAAAAAAGAGAGGGGAAGGAAGGACAAATGAATTCACCGGGATTAATTTTGCTGGTGATGCCCGGAAAGAAAGAGCGAGAGAGTGTCGACCAAGGGCCTTTCTTCCCAGCTTTTAGAGTTGCGGAAGCACGAAAGCGGACAAGAGAAAGAGGGACTGCAGGAAAGGAAGAAGAAACTTGTTTACAATCTGTTATTAAAAGAATATGTTTTCTAATTCCGGACAGATAAAATCCTAAAGAGTATGCTTATTAATTTCATGTCTCTTTGCTGTAACCCAATTTTTTTTTAATATTATAAATATTTATTTTACACAGAATATTGTTCTATGATAAACATTTATCACATTATATTCAAACTTCAGAGCAAAGTTGAGGGATTACTAAGCATGCCATGATGTTCTCATTATTTCATTTGAGCGGCAAATGGGCCTTCATGGACTTCTAAAGTAAGATTGGTGAGCAGAGTGGGTCGAATCCTCTTCTGAAAACTTATTAGAATATTAAATTTCCTTTCCAAGAGAATCTTATATAAAATTGACTCCAAACTAAATTAAACTAAATCAGAAAAACTAAACTCTACAAGTTGCCTTTCCATTTTCTTGACTTGGCTTGACCTAAAGGAGTCTTCTTACCCTAGTGCCGACAAACATTGAGCAACCCTACCGACAAGACGAGAGAATTTGGTTCATGCTCGAGTGCCTCGATCAATTGGGGGACCGTCATGAATGAATATTTATTTTAATCCTTCATGAGAAAATATTGCTTATAAACGAAATCAATTTCTTGAATATATCAAAATAGATACTTGGCTTCCACCTTCATTGATATGTAGACATTTAATCACATGAAAGTGTGTGTTTGACATTAAAACTGTTGTTTTGAGTTCTACCCACATATGACAATGTGTCCCATGTACAATGGGCATTGTAGAACATAATTTATCATCATGTAACTTGTGGGATCAAACTCAAATAATGATGATTGAGACAAAATCAACATGAAATGAAAGATATATTGATATTACGGTGCATGTTGGAATTGACATATCAAAAAGTAGACTATAAATAAGAAAACGCTTAATGAATTTTCATAAAAACACTCGGAAAATCATATGATCAACTCCTCTACTCGGTAGTACATTGACATTTGAACAAAGTGATTGATTTCAAAAATAAAGATTCATTCTCTAAGAAAACATTAAATGCACATAAAAAAATTTAAAATTTGGAAATTCATATAAAAGTCATTAATGTTTAATCATCTAAACTCATTTAGTTATTTAATTTGACCAAAATTTTCCATGTTTCAGGAATATTCAAAGCCAAACCAAAGATTCAGAGTAGAGTTATAATTTTTCTTATTTTTCATTATTATGACAAATATGAAAGTAGTTCTATGATGTGACAATTGTCATTTTTCAATGTTAAGATCATTTTACTCTTGGCATTGATTCAACATTAGAACTTTAACTAAGGTAATTTTTATGCGATTTTCCCTTTCAAAATAATTACCAAGAAATTCATGAACATACACTTTCAAGATAACTACAATTATCTATAGAATTTTGATTAATATTACGTGGCTTGAAAGCCCATCACACTTTCATGTCTCCTTTGCATTCATTGAAATGAATTTTCATTTTTTATCATTCTTATGTGATATTTTGAACAAAGTCCATGAAAATATTCAATGAGTAATTGAATTATGATGAGATCATAATACAGTGATCACTATTCGCCAGATATTCGAGAAGGACATCGAATTATCCAGAAAGAATAACACTATCTAATCCAAATCATATAATGAGTAAGGTTGATCCTATAGTCATCTGTGTAGGGATACTAAGGATAGATAGTTAGTGCTATTTGAGGAAAGAGTTCACTAAATTGATTAGTATGAATCCCTTAATGGTATTACCTAACTGTCAATCAACTTGATTCATGTCACGGTTGTGTATGTGGTCCTTTGACTTGGGACACCACAGACATCTTCTGGATGGATGATTTTCATATGTTGTATACGAATTTGCAGCCACGAGATCTCTAAAATGTTGTATATTAGATACGGCATGAAGTCCTTGAAGATGATTGCTGTAGTCGATATAGGATCATCCGCCCTTGATATTTGAAGAGATTGAGGAGATTGACTCAAGGAATGAGATGCGATGCGATGAAATCCTTGGCCAAGGTAGTGGAAATATGGGAGAAAGAGTTCTTTATGGTTTCTTTTGCGCATTAGTACTAATTTGAGTGATCGATTAAGGTTTGACAATTTACCATACCTTAAGTAATTTATGAGTCTTGTGTGGTTTGAAAACTTTACATACATGATAACAGATGATGAAAAGGTTCCATTAAGGAGTTCTTATATACCCCAATATCTTAGTACGTGGCGTACCTTGACACCCAACAGATTGGAAACTCAACTTGTTGATTGAGTTAAATTGATCCTCGATTAATTAATCTACATATTGATGTGGATAATTAACTAAGATTGACCAATAAGGTATTATTGGGTCTATAGAGTTATTAACTAGTGAGATATATAGACCTAGAGGGTCACATACATAAGGTCTATCGATATTGGTGGATATAGACATAACTATGATGCTTTTTATGAAACATTCACATACGAAATAACTATAAATAGGGGGAGAACAACCATAACCCTAGGTGCCCATGGAAGCCTTGTGGGAATTCTCTCCATTCTTTTCTTTCTCTTTTAGTGAAGAGCTTTGAAAGAGGAGATTCAATCATCTAGAGATCATATGGACACCGCTAGAGGTTGAACACTTAAATAGCTTCAAGAACTCCCTCAAAGAAACCATGTATGTTTTCTCATACATACAAGATGATATCATCTATTATTGGTGCCTCAATGTTTTGAACATCCTATTCAATGTATTCCGTTGCATTTGATGCTTTGATAGAAATTTTGGAAGGCTTTTCAACCTCAGAACCCAACATAAGTATATGTTCTAAATATTTCTATTTGAAAGATACTAGAGAAGAACAACAAAATATATAGAAAGAGTAGCATTATTTGATCTCACTCATGTGATAAGTATGGCTGATCATGTGGTTGTTAGTTTAGAGACACCAATGATGGAAAGTAGATTCTTTTTAAGAAAGATTTTAAGAAATTGATCTCCATAAATCCTTGAATTATATATAATTCTTTGATAATTTTTTAAGTGGTCCTCAGACTTGAGACACCATAGGCATCTCATGGATAGATGATCGTATTTTAACTATGACTTAAACTATATTAGTTATGGGATCACTTGCCCTCAAAATGTCATAGATTAGACATGACATAAAGTTCTTGAAGGTGATTGAGTGGTCAAGATGATATCACTTGCCCTTAGTTTTAGATGAGATTAACTCAAAGAATGAGATTTATTTAAATCCTTGGTCAAAATAGTAGAAATATCAGAGGACCTATTCTTAATGATTTCCTAGATAGAATGACTAATTAGGGTTAGATAGTCGACCAAAACCTAAGTAATTCATGAGTTTTGTGTGGATGAAGGTTATATGTACATAGTAACTAATGATGGAAGAGGTTATGCTAAAAGGTTCTTATACACTATCCTCTAGAGGATGAGATGCAACTCGGCACCCCACAAGCATGCGACTTGACTTGTCAACTGGGTAAAATTGAGCATTGATTAATTAATCCATACATTGTCATAGTAAACAAAATGAGGTTGGCTAAACATTTGGATAAATAGAGTTATTAACTAGACAACTATATGAGCCTGGAGGGTCACACATATGAGCTCTATGGAAGTTAGTAGGAATCAAAATTAAGGATTCTAGAAATAGGGGGTCGTTGTCCACCCCTCAAAGGTGCTCATGCAAGCCTCGATGACCGACCAATTATCAGTCTCCAAGCAGGATAAATAGAGACAGTAATCAGTATTAAGGATAAAGAATAGACAAAAGAAGTATTCAGTTAGACACCTTATAATCACAATGTTTGTCAAAGAAATCACTTTAAGTAGATAAAAATAAAATTATAACACAAGATAAGACAAAGAGAAATAATCAATGTAGATAATAAGTATTCAACAACATATTTATCTTGCTAGACACCAAAGAGTCACAACAAATATTTAGATATCACCTTTAAATGAATGAGTAAAACTTACAACTGAAAATCAGACAATATAAAAGTTTGGTATAAATTATAGAAATTCAACAACAGAAATATTTTGTTTAATTAATCAAAGGAACACAATAACAATTAAACTGTGAGGTATTGTGAATGAGGATATGCTAAAGGGCAGAAGATAGAATTGATTAGATAAAGATTATTATCAGATTTCAAATTTTGGGAATGCAATATTAAGAAAACAATAAACACGTTGAATGGATGAATATATAAGACTAGAAGAAAGATTGGAGACTGATGAGATATGAGGGTTAAGAGACAAGACGAACAATCTGAACGTGATTTAGGTACGTAAGTTTAAAGACAAATAAATGTGAAGCTAGAAGAGAGTATATGACTTATATCTATATTGAAGAAGATTAAAATCAACAAAGGCGTGAGGATGGGATGAGAAACAATTTATTTTAGAAAGTAAAATTCTTAGTATTACCTAAAATATAAAGCTATAGATAGAGTAGAGATTTAATTGAGAAAAGAAGAGGTTGAGAGAAAAAAATCGTAACAAAGATAGAGAAACCTCTATGATCTAGAAAAAGGTTTACTAGAAAAATAATGACGACAGATGTTGTTCGAGAGACGCCGTGAGGTTGAACGTGAGATGTGATGGAATCTTTTAGGAAACTTGATCATAGATTCAAAGCTTATCCCTCTGTATGTCGAGATCTTGAGCAATCTTGAAGTTTTTTTACCACGATGGCTGAGAGAAAAAGTGAGAAATCCAAACCCTAATCTTTAGTTAAAAGAATCAAAGTTAAAATCAAAATTGCCATATCTCTATTTATGCCCTAACCTCCGCTAGACTCGAAATACAAGAAAATTTCTTTGAAACCCTTTCTTCCTCTTAGGGCATTTATGATATAGGAAATTTTGATATGCCGCATGGGTATTATGAAATACATATATCCAACTAACCTAGATATTGACTGATTTTAAACTAAATCTAGATACCATATAATTAGGTTAGTTCATGACTAACAAAAAACTTATAACAATAAAATGACAGTTGTACTTAAGCCTGCAAAATAGACGACAATTAATAGGGTTAGTCCACAAGTACATACATCAATTTAACCAGAGTTAATAGGGTTGATAATTCAGAAAACTCAATTTAACCACATGTACATACATCAAAATCCCTAACATTAACACATCAGGCGTATTTAATCTCAGCCGTTATCACACTTCAGATCAACGACTGAGATTAAAATAAAATGAATCGTCTCCCAATCAAAATCCGCCGCGTATCCCCCCTCTGCTTAAGTGAAGATCAATGGTCGTGATTAAACACTTGAATCAAACGCTTCACATTTGGCCACGTGACTGCACATAAAAACACTAACAAATAATCCCACATGATTAAATTTTAGGCAAAATATGTGTGTATAATGAATGCGGTCTTAATGGGTTAGCGAAAATCAATTAATGGATGCTTAACCCACTAATGACAAGTGTAAACACATAAATACATACACACACGTGCGCCACATGGCGCGCGTACAGGCCGACACATATTCCACTTCGTCGCGTCAGCTGCCATGTCAGCGCATGATTTTCCATGCTTTTTATACTTTTAATTAAAAATAAATCCAAATAAATTTATAAATATTCATTAAAAAATCAAGAAAATTCTAAAAAAATCCCTAACAATTAGAAAATTAACATCTCTCAAAATATAACTCTAAATTAATCCAAATTTGTCATATTTGATCATAAATTAAATAATATATAATTCTAGAAAGTTAAATTCAAGAAATAACAAGAGAAAAAATTTTGATTTAAAAAATACAGTCATTTCTTTTTAAAAAATGAAGTTACAAAAAGAAATGAGCGTATAAAATGTATTTTTCTCTTATTATTTAACATTAAAACCTAATTATAATCTCGAATATAGATGAGAAAAATCTAATCTTCAATATTTTCACTTAATTATCCATGATTATCCCTAAAATAGTGCATTTTGAAATTATAACTTAAATTTTCATAGAATGTTAGATGTACACTAAGAACGTGATAACATGCATAAGAATGAAATGTTTTATGCTTTAATTTGTATTAATAATCATATAATTTCATGTATAAATTGCATGTTATCAAGTATCGAATGACGTTAGTCAAACCCTTGTACTAGAAAATGGTATTATCGTTTCATGGTGCTTTATATTGAATCCTCGAGTCTAATGTCTTCCATTGTACTCAAATTATTTATTAAAATTTTGAGGTCTTCTCAAGCTGCAAATCCCAACAATGTCTTTTTGATTATCATATCTATATTTTTAATGTTATATTTTGCATGGTACGTAATTAAGTATATATATGTTTCAGATAATAGAATTAAAGTATTACATTTCTTATATATATATATAGATAGATATACACACACACTCTATATATATTTATTGGATCTCAAGAAAATCTATTCATGGAAAAAGAACATTTGAATTTTCTTGATCAAATAATTTATGAGAGTTGGCTTTAGAATCAAGTGATCAAAGAATTGAAAATTTTTTTAACTTGATTAAGATGATGAAAACCAAACTACAATGGGACATGATGTAATTCTTGACAATTCTAGTAAAGGAGGAAATAGAAGCTGAGCGTAGAATGAACTTTAGCATTGAGGAGGCATAAAAAGTGGCTAGAGAGAGGAAAGACGCAAAGAAATAAAGATAAAATTATTATTCTACCCTCTCCTTAGCTTTCCTACCACCTAGCTTCATTTTGACTCTTTGTTGTAAGTTCACTCTTCTTGGTAGAGCTTGGTGCCATACAACTCTCTCTATGCTTGATTTTTCTTTTTCTCCTAGATTCTTTCTCTTTTTTGGTGTTACATTTACGTTTCCATATTCTCTCTTGAACTTGAGCACATATAGTGGAACATCAATTTCACACTGATTTTTTATTGGTTAGAGTAAATTTATTCTTACTTCCCAATGGAAGTGTCACAAACTCAATGTTTTGATAAGTGATAATGAACATTGATATTAATTTCTATCCCAAAATGTTAAATTAAGATTAACTAACAAGAGAAAGGAAAACATGAGTTTTTCAATCAAAAGCCTACATTCTACCTCTCTCTCCCCTTTGAAGCTGGTTTGATGACTATGAAAAGTTATATTGAGGGGAAAGGAGATTCTCATTCTTATCGGGGAGAGAGACCTACATATTAAGGAATAATGGCATCATAGAGTAGCCAATTAAGAAGTATAATAGAAAGTTTGAATAATCAAACAACATGAGATAAATAGATACATCCATATATTCATAAAAAGAGTAAAGAGAGAGGTTATGGAATAAGGCTGACCACCTCTACTTGTTACATTAAGCTATGTGAGGAGAGTGTATCTAAAAGTCCAACAGGCCCTGTTTGATAGGGGTATTGGGCTCTCGGCCCATTTATCTTCTCTTCTCATCTTCTCCTATATAAGGACCTATGTACTCTCATTTCCATATACGATTCTAGGGTTTCTTCATCTCATCGTCAACATGGTATCAGAGCCATAATCTCTTCTCACCGCCGCCACCATCGGACGCTACAGTTCGTCATTCCGGCGAGCTGCCTCTTCCTACTCCGACGCAATATCCTCTTCTTCCTTGTCTACCGTCATCACCATTATCGAGCCTTCTCATCGTCGTCGCTTCGCTCTAGATGGCGCACTTATTCACGTCTACATCTTCTATCTCATCGTATTACAAGGTTTGCATCAATAATTTATGGCTTCTCAACACTCTTTGGCTCCGAGTTCTGATATTTTGTTACCACACGTCCCGACCCCTTAGGTTGATACTCAGGTGATTCTCCCGCCCGTAGTGCTTCCTACTCCACCGGCATTTGCACCTCGTCTCTCAATCACGGCACAACTTACTCGACCTGCCTATAATTTTACTACCAACAATTACTCTGCATGGGCTTCTGGCTTTGAGCTCTTTCTCGAATCTCACAACCTTCATCATCATCTCATGAAGGACCCTCCGCCACTTTGCGACCCATGTTATGCTTCTTGGTCATAATCGAACTCAGCCATTATCACTTGGATGCTTCATAGCATCGAGCAGAACATTGCCGAGTCTCTCGCGTGCATCAAGCCGACGCGCTCTCTTTGGCAAACCCTTGAAACAATGTATGCCAATCAGACAAACATCAGCCATTTGGTAGAGATCTTCGAAACTCTTCTCACTCTCAAGCAAGGCGATCTCTCTCTTCAGGCCCACTTCCGTCGCATGCAAGCCTTAATTCAAGAGGTTGACCTTTATCAGCCTCCCACCACAGATCTCGTGACGTTGAAGCGTTACTGTGCAGAGCTCTATGCTGGCATCTATCTTAGTGGGCTTCGTCCCTCCATCGCCTCTCAACTCAGGGGCTCTCTTCTATCTAGTGACCATGTCCCTAGCATCACTACCATTTTCTCTGCTGCTCTTCGAGTCACGACTGGTATGCCTTCGCCCCCTCTCTCTTCTTCTCCAGGCAATACGCCTCCTCCCTCAGCAATGGTTGTTTCTGCTCCTCGAGCTCGTGACGATGGTGGTATCCCTCCCTGCTTTGATGGCAATCGTCCTCCTCGTGGACGTGGTCGTAACCTTTTTCTACCATGTCCTCACTGCGGCAAGCAAAACCATCCTGCCAACAAGTGTTGGAAGCAATTTGACAAGCCTCCTACTGCCCAAGCAGTTTTGACTCCTCCTGCGCCACTCAACATCCCTGCATCGCCCAACATCCTTGCTCCCCAATATCACGTGACCTTGACGTCGGCCGAGTATGACGACCTTCGCCTTCATGGAGTTTTGATGCCTCCTCTTCTTCCAGCCTTGCGTTGCTTCCAGCTCCCTCCACATCAGGTACGTCTGCTCTACTTGCTTCCTCTTCACCATCATGGATTATCGACTCAAGGGCTTCCTCTCATATGACTGGGACTTCATCATTCTTATCGTCCTATCACTCTACCCCCTCACATCCCCCGTTACCACTACTGCCGATGGACGACCTTGTCCGGTCCAAGGCCGTGGTACTACTTGTGTCACCCCTTCTCTTTCTCTTCACCAAATCCTCTATGTTCATGGCTTCCCTGTCAACCTTCTCTCTATTAGTGCTATCACTCGTGCTCTTCCCTGTACAGTTACCTTCTTTCCCTTTCATTGTATTTTCCAAGATCTATATACCGGACGGAGGATTGGTTTGGGCCGTGAGAACGGGCAAGGCATCTATGAGCTCATTGCTGATGAACCCTCATCGGGTCTTCAAGCTCTTTTTGTTACCTCTACTGCTACTTCCTCCCTTTTGTGGCATCACCGTTTAGGCCATCCTTATTTTGACAAACTTAAAAAGACCTTACCATGGCTTTCTCGTACTCAGTTTGTGTGCGAGTCGTGTCAATTGGGCAAACATCATCGATCTTCTTACTCTAGACGCGATGGCATTCCCTCTTCTGCCCCTTTTGATATTTTTCATTGTGATATTTGGGGTCCCTCTCGTACTCCCTCTATCTCAGGTCATCGCTACTATATCGTGTTTGTTGATGACTATACTCGTGTGAGTTGGGTCTATCTTCTCTGTGATCGCTCTAAGGTTCTCACTACAGTCACCCACTTCATCACGGAAGTCGTCACTCAATACTCCACTATGCCAAATATTCTTCGTAGGGATAACGCTCTTGAGTTTTTCCAAGCCAAACTCTCTACGTACCTTTTGTGCTGATCGTGACATTATTCACCAAACCACTTGTCCTCACACCTCACACAAAATGGTGTCGCAGAGCGCAAACACCTTCAACTCCTTGATATCACTCGTACACTACTCATTGAGATGCATGTCCCATCTTATCTTTGGTCAGACGCCCTCATGACTGCGACCTATCTCCAGAATCGGCTTCCCTTTGCTCCCCTTGGTAGCGCTATTCCCCTTCATCGTCTCTCACCCACATCATCCCTCTTCTCCCTCCCTCCTCGAGTTTTTGGATGTGTTACTTTTGTCCAAGATCACTCTCCTTCCTTATCTAAACTCGCCCCTCGTGCTCTCAAAGGTGTGTTTGTTGGCTACTCTAGGACACAAAAGGGCTATCGGGTCTACTTTCCAGATACCCGTCGCTATTTGACTTCTGCCGATGTTACCTTCCATGAGGACTCTCCCTTCTTCTCTCCTCCCTCGCCTTCTCCGACTCCTACCGCTGCATCTTCTCTGCTTGGCTTCCCTCCCTTGGTGGTCATTGCCGATCTATATCGTACAATTTCCCCTCCTCCACTCTTTCAATCCTCTCCTTCTCCTCCTATTTCCTCGGTTCAGCCCGTCTCATCTCCTCCAGATACCGATCCCTATCCCCCACCTCCACGACCGTCTCTCCATCCCCGGTCGTCGTTCCCCCAGCCCCTCCAAATGATCTTCACCTTCCCATCGCCCTTTGCAAGGGTACACGCGCTTGTACTCCGCATCCCATTTTTCACTTTGTTTCCTATGATTGTCTTTCTCCATCCTTCTGTGCCTTTGCCCTTTTCGTAGCCTCCGAGTCGATTCCACGATCGCATGTTGAGGCAGCACATGTACGTGAATGGAAAGCAGTGATGGATCATGAAGTGGAGGCCTTAGTTTTTCGAGGGACTTGGACCTTGGTTCCCCGTCCAGCAGATGCCAACATCGTCACGTACAAATGGGTCTTCACCATCAAATATCATCCTGATGGTACCATTGCCTATCACAAGGCTCGTTTGGTTGCTCGTGGATTTACTCAAGCGTATGACATTGACAATACTGAGACATTCTCGCCAGTCGTTCGTCTCAACTCTATCCGCGCGCTCCTCTCTCTAGCTGTTAATCAAGCTTGATCTCTCCACTAGTTAGATGTCTCTAATGCCTTTCTTTATGGTGATCTTGAGGAGCAGGTCTTTATGGAGCAACCTCCTGGATATGTTGCTCAGGGGGAGTCATCTAAGTTGTGCTTTCTACAAATAGCTATTTACGGACTCAAGCAGAGTCCACGTGCTTGGTTCGCCAAGTTTAGTGGCCTTCTCTCCGCCTTTGGCTTCACATCCTGCGTGACCGATCGCACCGTGCTCACTAAGAAGACTAAGGGTGGTCTTGTCATTCTTGCTGTTTATGTTGATGACATTATTTTGACTGGGAGTGATGACACTGGTATTCTTGCGACAAAGATTTATTTACAGTAACACCTCAACATTCGTGACTTGGGGAGTCCTAGATACTTTCTTGGGATCGAGTTTGCTCATCAGGACGGGAAGCTATATTTGACCCAGCAGAAGTATGCCCTTGACATGCTTAAGGAGACATTACTTCTAGGGTGCAAGCCAGAGACCTCACCCATGGAAGCTCGCCCATAGTTTTGGGATACTTCGTCTCTACTCTTTGAGGATGCTAACCGCTATCAGAGATTTTTGGGCAAGTTGATATATCTCACCGTCACTCGCCCCGACATTGTATACACGACTAGTGTCTTGAGTCAATTCATGCAGGAACCTCGACGAGTTCACTGGGAGGGAGCTCTACGGGTTCTAGCATACATCAAGCGAGCCCCAAGGAGAGGGCTCGTCTATCGACGACATGGTCATCTGCGTATCGAAGTCTACTCTGACGTCGGGTATGCAGGTGACAAGGGAGATCATAAATCTATTACCGGCTATTGCACTTACATTGGAGGTAACCTCGTCACCTGGCGATCCCGAAAACAGAAGGTGGTATCATGCTCCAGCGCAGAGTCCGAGTATCGAGCTATGGCTGAGACCGCTCGGGAGATGGTATGGCTTCGATCATTTCTTGAAGATCTCGGCATTTCATCCCCTTTTCCAATACCCATACATTGTGATAATCAAGACGCTATCTTCATCGTCGGCAATTCCACCTTTCATGAGTGTACAAAGCACATTGAGATTGACTGCCACTACATACGAGACAAGGTTATGTCCGGCGTCATCTCCACTCCTCATGTGACATCATCGCATCAGCTTGCAGACGTCTTTACAAAGAGTCTAGCCAGGATCTCATATGACACCACGTGTACCAAGATGGGCATGTTTGATTTATATGCTCCAGCTTGAGGGGGAGTGTTCGATAGTGATATTGGGCTCTCGGCCCATTTATCTTCTCTTCTCATCTTCTCCTATATAAGGACCTATGTACTCTCATTTTCATATACGATTCTAGGGTTTCTTCATCTCATCGTCAACAGGCCCCTCGAATATTATCTTTTATCTCTCTAGCATTACCCATATTAGGGCCTTCTCATGCAATCCTAATTGATGCCTCAATCAATTTTTTAGTTATATCATCCCACATTTGGTTATGATATAAGATCTAGCTTCTTAGGGTTTCCTAAAACCATCTAAAAGGTTAACCTGACATTGATGTGTGTAGTTTCATGTGGAGTTAACTCAATGCGATAGAGGCCTAGATGCAAGCCATATTCACGGCATAATGATGTTGGAATCTAAGGCTTAATGACCCTCTAAAATTCAAATCAAACCTTAAATTCAATGGAAGGCATTGAGTTGAACAATCAAAATGAAGATACACTAATAATCGATGATCTTATTATCTAGTATAGATCGAAATCCATAGTCAACTGTTATAACTCGAACCATCACCAAGTGAGATACTACCACATACCCCTTCACTTACATGAAAATCAAGGGTGTCCTAATTAAATCCATCAACTCGCTTCAATCCAATGCCTCTAAGCGTGTCACATCACCTACATAATAAGAAATAGTCGCATATCAAAACATTAAATGAATTGGACATGCATAAATCGACTGGTGATCCATATAATTCATATTCATCCATTAAGGGCACTTAATACTAATAACACTCCTCATGCGCACCAAGGGTGCGCCACGTGGCCCCTTTACATGTTGTGTGTGGTTATACATGGGCGCGTGTGCCACAACTGTTGCTAAATCAGCCCCCACATATAGAGAGTTAGTTATACATTTTTTAATTAAAATAATTTTTTTTTTAAAAAAATTGAGAACGACGTCTAATCTGAGCCGTTCATCTTGGAGTTATAACGGTAGAGATTTAATGCGCCCGATGGAAATGTAGATTCATCGTGATAGTGTGATGAAGATCAAACGGATGAAATCAAGCAACACCTTCTCTTCACGTGCGATGTGGTAAAATATGAACGCTTCATCTTTGATTAGACGGACGTGACTTAACGATGTCGATTCATCAAATGACATTTAATCTCGGCTATTGATTAACAATGAATGGATGCATCCAAAGGTTACGCCCAATTTTGCCTAGAAATTGAGATGTTCTTTGCGATGAAAAACTATTCTTGGATTTTCGAGCAATTTGAATTGTCTAGACACCACAATCCTTGAATCTTTTGAATTCTTCCTCTTCTAGACTCATTTCTGCGTCCAGGAAAGGTTTGAAATCAAGAGTTGGTGGAAATAATTGGATGAAATCACATCTTGAATGCCAAACTTTATCTTCAAAATCGTAGAATGAAAATCCTTGAATCCGGCGATTAATTGGATCATTTCAAGTGCGACTTCGGGTTAGGTTGTGTGTTTTCATCTTAATATATCTTCCTTTAGCATTAGATTTACATTTTGAATCATAGATTAGTTTAATTTTAGTTTTAATTTCGGTTTTCAAATTGTTTCGCGATCAAATTTCTATCTCAATTTTAAATTTCGACTTCTCTGTGAATTCTGATCCAAATTCGGTGATTTTTGATTCCGTGGATTTGTATTGGAGTTATCTTTCTTGATATACTAAAATCCCTAATTTTTTATCTCAATTCATTGTCTTATTTGATCGAATTTCAAATATAACTAAAAAATTTCCCTTATTTCTCCGTAGATTTTACCCTTATTCACCATTGTACTCTTTAATTAGTAATTAATCATTTAATCGGTGAGTTTGGAACTTGTTTTGACACGAGATCGTGTGTATTCAATGAATGCACAAAATCGTTTCGTCATTCTTCCGAAAAGTAGTACTTAAGTTCATGGAAGAACTTAAGTTTTTATGTTGATTCAAATGCTTCGGGATCGATGGAATCACAATGAAGTTGACAATATGCACAAACTAGGAAATGTGGCTAGAGATGGCAACGAGATGCTCGTTGGGTAATGTGTCACCGATGTCTCCTGTACCCTGAATGTGGAGACATGATAAGTGATCTGCCACCGAGTTTTCGTTGCCCTTCTTATCTTTGATCTCTAAGTCAAACTCTTGAAGAAGTAGCACCCATTGTATCATTCATGACTTCACCTCCTTCTTAGAGTGCAAGTACTTTAGGGTTGCATAATCAGTGTAGATGATGATCTTGCTCCCTAAGATGGAAGGCCGGAATGTCTCTAAGGCGTAGATAATGAAGCGAGACCGTGAGGTTGTCAATAGCACACGGTCTCGTGTAAAAAATAATTCTAAATTTACCAATTTAATGAAAATATCTTGATTTGAGGGGAATAATGGTAAATATGGGTCGAATCTATAAGGAATTAGGGAAATTTCTGATGATCTCTTCGAATTTGATCAAATTG
>CM044106.1:8545263-8582853 GCA_024174645.1 Lemna minuta
TAAGAATTTGATAATTTTTGTCTTTTTGGATTCCTCTAGTTCTTAGCTTTCCATTGACATATAAATTTCAAGATTTGGATTTCATTTGGTCATTCAATTTGAAGATTTCCTCTGAGGTGTTAATTTCGGGGATTTTCTGATAGTTGATTTTCAATAATTCATAATAAATCGATTTCTTATGCAAAAATTACGAATTATATATCAATAAATTCCATTGTTTCTCTATTTTCTATATATCTAATTTTCGTAATCTTTTGACTCTGTTTAATTCTCTGATTTTGCAGAACACCTACTGTTGGTAAAAGTCAACGCTTTGACTTTGACTTTTGACTTTTCTCTGTCAAATCCGAGATTTCAATTCTTAAAACTTCTTATTTACCTTATTTATGTCATTTACATATCTTACATCTTATTTTCTCTTATTTAAAACTCCTTTTATACCTAAGTTTGACCAAGTCAACTCTGCGGTTAAAGTCAACCCTGCTCTCTATGGATCGACCCGATACTTACCTAATACTTGATTATTATATCTTGTCTTTGTGAGTTTGGTTTTATAAATTTTGTTTGACCATCGTCTTTGTGTTTTAACGACGGACGAAAATGACACGTCAATGACCAAAATTGATAGGGTTTTATATAAAAAATCATCATTTAATCACAAATATCATGTACCCCCTTCATTTAAGACAAAATCAAAGGCCAAAATTAAATCCATTGATTCACTCCAATACAACGCTTTTGGATGTGCATCATCATCTATATTCACAAATTTAGTCCCACATTGAAATAATAACAAAAATATACGCATATAAATAGGGTAACCGCCGAATTAAATTGTGAGTGTATATGGGGTAGAATGACACTTTTATAATTCTAGATTTGTTACTGTGTCTCCTCTCCCCTATATGTCTCTCTTCCTCCTCTCTTATTTTCCTTAATCAAGATCATTGTCATATTTTCCTTTTCCACATGATTATCAAAGCCCTAACCTAGGGTTCCTCATGGTGGCGTTGGATCTTCCTGTCATTGCTTTGCATTGTCTCTTTGTTGCTCTCATGGATCTCTCCTTGTAGTCAGCTTCAATTGGTTATATCTTTTTCATTTGAGGTTAGATTGATCAGAAACTTGTTGCATTAGATTCATAAGCATCGAAAACTTCTATTTCAAGACAAAAAATGTGGAAATGGTGGACTAACGCTTTAATCTTGCCTCTTTTTGGAAAACCAATAGTTTTCCAAGCATCATCTTCAAAAGGTCATATCTTTTTTTTGGCTTGAAAATTAGGTATCATTAGAAGCAAATTTTTTTTATCCACAAACTTCATTTGCAGGTTGATTTCATTTGATTTTTTTTAGACATAAGTCAAATATTTTTGGAAAGAAAATGTTCGCATATAATCTTCATCTTGAGCTATCTTTCCATATACCTAGTGAAATAGATCAAATATATATCTCATTGGATACATAATTTTGAGATCTATAAGTTTTATTTTGCGAAGTTTTTATTTAAGGACTATATAAGGGAGAAACAAAAAATTTCTCCAACCGATTTTGGGGCATGTCACAATCATACTTATTGATTTCTTAGCCAGTCCCTAACTTATTGATTCATAGGTATGTCACCTTAAGATTATGGCAAACAAGAACTCTCCATTGGCATCTTGCCCATTTCTCCTAGTCATGCTACCCCTAGCATGCTAGACCATCCCCACTTCTATTCTAGCAATCCAATCAATCCCTACTTCTACTTTGGCAATACAGCTAGTATTGCCCCTTACTTCGGTGTTATCGCTGATCTTTAGTCTTGGCCAAGAAGTGTAGTCGATTGTTGCTTCCTTATCTTCTAGAAAAAGACAAACTATGTCACTTGTTATGTTAGCTTCCAACATTTTTTGCACATTCACAGTCATCTCTCTTTTTTCCTGAATGACTCTCCCTCATGCAAGGATCCTAGTCATACAATGTGGTTCATCGAGGATCAAGCTATCACGACATGGCTGCTCAAGCTGGTGATTCCTTATATTAGTGAGCCTATGCAACTCATTACATTGACGAAAGTTATATGAGACGAATGGGCTTCCTTGTGTTTCTATGAGTCTAATATCTCTTGGATCGTTGAGGTATATGAGTAGTCGTTCGAGGCACAACACGTGTGCAAGTATTCATGGAGTTCTCTCTCAGTTGGAGCTATATCAGCCATATATGACGGATCTTACAACTGAACGTCATTGTCTAAAGGATCTTGTTGTTGTTATCTTTCTTTCAGGCCTTGACACCTCAATCTCCTCTCATTTCGAGGATCTATATTGAGCAAGGCTCACCTTCTAACTCTTTCATTGAACTTCTCTTTCATTCTCTAAGTGTCTATCAGAACTCCTCTTTTGCCATCACCTATACCTCCCCCCTTGCATCATCTAACTGTACATCATTGTTATCTTTCAGCTTTAAGGGAAAGGGGCACTACATAGATGATAACCAAGGACGTGGTTGATAACATGCAACCTAGATTTTCAATTACATGATTATTAATGAAAATTAAGGCATAAAATTTTCGATTTCCATGCATGTTATCATATTTCTGAGTGCACATGTGTCATTCTATGTAATTTAACATGATAATATATATAAAAAAATTATTTGAAGGGATAATCATGCAAAATTAAAGTTAAAAAAATTTCAATAGGTTACTCCCGTTTTATATTTGAAATTAGAATTAAGTTTTAATTATAGGTAATTAGAGAAAATATTTTTTATACACATTTATTTATTTAGTATTATTTTACAAAGAAAATAAATGTATTTTTGTGTTATTATTTATGAAATTTGACTTTTTAGAATGATAGATTATTAAATTTTTGATAAAAAAATGGATTAAATAGGAGTTTTATTTTAAAAGTTTTGAATTTTTTAATGTTTAGAGATTTCCTTGGAATTTTTTGAATTTTTTCATAGTTATTTTGGGTACATACCCTGACTACTATAATACCCATGTTTTCATTAATCCTACGCAGAATGCAGGATTTCGGAGGAACAACGATCAACCATATCCTCCATCATACAATGGTCAGCAACAACAACATCAACCCTACGCAACTCAAAGACTGTCGACATTCATCGCACCGACTAAACCACAAGCTTACACACAAGCCCCACGCCAGACCGCGCCAGTATCCGACCTGATCCTCGGCACGATCTCGCAATTAATGGGGCAAATGATGTGGATGAACTCGCTCGTGGATGAAATACATGACTTCGTGAAGACAAACGTCCAACTGACAACTAAGAAGAAGCGTAAACAGGTAACTTTTACTTACCAATTAACCTCGCACGCCATAGCTAACCCGAGGAATCAAGGGGCCTCATCGAGCCATACACATAATATCAACCATGTACACGTCGACGAGGAGGCTGTGGAAACAACACTAGCAATATCGAGCCTTCGAAGTTGAAAAGACCTACCAGATCCATACAAGGATCATCCTATCCACCAAGGCCCGATTGAAGAAAAAGAAGCACCAATTATCGTCGAGCAAGACAGTGATTCAGAGGACGAGGAAGAATAGGCTATGGCTGAACCTAACTCCGACACATACAAGCCTCTTGTGCCTTATCCTCAAGCACTTAATCTCCCCAAAGCCAACACTAACAAAACCAAGGATAATCTACTAGACACCTTTAAGAAGGTTACCATCACTATTCCCTTAATAGATGACATCAAGCATATCCCTTCCTATGCCAAATTTCTCAAATGAATATACACTCCCCATAGAAACCCTAGATGGATCCAACTTAGTGAGTCGGTGAGTTCTATTATGATGAATTCCCTACAAGTCAAAAAAAGAGATCCGAGAGCACCCATGATCACGAGTGAAATAGGAGGAATGTCCTTTACTAAATCCCTACTAGATATCGGAGCTAGTATTAACATCCTCCCTAAAGCTGTATTCGATCGTCATCATGTAGGGGAGTTGCAACCTTTCCTAGTAGAGTTATGCTTAGCCGATGGATCAGTGAAGACAAGTAGAAGATGTCATAGTTAGTATAGAAGATTGTTATTTCCCGGTAGACTTCCTAGTGGTCGATATGAAAATGACTAAGGACCTTAGCCAAGCCCCGATCATCTTAGGACGACCCTTCCTAGCTACCGCGAAAGCCGTCACAGACTGCAGGAAAGGAGAAGTTATTCTCAAGGTAGGAGAGCACACAGTGTAGGTTGATATCAACAAACTGATAAAATACCCTTCATGAGCTTCCGAAGACTTGGGCGTCATCGACTTCGCCGACGATCAAGATATTGATGCCTATGTTGAAGAAGTGATGATGATCGACGAGGAAGCAAGATTTGAGGAGCTACCAATGGACGAGCGTTCCTTGGAGCTCAAGACTCTCCCATCAACACTCAAATACGCCTTCCTTGATGAGGAGAAAGCAAAGCTGGTAATTATTTCGTCGAAGCTGGATATTAAGCAGGAAAAACAATTACTAGATGTTTTAAGGCAGCATGAAGAAGCAATTAGATGGACCCTGACGAACCTAAAAGGGTTGGACCCTTCTTTATGCACTCATCGCATCTTCCTAGAGGATGAGTCAAGACCTATTAGGGAGGCTCAGAGACGACTCAACCCAAAGATGTGGGAGGCCGTGAAAAAAGAAATTCTTAAATGGCTAAATGCATAAATTATCTACCCCATATCCGATAGCCAATGATCTAGTCCGGTGCACGTTGTACCGAAGAAAGTTGGAGTAACAATCACGATGAACGAGAAGGGCGAGGAGATCTAGACACGCCTTCTGACAAAGTGGAGAGTTTGCATCGACTATCAGAAGCTGAACTTCGCGACCAAGAAGGGCCACTTCCTTCTCCCGTTCATCGACCAAATCATGGATTGACTGGCAGGATTGAGTTACTTTTGCTTCCTCGACGGATATTCGGGCTACAATCAGATTGTCATTTATCCCGAAGATCAAGAGAAGACAACATTCACATGTCCCTTTGGCACATTCGCCTTCAGACGCATGCAATTTGTACTATGCAACGCCCCCGCGAACTTTCATTGATGTATGACGGCGATCTTCTTCGACTTTCTTGGCTACAGCTTAGAAGTTTTTATGGACGACTTCAGTGTCTTTGGAAACAATTTGAGAGTTGTCTTGCTCACCTGACTAAGATCCTGGAGGTCTGCGTCAGGAAACGATTGGTGCTAAGTTGGGAAAAATCCCACTTCATGGTACGAGAGGGAGTAGTGCTCGGGCATATCATCTCGGGCAAATGATTAGAGGTGGACAAGTCCAAGATAGAGGTCATCCAAAATCTCTCTCTACCAAGTACCGTTAGAGATCTCACGAGCTTTCTCGGGCATATCAGCTTCTACCAAAGATTCATTTAAGACTTTGCCAAAGTCTCCAAACCACTCACCACCCTTCTTTGCAAAGACAAAGACTTCATCATAGATGAAGAAGGGAAGCCCACATTCACGATGTTGAAGCAAGCACTGATCGAGACACCAATTCTTCAATGTCCTAATTGGAACTTACCATTCAAGATGATGTGCGACGCTTCCGACTACGCGGTGGGAGCAATCTTGGGGCAATGACTTGATAAGAAGCCGACAACCATATGTTATGCAAGTAAGACCCTCATCGAAGCTCAGATAAATTACACGACTACGGAGAAGGAGCTTTTGGCGGTGGTCTACGCTCTCGAGAAGTTCCGACTTTACATCTTGGGGAGCAAGATCATCATCTACACTGATCTTGCGGCCTTAAAGTACTTGCTCTCCAAGAAAGAGGCCAAACCATGACTTAGACGATGGGTGCTGCTCCTTCAAGAATTCGACTTGCAGATCAAAGACAAGGGCAGCGAAAACTCGGTGGCAGACAATTTATCGCGTCTCCGCATGTCAGGAAGAGGAGACATCGGTGACACATTCCCCTACGAGCATCTCTTTGCCATCTAGAGTCACGCCTCTGACAAGACTAAATCGTATGGTCATTCAATGCACACGATTCAGTGTCAAAAGAAAGTCATAATCTTACCAATTTATGATTAATCAAAGTAATTAATTAGTATAATGGTAATTAAGGGTCGAATCAACCGAGAATTAGAGAAATTTGAGAGATATCTTTGAAATTCGCTCAAATCACATGATGAAGTGAGGTTATAAATTAGGGAAATTATGATATTAAGAAAGATAACTCGATTTCGAATCCACGGAATCAAAAATCAAATTTGAATGAGAATTCGAAGAGTAATCGAAATTTGAAGTTAAGAGAAATTTTCGTTTCGAAAAACGATTAAAAACCAAAATTTAAACTAAAATTAAACTAATCGGCGATGCTCAAAGTAAAATTAACACTAAATGATGAAAGATTAAGATGAAATCACGCAACCTAACCCAAATTAGCCTTTGAAATTGACGAAGATGAAAATTGAAGTTCAAGATGTGATTTCTTCTTTCTCCCTCGATTAAACTTTGAAATTAAATATTCAATGGAAGCGGAAATGAAATTCTATCACAAGGAAAGAAACGGCGCGCAATTTGGTGGAGTATACAATTCAAATTTGACGAAAGATCGCGGACCTGTTCTTCGTCGTGAAGAACGGTTTTTATAAATGGCGATTTTAGATCGTGGCTGTTGGATGAAGGTCCATCACGATCGACGGTTTAGGTGCAGCGTCGTTTGATCGAAACGACGTCTTGAATCTTGATCGTACGGTTGTTGATCGATGGTCGAGATGAGTCCATGCTGTATTGAAGAAGAGATGCATCGCTTGATCTCGTACATTGGATTTTGATCTAACGATCGTGATTAACTCGGATGTCCATCTGATGCGAATAATCTGGACAGTTATAACTCTCGATTAGATGGCTGCGATTTATTCACTTAAATGAATATATAAGCATGTGCCTGATTTTCGATCGGGTGGACCGCGTGTCCATTGCATCGACGCGCACCGATCATCACGATTTAAATCCAACGATTAGCGTTAACCGGAAATAGATTTTTAGTCCCACAAGGAAGAAATCACGGGAATCAATCGGGTATATAATGTACGCGATATATAGCGGATTAATAATCTGTCTTCCGATAATCGAAAGACTTATACATTATGTAAAAATATATATAGAGTAAATATAAATACGCCACGTGTCACATCAGTGCCACGCAGGCGCCCGCGTGCTATCCACATGGCAGAGCCACGTAGCCCCAAGTGCCACATCGCATCCACGTGTACACACGCAATATAAATCCCTATTTTTTCCATTTTTTTAATTAATTTTAAATGCTAAAACTCGAAAATAAATCAGAAATAAATTCCAAAAAATTCTATAAAATTGGAAAAATCATAACTTTCAAAATATAACTCCAAATTAATTCAAATTTGTTTTGTTGGATTCAGAATTGAATAATCTATCATTATAAAAAGTCAAATTATTAAAATAATAAGAGAATTAATTTTATACATTTATGTATTATATAAAATAAATTTATATAAATACATAAATGTTAATAAATGTCTTTTCTCTCATATTTTTATCCTTAAAACATGATTATGATAATAAATATAATTAGGATTAAAGATTGAAATGTTTAATTATACATAATAATCCATAATTTAGTGTATTTTTAGATCATAACATGAATTTACACAAAATGATAGAAATATGCTTAAAATATGATAACATGCATATATTTGTAATGATTAATGCATTAATTTGCATAAATAATTATATAATTACATGCATAAATAGCATGTTATCAGCCCCGTGGTACGCACACAGCGTCAACTTCATCGTCACTGGATTGATCCCGGAGCACTAGAATCGGCATCAAAAAGATAAGTTCTTCCATGAGCTCAAGTACTACTTTTGGGAAGAACCACTTCTATTCCACCTAGGATACGACCGGATCATTTGACGATACATACCAGAGAGGAGCAAGGAGACATCTTAGCGATGTGTCACTCATCGATGTGTAGAGGACATTTCGTGTCACGCAAGACCGTGGATAAGATCATACAAAGCGGCTTCTACTAGCCCTCTATCTTCAAGGGCGCCCACCGTTTCTACACGGAGTGCCTACAATATCAAGCAGCATTGAACATCTCCAAGAGAGATGAAATGCCAATGCGACCAATCCTTGAAGTGGAAATCTTTGACCTATGGGGGACAGACTTCATGAGACCTTTCCCACCTTCTAACGGGATAGAGTACAGATTGATAGTGGTGGATTATGTGTCGAAGTGGGTCGATGCAATCCCCACTAGGACAAATGATTATCGGGAGGTATTGAGATTTGTCACACGATGCATCTTCGCTTGGTACGGTTGTTCGAGGGCCATCATCAGCGACGGTGGCTCACACTTCAATAATGCTCACTTCCGGGCATTGTTGAAGAAGTATGGAGTTCACCACCGCATCACCACACCATACCACCCCCAAGCAAATGGGCAAGTAGAGGTTAGTAATTGAGAGGTCAAGAGCATATTAAAGAAAATAATTCGATCAGATGGGAAGGATTGGGCACACAAGCTTCCCGACGCACTATGGGCATACTAGATGGCATATAAGACACCCATCGGGATGTCTCCCTTCTTGCTTATCGTTGGGAAAGCCTGCCATCTTCCGGTTGAGCTAGAGCATCGAGCCTATTGGGCGATAAAAAAGCTAAACCTATCACTGGACGAAGCAGGGAAACAACGACTTCTCCAGCTTCAGGAGTTACAAGAGCTGAGGCACGATGCGTACAAAAACACGACGATCTACAAGGAGAAGACCAAGGCCTTTCACAACTAACATCCGACGACAATCATTTCAGGTCAACGACAAGGGTTGGCTCTACAATTCGCGCCTCAAGCTCTTTCCTGGGAAGCTACGCTCTAGATGGGATGGTTCGTACATGGTTTTGGAGTTGTTCGACGGCGGATCGGTACTCATCTGCGACATCAAATCCGGTCAACAATTCAAGGTAAACGACCATCATCTCAAGCCGTACCTAACATCAGAACCACCCGCATCAGCAGATAAGGTAAATTTGCATCTTCTCGAGCACTCGAGGAGGTGACGGTATCACCCTCGACCCATGAGTAGTCGTAGGTTTTATTTTAGTTTCGCATGGCTGAAGACGTTAAACTTAGCACTCTTGGGAGGCACCCCAAGATTATCTTACCTTTTTAGTTTTCTTTGTTTTTCAGCTTTTATAGATATCAAAGAACTACACTAGGAAATGGCGCACCAGCACGAAATCCCGCGAACAAGCATCACAGATTAATGAGTTTTTCTAACCTTTTATCATCTCACCACATTTTCGTATCTTTTTCATGCCATGATTCAGTGTTTTTGCTATCTTTTTACATGAGCGTGTAGTTTTCATTGAGGGCAATGAAAGATTCTAGTTGGGGGTGAGGACTTAGAAAAATCTCTACGATTTTCAAAAATTTTAAAATTCTACATTCTAAAAAACTCCTATTTTAAATTTTTGTTGATCTACTCTAGCTCACCTTAGAAGTCTTGACATTAAGAGATTCAACCTACAAGAGATGTAGAAGTGAGGGCCTTATAGCCCATATGATTACATTTTGAGTAAGAAAGCTAAATGATCTAGAGAAACCATGGATAATACTTAGTGGTTGACTTCTTTGGGGTTGGGTACCTAACAGGCACCAAGGAAAAAGAGTAATCAGAGGTTGAAATTCTATGGGATTGAAAAGGAGAGTATTTGAGAGAAGTTAAAATTCCATCCCCTACCTAACATTAGCCAAAACTGCTTAGTGTGAGAATTCATTGATTCTAGACTTTCCCTTTTAAAGAGTGCAATGATCCATAATTTTTTAAGGCACCTATATTTCCTTGTTAGGCATATAGTTCTATATTTTCTAAAGCAGTCAAGTAGTTTTCACCACTTTGTTTTAAACTTCACTCATGATAATAACACTCCCAAGTAATTCACATATCCACCACATCTTCCTTATTTCCCTCACATGTATGTGTACCTTCACACAACACTTCACTTGTTACATACTCTCTTCATAAATCCTAAAAACTCCTCCATATCTTTATGGCATTCTTCTGAAATGTTAAAAAAAGAGAGAAGAAAAGTCAAAATAAAGAGAGAAATAAGAAGTTACAAGAAGGAAAATAAGTGGGAAAATCTTCTACCATCATCTCCACCATCTACCCTATCCACCACCATCCACCACATTTGGGAGTATAATTATCATAAGTGGTACCTTCTTTGTTTTAAAAATCCACTTTGTTTATCAATATATTTTCTTTTAAACCCATCATACCTTTAGAAATAGTATCTTTTCATTTCCTTCAGCCACCTCACACGAAGCATCCCAAAGATAGGAATCCTTTTGAATTGCACTCTTTAGGAGGAAAGCGAGTTAAGCGGAATTCTACTACATTAAGTAGCCTCCATTTTGAGAGAATGAGTGATGTATCTATGGAAAGGGTAACGAATTTCATCCGCTCATGAGAGAGTGAGTATCTTTTCACCACCATAGAATCATGCCTTAGATATGTTCACCTTGATTACAACTGAAAATTAGACTCGAGCATTAGCCGATGAGCACTACCTTAAACATGCGCTAAAGAAGTCAACCTAGAGATGGAATCTAGATCATTATGGCCTACACTATGAGGAAAACGTGATGATACATTCATACACTTCACCATTTTAGTAGTAGGATCAAAGGATGAAAGGACATTCTAGGGAAATTATATAGTAAATTTCTAAGAGACAATCAATCATTTAAATTGGGGGAGTGTGATAACATGCTAATTACCCATGATAATACATGATTATTTATGCGTATAAAGGCATAAATGATTTCATTCTTATGCATGTTATCATATTTATGACTATTTACCTATCATTATAGGAAAAAGTCATTATAATCTTAAAATACTTTAATTTAGGGCTAATTATGATTAATTAAAAGATAAATAATTTTATAACCCATCTTTACTTGAGATTATAAGTGTTTTTAAAAGTTAAATAATAAGAGAAATCATTTATATAAACATTCATTTAATTTTCTTAGTTTTAAATATGAAAGAAATGAATGCATTTTTAAAATAAAAATTAAAGTCTTGCTATTGATTAAAATTGACTTTTTAGAATGATAGATAATTAAATTTCTGATCAAATGAAAGAAATTTCGATTAATTTGGAGTTCTATTTTGAAAGTTATAAATTTTCTAATTTTTAGGGATTTTTCTGGAATTTTTCTGAATTTTTCTGAATTATTAATGAATTTCTAAGGATTTTATGGAATTAAAAATTGATTTTTCTAATTGAAAATAGATTTTTTAGAATATTTAAAGCACGCAAGTGATGTGGCGCAATCAGAGCCGTCCGATCGATTGCGATCAACGATTACGATGAGGAGGCGACGTGGCAGCTTGTGGGACGTCCAATCGCGCGTGCTACGTGGTTTAATCTCAAGCGTCCATCTGCGATCCAACGGAAAGGACTTAACGGTAACGGTTCGTGATCAACCGTTTCATAAGAGCCATTGATTAGTTTAATCGGACGGTTACGCCCAAAATCCCTATAAATGAAGAAGTTCTTTCGATTTGTAAAACATTCAAGAGGAATTCTATCTAATTGAACTGTTTAGACACCAAATCTCTTAAATCTCTTCATCCTAATCGCTTCTAGACTCAATTCTGCTTCCTCGGAGTGCTTAAGATCAAGATTTAGGCGAAAGATGAGGAAGAAATCGATCTTGGAACTCCACGAATCACGATTTTTTCATTTTGATGAAAAGCCTTGATTTTGGCGATTAGTTGGGTTAATCCAATCGCAATTGGAGGTTAGCGAAAGCGGGTTTTCCTAATCTATCATCTATTAGTGTTTAATTTTCATTTAGATTAGTAATTTTGATTAATTTCATCGTCTATTTTGGTATTTTCGGAAATTTCATCTCACTTTGATCTTCAATTTCTCCACGAAATCAAAGTCAAATTCGATGATTTCTGATTGCGTGGAATTGTCTTCAAGTTCTCTTTCATAATATACCATTTCCCCCAATATCTATCATCAATTCATCGTCCGATTTGATCAAATTCGAGGAGATCATCAGAAATTTTCATAATTCCCGGTAGATTCGACCCATATTTACCATTATACCCCTCAATTCGAGATATTTTCATCAAATTGGTAAGTTTGGAATTATTTTTGACACTAGACCGTATGCAATTGATGACCTTGTGGTCTCGCTTTGTCAGACGTCACTAGGGAGTGTCCTCACCATGGAGTGTCTAATCAAGAACTAACGCAAATATTCTATGATTTTTTTGGCCCTCAAGATAGATATCTTTTAGATGCAGCTAGCGGCGACACCTTCATGAGAAAATTTGAAAATGACGCGATGGAATTAATAGAGACGGTGGCGAAGAATAGACATCATAATGTGACAAAACTCTTCGTAAGAGGTGCTATGCCGAAAGGACAATTAATTGACGCAAAATCAGCGAAGACGGGCATGCTTCTAGAAAGAATCAACAAAATGGCGGAAGTTCATAATCTCCTAATAGATCGACTTAACATCCGCAAAGGTTTTGAAGGACTTACACCTATCTCACTACAAGAAGCGTCACCATGTACCAATTGCTCAAGACTCGACCCCGTTGAGCTAGGTTGCCCCGTCATGGCAGTACAAGGGCATGACATGTATAGACAAGGCCCGATGGGAGGGCCAAGTCAACAGGCTCAACCAAGCGATCTAGGTTCCTACTCGAATTATTATAGTAACCATGTTTTCAATAAAAACCCTTCGCAGTCTGCAGGATTTAGAAGAAATAACAGTCAAACATATCCTCCAACATACAACACTAGTAAGCAACAAATTTAACAACCCTACGCAAATAAAAGACACTCGATGTACGTCCCACAACCACAATCCTACACTCAAGCCCCATGGTAGAATGCACTGGCATCAGACCCTATCTTAGGGAAAAATCTTGCAATTAGTGGAGCAAATGAATCATATGAACTCACGTGTGGATAAGATACAAGACTTTATTAAGACAAATGTCTCGCTCACGACTAATAGCAAGAAGGGTAAGCAAGTATTATTTTTTGACCAATTACCTTCATCTGCCACTATCAACTTGAGGAATGAAGGGCCTCATCGAGTCAAATGCATGATGAACTATGTCTATGTTGATGATGAGGCAGTGGAAATGGTGTTAGCTATATTGAGCCTTCAGAGTGATAAAGATTTACCGGATCCATACAAGGATCATCCCTTCCACCAAGGCATGATAGATGAAGAAATACCAGTTGTTATAGCTGAGCAAGACATCAATTCCAAGGAAGAGGAAGAACAGACTAAGGCTGAACCTAACCTCTACACATACAAACCTCGTGTGCCTTATCCTCAAGCAATTAATCGCCCTAAAGCCAAGGCAAATGAATCAGACGATCACCTATGAGAAGCCTTCCAAAAGGTGACCATTACCATCCCTATCATAGATGCCATTCAACATATTCTAGCTTACGCAAAATTTCTTAAAGGCATATGCACACCCCAAAGGAACCCCAAAAGGATCCAATTAAGAAAAATAGTGAGTTCAATCGTGATGAATTCCCTATCGATCAAAAAGAGAGATTCGAGAGCACCCATGATCACAAGTAAAATTGGAGGAATGACCTTTACTAGATCCATGTTAGATACCAGAGATAGTATTAACATCCTCCCTAAAGCAGTATTCAACCGTCATCATGTAGGGGAGTTGCAGCCTTTCTTTGTAGAACTATGCTTAGTAGATGGATCGGTAAGAAAACCTCATGGCATAGTAGAGGACGTAATAGTAAGGATAGAAGATTTATATTTCCCAGTAGATTTCCTAGTTGTAGATATGAAAATGACCAATGAGCTTAGTCAAACCTTGATGATCTTAGGATGACCATTCTTAGCTACTGTGAAAGCCATTATAGATTGGGGGAAAAGAGAAGTAATTCTCAAGGTCAGAGAGCATACAGTGAAGGTCGACATCAACAAGTTAATGAAATACCCTTTACAACCTTCTAAGGAATTGGGCATCATTGACTTATGTGATGATTAGGATATCAACACCTACAAAGAAGAAGTCATGATGATCAACGAGGATGCAAATTTTAATGAGCTACCATTTGAGAAGCCTACATGGGAGCTCAAGACTACCATCTACACTTAAGTATGCTTTTATTGATACGAAGCAGGCAAAACTGGTGATCATTTCGTCCCAATTAGATCAGGAGTAGGAGGAACGATAATTAGACATATTACGATGGAATGAACAAGCAATCAGTTGGACTAAAGGGGATTGGACCCCTCATATGCACTCATCGCATCTTCTTAGAGGATGAGTCCATACCTATTAGGGAGGCCCAGAGAAAACTAAGCAAGAGGTTTGGGAGGCGGTAAAAGAAGAAATTCTTAAATGGCTAAACGCAGAGATCATCTACCCCATATTTGATAGCCAGTGGGTTAGTTAATTGCACGTTGTTCCCAAGAAAGCCAGAGTAACGCTCAATATGAATGAGAAAGGTGAGGAGATCCAAACATGCCTTCCGACAAAATGGCGAGTCTGCATCGACAATCGGAATTTGGTCAGGAGTATCGCATCATCGACAATGAAGAAGTATCGCTTCCCCTTACCATTCATCAACCAGATCCTAGATCGTTTGGTAGGACAAAAATACTTCAACTTCTTGGATGGATATTCGAGCTACAACCAGATTGCGATTTATCCAAACGTTCAAGAGAAAACAATGTTTACATGTCCCTTTGGCATGTTTGCTTACAGATGAATGCCATTTGGACTATGTAATGCCCCTGCGACATTCCAACTCTTCATGGATGATAGTCTCCAAAGATTTATGAGTCTTTGGAGATTACTTTGACAACTGTCTGGCTCACTTGACTAAGATCCTTAAAGTCTCGTCAAGGAAACGAGTGGTGTTGAGCTGGGAGAAATCTCACTTTATAGTGTGAGAGGGATTAGTGCTCGGTCATTTCGTCTCGGGCAAAGGACTAGAGATGGATAAGGCCAAGATAGAGGTAATCCACAACCTCCCTCTTCCAGCCACATTACAAGATCTATGGAGCTTTCTCAGGCACGCTGGCTTCTATCAAAGATTCATACAAGACTTTGCTAAAGTCTCCAAGCCGTTGACCATCCTTCTTTGCAAGGACAAAGACTTCATCATTGAAAAAAATGGGGAGCGCGTATTCAAGATGCTAAAGCAAGCACTGATAGAGGCACCGATTCTACAAAGTCTTAATTGGGACTTACCTTTCGAGATCATGTGTGACGCCTTGGGACAGTGGATAGAGAAGAAACCAACAGCTATATGCTACGAGAGCAAGGCCCTTGTCGAAGCTCAGATGAACTATATGATGACGGAGAAGGAGCTTTGGCAGTGGTCTACACATTAGAGAAGTTCCGGACTTACATCTTGGGGAGAAAGATCATCATATACACTGATCATGTGGCCCAAAAGTACTTGCTCTCCTAGTGGGAGGCAAATCAATGATTGATACTATGGGTGCTACTTCTTCAGGAGTTTGACTTGGAGATCAAAGATAAGAAGGGCAGTAAAAACTTGGTGGCAGATCATATATCACGTCTCTTCATTATAAGTATTGGAGACATTAGTGACACATTCCCCAACAAGCATCTCCTTTCCATCTGAAGCCACGCTCCCTAGTTTGTGCACATAGTCAACTACCTCGTGACTAGATTGATCCTAAGACATTAGAATCGACATATAAAATATAAGTTCTTCTATGTGGTCAAGTACTACTTTTGAGAAGAACCACTTCTATTCCATCTTGGATACAATCAGATCATTTAGCAATGCATCCTAGAGGAGGAGCAAGGAGACATCTTAGCGATGTGTCACTCATTGACGTGCAGTGTACATTTTGACGCGTGGAAGACCGCGAACAAGATCCTAGAGAGTAGCTTGTACTAGCCCACCCTCTTTGGTGAGTCAAAATCTAGCCAAAGATCTCCCAAAGAGAAAGAGGGAAAGGAAAACAAGGTTTGGAGCCAATTCACTTGGAGTTGGTGCTAGCACTCTGTAGCCACCTCACCATGAAAGAATAAATATTTCATAGTTTTGATTCATGGGGAGCTGCAACAATGACAACGTAAACAGATGGTGTGCCTAGTAATATGCATGCAATCATCAATGGGCAGACTATGATGCATAAGTTTTCATAAGAAAAATGAAACAGAAGGGACAATGCTTGGATGCCAAATGAGATATGATAAGAACATAAAATGTAGTTATAACCACTCATAGATATTTTTTATTTAAGCCTGTTAAACTCTTGAATACACCATCTCTTCTACTATCTCATAACTTGATGTTGTAGACTATTAATGCATCAAAAAGAGTTTATTTTATATAACTTTTGTTTTTCTTATTTTTAGGTTTATACAATGGGAAGAGTAACAAGATCCTCCAAAATAGAAGGTTTAAAAGGCATAATGGGCTGTCCAAAGCAAGAAGGGTGAGCCCAATCAAAGGAAATGTGAGCCCAGCCAAAGTGGGGAGACTCCTCTTCTTCCCCTTCTTTTTCAACTTCTTCTTCCTCCTCGAGCATTCTTTTTTTAGGTTTTCTTCTTAGAAAGTGTTAGCCGCCGGCGTTTTTCTCCGTGGGGAATATGTAATAGAGATGATAGATTTCCTTAGTTGTATTCTCCTTCTTCACCTTGTCGGCAATATTTCCTTCACCGATCTCTAGTTCTCTATTTCTCTCTCGCAACCCTTCTGCCGCTATTCGATCCCTCCACAGCCCTCTCTTTTCTTCCGTCACAATCAGTCCTTCCCCATTCTCTGGGTCGCTACTTGTCTGTCCTCTTCTTTGGTCTCCTCGGCGATCTCTCACTCTCTTCTATCCTATCTTCCGCGAGCCCATTCTCTCTTTCTCCTTCCAATTTCTTTTCTTATTTTTCTTGCGGTTCTCTCCTCCGATCTCGAATCTACTCTCAGTTTCAATCTGTATCAGTTTTCTTTCTCTTCTTCTTGCAGAATCTCTATGAATCCTCCACTCTTCTAGTCTTCTTACGCCTTTAAATTTCTATTTCACATTCTCCAGATTTCTCTCTCCCCAGTTTTCCGTCGTTTACATTTTCTCTCTCCCGATCTCCTCCTTGGAAAAATCTCAAGCTACCGCGGTCGTCTCCAGCATTCCTTCATCTGCCTTTCTCTCTCCACCTCGCGCGGATACACGCGAGCAGCATCTCCTCCCCATCTTTAACCCCATTCTGATGCACTCCCTATCCCTTTCGCTTCTCTCTTCCTTTCGCTTCTCTCTCTCTCTTCTTTACCTCGAAATTCTGATTCTCTCTCTTTCTCCAACTTCGTCTTGCACTTCGCTCCGACAATCTCTTCGAGTCCGTCATTTCCGAACTCTCCGCGCTCTCTTTCTCCATCTTTCTCGTTTCCAGTTCCTTTCTCTCGCTCTAATTCAATCGGCATCTCACCTGTGGGTCCCGCACGCATCTTCCCTCTCTCTCCATTTTCGCACTCTTTCTTCTTCCGCCTGAATTTCCGGTTGTAGTCTTCCTCGTCCACATTTCTGCTCCACTCGCACTCCCATCTCTTCCGATCTCATTTTGGTGATCTCTTTCTCATTCCCTCTCCCCATCAAGTCCATTTTTTATTCTTCTCCATATTTCTCCATCTATCTCTCTTTTCCAGCCTCGTCTTCGATCTGCTTGTTTCCCCGATTCTCTTTCGCAGTCGATTTCCCTTCCTCGATCAATATCTCCAAGTCGCGTCGCCCCCTCTAATTTTAGTTTTCTCTCCTCTCCTCTCCTACTCTCCCAAAATTTCTATCTTTGTGTTCTCTTTCTTTCTCGCATTGTGCCCTCGCCCCCTCGTGCTCATCTTCTACCGTTCGCTCCCTCTCTCCTTCCCGTTCTTGCTTTGCCTCTCCATCTCCCGTTCTCCTGCGTCCTCTCTCTGTGAACCTCCTCTCTCCTCCACGTCAGGTTCCCTTCTTTATTTTTCTTTCTATTCGCACTAACCCTGCTCCCCCCTTTTCTCTTTGCTTCTTGCTGCTCCCAATCTCCCTCTCTTACCCTCTCTTCCACCACTTCCTTACACTTTGCCCACCTTCACCTCTTGATCTCTCTCCTTCTCTCCTCTTACGGTTACGATTTCTCCATTCTGCCATATTCTCTCTCTCTGTAGCCGCTGAAAATCTCTTCAACTCTCTTCTCTCTTGCGCCTCTTCAGACTATTAATCCTACTCTCTCATCGCTCCCTCACAAATCGCGTTCGCACGTTCTCTTTCTCTCTCTCATCTTCACTCCCTGCTTCTCTCTAATGCCTCTCGCTGCTTCAATTGCTCTTACTCTCTCGTACTCACTCTCTCTCTTCCGAACTCTCGATTTTTCTCTTATTTGCTTTCCTGTTCAATTTCTCTTGCTCTTTCTTCCTCTTCCCCCTTCTCGTGCTACCAATCTATCTCTAAACCTCTCTTTTCTATTTTTTCTCACTATATCTCTGTCTCTCACATCCCCTCTGTCTCGCTGACTCTCGCTTCCGTCTCTCCCGCTGACTCTCGATTTTCTTTCCCTCTCTTGCTCTCTTCGACTCTCTCTCTCCCTGATTGTCACATTCTCTCTCTATATCTAACTGTCTCTCTCTTTCTCTCGACTATAGCTTTATTTCCCTTTCTCCTCCCTCACTCTCTTCCACTCATGCTCTTCCTTCTCTCCTTTACACTCCTCCTTTTCCATCTTTCCACTAACTCCCCTTTCCTTCCTTTTTATCTTGACTACATCTCCTCACTTGTCATCTTTCCTAAATTTTATCTTAGTTTTGATACCTCTCTATTTTGCACACTCTCTAGTTGTCCTTCCAATTGATATGTCCAAGTAACCTAGATCATTCTCTCCTCTTGCTGCCTACATTGACATTCTCTCGCCCTAAAGTCCTTGCGGATCGACCTAGGAAACTTATACATCCCAATTATCTCAGTTGCTTCATAGTTTCTTAGTTTATAAATGGTAAGTTTGTCGGGCTTAAACACACGATGACTTTGAGCTCAACAAATTTTGGCGCTGCTGCCGAGGACTTTCGGTGCATGAAATTTCAATATATTTTTTTTTTCTGTTTCTCTTCTCGGTTTAATTTCATAAAAAAATTAGAAAGGTCAAAAATACCAAAGAAAAGGGTAGTCTCCAATCATTTGCAAAGATCACGATCAAGAGGTAAGCCTAAACTTTGTGCATGCATAGTAGAAGACCATTGAAGCCTAAAATCTTTGATCTAGATCAGTATTCCTACTCCAAAGCTAAGTATCCCATTATGAATCCTCAAGATCAACCGACTCCTATGGCACAACCTAACATAGCAGACCAACCTAAACTCCTTAAAGACTATTTGAATTCTTCAATCGGAGTTCAATTATCTGATAAACCTTCTTGTAGCCACGATATCAAACCAGGAATTTTCTAAATCCTTTCAAATGTTTATGGAAATATTAATGAGGATCCTTATGATCATCGGCAAGAGTTCTCCAAGATTTGTGCCACTATTAAAGATGCTGATGATGCTCGTAGGTTAGCCCTCTTTCCATTTTCCTTGAAGGGAGAAGCTAGCTATTGGTTCTCAAATTTAGAAGTCACTACTTGGACAAAACTTTTCAATGATTTCATTACCAAGTTCTATCCTCATGGGAAAACTAATATGATGAGGAAGTTGATTATCAGTTTTTCACATAATGGCAATGAACAATTACATGAATCATGGAGTAGATATCAAAGTCCTTTTAAGGAAATTTTTCATCATGGTTTCTCCCGTTGGCAGTTAGTCCACTATTTTTATGATGGAATGGATTACCAAAATAAAAAAAATCAGAGATGCTTCTTGTGGAGGTTATATATCAAGTAAAAGTGAAGATCAAACATATAGAATTCTTGAGGAATTAAGTCAAAATTCGTTTAATTACACTACTTCTTCCACATATGATAGAACCAATGTCTCCTTCAAGAAAGACGGAATATATGAATTAGTGAGACATGCTGATAAAGAATTAAGGGATGAGGGTAGTGAAATCAGTAAGAAATTAGAGAAATTCTTATCAGCCCAAACACCTGATCCCTCTTTGAAAAATTATGTATGTTCCTTTTGCTCTAGTAAATATCATAATGAGGCTCAATGTGTAGCTTTTATGAATATTTAGAAAGAAGTTAATGCCTTTGCCCAACCCAATCCTCATATTCATAGTTGGACTCCACCAACTCATTCATGGAAATGGCTAAATTTCCAAAGTCCAACTTAAATTTTCAAAACCTTCCCATTGTCCATTATCAAAATTTCCAAACCTTCATGCATCTCAAAATCCTCTTCATATACAAAACCCTCACATGATGACAAATTCTCATAGTCCTCCTAATTTTCAAAGTCCACAAAATTCTCAGCAGTAATTCAAAATCCTCCAATTCTACAACATGTCCTAGTAGGATCTCATCCTCATATGGACCCCACTATCCAAACCTTGAAAGAACAACTAGCCAATCAATAAAAAACTCTAGCACAAATGATGTCCCAAATACAAGCTCAAAACCAAATCATTCAAAACCAAGGACAATTGTTTCAAAATCAACTCTCTCAGTTGTGTAAGGGTTTATCTCACGGACAAAGTGCAAAATCAAATCCTAGAGGTCAACAACCAAGCTATCTCATAGAAAATCCTAAGCATAACCCACTAGGTTTTATTCCCCCTCCTAATGCTTCCATGGTTCATACCCAAGCAAGCTCAAGTCAAGGTCCTCAAATAGAGGAATTAAAGGAAAAATCACTAGATCGAGGAATGGGAAGTCTTTCCCAAAGGTTGATATGAACCAGCCCAAAAGAGTGCTTCCTAGAGTGGGAAATAAGGAGGAGAAAGGGGACAGTGATGAGCAAAAAGAAAAAGAAAAGGGTAAACAGAAAATCATATTAAAAAAAAAGTTAAAATATTAATTTTTTCTTTATAGAAAACTCCTTTTGGGGTGAAATTTTCACCATTTTGATCCTTCATTTGGGGAAAATTTCACCCAAAAGGAGTTTTCTATAAATAAAAAATTAATATTTTAATTTTTTGGAGTTTTTTGATATTTTTTCTCAATTTTTTTCGTTTTATTTGAATTTTCTATTGGATTTTCAAATTTTTTAAAAAATATTTTTAAGGATTTTCATGAATTCTAAAGTAAAAAATAGATTTTATTTGTGCGTGCTAATGTGGCATCACACACACATGGCAGTACGATATGGTGCTATGTGGTACCCTATTAGAGCACACATTGCTCCATTAAGGAGAGTATTAGTTCATAAAGAAAGTCTTTATTTTATAAAATTCTTTTAACAAGCAACGTGTATAAAGCCCCAAATTATATTAATTTATTCAATGTGGGACTAAAGTTTTTAACTCATAGACGCATGGAACGTCATGGGTCGCTGGATATGGTGGACCTTGTCCATCAGATCTTCGCTATGTCGATATGACACATGGTGTACTGTGGTGTATTAGATGCAATAGATTGCATGACCATCAGATCCCATGCACTAGATTAACACCAATATATTTGATTTTCACGATGAATATGCAGTTGATACATCATGTAATCTCAATAGTTCCACACTTATAAAAGAAGATTTGACGGCCCAAATTCCATCCAAAATATCTCTCTCCTCTCGATAAACCAAAATGCAACACGTGGCACAATCTAGTGCATTCTGAAAACCAAATTGATAAAATCAACAGTGGCAATCAAATTAAGAAATTTCGAAGGAAAAATCTGTAGCAAAAAATGCTCAAAATTGAAAACATTATATCTCATGATTTCAACTAAGTTAGAGGGCCAAAATTCTCTAGGGATGATCATCATTCCAAGGTTTATGAGTTAAGGCTGATGGTTTCAATTCTGAGGCAAAAAATTAGGTTTATTTAATATTTTATTATGTGCTTTTAGCATTGGATAGGTAGAGGAAAGAGGGTACCAATCAATCATTTTTTGCATACAGAACTTCATTTCTATTGAGTTTTTTTTTCTCTTCTCTATTTATTCCTCATGTTAGATGTAAGATGCCAAGTCTAGTCAAGATTTATTTGATGAAACTTGAGTATGCATCATGATTCATCAACATAATCAGATACATAAAATAGAAGTAAACTGTACCTGGATTCACAAGATGATTCCTCATCTTTGATAATTTATGTAGTAGAGAATAGCCTTCTTAAATATCCCCAAGATCACCACCTGATCTCTAGAAGAAATGTGATTCTATCTAGAGGGTTATAGCATTGGGTTACTCAAGTGGACTATGGCCTCCTATTTATAGAGAATGAGTAGAGCTTAAGCCTCTAATCAATAATTAGTCATTACATTAATGACTAATAATTGATTTAATTGCCTCTACACATAATTAACATCTACACATATAAATGAATGTCTTAATCCCCACATTAAACATAATTGAATCACTTAATAGGATTAAACAATAGTTAATCCACAATAATACATAACTATGTCCACTTAATAGGGATTAAACCTAACAATCTTCCACTTGGACAAGGTATGTATAACATAATATTGTGAATTATTACTAGATGAGCTCAAACTTGTTGCTATCATTTAAAGACAATCTCATCAATCTCGTCCATCATCAAATCAGAAACAAACCAAGAGGATTTTCATCACATTAAGCATAACTAAACTCAAACAATGATCATGTATACTGATTGAATGAATGACATAAACTGTGTGTGGATGTGTAGCATAGAAATTACATGAAATGTGATTCATACATGTACATTTTCAACTTAGTCCTCTGAAGTCGGAAGAGAAATCAATTGAAATTTTGTTCATAATGGTAAAATCTAACAATTAAACAACATGTTTGTTACATAATAAGCACATAAAATACACCAAACTCCCACTAAAATTAGCTATCTTCATATGATGTCAGGCCCATATAAGCAGTACGTTCACAAAGGACTGTAGCCAACCCTGCTTTAGTGAGTTGATTTGCTATCATGGAGTTTATACCGATGCACTTGATAGACAATTGACCATTTTAAACTCGTTCTTTAACAACCAGATACTTGATATCTATATGTTTAAATTTTGTCAAGCTCCAATCATTATTGACAAACATAATAGTTGACTGATTCTCACATTAAAACTTAAGTGGTCTTTCAACTCCTTGAACTACCTTTAAATTTGTGACAAAGTTTTTTAGCCAATTGTCATGATTTGATGCTTTATAGCATGCTATATATTCTCCTGCCAAAGTAAAAGATGCAATAAGTGCTTTTTTAATGCTTTTCTATGAGATAGCTCCTCCAGCTAGCAAATAGATATAACCCGACGTTGATTTTCTACTATCAATACATCTAGAAAAATCATAATTCCAATACCCAATGATCTCTAGTTGTTCTGATTTTCTGTACATGAGCATGTAATTCTTTATCCTCTATAAATATCTCAAAACTCATTTTGCTGCCTGCCAATGTACCATACTCGGGTTACTCATGTATCGACCAAAAACTACCACTATATAAGCAATATATGGTCGTGAACAAACATGAGCATACATAAGGCTCCCAACTACTTGTGCATATGGAAATTTTTGCATCTCTTGAATTTATAATGTATTCTTTGGACATTGATTGAGACTTAGTTTCTCTCCTTTAGCAATTGGGATATCTAATGGTTTACAATCTTGCATACCATATCCTTCAAAAATCTTTTCAATATAACCTTTTTGTGACAATCCTAAGATAATTTTAGAACAATCTCGATAAATTTGAATGCCTAAAACATAAGAGGAATTACCAAGGTCCTTCATCTCAATGTTCTTTGATAGAAACATCTTGGTATCACGTAATAAGTTTAGATCATTGGTGGCAAGTAAAATATCATCCACATACAATACTAGAAAAATATACTTGCTCCCACTAAACTTATGATATATACTTTCATCAACCAGATTTATCAAAAAAATGAATGAACTAAGGATTTTATGAAATTTGTGAAACCATAGACGAGGAGATTGCTTCAGTTCGTAGAGAGATTTATTTGATTTGCGGACCATGGACTTTGAATCTCTAATCACAAAATTTTCAAGTTATACCTTATAGATGGGTTCATCTATTTCTCCATTTAGAAATGCAGTCTTTACATCCTTTGATGTAACTCAAGATCAAAATGAGCTACATCTACTCATATTATTATGAATGAATCCTTTAATGATATTAGAGAAAAGGTTTTATTATAATCGATGCCTTAACGTTGAGTAAATCCCTTTGCAACAAGACACACTTTATATCTTTCTGTGTTACCTTTTGAATCCCTCATGGTTTTAAATATCCATTTATAACCAATAGGTTTCAATCCTTCAGGTAAGTGAACAAGATCCTAAACATCATTGTCATGCATGGATTTTATATATTCATTCATAGCATCAATCCACTTGTAAGCATTGAAGCTCTTCAAGGCTTGCCGTAAATTAATATGATCATTTTCCTTTATCTTCAGATCGGCCTCATGTTCTTGAAGATATATACTCAACTTGTTTCAAATTTGAGCTCCCTTTTGAACAGTGGATTCCTTTAATGACACTTCTTCTTGAGGATATGAAATTTGACTATAGGAAATTGAGGGGTGTGAAACATTTTCTTGAACACACGAGAGAATTAAATTACCTTTTGCAGTAACACTGTCATCATGTTCTTCCTCAAAGTCAGTGCTTCTAAATTTATTTCCCCCCATCAAATTCAATATCCCCAAAGAAATGTGTATTTTTAGTTTCAAAGATACCTCTAGTACTAGGATCGTAAAATTTGAAACCCCAAGATTTTTTCAAATATCCAACAAAATAACAACTGATTATTCTGGAGTCTAGTTTTTATTCTTAAGAACATACAGTGGTGCTTGAGCTAGAAAACCCCATATATGAAGATGCTTCAAAGTGGGTTTTCTTCATGTCCATATTTCAGATGGTGTCTTAATAGTTGCTTTGGTTGGAACTCTATTTAATAAGTCTGTGACTATTTTTAAGGCCTCACCCCATAAACTTATGTGAAGCGATGATTCAGCCATCATATTTCTCACCATATCTTGAAGTGTTTGATTCCGCCGTTTACCAATGCCATTTATACTAGGAGTGTCTGGCATAGTATATTGAGGAAAAATTCTTGATTTCTTGAGATATTGGGCAAACCTTCAAGGACATTGTTCACTAGATCCGTCATTCCTTCTATAGAACTCTCCACCATGATCTGATTTTACACTCTTAATCCTCTTGTTGAGTTGATTTTCTGCCTATGCTTCAAATATCTTGAATGTGTCTAAAGACTCTGATTTGTCATGAATGAGATAAATGTAACCATATCTTGAGTAGTCATCAGTAAAAGTAATGAAGTATTGATGTCCATTTCGTGTTGCTATAGGAAATGGCCCACACTTATCTGTGTGGTTTACTTGTAAGAATTATGTTGCTCGTGAATATTCCTTTCTTGTAGTGTGTGTGTTCTTGCCCTTTGTGCAACTAACACACTTTTTAATATCCCTAAAATCAACTTGGTGGAGACTTCCTTCCATGATTAATTGATCAATTCTCTTTTGTGAAATGTGACCTAGTCTTCTATGCCATAATGAATAGGAATTCGTGCTAGGTGACTTGAGTTTGCTGCCTCTCATGCTTGTATATAAGATTAAGTTGGATGGAGTAATGCCATTAAGTAAATATAGGTTACTGTCTTGTAATAACAATCAAGTGCCGATAATATTGTCTCCATAACCGATATCAACTTTTCTATTTACAAAAGAACAAGTATAGCCTAACTTGTCCAAAGTAGGTATAGACACCAGCTTATGTCTAAAAGTTGGTAAAACAAAAGTATCTATTAGATCAAGAAAATGACCATTGTTTAGAAAAAATCTAAATGTTATGATCCCCTCTGCTCTTGCTGAAATCTAAATGAAGAAATCTAAGTGTCTTTGCTAGTGAATACATATTTCTCCTTACTTCTTGGCTTCCGACAATGGAGGCAACCCTACATTGACATACTAAGATGAATAGTAGCACCGAAATCTAGCCACCAAGTATTAGTAGGTACAGAGGTAAGATTAACTTCTCTACAAACGAGAGTAATAAAATTACCTTTCTTTTCTCTCTAAGGATGATATTTTGTACAGTCTTTCTTGCAATTAACAGGTTTACGGCAATGAAAACAAGTCAATGATTTATCTTGCTTTTGCCTCTTCTGGTACTTTTGTAGAGAACCTCCTTGTTTGTCCTTGTTATGCTTCTTTTTCTTTGTTTTAAAGGTAGAAGCAAAATTTTGCGTTTCATAATTAACTTTATTTGATCAGAGTTCTTCTAGAGCACAAAGTGAAGTGAGATCTTCAAGACTCCATTTATGCTCATGTATACTATATGTCAACTTGAAATGATCAAATCTAGGCGAAAGTGACTTGATGATAAATTCCATTAACATATTTTCGATTACTTCCATGCCCAATTGTCCTAGCTTTGCTACAACGGTATTCATTTAGTAGATATGTACTCTTACTTGTCCTCGACCTTTGTATTGCATGGAAGATAGCTTCGTAAATAGCTCTCTAGTTTCTACGACTTTATTTTTGGAGAAATTTTTCTCTATTTTTTTCCTAAATTCCTTGGCAGTCAGGTCTTTGTTCTCAATTTCTCCTTGATAAACATCTGGAATCACTCGTTTTAAAGTCATTAAACATTCTTTATTTGAAGTTTTCCATGCCTGAAATTTCTTGGCATTCTCTTATGGGGGTTTAGGGTCGGTCATGGCAGAATCAACATTGGCATAGGCTACAGCAATCATGACATCATTCTTCCAGTTCTTTAAATTTGTGGAAGTCAAAATAGGAACCCTATTTCCTTGTATAATGATGTATTAATCTGAAAATGCTGCATAAAGAGGACAAAGAGTAACTCACAACTGAATTTGCAAAACTTAAATTATACATTTTTTCAAGACATCAATAGACATTAATAAGTTGTCTTTTGACAACAACATCAACTACTAGCGACATCTTGATGTGATCAATGTCATTGACAATAAATTCTTGTCAAAAGGCAAGTTATCTTTGGACTGCTTTACCCTTCACAATGAACAAATTAATGAATAATTGTCATGAAGATAATTCTCACGATTATGTACAATCCCATGAGACTGTCGCCTACTTTTGGCTGGCTAGGGACGACATACACAAACATGCTCCATGTACGATGTTGTTTAAATCTAAAAGTCTAAAATCATAGATATATATATATATATAAGTGAGAAATTTATTCTCTTTTTCTTTTTTTTCTATCTTTACACTAGCATATGGAAATTAATTAGGGCCTTTCTTTCTCGGGTAAATAGCCGGCTCTATCCCAACCTTTTTTTTTAGCCGGATCTATCCCAACCTTTCTTCTCTTTCCTCAATCTATCCCAGGCCGCTGACATGGACTTAAATTAAGTCCAGCTGGCGCCCCCATTGTGTCCACGTCAGCCGCCTCCTCCCATGTCAGCTGCCTCCCTCCCTCCCGCCCTCCCTCTCTCTCCCGGCTTCCCTCCCTCCCTCTCTCTCCCTCCCTCCCTCCCTCCCTCCCTCTCCTGGCGAAGGAGGGAGGGAGGGAGGGAGAGAGAGGGAGGGAGGGAGAGAGAGGGAGGGAGGGAAGCTGGGAGAGAGAGGGAGGGAGGGAGGCCGAGGGAGAGAGGGCGGGAGAGAGAGTGAGGGAGAAGGGCTGGAGATAGAGGGAGGGAGAGAGGCCGGGAGAGAGAGGGAAGGAGAGAGGCCGGGAGAGAGAGAGAGGGAGGGAGAGAGGCCGGGAGAGAGAGGAAAGGAGAGAGTCCGGGAGAGAGAGAGAGAGGGAGGGAGAGAGAGGGAGGCAAGAGAGAGAGGCCGGGAGAGAGAGGGAGGCGGGAGAGGGAGGGAGGGAGAAGGGCTGGAGATAGAGGGAGGGAGAGAGAGGGAAGGAGAGAGGCCGGTAGAGAGGGGGAGGGAGAGAGGCTGGGAGAGAGAGGGAGGGAGAAGGGCTGGAGATAGAGGGAGGGATAATTCGAAAATAATTCTGAAAAATTAAAAATCGAAAATAATTCCAAAAAAATTTGGAATTTTTTTCCAATGATTCTTCTCGCCCCCCCCCCCCGCACGATACTATCTGCAGAAAGCTCGTAGCACGGAATTTCCTCGCACACTCTTTCTCTTCCTCTTCTTCGCACACTCTTTCTCTCGCGGGCGTGAGAACTTTTCTCGCCGCCAATTCTTCTCTCACTTGTTTTCTCTCTAGACTTATGCCCTCTTTCCAGTCTTTTCCATTCCTCATTGGCTCTTTCTACCATATTAGGTGCGGGGCGCCGCCATCTGCTTTTCTTTCTCTGGCAATATGACGACAAAAAATTTTTAATTTAACGACTTAGTCATGTGGGTCAAGGAAGAAGACGAATGCAAAATGGCAAAATAGTACAGTCGAATATATACAGAAATGGAAGAGGAGTTGTCGCCGGGGCAAGGCTGAGATCTTTTGTAATCGATGGAAATATTTGGCGTGGGCGTCATCATTCTTCGGCTGTTTTTTTCACTTGGCTTGTCCTCATGTTGCTAGTTCAGTTTTGATCTCTCTCTCTTGAGGCCGGGAGAGAGAGAGAGGGAGGCCCTGAGAGAGAGGGAGGGAGGGAGGCTGGGAGAGAGAGAGAGGGAGGGAGGGAGGGCCAAAATGTGATTCAATATTCTGACTTGATAGATCTCAATATGATTCCCACTTGGACGATAGACCTCATCTACTTCAAGACATCGAAGCGACGTAGCTCACTAGAATCCCTGAATTGTTGGGCAATACAAGGTCATTCGTTTATATTTAATAAAATTCAAAACATATAAAGTTAAAATAAAATAAATTTAATTCATACTTGGGGTGTCGCTTGTATCGATCTTTGGGTGCATGTCTTTCGATTATGGCCAACTTGGTGACAAATAGAGCACATCATTTGCATTCCTTTCCTGGATAGTGTTAGGCCTCTAGCTTCTTTCTCGCTGATGTCAATTCTTCTATTTCGCTTGGGCCTACCAGGTTGTCTCTTCGTGAGAGGAGGGAATACGTAGCTCCCTGTAACTTCATTCCAAAAGTTTTTCCCATTCATTGGTGGTATACCACGACTATATGCTAGCTGATATGTGTCTTTCTTTAACCAGTCAGTGACAAACTGACAGGGTCATGCTTAGTCCAATGAATGCAGGCAATAGCGTGTGAGCAAGGAATGCCAGTTATATTCCAATATCTACAACTACAAGCTCTATTTGGCAAGTCGACCACAAATCTATTTTCGAACTGCGTAACTTCAAATTTATACTCGCCTGCATGCTTAGGAGTGCATGTCCTAGATTGAAACTTGTTATTCTCCACCACCTCTCTAATCCGAGGGCATAATTCATCGCTATGTTAGAAAATAGCTCCCTTTCTCGAGCTATCCTCTCGCATGAGTCCAACTCGAGATGTCTTCTAGCATGTCTATGATGGGTTTCGCTCGATGTCAGTAGGATATAATTATTAAAGGATTCACAAATGTTGTTATCAATTGCCTCACATTTTGGCCACTCACTAATGTAAGCCCCTGCAAAAATTTCCTACGTCAATAGCTTGAAAGTCATGTGCTGCTTGTGGATCAAATGTGCTCTTCTCTTGCATGATCCTCTTGAAATCATTGTGCATTGTGCACTTCACAGCTTTCCAAAAATAATGTCTTCAATAATTGGAGTGGAATGTCCCCTCTTCTTCCAATTAGCATAAACATGTCTATGCAATTCCTATGCTCCACATGTGGCAATAGACGTGCCACCGCATTCCGTAGACCCTTTTTGTTGATCACTCATAATAGTCCAACCAAGACCATCGAAATTCCTAAATCTTGCATTAGCAGTTCAATAAAACCAAGTCCATGAAGCCTGATTCTCCCCTTCAACCACTGCCCATGCAATAGGGAACATTTGGTTATTACCGTCCTTTTCCCACAGCACTCATCAGTTGTCCTTTCGTTTTCACTCTTCAAAAACAAGCATCCAAACCAATGACTCTTCGACAAACTTCGACGAAACCCCTTGCTAATGAATTGAAGCATATGTACAACCTCTTAAACCTAATTACACCATCTAGAGTGTCTCTGTCAAGCACCAACTCGAAAGTACTATTCCCACTAACCTTCTTTAACTCATAGACATAAGAAGGGAGCAAGTGATAATGTTGATCCAAAGATCCTTCAAGTTTCTTACGTGCCAACGATCTAGCCTTATAACATGTATTCTTTGAAACAGTGATTCCAAACTGTTCGTTGAGTTCCCGCATCATATCAAGTACACTCCAATCTCTATTAATTCGAAATCTTTCTAAGAAGAGGTCTACGATCCAATTTTTGTCAGCTTGTCTATTCCTTACAGCTCTACTGCACCTGTGATCATCAATTATTGTCTTGACAACAAAAGCCTCCTTCTTCCATCAAAACTAGCATACATTCTCCATGGGCAATCTTTCTTGCAGAAGACTTCAACTTTATGCTTGCTAGACTTTAAAAACCTAATGTTGAACCCATTCCATACAGCGTAGTTCTTAACGGCTGTCATAAATTGAGAAGACGATTCAAACCTCATGCCCAATTGAAAAGTAGTCATCTCAATGGGAAATCTTGGATCATACACTTGGCCTCTGTGTATGTTCCTTGTATTATCTCCCTCATCCTCAGTATCATTGGGCATTACTACCTCATCATCCGAATTAGCGTAATCATTATAACATCCATCAACAGATACTTGTTGAACCTCTTCATTTTCCTCAGAATATTCCTCAGAATCACTTCTCTCATCTTCTTCACTTGAACGATATTCAGAATCAACATCACTATCATAGTGACTATCAAGCTCTCCTCTCGATATCACCATCCCTATTTAATAATTTAATGAGTGAGAGAACTGAAGACATCTTAAAACGCATTTAATTAACATAAAATTTTGAATTCCACAACAGATGTTAGATATGTCTTTACCTGGGGCTAACTAGGAAGAGAATCAATTTTGAATCAGATCATTGAAGATCGAATGGGCTGACCTGTAATCGGAAAAATGTGAAGCCTCCGTTGTGTCGATTGCGCTGCTCGTCGACTCCACCATGGCCCTCTTCTCCTTCCTCCACAGCTTCCACATTTTTCTCTATCTCTCGATTTATCTCCCTCAATTTCTCTCTCTCGATTTGTCGAGGCAAATAACCCTAAACTAAACATTTTAACATCAAGATTAGACATAGGACCAAAACTATTAGCTGCTATGTGAAAATTTCACCAAAAAATACTAGTGATAAAAATTTAAACACCACTATGTTCTAGATCATACATTTCTTCAACTATGTTTCAACATAAAAAATGTAATGATACAACTTGTATGCAAATTTATTAACAATGCCCAAAAAATTGCTTCTAACCATCTGTTTCCCGTCTATCTATCTTCACCGGAAAAAAATGTAGATTTTTACTAATACAAGCATAAACACTCCGATTTTTACTAAAACAATAAAGACCACCATAGCCTCCCTCTCTCTCCCGCCCTCTCTCTCTCTCCCTCTCTCTCCCGCCCTCTCTCTCCCTCCCTCCCTCTCTCTCCCTCTCTCTCCCTCCCTCCCTCCCTCCGTCCCTCTCCCTCCGTCCCTCCCTCTCTCTCACGGCCTCCCTCCCTCTCTATCTCTATCCCGGCCTCCCTCCTTCCCTCTCTTTCCCCGCCTCCCTCCCTCCCTCTCTCTCACGGCCTCCCTCCCTCTCTATCTCTCTCCCGCCTCCCTCCCTCTCTATCTCTCTCCCGCCTCCCTCTCTCTCCCGGCCTCCCTCCCTCCCTCTCTTTCCTCGCCTCCTCCCTCCCTCTCTCTCTCCCGCCTCCCTCTCTCTCCCGGCCTCCCTCCCTCCCTCTCTTTCCCCGCCTCCCTCCCTCCCTCTCTATCTCTCTCCCGCCTCCCTCTCTCCCGGCCTCCCTCCCTACCTCTCTCTCATGGCCTCCCTCCCTCTCTCTCCCGCCTCCCTCTCTCTCCCGGCCTCCCTCACTCCCTCTCTTTCCCCGCCTCCCTCCCTCCCTCTCTATCTCTCTCCCGCCTCCCTCTCTCTCCCTCTCTCTCCTGCCCTCTCTCTCTCTCTCCCGGCCTCCCTCCCTCTCTCTCTCTCTCCCGCCTCCCTCTCTCTCCCGGCCTCCCTCCCTCCCTCTCTCTCACGGCCTCACTCCCTCTCTCTCCCGGCCTCCCTCCCTTCCTCTCTCAAACGCCCTCTCTCTCTCTCTCTCTCCCAGCCTCTCTTCCTCCCTCCCTCCCTCTCTCTCCCGGCCTCCCTACCTCCCTCTCTCTCCCGGCCTCCCTCCCTTCCTCTCTCAAACGCCCTCTCTCTCTCTCTCCCAGCCTCTCTTCCTCCCTCCCTCCCACTCTCTCCCGGCCTCCCTACCTCCCTCTCTCTCCCGGCCTCCCTCCCTTCCTCTCTCTCCCGGCCTCCCTCCCTTTCTATCTCTCTCCCGCCTCCCTCTCTCTCCCGGCATCCCTCCCTCTTTCTCCCGCCCTCCCTCCCTTTCTATCTCTCTCCCGCCTCCCTCTCTCTCCCGGCCTCCCTCCCTCCCTCACTCTCCCGGCCTCCTTCCCTCCCTCTCTCTCACGACCTCCCTCCCTCTTTCTCCCGCCTCCCTCTCTCTTCCGGCCTCCCTCCCTTCCTCTCTCTCCCGCCCTCTCTCTCTCTCCCAGCCTCTCTTCCTTCCTTCCTCCCTCCCTCCCTCTCTCTCCCGGCCTCCTTCCCTCCCTCTCTCTCCCGGCCTCCCTCCCTCTCTCTCCCGCCCTCCCTCTCTCCCTCCCTCTTTCTCCCGCCCTCCCTCCCTCCCTCTCTCTCCCGGCCTCCCTCCCTCTCTCTCTCTCTCCCTCCCTCCCTCCCTCCTTCCCTCCCTCTCTCTCCCGCCCTAGAAAGACGATGGTTAGATTTACAGGGAAAACCTAGGACAACACAAACGACTGATAGAAACCTCAGAATGGGAAGGATTAGCGATCGATCGCCGACGAGAGGACGGTGAAGAAGTAGGGAGACGGAGAAAGGGAGCTTACCAAACCTGCCGCGATAAGAGTTTTCTGACGCGTTTTGATGGTGCAATTCTCGTCTATCCTGTTCGCCCGTGTTTGAAAGTAGTCGAGTGACAGAGAAAATGCCAAAGTTGCTGTGGATCCACAGCAAAAGCAGGCATAGTCAATAGTCTTCTGCAAACGCGGGTACAGGCGAGTCCGGGCGTGGCAGAAGAATCTCAGAAAAAATGGAAGTCACACGATACACGCATGAATATGAATATATACTCTCTATCTCTCTCTCCCGCCCTCTCTCTCTCCCTCCCTCCGTCTCTCTCCCTCCCTCCCTCTCTCTCCCGACATCCCTCCCTCCGTCTCTCTTCTGGCCTCCCTCTCTCTCCCGACATCCCTCCCTCCGTCTCTCTCCTAGCCTCCCTCTCTCTCCCGCCTCCCTCTCTCTCCCTCCTCTCTCTCTCTCTCCAAGCCTCTCTCTCCCGGCCTCCCTCCCTCCCTCTCTCTCCCAGCCTCCCTCCCTCCCTCTCTCCCGGCCTCCCTCCCTCTCTATCTCTCTCCCGCCTCCCTCTCTCTCCCGGCCTCTCTCCTTCCCTCTCTCTCCCGGCCTCTCTCCCTCCCTCTATCTCCAGCCCTTCTCCCTCCCTCTCTCTCCCGCCTCCCTCTCTCTCCCGGCCTCTCTCCCTCCCTCTCTCTCCCGGCCTCTCTCCTTCCCTCTCTCTCCCGGCCTCTCTCCCTCCCTCTCTCTCCAGCCCTTCTCCCTCCCTCTCTCTCCCGCCTCCCTCTCTCTCCCTCCCTCCCTCTCTCTCCCGGCCTCTCTCCCTCCCTCTCTCTCCTGGCCTCTCTCCTTCCCTCTCTCTCCCGGCCTCTCGCGCTCCCTCTCTCTCCCGCCTCCCTCTCTCTCCCTCCCTCCCTCTCTCTCCCAGCCTCTCTCCCTCCCTCTCTCTCCCGGCCTCTCTCCTTCCCTCTCTCTCCCGGCCTCTCGCCCTCCCTCTATCTCCAGCCCTTCTCCCTCCCTCTCTCTCCCGGCTCTCTCTCTTGCCTCCCTCTCTCTCCCGGCCTCTCTCCCTCCCTCTCTCTCCCGTCCTCTCTCCCTCGGCCTCCCTCCCTCTCTCTCCCGCCTCCCTCTCTCTCCCTCCCTCCCTCCCTCCCTCCTTCGCCGGGAGAGGGAGGGAGGGAGGGAGGGAGAGAGAGGGAGGCGGGGGAGAGAGGGAGGGCGGGAGGGAGGGAGGCAGCTGACATGGGAGGAGGCGGCTGACGTGGACACAATGGGGGCGCCAGCTGGACTTAATTTAAGTCCATGTCAGCGGCCTGGGATAGATTGAGGAAAGAGAAGAAAGGTTGGGATAGATCCGGCTAAAAAAAAAGGTTGGGATAGATTAGGGAAAGTTTAAAAAGGTTGGGATAGATCCGGCTATTTACCCTTCTTTCTCTCCTCAAAATTCATCCTTTTCCCTCTTCGGCATCATTTTCGTCCTCAATTCTTCCCAGCGATCTTTGTGAGAACAGGGCTTGAAGAAGGTGACGGTTTTGGCAAGATTTCCTGGAATTTTGGCGCGATTTGGGGACGTCTTCACCGACTTAAGGATTTCGACGGAAAATGTTGTCGGTTTGGGATGATTTCGACGATTTCAGCAGATGCCGAAATAAAAAATCGTGATGGTGAACCGACCTTGATTTCCTTCGAAATCATTGGAAGCCGATGCTAGAGGCGGTTCAAACGCCGAGCAATTTCTTTGATGAAGATTTCCGCCGCCATTTCTCTGATTTCCGGGAAAATTTTGCCCATTTCGAAAGAGATTTGAATATTCTGTTTTTCTTCTTTCTTCAGGTAATCCTGTCGGTAACAATGCGGTTACCGACATGAAATCACAAGGAGTACTGTGAAAAGAAGATTCCAGCAGTTTCAGAGACGGACGAGAAGATTTTCCGGTTCTCTCTTCCCGACATTCACCGCTTCGTCAAAGGAGAAAGAGGTGAAACTATTGATCAAAGTAGAAGGAAAAAACAATTCTTCCGTCTCCTCTTCTGCTAAATTTCCCCGCCTGTCGATACAGGTTATTCCAGAGAGGATCGTCTCCCGTCTCTCGTCGTCGCGATAACTCTCGAAGAGAGAGTGCGAGAACATACCGAATGCTTTGCGTTAATGAGGACGAAATTGCCGGTTCAGTCAACCAATCGGTTCAATTCTATGGACCGGCTCATTTGGATTCACCACTTATAGCACGTTGACCAATCACCCTCGATCTCAAGAAACACAAGGAGCTTTTTTTTAAGAACAATGAACTTTCTTCCAAAATAAAACTTTGTAAAGAATTTATAGAATTAAATTTCCTTTCTCTATTTGAGTCATTTATTCAACCTGATGATTGAATTTTAAAAGAAAAAAACAACCTTTAACCCGATAGCTTTTGAATATCGCAATGAATAAATCATCTGATCATCCTAATGAATAGATGCATAGATTGGCTCTAATACCAATTGATAGAACTTGAGTATGCATCATGATTCATCAACATAATCAGATACATAAAACAGAAGTAAACTCGTACCTTGATTTATGGGATGATTCCTCATCGCTAATGATTTCTGCAAGGGAGAATAGCCTTCTTGAATATCCCATAGATAACCTCTTGATCTCTAGAAGAAACGGGATTCTATCAAAAGGGTTATAGAGAATGAGTAGAGCTCAAGCCTCTAATCCATAATTAGTCAACCCATTAATGACTAGTAACCGATTTAATTGCCTCTACGTATAATTAGCCTCCACACACATAAATGAATATCTTAATCCCCACATTAAACATAATTGAATCACTTAATAGGATTAAATGATAGCTAATCCACAATAATACATAACTATATCCACTAAATAGAGATTAAACTTAATAGTATGAACTCTCGAAGGTGTGTTTGATCAGAGAGCATCGCTAGAGTATAATTTCATTACTATTATTTATATTATAATCATTTTCAATTGATCTTTTATATTTTCTCTATCTTTTCCTCCAAACTTTTATATTTTTCAAACCATAAATCACATTTATATCGTCTGATCAAGGGTTTATACATTTATATTGTATAATCACATTACATTCATAAAGAGTTCAAAAGCAATTGATCTGTTGATTGCATTATTTTATATATCTCTTTCATTGATAGTTTTTGCTTTCTTAACCTAAAAAAATCCAAATATATTCTTGATTTCAGTCTTTTGACAAACCTACATGTGGATTTAACCTTGACTCGCCAATATTCTAAATTTGAAGATCAAATTCAAATAGTTAAGTTTAATTTTTGATAGGTGAACTTGCACTTTCAATGACTATGATTTTTGAATTATCAGTAAACGTAAGAGCCACAACCCATTCTTGAATCGTTTTTGCGCTCTAGAAGTCGTTGCCATACAGCGTTGCCAGATGACGACCCTGTTCATCATGCCACGTGAAAATTAACAACTCAAGGATGAGTTTTCTTTGAAGAAAAGTCAAGAGTTAATCATCCTAGAGAAGTCAACTATGGCCTGCAGATATATCCTTCTGTCGCATTATCTTCATCTCCCCAACAATAGAACCTGTTCCTGGGCAAGTTTTCCATCTCTTTCTTTCTTCAAATCTTCTCATCTTCTCTCTCTTCCGAGTTTTAGCCATGGCAGACAAAAAGCTCGTAAAAAAAACTGGCACCGTGGTGCTAGTTGAGAGTAACGTCCTCGGGTTCAACGATTTCATCGACTCGTTCCTCCACGGGGTACAAGATTTCGTCATCAGAGGCATCACCTTCCAGCTAGTCAACGCCGCCGACGGCGATCCAAGTACGTTCTTCAACACAGAGAAAATCTCTCTCTCTCTTTCTCCCCCTCGATCACTAACTCTATTTCTTGTTGAAGAGAACGGGAACAAGGGTAAGGTGGGAAAACCTTCGGAACTGGAGAAATGGAGTACGACTGGGACCTTTCTTGGGGCGGGAGGCTCCGGCTTCCGCTTGACCTTCGAGTGGGATGACCAGATGAGCATCCCTGGCGCCGTCATCGTGAACAATAACCTCCACAACGAGTTTTCCCAGAGTTAAAGTCCTGACTAGCTGGAAGGTGATCCCTCTGACAACGAAATCTTGTATCCCGTCGAGGAAAGAGTCGATGAAATCGTTGAACCCGAGGACGTTACTCTTAACTGGCACCACGGTGCCAGTCATTTTTACGAGCTTTTTGTCTGCCATGGCTAAAACTAGGAAGAGAGAGAAGATGAGAAGATTTGCACAAAGAAAGAGATGGAAAACTTGCCCAGGAACAGGTTCTATTGTTGGGGAGATGAAGATAATGCGACAGAAGGATAAATCTGCAGGCCATAGTTGACTTCTCTAGGATGATTACTTTGACGACATACGCAGAAAACAACTCAAAGATGAGCTTTCTTTGAAGAAAAGTCAAGAATTAATTTTCACCTGTCAAAATGAGAGGGTCGCCATCTGGCTACGCCGTATGGCAACG
>CM044106.1:8583353-8756036 GCA_024174645.1 Lemna minuta
CCGCTAGACACGAAATACAGGAAAATTTCTTTGAAACCCTTTCTTCCTCTTCGGGCATTTATGATATAGGAAATTTGGATATGCCGCATGGGTATTATGAAATACATATATCCAACTAATCTAGATATTGACTGATTTTAAACTAAATCTAGATACCATATAATTAGGTTAGTTCATGACTAAAAAAACTTATAACAATAAAATGACAGTTGTACTTAAGCCTGCAAAATAGACGACAGATAATAGGGTTAGTCCACAAGTACATACATCAATTTAACCAGAGTTAATAGGGTTGATAATTCGGAAAACTCAATTTAACCACATGTACATACATCAAAATCCCTAACATTAACACATCAGGTGTATTTCATCTCAGCCGTTATCACTCTTCAAATCAACGACTGCGATTAAAACGTTTTAAAATGAATCGTCTTCCAATCAAAATTCGCCGCGTATCCCCCCTCTGCTTAAGTGAAGATCAATGGTCGCGATTAAACACTTGAATCAAACGCTTCACATTTGGCCACGTGACCTGCACATAAAAACACTAACAAATAATCCCACATGATAAAATTTTAGGCGAAATATGTGTGTATAATGAATGCAGTCTTAATGGGTTAGCGAAAATCAATTAATGGATGCTTAACCCACTAATGACAGGTGCAAACACGTAAATACATACACACACGTGCGCCACATGGCGCGCGTACAGGTCGACACATATTCCACTTCGTCGCGTCAGCTGCCATGTCAGCGCGTGATTTTTCATGCTTTTTATATTTTTAATTAAAAATAAATCCAAATAAATTTATAAATATTCATTAAAAATTAGGAAAATTCTAGAAAAATCCCTAACAATTAGAAAATTCACATCTCTCAAAATATAACTCTAAATTAATCCAAATTTGTCATATTTGATCAGAAATTAAATAATATATAATTCTAGAAAGTTAAATTAAAGAAATAACAAGACAAAAATTTTTGATTTAAAAAATACAGTCATTTCTTTTTAAAAAATGAAGTTTGAAAAAGAAATGAGTGTATAAAACATAATTTTCTCTTATTATTTAACATTAAAACCTAATTATAATCTCAAATATAGATGAGAAAAATCTAATCTTCAATATTTTCATGATTATCCCTAAAATAGTGCATATTGAAATTATAACTTAAATTTTCATAGAATGACAGATGTACACTAAGAACGTGATATGCATAAGAATGAAATGGTTTATGCCTTAATTTGTATTAATAATCATATAATTTCATGTATAAATTACATGTTATCAGGTATCGAATGACGTTAGTCAAACCCTTGTACTAGAAAATGGTATTATCGTTTCATGGTGATTTATATTGAATCCTGGAGTCTAATGTCTTCCATTGTACTCAAATTTTTTATTGAAATTTTGAGGTCTTCTCAAGCTGCAAATCCCAACAATGTCTTTTTGATTATCATATCTATATTTTTAATGTTATGTTTTGCATCGTACATAATTAAGTATATATATGTTTCAGATAATATAATTAAAGTATTACATATCTTATATATATATATATAGATATACACATAGGGAAGTCCAAAGACCGACCGAAGGTCGGTCGACCGGACCGAACCGAGACCGTCGGTCCCAGAAAATGGACCTGACTGGTCTCGGTCCAAATTCGGTCCGGTCTGCGTCAGGCCTTCGGTCTTGGACAGAAGGGCAAAATCCATAACTCCAAAAATTCCCAAATCCGTAACTCTGCTTTCACTCTTTTTTAAAAAAAATTCACTCTTTTTAAAAAAAATCGCCTTTCAGCAAGCAAAGATCTTGAGTGGATCTGCGACGGTTCACACCCGACGGTCGCCTCCACCTCAACAGCCACCCCGTCCATCACCGCCGCCGCCAGAACCTTCACCCTTTTCTACACCTCCTCTCCCGGCGCCGTAGCCGTCAACGCCGCCAGCACCAGCGTCACCACGTCCGGTTCCTCCCCCAGCATGTCCATTGCCTTTCCCACCGTCTTCTCCTAGCAAGATCCTATCTCTCCCTGGGAACTGACCATCGACAAGAGTGGCTGCCAGAATACTAGATAAAATATTCCAAGGCGGCATCCGTCTCCTTCGTCTTATGGATTCTTTCTCTTCAGCAAGGTAAGCACGAAGGAAAGGGACTCAAGCAAGTTATTTCTTATTCAATTTGTTTCTTTGTTTTTTAGAAAAAGAAACCAATGAGAAATAAAAAGTTCATACGCGAGAGGACGCCGAAACAATTCGAGATCCTAGTTGACAAATGATTCTCACTGGTCCTCATTGAGATCTTCTAGATCAAGCAAAGGTCAACGACACAACTCGTCGCCACTCGGACTGAAAATTCAAGGCGAAATTGATGCTTGAACTGTTAGTCCCGTTATTTTTCGGTACCTTTCGATTTTGAAGTTCGGCGTCACCAAACTTCTCTCTCGCGCTGTCGAGCGAATCACCAATTCGCGAAAGTGCAAAACTGCAAAACTATTGTCAAATCTCCCTTGAATAGTCGACGAGCTCTTGATGGCGATCTCCTCTTGAAGCCATCATCAAATCTCTCTCTCTTTCATACGTGATCTCCTCTTGAAACTGTCGGCAAGCTACTGACAACAATCTATCTCTTCTAGAGTTCTCGTGATCTCATCTGTTCAATCCTTCATCGCCCGGTGAAATCCGAATTCGACCGCTATGAGAGAGTTGAAAAATGACTGATGGATGGAAAAATCGCTTCCTGGATTGCTATCTCCAAATAACTAGCTTATATACATCTCTTCAAGAAAAATCGACGAATTTGGGAGCCTCAATTTTCTTATTATTAAAAGAGAGAGCTTTTTACAAATTATTGATTTATTATTAAAAAAAATCCCTGAATTGATGCAACTACGAACGTTACATGTGAAAATAGTAATGCAACTTCTTGTCACTACGGACATTGCTCAATCAGCCATGATTTCCCAACTAGGAGAAAACCTAAAGTTCATGATAGGGATCTCTCTCTTCTTCCAATCATGTGTTCATGATAGGGATCTCTCTCTTCTTCCAATCATGTGTTCATGATGGGGATCTCTCTCTTCTTTCAATCATGTGTTCATGATGGGGATCTGTAGAATACTAGATACAATAATTGATGTATCTGCAGGATATTAGTTGCAGTAATTGATTTTTCTGCAGGATATTAAAGAGAACGATGTGATGATTTACATGAATAATTGATGATTTTTTTGCAGTAATTGATTTTTCTGCAGGATATTAAGGAGAACGATGTGATGATTTACATGAATAATTGATGATTTTTCTGCAGTAATTGATGTGATGATTTTCTGCAAGATATTAAGGAGAACGATGTCATGATTTACATGAATAATTGATGATTTCTCTGCAGTAATTGATGTGATGATTTTCTACAAGATATCTTTCTTACTTATATTTTTTAGGATATATTTATTTATTTTTATTAAGGAAATGGGGAAATGGATCTCTTTTCAGGTACGCTGAAAAGACCGAAGTTAAGACCAAACCGGACCGTGACCGAGGTGGACCGAGACCGAGACTTGGACCGAATGGTGTGCCAAAAACCGGACCGGACCGGGACCGCCAAACCCTAATACACACGCTCTCTCTATATATTTATTGGATCTCAAGCAAATCTATTCATGAAAAAAAACATTTTGAATTTTCTTGATCAAATAATTTATGAGAGTTGGCTTTTGAATCAAGTGATCAAAGAATTGAAAATTTTTTGAACTTGATTAAGATGGTGAAAACCAAACTACAATAGGACATGATGTAATTCTTGACAATTCTAGTAAAGGAGGAAATAGAACCTGAGCGTTGACAGAACGAGACCGCAAGGTCGTCGATTTCACACGATCTCGTGTCAAAAATAAAACCAAACTTACCAATTTTAGGAAATTAACTCGAATTGAGTGGCAAAATAGTAAATAAGGGTCGAATCCACAGGGAAATAAGGAAATTCTTGATGTAATCTTCAAAATTGATCAAATCGGACGAGAAATTGATGATAGAAATTGGGGAAAATGGTAAATTATGAAGGATAACTTCAAATTGATTCCACAGAATCAAGAATCATTGAATTTGGACTTGATTTCGTGGAGAAATCGAAAATTCAAGTGGAGAGAAAATTTCAGACGAAGAAATCGCGATTTTGGATGAAATTTGAAGAAATTGAAATCAAAATCCTAATCTAAACAAAAATCAAACATGATAGGAAGGTAAATTGTGAAAAATTGCTTCCACTAATCCCAATTAGCACTCCAAATGGCGTGATTTAACCGATTAATCGCTGAAAACGTGAAGAACGCAAAGAGGAGATTCAAGGTGCGATTTCTTCCAAGTTACTCAACCAAATCTCGATTTCAAAGGCTTCGTGAGTGCAGAAATGAGTGTAGAACACGATGAGATTGAGAGAAACGAGAGAGGAGGTGTCTAGACAGATCAATCGGATTGATTTCCAACTCGAATGCATTACAAATCGGAAGAACCCTTTGTTTTATAGGGCATTTGGGCGTAACCGTCCGATCGTTTCGATCAATGGTTACGATGAAACGTCCACGATGGATCGTTTCAAAAATATCACGATCGTCGGATTTGAGATAGAGGGTCTAGATGTGTCGCTTGAGATGCGTTACAAAACACATTGCATAGCGCTCCTTGGATCGCGATCGGACGGCCGAGATGCGATGCGGCAGCTTTTAATCACGACCGTTATAATCCTCTTAATTAGCCACGTGCGTTGATGCGATCAGGTGGTCCACGCGTCCATGCGATCGACGCATGTTGTCCCGTGTTCCGCCCGATCCAATGCGTCACAAGAGGCCACGTCACCTGCATGTTTAAACTGTGTGGGACTTTAGTCCCTGATAACATGCTATATTTACATCATAAAACATGATTTTTCATGCATATTAAAGCTTAAATAATTTCATTTACATGCATGTTATCATATTTATATGTATTTTTCTATTATTCTCTTAAAAAGTCATTATAATCTCAAAATACTTTAAATTAGGGTTAATTTTTTTATAAATTAGAGTTTCATAATTTGATAACCCATATTTTTTTATTGAGATTATAATTGTTTTTTTAAAGATAAAATAATAAGAGAAATAACTTTTTATAAACATTCATTTTCATTTTCTAAAGATTAAAACCTTAATAAATGAATGTATTTTTTTGAAATAATAATTTTTTAACTCTTATTATTTAATTAATTTGACATTTTTAGAATAATAGACAATTAAATTTTGGATCAAATGAAAGAAATTTGGATTGATTTGGAGTTATATATTTAAAAGTTATGAATTTTCTATTTTTTTAAAGGATTTTTTTCCGGATTTTTTTAAAAGCATTTTTCTTATTTTATTTTCGATTTTTTTAATAATAAAAATAAATAAATAAAAATTAAAATAGGGCGCGGGGCCCGCGTGGATGCGACGTGAGCACGCAGGGGCCACGTGGCAGCGCCACGCAAGACTCCGCGCTAGCGCCTACGTGGCGCATATATTATATATATTTTATTATTACTTAATATAAGAAAATGGGTCTTCAGCCTCGCCTAGATGGCGAAGGTATTAACTACAGAAACCGTCGGGTTATTTAAACTCGACGGTTTCCAAGATTTATCCAGTGTGGGACTAAATTCCAGCGTTTTATAACTGCAGGCAACGTGGCAGAAGCTGAGGCGTCGGATCGCGATCGGAGCGCGTTGATTAAGTGGACCGGTGGAACATCCGATCTGATCAAACACGTGCGCATTTCAAACGAGTTATAACGGCTGGATCTCAGCGACGTGGCGGCATCACGCGCGCCGATCGCGTGCGCTGCGGACCACCGGATCAGATCGAAGCACGTGCGTTAAAATCGGGAGCGTTATAACGGCCACGATTTAATCTTGGAGGAAGGATCCGGAGCGCCGGATGAAGATCCAACGAACGCGATCACGCGCGTTTTATAACGCATCTCGGAGATCAAATCCAGATCGTCCATCTACGATCCGACGGTCACGACATTTTCGAAACGGTCCATCGTGGATCGTTTCATCGTAACCGCGATCGAAAACGATCGGACGGTTACGATTTTTCGCCCTATATAAACACATGTTCTTCGTCGTTCTAAGACATCCAAGCAAGAATCAATCCAATTGACTGTCTAGACACCCGTCCTTGCTTTGTTTCTCTCGTGTTCTTCCTCTTCCTCTTCACTTTCCGCGTCCAAGGAGGGGTAGAAGTCGAGATTTGGTGGAAAAATCGAGGGAGAAATCGACGCTTGAAGTTCACGTTCGCGTTCTTCACGATTTTCGGTGATTAATCGGCTTAATCACCTCGTTTCGATCGCTAATTGGGCTTAGTGGAAGCGGTTTTTACCTTAATTCTCTTCCTATCGTGTTTAATTTTTTCGTTTAGATTAGTATTTAGAAGTCAATTTCATCAATTTTCATCGAAAATCACGGTTTTTACGCTCGAAAATTTCTCTCCACTTCGAAATTTGATTTCTCCGCGAAATCAAGTCCAAATTGGACGATTTTTGATTCCGTGGAATCGATTTCAAGTCTTCTTTCTAAAAATACCATTTTCCCCAATTTTTACCATCAATTTCTCGTCCGATTTGATCAAATTTGAAGAGTACATCGAAAAATTCCTAAATTCCCTGTGGATTCGACCCATATTTACCATTATACCCTTGAATTCGTGATTAATTTTCAAAATTGGTAAGTTTGGAAGTATTTTTGACGCGATACCGCTTGAAATTGACGACCTCGCGGTTTCGTCCCGTCAAATGGCGCCGTTGCCGGGGAATTAAGGCAATTTTCGATCAAATTAAGTCAATTTTGACTTGGTCAACGCGGATTTTTCTCTTAATTTCTTGAAATTCAAGCAATTCAATCGTATTTTGAGTGATCCGAAGTAGAAATCCATCTTCGAGATCCTTAATTCGATAAGAATAAGTGATTTCGCTCCTTTTCTAAGGATTACGGGCGATCACTTACTCAAAATCGCGTTGAGAACGCGTAACTCTCACGGATACCGACACTCAGGTACGACTGATTTCAATTTTTAATATATTGTTAGTATTTATAAGTTATTATCCATCTACCTACTCGATCCACTCTTCATGAGAAGACGTACCGCCTGGAGAGTACGGAATAATCCCCTAGAAATAGACCTCTTTGAACGATCCTCGCAGACTCCCGAAGCGACCGAGACCGACACTACCGAGACCGACTCAACTTTTGATCCTACCGAACCAGTAGAAATGGCCCGGAATGATGAAGGAAATGCTAGGAAACGCCTTAGTGACTATGCTAGGCTCCGTCCTCCAGATGACCCGTCACTAGAATTCACGCACCCCCTAGGAAGAGGGGCCAATTTTAGAATAGACTCCCATGTAATGAGCATGCTGCCTATCTTTCATGGTAAGCCTTCCGAAGATCCCTATAGACATGTAGATGAGCTTTCCCAAGTTTGTGAGATTAACCACCTTCAAAATGTCCCTGCCGACACGATGAAGATGAAACTCTTTCCCGCTACCCTTAGAGATAGAGCCAAGGACTGGTTTTTAAAATTAGGGAAAGAATTCACAAGTTGGACCGAAATGGAGGAAGAGTTTTTAAGAAAGTACTATTCCGTAGGAAAAACCACCTCTGTCCGAAAAGCCATCCGAGAGTTCACCCAAGGCTCGTCCGAAACCTTCCACGAGGCCTGGGAACGACTAAGAGATCTTACGAGGGAGTGCCCACACCATGGCGTATCTAACCACGAATTAACTCAAATTTTTTATGACGGGTTAGGCCCGCAAGATAGATACCTTTTGGATGCAGCTAGCGGCGGCACTTTTATGAGCAAATATGAAGATGACGCGATGGACCTCATCGAAACGGTGGCGGAAAATAGTCACCATAATGCGGCGAAACCATTTGGAAGAGGTGCAATGCCGAAAGCTCTAGACGCCAAGTCAGCGGAAACGGGGATGCTCCTCGAAAGAATCGACAAAATGGCGGAAGTCCGTAACTTACTCCCTGGACCGACTCAACATCCGCAACGGTTCTCAAGGACTCGCCCCCGTCTCACTTCAAGAAGCGCCACCATGCGCGACGTGCTCAAGATTCGACCACGCCGAATTAGATTGCCCCGTGATGGCAATCCAAGGGCAAGGAATGTATAGACAAGGTCCATCAGAGGACCAAGTCAACAGGACGACCAAATTATCCAGTAATTATTCTAACCAATATAATACCCCCGTTTTTTTAACAATTCCTTGCAGAATAATGGCTATAGGAGGAACAACGATCAACCCTATCCTCCACAATACAACGGTCAGCAAAAATTACCCTAATCAAAGACCGTCGTCGCTCGTCCCCGCCGACTCAACCACAAGCATACACGCAAGCTCCACGCCAAACCACGCCGGCATCCGACCCGATCCTCGGCGCGATCTCGCAATTAATGGAGCAAATGACGAGGATGAACTCACGCGTGGACGAAATTCAGACTTCGTCAAGACGAACGTCCAACCGACGACGTACAAAAAAAGGGTAAGCAAGTAACTTTTACTCGACCAGCTACTCCTCGCAGCCACGGCAAATCCAAGAAATCAAGGAGCTTCATCGACCTGCACTCACAATATCAACCATATACACGTCGACGAAGAAGCCGTAGAATCAGCCCCTGGCCGTATCAAGCCTTCGGAGTGGGAAAACTCTGCCGGATCCATACAAGGATCATCCTTTCCACCAAGGCCAAAAAAAGAAGAAGAGGAAACGCCAATTATCGTCGAGCAAGACACTCGATTCGGAGGACGAGGAAGAACAGGTTACGGCTGAACCTAACCCCCGACAAATATAAGCCCCCGTGCCTTATCCTCAAGCCTTAAACCGACCAAAAGCCAAGAATAACGAAAACCGACGAAAACCTACTAGAAGCCTTTTAAGAAGGTAACCATAACTATTCCCTTAACGTAAGCCATCAAGCATATCCCTACCTATGCAAAAATACCTTAAAAGGTATATGTACTCCCCATAGAAACCCTAAACGGATCCAACTTAGTGAGACGGTAAGCTCCATAATGATGAATTCCTTACCCGTAAAAAAGAGAGATCCGGGAGCACCCATGATCACGAGTGAAATCGGAGGAATGTCCTTTACTAGGTCCCTATTAGATACAGGAGCACGTATAAACATCCTCCCTAAAGCTGTATTCGATCGTCATCATGTAGGGGAGTTACAACCATTCCTAGTAGAGTTATGCTTAGCCGATGGATCTGTTAGAAAACCCCATGGACTAGTAGAAGATGTCATAGTTAGAATAGAAGATTGTTATTTCCCAGTAGATTTCCTAGTGGTCGATATGAAAATGACTAAGGAGCTGAGCCAAGCCCCGATCATATTAGGACGACCCTTCCTAGCTACCGCGAAAGCCGTAACCGACTGGGGGAAAGGAGAAGTTATTCTCAAAGTGGGAGAGCACACCGTGAAGGTCGACATCAACAAGCTAATGAAATACCCTTCACGAGCATCTGAAGACTTGGGAGCCATCGACTTCGCCGACGATCAAGACATAGACGAATGCGTAGAAGAAGTAATGATGATCGACGAAGAAGCAAGATATGAGGAGCTTCCGATGGACGAGCCAACTTTAGAGCTCAAAACTCTCCCGTCTACACTCAAGTATGCCTTCCTTGACGACGAGAAAGCAAAGCCGGTAATTATTTCGTCCAAGCTGGACCTCAAGCAAGAAGAGAGATTACTGGAAGTGCTAAGGAAGAATAAAGAAGCAATCGGATGGACCCCCGACGGACTTAAAAGGGCTAGACCCTTCACTATGTACTCATCGCATCTTCCTAGAGGATGAGTCAAGACCCGTCAGTGGAGGCCCTGTGAGACGACTCAACCCAAGGGTATGGGAGGCCGTAAAAGAAGAAATTCTTAAATGGCTAAATGCAGAAATTATCTACCCCATATCCGATAGCCAATGGGTGAGTCCCGGTACACGTCGTCCCGAAGAAAGCCGGAGTAACGGTCACGACGAACGAGAAAGGCGAGGAAATCCGTACGCGCCTACCGACGAAGTGGAGGGTCTGCATCGACTACCGGAAGCTGAACTCCGCGACCAAGAAGGACCACTTCCCGCTACCGTTCATCGACCAGATCCCGGACCGACCGGCGTGATCCAACTACTTCGCTTCTCGACGGATACTCGGGCTACAATCAGATTGCTATCCACCCCGACGATCAAGAGAAGACCACGTTCACTTGTCCTTTTGGCACCTTCGCTTCGCACGCATGCCATTCGGACCGTGCAACGCCCCCGCGACCTTCCAACGATGTATGACGGCGATCTTCTCCGACTTTCTTGGCGACAGCTTTAGAAGTCTTCATGGACGATTTCTCCGTCTTTGGAAACGACTTCGAGACTTGTCTTGCTCACCCGACGAAGATACTCGGAGGTATGCGTCAGAAACGACCGGTACTTAGCTGGGAGAAATCCCACTTCATGGTACGAGAGGGAGTAGTGCTCTGGGCACATCGCTCTCGGGCAAAGGCTTAGAAGTGGATAAGGCCAAGATAGAGGTCATCCAAAACCTCCCTCTCCCAAATACCGTGAAGGACTTAAGGAGCTTTCTGGCACGCTCGGCTTCTATCGACGATTCATCCAAGACTTCGCGAAAGTTTCCAAGCCTCTCACCACCCTTCTTTGCAAAGACAAGGACTTCATCATCGACGAAGAAGGGAAGCGCGCATTCAAGACATTGAAGCAAGCACTGATCGAAGCACCGATTCTACAAAGTCCTAATTGGGACTTACCCTTCGAGATTATGTGCGACGCTTCGTACTACGCGGTGGGAGCAGCCTTGGGGCAGCGATCGGACAAGAAGCCGACGGCCATCTGCTACGCAAGTAAGACCCTCATCGAAGCTCAAATTAATTATACGACGACGGAGAAAGAGCTTCGGGCGGTGGTCTACGCTCCGAGAAGTTCCGGCCCTACATCTTGGGGAGCAAGATCATCATCTACACCGATCATGCGGCCCTCGAAGTACTTGCTCTCCAAGAAAGAGGCCAAACCAAGACTCATACGATGGGTGCTGCTCCTTCAAGAATTCGACTTGGAGATTAAAAGACAAGAAGGGCAGCGAAAACTCTGTGGCGGACCACTTATCGCTGCCTCCACATCTCTGGGAGGAGAGGACATCTGAGAGACATTTCCGACGAGCATCTCCTCGCCATCTCGAGTCACGCCCCGGTACGCACACATAGTCAACTTCATCGTCACCGGATCGATCCCCGGAGCATTGGAACCAGCATCAAAAAAAGATAAGTTCTTCCACGAGCTCAAGTACTATTTCTGGGAAGAACCACTTTTTGTTCCACCTAGGATACGACCGCATCATCCGACGATGCGTACTCGAGGAGGAGCAGGGAGACATACCGGCGATGTGTCACTCATCGACGTGCGGAGGACACTTCGCGGCACGAAAGACCGCGGACAAGATCCTACAGAGCGGCTTCTACCGGCCCTCCATCTTCAAGGACGCCCACCGTTTCTACACGGAGTGCCTACAATGTCAAGCGGCGATCAACATCTCCAAGCGAGACGAGATGCCGATGCGGCCGATCCTTGAGGTGGAAATCTTCGACCTTTGGGGGGATAGATTTCATGGGACCTTTCCCACCTTCCGACGGGAAAGAGTACATCTTGGTGGCGGTGGACTATGTGTCCAAGTGGGTCGAAGCAATCCCCACTAGGACAAACGATCATCTGGGAGGTACTACGCTTCATCACACGATGCATCTTCGCCCGATACGGTTGTCCGAGAGCCATCATCAGCGACGGCGGCTCACACTTCAACAACTCGCACTTCCGGCGCCGTTGAAGAAATACGGAGTTCACCACCGCATCACCACGCCATACCACCCCCTGTGCGAATGGGCAAGTAGAGGTTAGTAATCGAGAAGTCAAAACTATTCTTAAAAAAAGATAATTCGTCCAGTATGGGAAGGATTGGGCACACAAGCTCCCCGACGCACTATGGGCATACCGGACGGCATACAAGACACCCATCGGGATGTCTCCCTTCCGGCTCATCTACGGAAAGCCTCGCCACCTCCCGGTTGAGCTAGAGCACCGAGCCTACCGGGCCATCAAGAAGCTCAACCTAGCACTCGGACGAAGCAGTGCAAGGAACGACTTCTCCAGCTCCAGGAACTACAAGAGTTGAGGCACGACGCGTACGAGAACGCGGCGATCTACAAGGAGAAGACCAAGGCCTTCCACGATCGACACATCCGACGACGATCATTCCGCATCGGCGACAAGGTCCGGCTCTACAATTCCCCGCCTCAAACTCTTCCCCCGGAAAGCTGCGCTCCGCATGGGATGGTCCTTACGTGGTTCTGGGAATTGTTCGACGGCGGAGCAGTGCTTATCTCCGATCCTAAGACCGGCCGACAATTCAAGGTAAACGGCCATCGTCTTAAGCCGTACCCGACTTCGGAGCCACCCGCACCAGCAGATAAGGTAAATCTGCATCTTCCCGAGCATTCGAGGACGTGATCGGTATCACCCTCGACCCATCGTAGTCTAGGTTTTATTTTTGTTTAGTCTCGGCTGAAGACGTTAAACTTAGCGCTCTTGGGAGGCACCCCAAGATTATCTTACCTTTTAGTTTTGTGTTTTTTTGATTTCAGTTTGCTTTTTAGACGTTGAAGAACTACATTAGGAAAGGGCGCACCCTGCACCGGAAAAATCCCACGAGCATCACCGACTAATGAGCTTTTTCTAAACCCATCTCACCGCACTTTTTTTATTGTTTTTTTCATGCCATGATTCGATGAGTTTTTTTCACATGAGCATGTAGTATTCATTGAGGGCAATGAATGATTCTAGTTGGGGGGGTGAGGATTTAGAAAAAAAGCTCTATCCTTTTTCAAAAATTTTTTTAAAATTCTATCTTCTAAAAAAACTCCTATTTTTTTCAAAAATCTTTGATCTAATCTACCCCACCTTAGAAGTCTTTTCATCTAGAGATCTGACCTACTAGAGATGTAGAAGTGAGGACCTTATAGTCCATATGATTACATTTTTGAGTAATAAAGCTAAATGATCTAGAGAGACCAATGGATTAGAGTAGTGGTTGACTTCTTTGGGGTTGGGTACCTAACAGTGCACCAAGGAAAAAGAGTAATCAAGAGGTTGAAATGCTATGGGATTGAAAAAGGAGAGTATTTGAGAGAAAAAGAAAAATTCCTTCCTCTACCTATTATTAGCCCAAACCGCTTAGTATGAGGAATTTTCCGAGGCTAGACTTTTTCCCTTTAAAGAGTGCAATGATCCATAATCTTTGTAGCACCTATCTTTTTCCTTATAGGCATGTAGTTCTCTCTTCCAAAGCAGTCAAGTAGTAACACCATATTTGTTTTTAAACTTCGCTTTTTGATGATGAACACTCCCAAGTGAATCCACACATCCATTTTCACCTTCCACTTTCTTCTCCCACATGTGCTTACCTTCACTATACTTCATTTGCTACACACTCTCTTCAGAAATCCTAAAAACTCCTCCACATCATCATTCTAGTCTTCTCAAATGCTTTAAAAATTGAAGAAGAAAAGAAAGAGGAGCAATGTCAAAAGAAAGAGAGAAATAAGAAGTTACAAAAAAAGAAGGAAAATAAGTGGGAACATCTTCTACCCTTTATCTCTACCTCACTATCATCTCCATCATCTACCCTATCCATCATCATCCACCTCACTTGGGAGTATAATCATCATAAGTGGTACCTTCTTTGATTTTTATCATCCACTTTGTTTTATCAGCATATTTGCTTTTTAGCCAAGTCATACCTCTAGAAATAGTATCTTTTATTTCCTTCAGCCTCCTCACACGATGCATCCAAAGATAGGAACCCATTTGAATTGCACTCTTTTTAAGGAGGAAAGCGAGTTGAGGGGAATTCTAAGTACTAGGTAGCCTCCAATTTGAGGGAAGGAGTGATGTGTTTATGGAGAGGGTAAGGAATTACATCCACTCATGAGAGAGTGAGTTTATTTTTCAGCACCATAGCATCATACCTTAGATAGGCTCACCTTGATTACAATCAAGAATTAGACTTGAGCATTAGCCGATGAGCACTACCCTAACATGCACTAAAGAAGTCAACCTAGAAATGGAATCTAGATCATTAGGGCCTACACTATGAGGAAAACGTGATCATACATTTATACACTTCACCTTTTTAGTGGTAGGATTAAAGGATGAAAAAGACTTTCTAGGGAGATCATGTAGTAAATTGCTAAGAGACTAGCAATAATTTAAGTTGGGGGTGTGATAACATGCTATATTTACATCATAAAAACATGATTTTTTTCATGCATATTAAAGCTTAAAATGATTTCATTTACATGCATGTTATCATATTTATATGTATTTTTTTCTATTATTCTCTTAAAAAGTCATTATAATCTCAAAAATACTTTAAATTAGGGTTAATTTTTTTATAAATTAGAGTTTCATAATTTGATAACCCATATTTTTTTATTGAGATTATAATTGTTTTTTTAAAGATAAAAATAATAAGAGAAATAACTTTTATAAACATTCATTTTATTTTTCTAAAGATTAAAACCTTAATAAATGAATGTATTTTTTTGAAATAATAATTTTTAACTCTTATTATTTAATTAATTTGACATTTTTAGAATAATAGACAATTAAATTTTGGATCAAATGAAAGAAATTTGGATTGATTTGGAGTTATATATTAAAAAGTTATGAATTTTTCTATTTTTTTAAAGGATTTTTTTCCGGATTTTTAAAGCATTTTTTTCTTATTTTATTTTCGATTTTTAATAATAAAATAAATAAATAAAAATTAAAAAAATAGGGCGCGGGGCCCGCGTGGATGCGACGTGGCACGCAGGGCCACGTGGCAGCGCCACGCAAGACCCGCGCTGCGCCTACGTGGCGCATATATTATATATATTTTATTATTACTTAATATAAGAAAATGGGTCTTCAGCCTCGCCTAGATGGCGAAGGTATTAACTACAGAAACCGTCGGGTTATTTAAACTCGACGGTTTCCAAGATTTATCCAGTGTGGGACTAAATTCCCAGCGTTTTATAACTCGCAGCAACGTGGCGGAAGCCGAGGCGTCGGATCGCGATCGGAGCGCGTTGATTAAGTGGACCGGTGGAACATCCGATCTCGATCAAACACGTGCGCATTTCAACGAGTTATAACGGCTGGATCTCAGCCACGTGGCGGCATCACGCGCGCCGATCGCGTGCGCTCGGACCACCGGATCAGATCAGAAGCACGTGCGTTAAATCGAGCGTTATAACGGCCACGATTTAATCTTGGAGGAAGGATCTGGAGCGTCTGATGAAGATCCAACGAACGCGATCACGCGCGTTTTTATAACGCATCTCGGAGATCAAATCCAGATCGTCCATCTACGATCTGACGGTCACGACATTTTCGAAACGGTCCATCGTGGACCGTTTCATCGTAACCGTCGATCGAAACGATCGGACGGTTACGATTTTTCGCCCTATATAAACACATGTTCTTCGTCGTTCTAAGACATCCAAGCAAGAATCAATCCAATTGACTGTCTAGACACCGTCCTTGTTTGTTTCTCTCGTGTTCTTCCTCTTCCTCTTCAATTTCCGCGTCCAAGGAGGGGTAGAAGTCGAGATTTGGTGGAAAATCGAGGGAGAAATCGACGCTTGAAGTCCACGTTCGCGTTCTTCACGATTTCGGTGATTAATCGGCTTAATCACCTCGTTTCGATCGCTAATTGGGCTTAGTGGAAGCGGTTTTACCTTAATTCTCTTCCTATCGTGTTTAATTTTCGTTTAGATTAGTATTTAGAAGTCAATTTCATCAATTTTCATCGAAAATCACGGTTTTTACGCTCGAAAATTTCTCTCCACTTCGAAATTTGATTTCTCCGCGAAATCAAGTCCAAATTGGACGATTTTTGATTCCGTGGAATCGATTTCAAGTCTTCTTTCTAAAAATACCATTTTCCCCAATTTTTACCATCAATTTCTCGTCCGATTTGATCAAATTTGAAGAGTACATCGAAAAATTCCTAAATTCCCTGTGGATTCGACCCATATTTACCATTATACCCTTGAATTCGTGATTAATTTTCAAAATTGGTAAGTTTGGAAGTATTTTTGACGCGATACCGCTTGAAATTGACGACCTCGCGGTTTCGTCCCGTCAGTCCCACACGGAAAAAATTAAAGGAACATAATGCGTTTATAAGATACGACGTTTAAGAGGGTTCGAATACCCTTCCGATATACGGAAGGCCGAACCTTATGCATCATATAGTATATATAATGTATATGTAAATAGATATCACGCAGCGTAGGCACCGCGTGGGCCCGCGTGGCGCTGCCACGTGGCCCAGAGTGCCACGTCGCATCCACGTGGGACCCGCGCGGAAACTCCTTTTTTATTTTATTTATTTATTTAAAAACGGTTTTAAATCAAAAATAAAATCATAAAAAATCCAGAAAAAATCCCTGAAAATTATAAATTTCATAACTTTCGAAATATAACTCCAAATTAATCCAAATTTCTTTCATTTGATCCAAAATTTAATTATCTATTATTCTAGAAAGTCAAATTTAATAAATAACAAGAGCTTAAATTATTATTTCAAAAATAAATTCATTTATTAAGATTTTAAACTTTAGAAAATGAAATAATTGTTTATAAAAATGATTTCTCTTGTTATTTTAACCTTAAAAACACTTATACTCTCAAGAAAAAGATGGGTTTTCAAATTATTAAACTCTAATATATCAAAATAAATTCTAAGTTAGAGTATTTTGAGATTATAATGAAATTTTCATAGAATAATGGAAAAATACATATAAGTATGATAACATGCATGTAAATGAAATCATTTATGCCTTAATATGCATCAATAGTCATATTTTATCATGTTAATTTAGCATGTTATGAAGCGTAGAATGAACTTTAGCATTGAGGAGGCATAAAAGAGGCTAGAGAGAGGAAAGACGCCAAGAAATAAAGATAAAATTATTATTCTACCCTCTCTAGCTTTCCTACCACCCTAGCTTCATTTTGACTCTTTGTTGTAAGTTCACTCTTCTTGGTAGAGCTTGGTGCCATACAACTCTCTCTATGCTTGATTTTTCTTTTTCTCCTAGATTCTTTCTCTTTTTTGGTGTTACATTTACTTTTCCATATTCTCTCTTGAACTTGAGCACATATAGTGGAACATCAATTTCACAATGATTTTTTATTGGTTAGAGTAAATTTATTCTTACTTCCCAATGGAAGTGTCACAAACTCAATGTTTTGATAAGTGATAATGAAAATTTATATTAATTTCTATCCCGAAATGGTAAATTAAGATCAACTAACAAGAGAAAGGAAAACATGAGTTTTTCAATCAAAAACCTACATTCTACCTCTCTCTCCCCTTTGAAGCTGGTTTGATGATTATGAAAAGTTATATTGAGGGGAAATGAGATTCTCATTCTTATTGGGAAGAGAGACCTACATATTAAGGAATAATGGCATCATAGAGTAGCCAATTAAGAAGTATAATAGAAATTTTGAATAATCAAACAACATGAGATAAATAGATACATCCATATATTCATGAAAAGAGTAAAGAGAGAGGTTATGGAATAAGGCTGACCACCTCTACTTGTTGCATTAAGCTATGTGAGGAGAGTGTATCTAAAAGTCCAATAGGCCCCTCGAATATTATCTTTTATCTCTCTTGCATTACCCATATTATGGCCTTCTCATGCAATCCTAATTGATGCCTCAATCAATTTTTTAGTTATATCGTCCTACATTTGGTTATGATATAAGATCTAGCTTCTTAGGGTTTCCTAAAACCATCTGAAAGGTTAACCTCACGTTGATGTGTGCATTTTCATGTGGAGTTAACTCAATGCGATAGAGGCCAAGATGCAAGCCATATTCACGGCATAATGATGTTGGAATCTAAGGCTTAATGACCCTCTAAAATTCAAATCAAACCTTAAATTCAATGGAAGGCATTGAGTTTAACAATCGATGATCTTATTATCTAATATAGATCAAAATCCATAGTCAACTGTTATAACTCGAACCATCACCAAGTGAGATACTACCACATACCCCTTCACTTACATGAAAATCAAGGGTGTCATAATTAAATCCATCAACTCGCTTCAATCCAATGCCTCTAAGCGTGTCACATCACCTACATAATAAGAAATAGTCACATATAAAAACATTAAATGAATTGGACATGCATAAATGAACTGGTGATCCATATAATTCATATTCATCCATTAAGGGCACTTAATACTAATAACAATCCTCATGCGCACCAAGGGTGTGCCACGTGGCCCCTTTACATGTTGTGTGTGGTTATACATGGGCGCATGTGCCACAACTGTTGCTAAATCAGCCCCCACTTATAGAGAGTTAGTTATAAATTTTTTAATTAAAATAATTTAAAAATAATAATTGAGAACGACGTCTAATCTGAGCCGTTCATCTTGGAGTTATAAAGGTCGAGATTAAATGCCTCTAATGGAAATGTAGATTCATCGTGATTGTCTGAGGAAGATCGAATGGATGAAATCAAGCAACACCTTCTCTTCACGTGCGATGTGGTGAAATCTGAATGCTTCATCTCCGATTAGACGGACGCGACTTAACGATGTCAATTCGTTAAACGAAATTTAATCTTAGCTTTTGATTGACGATGAATGGATGCATCCAAAGGTTACGCCCAATTTTGCCTAGAAAATTAGATGTTCTTCGCAATGAAAAACTATTCGAGCAATTTGAACTGTCGAGACACCACAATCCTTGAATCTCTTGAATTCTTCCTCTTCTAAACTCATTTCTGCATCCATGAAAGGTTTGAAATCAAGATTTGGTGGAAAGAATTGGATGAAATCACATCTTGAATGCCAAACTTTATTTTCAAAATCGCAGAATGAAAAGGCCTGAAATCCGGCGATTATTGGATCATTTCAAGCGCGACTTCGGGTTAGGTTGTGTGTTTTCATCTTAATATATCTTCCTTTAGCATTAGATTTATATTTTGAATCGTAGATTAGTTTAATTTTAGTTTTAATTTCGGTTTTCAAATTGTTTCGCGATCGAATTTTTGTCTCAATTTCAAATTTTGACTTCTCCGTGAATTCTAATCCAAATTTAGTGATTTTTAATTCCGTGGATTTGTATTGGAGTTATCTTTCTTAATATACTAAAATCCCTAATTTTTCATCTCAATTCATTGTCTCATTTGATCAAATTTCAAAGATAACTAAAAAATTTCCGTTATTTCTCCGTAGATTTTACCCTTATTCACCATTGTACTCTTTAATTAGTAATTTAGTCATTTAATCGGTGAGTTTGGAACTTGTTGTGACACGAGATCGTGTGTATTCAATGAATGCACGAAATTGTTACGTCATTCTTCCCAAAAGTAGTACTTAAGTTCATGGAAGAACTTAAGTTTTTATGTTGATTCAAATGCTTAGGGATCGATGGAATCACAATGAAGTTGACGATGTGCACAAACTAGGGAACGTGGCTAGAGATGGCAACGAGATGCTCGTTGGGTAATGTGTCACCGATGTCTCCTGTACCCTGAATGTGGAGACACGATAAGTGATCTGCCACCGAGTTTTCATTGCCCTTCTTATCTTTGATCTCCAAGTCGAACTCTTGAAGAAGTAGCACCCATCGTATCATTCGTGACTTTGCCTCCTTCTTAGAGTGCAAGTACTTTAGGGTTGCATGATCAGTGTATATGATGATCTTGCTTCCTAAGATGAAAGGCCAGAATGTCTCCAAGGCGTAGATAACGAAGCGAGACCGCAAGGTCGTCAATTGCACACGGTCTCGTGTCAAAAATAATTCCAAATTTACCAATTTAATGAAAATATCTCGATTTGAGGGGTATAATGGTAAATATGGGTCGAATCCACAAGGAATTAGGGAAATTTCTGATGATTGCTTCGAATTTGATCAAATCGGACGATGAATCGATGATAGAAATTGGGGAAAATGATATTTTGTGAAAGAGAACTTCAAGAGGATTCCACGAGATAAAAAATCATCGAATTTGACTTTGATTTCGAGGAGAAATTGAAGATAGAAATGAGGGATAATTTTTGATAATCGGACATGCGAATTTAACAAAAATCAAACAAAATTAACTTAAAATTACTAATCTAAACGGAAATTAAACACTGATAGACGATAGATTAGACAACACCGCTTCCACTAACCCACAATTGCGATTGGATTAATCCAATTAATCGCCGGAATCAAGGCTATTCATCAAAATCCAAAAATCATGATTCGTGGAGTTCAAGAGTCGATTTCTTCCTCGTCTTTCGCCCAAATCTTGATCTTAAGCACTCCGTGGACGTGGAATTGAGTCTAGAAGAGATTAAGATCAAGAGATTCAAGAGATTTTGTGTCTAAATAGTTTAATTTGATTGAATTGTTCTCGAATGCTTTATAAATCGGAAGAACATCTCAATTTATAGGGATTTTGGGCATAACCGTCCACCTAAAGCGATCAATAGCTTTGATGAAACGGTTGATCGCAAACCGTTACAATTAAGTCCCATCCGTCGGATCACAGATGGACGCTAGAGATGAAGCCATGTTGACGTTCCTTATAAAACGCATCGAAACGATCGCCATTGGATCTCAATTTTGCCGCTTCGATGCCTTTTTCGTCCATTTAATCTCAATCGTTATAACTCTCATGATCAACAGTGTAGATTAGACGCGATCCGATGAACCCCGATTAAGCCACGTGTCCATTGATTTTAAGTGAAAATCAAGGGCCACGATTCGCACACGCGATCTGACGTTCCACACGTTGCCACGTGGCCTCCTCATTGCGATCATTGATTGCGATCGATCGGACGGCTCTGATCTTGCCACATCACCTGGGCACTTTAAATATTCTGAAAAATTGATTTTAAATTAGAAAATTAGATTTTTAATTTCGGAAAATCCTTAGAAATTCATTAAAAATTCAGAAAAATTCTAAGAAAATCCCTAAAAATTAGAAATTTCATAACTTTCAAAATATAACTGCAAATTAATCCAAATTTCTTTCATTTGATCCAAAATTTAATTATCTATCATTCTCAAAAAGTTAAAATTAATAAATAATGAGAAGTTTAATTTCTATTTTAAAAATACCTTCATTTCTTTTAAGATTTTAGCCTAGAAAATTAAATGAATGTCTATAAAAATAATTTCTCTCATTATTTAACTTTAGAAACAACTTATAATATCAAGTAAAGATGGGTTATAAAATTAGTTATCTTTAATTCATCATAATTAACCCTAAATTAATGTATTTTGAGATTATAATGACTTTTTCATAGAATGATAGATAAATACTCATAAATATAATAACATGCATAGGAATGAAATCATTTATGCCTTAATATGCATCGATAATCATGTATTATCATGTTGTCAGTAGACCACTGTCAAATGCTCATTTCCATCATCGTGTAATTCATCTGAGCTTTGACAAGTGTCTCACTCACGTAGCATATGACAGTTGGCTTCTTATCCATCTGTTGCCCCAAAATCGCTCCCACTGCATAGTCTGAAGCATCGCACATGATCTTGAAAGGTAAGTCCCAATAAGGACTTTGTAGAATCGATTCCTCAATCAATACTTTCTTTAAAATCTCAAATGCTCCCTCTCCTTCTTATCGATGATTAAGTCTTTGTCCTTACAAATAAGGGTGGTCATCGACTTTGAGACTTTAGCAAAGTCCTATATAAACCTCTAGTAGAAGCCAACGTGCCCGAGAAAGCTCAATAGATCTCGCAATGTGGTTGGGAGAGGGAGTTTTGGATTACCTCTATCTTGGCCTTATCCACCTCTAGTCCTTTCGCCGAGACAAGATGCCCGGGCACTACTCCCTCTCGCACCATGAAAGTGGGATTTATCCCAACTCAACACTAGTCGTTTCCTAATGCAGATCCTTAAGGATCTTAGTAAGGTGAGCTAGATAGTTGTCGAAGTTGTCTCCAAAGACGGAGAAATCGTTCATGAAAACCTCGAGACTGTCCGCAAGGAAGTTGGAGAAGATCGCCATTATGCATCTTTGTTGTTCTGGGCATTACATAGTCCGAATAGCATCCGTCTAAAAGCGAATAACTCAAAGACGAATCCATAAAATAAAAAATCACTGAATTTGGATCAAGATTTCACAAGAAATCAACGAGAAAAAATTAGATAGAAAATCAGAATGCAATGAGAGAGAAAACCAAAGTTAAATCTAAAATTTAACTAATCTACGATTCAAAATTGAAATCTAATGTTATAGGAATAGAGATTAGGAGGAAAACTTAAATTCTAACGCACAATAGTGCTCAAATTGATCTCATTGCTCACCTAATCAAAGGATTTTCATTCCGCGAATTCGAAGACGATCGTCGGAATTCAAGAAGTGATTTCTCTCTAATCTCTCAATGAAATCTCACTGTCAAACACTCCTTGGACACAAAATTTGACCTAGAAGATGAAGATCAAGAGATTCTAGGATCGAGCTGTCTAAACAATTCAATTGCTCAAAACACCCTAAGAATGTTTTACATTGTCGAAGAACATGTGTATTTATTGAGAGATTTTGGCGTAGCCGCCGGATCGACATTTAATCTTTAATAAATGGCTCTGATGAAACTCATAGATGCTAATCGTTACGTTTAAATTGCGTCCGTTCGATAAAAGATGAATTAGTGAGATTTTTCCTCATCGCGCGTGAAGAAGAAATGTATGAAATGCTTGACGTTTGATCTTCATTTGATGCCTTGGATGCATCCATGTGGCCATAGGGTCCACCAAATAGTTTTAATCTCAGCCGTTATAACTCCTTAGATAACTGGCTGAGATTAAATCATTTTAAAACAATTTTTCAACGAATCAGAGTGTGCCACGTACCCCCTCACTTAAGTGACGATCGACAATCACAATTAAATCACGCGATTGGACGCTCCACATGTCGCCACGTCACTTGCTCATAAAAAAGAAGAAAATAGTCCCACATGACGAAAATTATTGCAATCCTATGGGTGTATAATTAACGTGCGATTAATGAATTAGCAAAAATCCTGCAAAAGGTGCGTTATTCTCATTAATTACACACACGTGTGCACACACACACGCACACCCGTGCACACACACAGCGCGTCACACATGCGCACTCACACACACGCGCACATGTACATGTGTGTGACACGTGGCGTTCTCTTACACCGCCATGTGGTGCCACTATTTTGTGCGCGCCATATCAGCTGCCACAGTAGTACGCAATCAAAATATAATTTTTTATTTATTTTAATTCAAAATAAATCGAATTAAAAATTATAAAAATTCTAGAAAAATTCTTATAAATTACAAAATTGATAAATTTCAAAATACAACTCCAAATTAATCTAAATTTATTTTTTTGGATAAAAAATTAAACTATCTATCATTCTAAAAAGTAAAATTCAATAATTAACATGAGAATAAATTTTTATTTAAAAAATATGCTCATTTCTTTAGGAAAAAAACTTAGAAAAATAACTAAGTGTATAACAAAAATATATTCTCTTATCATTTAACATTAAAACCTAATTATAATCTCAAATAAAAAATGAGGATAATCTAATCTTAAAATATTTCTCTTAATTTATCATAATTATCCATAAATGATTACATTTTGAGATTATAACTTAACTTTTCATAGAATGATAAATATATACTTAAAAAAATGATAATATGTATTAGAATGTAATGTTTTATGCCTTAATTTACATTAATAATCATATATTTAGATGTATAATTTGCATGTTATCCGTGGATTAACAAGGTGAGGAGTGACTCTCAAAGGATTGTCTCCTCTTGGGACTAGCGGGGGAGGTTAAATACCTTGTCTATTATAAAAAAAATATGGTGTATGAGTGATGTGAATTTTTAAAGAATTTTTCAAGGATACACACACACGCATAAACAATAAATTCACCATCTAATTAGGGAATTTCAAAATTAATCTTATTTAACTTTGCCAAGTAAAATTAACTAATTTCAATGAATAAATATTTTTATTTTTCTTCTTATTAAAAATTAAATTGCATTTAATGATAGATAATTTAATTTCTGATGTAATAAAGAAAAATCAGATAGAAAAATGAATTATATTTTGAAAGATATAAATGTATAAGTTTTTAAGAACTTTTTAAATTTATCTAAGACTCTCGAAGACAAGAATTAGATTTATTAAGTATTTATAAGAAAGCCCATGTCTCCCCCGGTAGGCGGGTTTCAACCCGGTCCGCGAGTTTGACGACCGCCCCGTGAGAGTGTTGCGCAGGCACTGATAAAAGAAAGAAGGGGTAATAGTCTGCAAACCCCCAACGTTTGGGTTTTGTGCACTTTTCACCCCAAGGTTTGGAAACAGCCGCCTCCACCCCAATGTTTGACAATCAGTGGAGGCTATACCCCGACGGTTCCATCGCGTAGAGCTGGCAGCGACGTGGACGCCACGACAGCAGCTGACCGGACGCGGAAGCCACGTCGCTGCCATGTCAGCACAGGGCAAAACAAAGACTTTTCTTCGTGACTGCTTCGCTAACGCTAAAAGGAGAATGCCACAGTCATCTTCCCCCTACAGTAGATTACTTCCTATTCCTTGAATTTTTTTTGAACTCTACAGTAGGAGAGTGTCAGCGGAGGGGAGCGGCGGCGAGAGGGAGCGGCGGTGCTGCGGAATCCGGCGGCGAGAGGGAGCGGCGGCCAAGAGGGACCTATCCTTCTACCCATCAAAGCATGAAAAGGGACCTCTTGTGGGTTCGAAGCATGATGAAAGTACTGAAAATCTCTCCTTCCACCCTGCATCTACTAAATGGTTCCTCTTCTAAACGGGGTCTGCTTTGATTTTCCCTTAAAGGATCAAGTAAAAATGGGCGTCCTCGCAGTGCACATAATGGCGTCCACTTTAATGGCATCAACGGCCATCATGCTCTCCTCCGTTATCGCCGTCCTGATGACGAACAGCGGCGGGTGGCCTAGATTCGTAAGGATACCGTTGAATAAATCTACAGACGTTGAATGGAGTTTGGCTCCCGCTCAGAGAGTCGTTTCACTTAAGCAGCCGTCAGAAATATTTAGCCATGGATACTTGTACATAATCTGATTACGCATGGTTGATCAATACATAGAAAACCCGCTTGAAATTTAATCTATGCTATCTCCTTCTCTCTTCCTCTCTACCCTTCCGCTACTTCCAATTCATCTGTCCTGTCTCGATAACTAGAATGGCCCGCTGCTGCGAGTAAACCCGCGACATAAATTATCAGGCATCTTCTGCTGTCCTTGGTTCTCCCTTTCTCTCTCTCCAAAAAGCAATTTTAGCCAGTAATCTAGACGCCGAGAACTACTCGCAAGCAGCCTTTCCTGCCAACCAGTCTTCAACGTCGCACAGCAAGAATCCTAACCAATGTCGACTGTATTAAATGGCCCCGTTTAATTGAATAAACTCGAAAATTAATCCTCTCGATTCCACGTCTAACATTTTCCTTTCATCATCTCGAGTTAAAAGAGTTTTGGCTCAATCGGGTTCGGAAAGGTGGCCATAGCATTCAAGATGACGTCATATTCATGAAACAAAGATAAGCGCACACATGGGGAGTACAGTCTCCGTTATTTATCGCATATATATTTCGCGGTGGAAACAGATATTTTTAGGGTTTCACGGACATGCAAGGCCGACCGGCACTGATATGCCGCATATATTGAGTAGGAGTGTGATGTCTCCCGGGAATGCTGATAGTCAGTCCCAGGATGCTCGCTCTAGCCGCAACGCAAAGGCAGGTGGCGAGACTGTTACTCGGGATAGATTTGACGACGGTGCAGCACGGGCCGCTGCCGGTCACGAATCCGAGAAGCTTAAAGATAAGGATTATGGGACGTGGCTTCCGCGTCCGGTCAGCTGCTGCCGTGGCGTCCACGTCGCTGCCAGCTCTGCGCGATAGAACCGTCGGGGTATAGCCTCCACTCATTGTCAAACATTGGGGTGGAGGCGGCTGTTTCCAAACCTTGGGGTGAAAAGTGGACAAAACCCAAACGTTGGGGGTTTCCAGACTATTACCCCAAGAAAGAAAGCATTAGGCAGCCATCCTTCGCATTACATGGAGATCTCCAGTTCTGCACGTACTTCGCCAGCGCCAGCCCCCCAGTTGCTTCTATTAGCCCAAGTCGTTAGAGTCGCCGTACCTACCGCCCTCGCTGGAATCCGAACTGGCTAGGCGCTGGAGCCTGGAGATCGAGCTGTTTTGGTTCCTCAAGAACCGATGCGAGTTTTTCTCCTCTCCGTCCGTACCACCTCGTTTCCAGGAGGAATAGAGACCGGATCTGATCCGTTCCGACGTGGATAGCCATATCTGAGACGACGGTTAATCCGTCCTCATCCTGTTTCCCGGAAAATCGTAACAGCCAGTCGAGTCTTCCCTCTTTATATTCTCGAAGGGTTTTATCTCTTCTCCTCCACTGCTCTCCAACGCCGGCTCTCTCATCCTTTTCTCCTCAGCCATGGCGCCGGTCGTCGTCTCCCACGCCGTGGATCGCCACTCGGAGTTCGAAGGGAGGATAACCTTCTACGTCGTCATCTGCGGTATCGTGGCGGCGTCCGGCGGTCTCATGTTCGGCTACGATATTGGAATATCCGGTAACGCCGGCTCCCTCTTCTTTTGGTCTCCTGATCTTCTTTCTTACGTGCGAAAAGATACATGCACGATTATCAAACGTTGTTTGATATTGTTTCTGATTTATGTTTTGTTCTAAGGCGGCGTGACCTCCATGGACGATTTCCTGGAGAAATTCTTCCCGGAAGTATACGTCAGGAAGCACCGAGCCAAAGAGGATAACTACTGCAAATTCGACAACCACTACCTTCAACTTTTCACTTCTTCGCTGTACCTCGCTGCACTGGTCTCGAGCTTCGTAGCGTCGAAGATGTGCTCCAAGATGGGGAGAAAACCTACGATGCAGGCCGCGTCCCTCTTCTTCCTCGGTGGCGTCATCCTCAACGCTGCTGCCGCAGATCTTGGCATGCTCATCGTCGGCCGAATCCTTCTCGGGATCGGCGTCGGATTCGCCAACCAGGTCGACAGACAAACGCTAAATAATCCTCTTTTTGACGTTCATCTTCTAAATAATAATTAGTCCTCTCACCGAGTGATTCCAATTCGTTACTCGGGCAGACAGGTTTAACTTGACATCTTTCAATGCTTCTCTTTGCACCAACCATCCAACGAACTGCTCTTCTCCTCCCCAGGCTGTGCCTCTCTTCCTATCAGAAATCGCGCCGGTCAAGATCCGAGGCGCCCTCAACATCCTCTTCCAGCTCAACGTGACGATCGGGATCCTGGCCGCCAACATGATCAACTACTACATGTCGGAAATACATCCCTGGGGTTGGAGAGCAGCCCTAGGAATAGCGGGAGTCCCGGCCTGCATCCTCTGCTTCGGCTCCCTCCTTATCACCGAAACCCCGACCAGCCTCATCGAGAGGGGAAAGCTCGACGAAGGTCGAGCCATGCTGCAGCGTATCCGAGGAGTCGCGAAAGTCGACGCCGAGTTCGAAGAACTCGTCAAAGCCAGCGACCTGGCTCGCCAAGTGAAGCATCCTTTCCGTAATCTGGTGAAGCGCTCCAGCCACCCCCAGCTCGTCATCGCCGTAGCCATGCAGGTGTTCCAACAGTTCACGGGCATCAACGCCATAATGTTCTACGCTCCGGTGCTCTTCCAGGCCATGGGCTTCAAGAGCAACGCCTCGCTGCTGTCCTCCCTCATAATCGGAGCTCTCAACGTGGCTTGCACCGTCGTCTCCATCGTCCTCGTCGATAAGGTCGGAAGAAGAGCGCTTCTCCTCGAGGCCTGCGTGCAGATGTTCATCTCCCAGGTTTGCATCGGATCCATCCTCGCCGTCAAGCTGAGTTCCACGAGCGAGCTCGACAAGGACCTTTCCTTCGCGGTGGTCTTCCTCATCTGTTTCTTCATCTCCGGGTTTGCATGGTCGTGGGGTCCACTGGGATGGCTCATCCCCAGCGAGACTTTTCCTCTGGAGACGAGGACTGCGGGATACGCTTTTGCCGTGAGCTCCAACATGCTCTTCACCTTCATCATCGCACAGGCGTTTCTGTCCATGATGTGCCGCATGCGAGCCGGAATCTTCTTCTTCTTCGCCGCATGGATCACGATCATGTTCGTGTTCGTGATTTTCTTGCTGCCGGAGACCAAGGGGGTGCCAATTGACGAGATGACTGAGCGCGTCTGGAAGAAGCACTGGTTCTGGAAGCGCTTCATGGACAGAGGCGAAGAGGGTTCAGAAGCTTAATCCACTCCCCTCCCCTTGGCTATTCCTCGGTTATCCTGTATTATCTGACTTTTAATTTGTGTTTATTTCGCCTCTTTAATCTTTCTATGATATCAGTTTTTCTTCAATTTTTCCTTCTGAAATTTTACAGTAGTATTGGAACACGTGGAGAAAAACCCTACCTTCTTCATGTATATATTCTAATCCATTCATAAAAGGTTGAGTGATGAAAAATATTGCAGTATCATTATGTACCGAAGGAAGAATGCCTATACGTCCTTATAGCGAGAAAAGCTCATAAGATATCTGATTCACAAGCCATTCTTTATCGATTCAGATCGATGCCAAATAGGAAGGATGAAGTGAATATTTCTTGTTATATATGGTACAATCACTTATATAGAGTAACAAGGTACAACTACAGCCGGAATGAAGCAGGTTTGAAAAATAGACCAAAAGCAATACCTCCCTTTGAAGATCCTTCAGCTACTACAGGGCAATCACTCAGTCATATTTCGTATCATACACCTTTGCTTGAAAAGTAGAAATGATTCGAGTAGACAAGCTAATTTTGTCACATAGTTTTCCACATTCATGATTCTATTGAGGCATGAAAAACGAGCTAGGTGAGGGCATGAAATATCAATGAAGTCGATTTGAAGAGAACGAGATGCAACACATGGGCATAGTGATGGATCCTATGGGCATCATAGCTTGAAGAAGAAAGCTTTCCAAAAAGGATTAGCCAAATATTACAAGTAAGCCTGGGCTTATATATATTCAGGTAGAGAGAGAACATAACATATTAAGAGACCAAAAATCGAGAAAATGAAAGGTTGGGCACAATTCCTAATAATACGAGAAATTTGAGTTTCGAGCCCAATATTGGCAAAGGTATCAAAGTGGGGCCTAAGTAATGGATGCATCATCAAGTAATAGAGTCCTTGTCATGGTACTGTGCTCCAATGGTGACTTCATGGTTTACGACACGACCACGTCTGTGGTCGATCTTTTATAGTGGGGTCATGATAGTTGCATCAATGCACTATATATCATTCTTAGGTTATACTCTTACAATAGGAATACCCATGTCTTTATGGCTGGATATAGTGTAAATATGATGCAATCTTCTTATGCATCATTTCCTACATATTTTTACATTATGAGACTAAATCAATTTTGATTTTTTGAAAATGAAGAGGCTGAATTATCACATTTTTATGAGTAATGTTGACGCCAAGACATAGGTTTTCATATAGAAGAACATGAATGTAATTATCAATGAGAGAGAGGAGGAAATAAAATCTCCACCTTTTTAGGATCAAAATCAAGTATATTTGTATGAAGTCCAAAAGTAAATTTCTCATATTTTACTTGAATTTATGTGGACTCAAGGATTTAGGTAAAATGTGATGAGAGCATAATGAAGATTACAAAGAAGTAGATGAAGAAAATGACTCTTCAACCTCTTTTAGAAGGTTGATCAAGCCTTTTTACCTTTTTAGGAGGTTGGTGACAAAACGATTTAGTCCGATCATTGAAACACACGATCGTCAGCCAACAAAATTTATAATTCTGAACTCATGATGATTTAAAAATCAGAAATCAAGTACATCGATGAGATGGGGTTGAACCACATAGAACATGGTTGACTTTTACCGAAAGAGTTAACTTGGTCAAACTTAAGTCTAATTAGGGTTGTTTTAAGAATTAAAAATGATATATTATCAATGAAAATAATACTAATATATGAGAGAAGATATTTTATGAATTTTGAAAAATATTTGGAGAAGAAAAATCAAAAGTCAAGGTCAAAGTGTTTACTTTGACCACACTTCAACTTTTTGTAAAATCTTAGAGGAAAAAGGTAAGAAAATTCTCCACATTCTTACCGGGCAACCCAGGTATTACGAAAATTATATTTTTACAAACTAGAGAGAAAGAGGAGAATTATGATCGAAAGATTTTTATTTTTAGATGAGAATTGGATTTACTCTGATTTATTGAAAATTCAAAGACAGAAAATTACATAAATAAAGGTTTTGGTTGAAATCCTTAAATTGACTTCTCAAATGATATCCAAATCTAGAAAATCACCTATCTATAGAAAGATTACAATCAAAGGATTCCATAAAAACCAAAATTATCAAATTTGACCTTCTATATTTGTAGTCATAGCCCTCGAAAGTTGACGCCCAAATTCGGAATGATTTTGAACAGAAATTGGTCAAATGACAAATTGAAGGGTCAAATCTTGATGAAAATTGACGAATAAGATACACACGAAAAGGTGAGTGAACAAGGAATCTAATGAAACAAAATTCGGACAAATTGGACTTAAGATCAGGGAGAAATCCCTATTCGGAAATAAAAAAAATTCGCGATGAAATTTGGACGAAATGATAAATTTCTGATTACTAAACTCAAATTACCTATCTAAATCTAATCTAAACTATCTAAATTGCGAGGATTACGAAGGAATCAGACTACTTACCCGATTGACACAAATATTGAGCCTCAAATTGCTTCGATTGCTAAGAATTTATCTTATTCTTTTTTCGTCGTGATTTCGGTGTTCAAGGCGCGATTTCTAAATATTTTCTCACAATGATTCATGATTAACTTGACTCAATCCATGTGTGATTGAGTGCAGAACACAAGAGAATCACAAAGAACTCAATATTTTCATCCAAAAATGCTTAATTTCTTTACGTTTAATCAAAAGTTACATTTCCGCAGGAGAGAACATTGATTTATAGAAGAATTCCCATTTGATATCAGGTCCGTCCATTTCACGTAAAGGGCTTGAACGGCTATGATGAAGCCACGTAACGCATGACAAGCGGACCACAATCCCCATGACGCGGGCTACACTTCTCTTTAATTTCTGCCTCCTTAGCACCGCACGGGTCCGGTGCCAAATAAACCTAATTTTTACGATTTTTTTATTTTTAAAAATTCAAATAAATTCCAGAAAAATCCAAAAAATTATTAATCTTCAAAAATTCATAACTTCATTTCTAGAACTCCTTTTTGCATGAAATTTTCTTCATTTGGATCAAGAATTGGATCCTCTTTAAATCTATGCCCTGAAACAAAACATTAGACAAAAAAATTATGAGTGAATTAATACCTAGTTGACTTTCTAGAGTCAACTAGGTTAATTCCCTCTTGTAATCTTCTTTTCGTCGTCTTCTTTAACCTTCATGCATTCACTTAAGTTTTGAAACATTTAAAACCAAAAATTTTGAGATCAAATATTGGTGGTTTGACTCTTGAAAGGGTCAAACACACTTAAAACAGCTAAGAATGCTCAATTGATGAAAAATATGAAATTAAGTGGTTTGCCCTTAAATTGAAGAAAATTTCCTTTTGAGATGATAACATTCATCATAGAGACTGAAATTAAGCATTAATACCAGTTAATTATGATGAAAATAAGAGTTAATTATACATGTTATCAGTTGGTCAAAAATTTTGAATTTTGGAATAGTTGCCAACCAGCTTTTTAAGGGGATCACCTCATTCCACAATATGATGACTTTTTTTTATAACCCTACATCACCTTTTTTTGCAGAAGTCAATGATGGTCATAGTAATTCTTGACAAGTCAAAGGTGGTCATAGAAATTCTTGAAGGGTCAAAGAGGAAAACTCTTTTCTGATGTAGGATATTTTAGAAGAGGTATCTAAATCCTACAATATGAGGGAGGATCTATGATATGATATCATTGAGAATGATGTAGGGTAGATATTTTAAAATAGTGAGGATTATATGTGTGAAGGGTGATAGGTGAATAAGAGAGAGAATTAATGAGATATATCCGTGAATATAATTAATAGGAGGAGTGAGTAAGTTAACATATGATGACTGTGGAGAGGTTATTTCGGGAGAAGAGAAGGAGAGGAGATTATATATTAGATATTATAATTAGTGATTATAGGGAGAAAATACTATATATTTTAAGATAGAGAATGGGATGGGAAGGGTGATGAAGTGGAGGAGGATAATAATAATAGGAAATCGTGAGAAGAAGACAAGGATGAATAGGAGAGAATAAAGTCGAACGCGGGGAGACAGGAATGGGAAAGAAATTAATAGTAATTAAGAAACGGAATGGTGTGGGTAATGAAACGGAAATTAATAGAGGAAGGTTACGGAGAGATTTACTATAATGGGGAATTATCGTGGAATGTAGGAGGGATATGGAGAAAGAAATGTGAACAAGAAGAAAATCAGGAGGCGATGGAAACGATGGACTTATGGATATTTTCGGAATACGAACTATCATTCACGAAGTAGTTAAGGATGTTACATGTAGGCGTCGTGAAGTATATGCTTCGGATTAATCCACGATAAAATATATTTCCTCTGTTTGCTTCTTACTGTGAGATGGGAGAAAGACGACAGAACGGGAGGGGGAAAAGAGAGGGAGATAGAACTCGGAATGAAGAAGATGCGGGAGAGATTGATGGGGACACAGGAACACAATGAACACATAGGAAAAACGAACCAAAAGGGTAACCAAACTTTTATCAAAAACAACATGCTCTTTCCTTTACAATCGTTCCCCTTTTAAAGGCGAGAAGAGGGAGGTTAAGAATGAAGAGACGTGTCGAGGACAGAGCGGCAGTTATTGCGGTTTCTACATTTATTTGTCAAGTAATTTCATGCCTCGTCGTTTGCGACGTCATCACTTGTGTGGAATACGTGGACCACCTGGATATTTCTTCCATTTTAGTAGTTGTAGATGTCGTGAATGTAGCTTTCTTCTCCGGTAGTGAGGACCCGGTCAAACCTGCAGAGTCGTTGAAGGTCGCGGACTCTCTGTTCACGTGGTAGTCTCGGAGGCGGTTGTTCGAATAGTTGATAATTTGGGAATTATCTCAGATTTCAAAAGTCGTGGATGACTTTTGTTCATTGGGAGGCGGTAACGGATATCCTCGTACTGATTAGATTTTAGATTCATTGTCTTCTGTAATTACTATAACTTTCACATGGAATCCACTAACAGTTCCGCCGTGGAGGCTTTATGTTTCTCTCTACTCCAAACTTATTGTAGAGTGAACCGTGGAAAAGTCTTGATTTCCATGACCGATTACCTTCGATAAAGAAGAACCTTTCTGAATCACTTCAGGTCTGCGGTGCCTTCAAGCATTCGAAAAAGGACGCCTGGGTTGTGAATGACATAACCTTCCTGGTAGAAGACTCTCGTAATCTTCAGAACCAGTTAAGTCCATTGATATTTCTGTCGTCGAATAGGTCTCCTAGACTAGGTGATGAGAGGGCGGAGGTGGGCGTCGGGACGCTTCTATTCTCATCACGCATTGACTGGATAATCTGTAGGTGAATTCGCAGGTGAACCATGCGAACTTTGTTCCGGCCGAATTTCCGTGGAGACGTCATCTCGTAAGTGGGATTTGTCCCTTTTCTGCATGCGTGGATTTGTGATGGCAGTTGCCAAGAAATTATCCCCTTGGTCGGTGATAAGTCAACGGGTATCCTGATGATACGATAAACCACGTCGGCTGACGTCCTTGAAATTCACGCGGAAGTCCTTGTAAATTCGTATGATTCTAACTTGTGAATTCACGGCGGAAGTCCTTGTAAATCGTTGTCGACCTCTGACTTCCTTGTCATCTTCGTGCGGATCACCCTTTGGTCTCTTCTCTGTCTTCAAACTCACGTGAAGTCCTCAGTTTTCTCTGATGATAGTGGTTTCACGATGGATCCAGTGTCTTTCTTCGTGGACAGTGACGTGTTTTCAACACTCTCTTGAGGGATACCAAGAGATATATAGTGTTGTTGACCTGAGATAGTCTTGAAGCTCTTGATCAGTTGGGAGGACGATTCTTGAATAAATATCAGATTAGATGTCCACTTCGGGGGAAGTCTTTTGTTGTTTTTATGGTCTTCAGTGTTAACCTTCACCCTTCTTCATGAAGGTATGGTTTCTATGGTAGATAGTGAGGATTTCTGCTTGTGATTGTCTTCATTGTGGTTGATCTTCATAACTTCTTGAACAGCCTTGACTTTAGGTGCAATCGTGCATGCTTCTATCTTGAAGTAAAACCCGATAGCAATACTTCCATAAGTACTAGTAATTACATCTCTCTTAAATTTCTATCTAAGGGTGGTTTCAAAGAAATAAAGAATATATCACAATGGTGTTCCTATTGATGTTTCTTGATATCATTATTTTATAACTATACAAGGTTCCTATGATATGGTGGTTGAGGTTTGGACAATTAGGAACCTATATCAAAGGGAAAAGGGTGGTTGACTTGGTCCACTCAAGGAATTCTAGGTTTCTAAAGATAAGGAATAAATGTTTGACCAAGTCAATCTTTAGATCAGTATAAAATAGAGGAGGGAGGGAAGATAATTCCCTTAAGATCTACACTCTCTATAATTATCTAGAGAGGTCTTCTTCATCCATTTAAATGAATGGATAATTTTTCAAACTCATAAGTGAGGAGGAATATCGGTTCACTTGGAACCCTTGTGTTCATGTTTTGAAATAATTCTCCATCATTTTCTCTAGAATATTTTATTAATTAAGTTAGCTCTTCCCAATTTTTAGGAAGAATCTATATTTCTAGGAGTGACAGTTGTCACCTGATAAACCATGATCTTGCAATCATAAAAAACACATGTCCACAGGTCAAAGTAAATACCAAAATAACTTAAGGTTTAATTAGAATTTAATTAAAATAGAGGTGAGTAAAGGTCAAATCCATAGGGAATTAGGGTAATTTCTTGAGATGTTTAGAAATTTGATCAAATTAGACAATAAATTGAGTTGAAAAATTGAGAAAAATTATATTTTTCAAAAGAAAACTCAAAAATCTATCCATAGAATAAAAAATCACTCAATTTGGATTTGTATTCATGGAGAAATCAAAGAGTGAAGAGGAAGAAAATCACACAAATAGAGAAAAGAAATATAAAAATTTCTAGAAATCAACCTAATCTATGCATTGAAATTAAAATCTAATGCTAGGTGACAAATTATTGGGAGGAAAACACATAATCGAGCCCAAATCCGCACTCAAAATGACCCAATTTATTGCCAGATGAAGGCTTTTCATTTCATGTTTTTGATAATAGATCTTGGGAGTTCAAGAGGTGATTTCTCCCAAACCCTTTGATAAAATCTTAACTTCAAGCATTCCTCCAATGCGGAATATATTAGGGATTGAGATGTCCAAACAATTTGATAAATCGAACTATCAAAGGGTAGATCTTTCGCCGAAGAGGGAGAGAGTATTAATAAAATGTGAATTAGGCGTGGTTGTCATATCATTGATGAAACATTTTCATGCGCTCGTTGAATACACACGATCTCGTGTCAAAACAAGTTTCAAACTCACCAATTAAAGGATTAAATTACTAATTAAGGAGTATAGTGGTGAATAAGGGTCGAATCCATGGAGAAATAAGGGAAATTTTTTAGATATCTTTGAAATTCGATCAAATCAGACGATGAATTGAGGTGAGAAATTAGGGAATTTAGTATATTAAGAAAGATAACTCTTATAAAAATCCACGAAATAAAAAATCACTGAATTTGGATTAGAATTCGTAGAGAAATCAAGATTTGAATTTGAGGTAGAATTCAATCGCGAAAATAAGTGAAAAAGTAAAATTAAAACTAAACTAAACTTAATCTACGATTCAAAATGTAAATTTTGTGCTAAATGATAAAAGATTAAGATGAAAACACGCAATCTAACCCAAAGTCATGCTCGAAATGATCCAATTAATCGTTAGATTCAAGGCTTTTTATTCTGCGATTTTGAAAACGAAGTTTTGCGTTCAAGATGTGATTTCTTCCAATTCCCTCAATCAATTTGTGATTTCAAACACTCCTTGGACACAGAAACGAGTTTAGAAGATGCATGAATTAAAATATTCTCAGATTGTGGTGTCTAGAAAATTTGATTTGCTCGAAAACCCAAGAATGGTTTTCGGTCGCGAAGAACATCTCAATTTATAGGTGAAATTGGGCGTAACCATCGGATGCGTCGATTCGAGCTGATCAACGAATGAGATTAAACGCCCTTTGATGAATCGACGTCATTAAGTCGCGTCCGTTTGATATGAGATGAAGCGCTCAGATTCTGCCACGTCGCGCGTGAAGAGAAGGCGTTGCTTGATTTCATCCGTCCAATCTAAATCGAACGATCGCGATGAGTCCATGTGTCCATCAGACGCAATTAATCTCGACCGTTATAACTCCAAGATGAACGGCTGAGATCAGACGCCACTTCGATTGAATTGTCCTCTAATTGTATGTCACCACGTACCCCCTGTGAGTAAGTGACATCCGACGCACGCATTTTAATTGCGCAATCGGACGTCTCATAATGCGCCACGTCACCTGAAATATAAAACACATACAAATAGTCCCACACGAAATAATTTTTAATTTTTTATCAACTATATAACAGACACGAGACTAGTGGGTTAGCTTAAATCCTAAACGGATGTTCTAACCCATTTAATAATTTATCGCGCACACACGCGCACACGCACACGGCTCACACACATATGCGTACACCTGTCACTCACGTTTCGCACATGCGCGTCCACGTGCCACGCACACACGCGTACATGTGTCGCCACGTGGCGACGCTCTGCCAAGTTAGCGCGTGGATTCAAAAAATTTTTTATTCTTTTTAATTATTTAAAAATAAAAAATAGAGTTCAATTAATTCAGAAAAATTCTAGAATATTCCTAAAAATTAGAAAATTCATAACTTTCAAAATACAACTCCAAATTAATTCAAATTTATTTTGTTGGATCAGAAATTAAATTATCTATGATTATAAAAAATAAAAATGTTAAAATAATAAGATAAAAATTTTTAATTTAAGAAATACACTCATTCATCTTATAAAATAAATTTAGAAGAAATACATGAGTGTAAATAAAAATCTTTTGTCTTATCATTTAATCATGAAAATATAATTATGATCTCAAATATATATAGGATTAGAATTAAATTTTTTAATTATGCATACTTATCCATAAAATGATATATTTTGAGATCATAACATTAAATTACATAAAATGATAGAAATGTACTTAAAAGATGAGAACATGCATACAAATGGAACAATTAATGCCTTAATTTGCATTAATAATCATGTAAATTCATGTATGAATTTCATGTTATCAATCATCTCCTCATATGCGATCGACGCTTACGATTAACCGTAAAGAGTATAATCATCATCATTAAGTCGTGCCCATTAGATTTGAGATGGAGTGTCGCAATGAAGCCACACCACTGTGTGAATTTTGATCATCATGTAACTTCCGTCATTTGATCTTCGTTGAATAGTTGAGATGATGATATGCATCAGTGGGAATCCATCGCATGTTTTAATCCTAACCATTATAAATTTCTTGATGAATGGCTAGGATTGATTGCAACTTATATAACGAATCATTGTGGAATCACAACGCATCATGTACCCCCTTCAATTAAGTGAAAATCAAAGACCAAAATAAAATCCATTGATTTGCTCTGATCCAATAACTCTGAATGTGCCACGTCACCTACTTACACAATTTTAGTCCAACATTGAAATAATAACGATAATTTACACATAAATAGGGTGACCCTCAAATGAAATTCTAAGTGTATATCGGACAGATTGACACTTTATAATTCTAGATTTGCTACTCTCTCTCCTCTCCCCTAAATGTCTCTCTTCTTCGTCTCTTCTTTTCCCTAATCAAGATCATTGTCATAGTTTCATTTTCTACATGGTATCAAAGCCCTAACCTAGGGTTTCTTGTGGTGGTGACGAATCTTCTCGTCATAGTTGTGCATAGTTTGTCCAATACTCGGATTGATCTTTCCTTGCAACCAATTTGAATCGGTTATATCTTTCTCATTAGAGGTAAGATTGATTTGAAACTTGTTGCATTAGATTCAAAACCATCAAAAACTTCTATTTCAGGGGGAAAAAGTGGAAATGGTGGACTAATGCCTTCAATCTTGCCTCTTTTTGGAAAACTGTTAATTTTCTAAGCATCATCTTCAAAAGGTCATATCTATGTATTCCTTACTTGAAAATTTTCATATTTGATATCATTGGATGCAGATTTTTTTATCTATAAAGTTTATCTAGAGGACATTTTGATTTGATTCTATTTCGATGACATAAATAAAATATTTTTAGAAAGAATAGGTTTGCATAAAAGTTTTATTATGACCTATCTATCCATATACCTAACGAAATAGATCAATTATATATCTCATTAGATATGTAATTTTGATGTGTACAAGTTTTCTTTTCTCAATTTTTTGATTTGAGAACTATATAAGGGAGAAACAAATAATTTCTCCTATTGATTTTGGGGCGCATCACAGTCATGCTTATGGATTTTTTAACCTATCCCTACCTTATTTATTCGGGGGCATGTCACCTAAAATTATGACAAACAAGGACTTTCCATCAACATATTTTCCCATTCCTAGCTCTCGTAGTCACGCCACCCCTAGCATGCTACCCATTCCTCCTTGTATTTTGGCGATCTAGTCGATCCCTACTTCTACTCTAGCAATACAGCTAGCATTGCCTCCTACTTCGGCATTACCGCTAATCTTTAATCTTGGCCAAGAAGGGCAACCAATCATTGCTTCCTCATCTTCTTCAATAAGACAAATTATGTCGCTTGGTTTGCTAGCTTCCGATAATTTTTGCACATTCACTGTCATCTCTCTTTCTCACCGATTACTCTCCCTCGTTCAAGGATCCTAGCCATACAACATAGTTCATCGAGGATCAAGCTATCACAACACAGTTGTTCAAGTTGGCAATTCTTCCTACTAGAGAGCCAATGCAACTCATTACATTCACCAAAGCTATCTAGGACAAATGGGAGTCCTTGTCTAGCTATGAGTCTAATATCTCTCAAATCGTTGAGGTATATTAGTTATTCAAGGTGAGGCATGTATGCCAATATTCATGTACTTCTCACTTAGTTGGAGCTATATCAGCCATATATGATTGATCTTAGAATTGAGCTTATTGTTGCTATCTTTCTTATAGGCCTTGACTCCTTGATCTCCTCTCATATTTGAGGATCTATATTGAGGGAGGCTCAACTTCTAACTCTGTTTCGCTCATTGATCACCATGACCTTCTGTTTCGCTCGTTGGGTGTCGACTAGAACTCCTCTTTTGCCTTCACCTATACCTCCCCCCTTGCATCATTCTACTCTACAACATTGCTATCTTCCAATCCCAAGGGAAAGGGCACTACATAGATGGTGGCAAGGACATGGTTGATAACATGCAACCTATCCATGTAATTACATGATTATAAATGTAAATTAAGGCATAAAACATTTTATTCTCGTGGATTTTATCATACTTTGCATATTTATCACTCTATGTAATTTAAAGTTATAATCATAAAAATAAATTATTTTAAGGGATAGTCACACATCATTAAAGTTAAAAATTTTTGAATAGATTATTCTATTTAATATTTGAGATTATAATTAAGTTTTAATTGTAAATAATAAGATAAAATATTTTAATATATACTCATTCATTTTTCTAGTTTTATTTTCCAAAGAAATTAAGTGTATTTTTTAGTTAAAAATGTATTCTCTTGTTATTTATTGAATTTGACTCTTTAGAATGATAGATTATTCAATTTATAAAAAAATTGGATTAAAAATAAGTTCTATTTTGAAAGTTATGAATTTTCTAATTTTTAGGGATTTTTCTAAATTTTTCTAGATATATTTTGAATTTATTTTAATTTTAAAATATTAAAAAAATTGTTTTTATGCATGAGTTGACATGGTGGATGAGGTGGCATGTACGTGTACATTTCGCAACATGGCTGTGTAGGCACGTGTCAAGTTGCCCACGCGTAACGCACATGTGTGCACATCATTAGTGTTATGGAGTTTTTAGAATTTAGAATTTCAAAATTTTTGAAAAATTGTTGACTTTTTCTAAGTCTTCAGATGCTTCTTTGGGGATAAAAACATTATTCTCAAAAATGCATTTTTGAGAAATAGTGCATTTCTAAGTCTTCTAATGCGAAATCATCCAAGAGATTCTTAGATGATTTCACTCAATTGATCTATCTAAACACCTCGATCCTTGAATCTCTTACTTCCAATCACTCCTAGACTCATTTCCGCGTCCACAGAGTGATTGAAAGTGAGATTTCATCGATCGATTACGGAGAATTTGCCTCTTGAACACCGACGATTATTTTTGAAATCGCGGAATGAAAAGCCTTGAATCCGGTGATTAGTTGGATCATTTCGATCGCAATCTCGGGTTAGATTACGTGTTTTCCTCTTAATCTTTTGTCATGTATCATCAATTTATAATTTAGGATCGTTAATTTAGTTTAATTAGTATTTTAATTTTGGTTGTTCTCTTAATTGCATTCGGAAATTTCTCTCTAATTCAATCATCGATTTCTCCGCAAATCTTGGTCCATATTGAGTGATTTTTATTCCGTGGGATTCGTCTTCGAGTTATCTTTCCAAATCTATCATTTTCCCTAATTTCTCACCTCAATTCATTGTCCGATTTGATCGAATTCCAAAAGATCTCTCGAAAATCCCTTATTTCTCCGTGGATTCGACCCATATTTAGCATTACAACCTTCAATTCGAATTAATTTCATAAAATTGGTAAGTTTGGACTTTATTTTGCTATGACTCAGTGTGCAATTAACGATCACATCGATTTATTCCGTCAATCGATGCATTTTTGGATCATTTGATAATAGCGCCATTTGAGTGAGCAATTTATGAATGTTTGAGTGTGCAAAATTGGTATTATGAACATTTTTGTCAAATCCCTAAAAATCGCCTTTCATAATATAGTAAATTGACAAGTTTTTTATTCTGCAAAAAGTAAAAGAAAAACACAAAAAGGATAACTTTGGGTTGCCTCCCAATAAGCGCTAAGTTTAACGTCTTCACCCAGACTCATTTAAGTTCATATTCTCCGAAAATTGATGTGATTATTATGAATAAAAACTCGATGCATGATAAGAAAATTCCTGAATATCGAAACCATAATTATCCTTGTTATGAATACTAAAGCATTATATTCTATGGTTTGAAAGTGAAATTCAGAATTTATGCATGAAATTCAAATCATATCATCTAATTAGATTCATGTAATCACAAATTATTCGAGGTAATATATTATAGATATATATGATATTATATATATAAATATAGAAATATAGATATATTTTTAGAAATATAGATATATTTTTCTAAAAATATTTCTATCGATTGAGCGGTTGAAATTTAGATCACTTCGAGTCTATCATGGCATAAGTCTATTCAGAGCATGGCTTCGATGTGGCCTAGGACGATGAAAAACTCTAAATAACCCTTGTACAACAAGCTTTTTCGTATAGAATCGTGAATTTCAATAAAGATAAAAATCAACAATGATTAGAAAACAAGTCATGCTTGATTCCGTGAGAGCTCGACCCTCTCAAAACAAAACATGTGAGCAATAGACTGTAATCCTTAGAAGAGAGAAAATTACCTAAGATGACATCGAATTGAGGATCCTTTACGATAAATTTCACCTTTGGAAGGCATTAGAACATGTTTTCTAAGTGAATGACATCTCATGAAAATAATTAAAGTTTATATATAATAATAATTATGAAATAATGGCAACAATCATACCTGGCTGTTGGTATCCGCGAGTGTTATGATTTTCACTTGTTCTCGTTGAATTAAGGATCACGAAGATGGAATTCACTTCGGATCACTCAAAGTACGATCGATGCGAGTTAAATTCAAGAAATAAAATGAAAAATCCAAAGTTGACCAAGTCAAAATTGAAAAATTTTCTCAAAAATACGCCTTAGATCCCTGGCAACGGCGCCATTTGACAGAACAAATCGATGCGGTTGTTAATTGCACACCGATTCGTGTCAAAAATAAAGTCCAAACATACCAATTTAATGATTAAAATGCGAGTTGGTAATTAATTGCATGTTATAACATGCAATCTTAACATGCAAAAACATTATTATTGGTGCAAATTAAGGCATAAAACATTCCATTTTTATGCATGTTATCATACTTTGAGTGCATTTCTATTATTTCATATAATTTTAAGTAATAAACTCAAAATGCACTATTTCAAGGATAATTATGCATTTTTAAGAATAGAATTTAGATTCTACTATTCCCACACAAATTTGACATTATCATTAAGTTTTAATGTTAAATAATAGGAGAAAATATTTATATACACTCACTTATTTTTCTAAATTTTTCTTTTCAAGTAGAAGTGAGTGTATTTTTGAAATTAAAATTAATTCTCTTGTTATTTAAATATTTTGACTTTTTATAATGGTAGATAATTAAATTTCTGATCCAATGAAAAAAATTTGGATTAATTTGAAGTTATATTTTGAAAGTTGTGAATTTTCTAATTTTTAAGGATTTTTCTAGAATTTTTCTGAATTTTTATGAATTTCTAAGGATTTTCCGGAATTAAAAATTGATTTTTCTAATTTATAATCGATTTTCTGATTTATTATAAGTGCGCAGGTGACATGGCACAATCTAGAGCGTCCAATCAATCGCAATCAACGATCAATCACAATCGACAACGTGTCAGCATGTGAAGCGTCCGATCGAGCGTTAAATTGAAATCGTCGATCGTCACTTAAGTGAAGGGGGTACGCGGCACTTTCTGATTGGATGAAGAATCATTTTAAAAATGATATAATCTCAGCCATTCATCAACCGAGTTATAATGGTTGAAACTAAACAGATGACAAACGCATCTGAGCGTCCGATCGCGATCAAACGGGGGACGTTACACGCAATTTTATAACGCACGCGACGTGGCGAAATCTCGACGGTCGATCGGCGATCCAACGGCTGGGACTTAACGATAATGATTTGCATTAACGCGATCAATCAGAGCCGTTGATCAAAGATTAAATGCCGCATCCGACAGTTACGCCCAAATTGCCTATAAATTGAGATGTTCTTCAAATTTGTAATGCATTCTTGTATGATTTCGCTCAATTAATCTATCTAAAAATCTCCAACCTTGAATCCCTTGCTTCTAATCACTTATAGACTCATTTCCGCATCCACGGAGTGATTAAAAGTGAGATTTCGTCGATTGATTAGGGAGAATTCGCCTCTTGAACAACGAAGATCGTTTTCAAAATCGCAGAATGAATAGCCTTCAATCTGGTGATTATTTTTATCATTTCGATTGCTATCTCGAGTTAGATTACGTGTTTTCCTCCTAATATTTTGTCATGTATCATTAATTTTTAATTTAGGATAGAGAATTTATTTAATTTCACCTTTAATTTCGTAGTTTTCGTTAAATCGCGTTTAGAAATTTCTCTGTACTTTGCTCTTCGATTTCTCCGCGAATACTAATCCAAATCGAGTGATTTTTGATTCCGTGGATTCGTCTATGAGTTATCTTTCTAAATCTACCATTTTCCCTAATTTTTCACCTCAATTCGTTGTTTGATTTGATGAAATTCCAAAAGATCTCTCAAAAATCTCTTATTTGTCTATGGACTCAACCCATATTTACTATTATACCCTCAATTCGCATTTTAATCATTAAATTGGTAAGTTTGGAGTTTATTTTTGACACGAATCGGTGTGCAATTAACGACCGCATTGATTCGTTCTGTCACCGACCTACTAGAGATGTAGAAGTGAGGGGCTATAGCCCATATGATTATATTTTGAGTAATAAAGCTAAATGATTTAGAGAAACCATGGATTATACTTAGTGGTTGACTTCTTTGGGGTTGGGTACTTAACAAGCACCAAGGAAAAAGAGTAATCAGAGGTTGAAATTCTATGGGATTGAAAAGGAGAGTTTTTGAGAGAAGATAAAATTCCATCCCCTACCTAATATCAGCCAAAACTGCTTAGTGTGGGAATTCCTTAATTCTAGACTTTCCCTTTTAAAATTCCATCCCCTACCTAATATCATTCTTCTGAAATGTTTTTTTTATAAAAAAATAGAAGAAGAAAAAAAAGAGGAGAAAAGTCAAAAGAAAGAGAGAAATAAGAAGTTACAAGAAGGAAAATAAGTGGGAAATATCTTCTACCATCATCTCTACCTCCACCATCATCTCCACCATCTACCCTATCTATCACCATGCACCTCATTTGGGAGTATAATTATCATAAGTGGTACCTTCTTTGTTTTAAACATCCCCTTTGTTTATCTGCATATTTGCTTTGAACCACGTCATTCCCTTAGAAATAGTATCTTTTTATTTCCTTCAGCCATCTCGCACGATGCATCCCAAAGATAGGAATCCTTTTGAATTGGACTCTTTATAGGAGGAAAGCGAGTTGAGGGGAATTCTAATACATTTATTAGCCTACATTTTGAGGTAAGGAGTGATGTATCTATGGAGAAAGTAAGGAATTACATCCGCTCATGAGAGAGTGAGTATCTTTTTCATCACCATAGCATCATACCTTAGATATGCTCACCTTGATCGCAATTGAGAATTAGACTCAAGCATTAGCCGATGAGCACTACCCTAATGTGCACTAAAGAAGTCAACCTAGAGATGGAATCTAGATCATTATGGCCTACACTATGAGGAAAATGTAATCATACATTCATACGCTTCACCTTTTCAATAGTAGGATCAAAGGATGAAAGGACCTTCTATGGAGATTATATAGTAAATTTCTAAGAGACTAGCACTCATTTAAGTTGGGGGGTGTGATAACATGCTAATTAGACATGATAATACATGATTATTAATGCATATTAAGGCATAAAAGATTTTATTCCTATACATGTTATCATATTTATGAGTATTTATCTATCATTATATGAAAAAGTCATAATAATCTCAAAATACTTTAGTTTAGGATGAATCAAAGATAAATAATTTTATAACCCATCGTTACTTGAGATTATAAGTGTTTTTAAAGTTAAATAATAAGAGATCATTTTTATAAACATTCATTTAATTTTCTAAAGTTAAAATCTTAAAGAAATGAATATATTTTTGAAATAGAAATTAAAACTCTTGTTATTAATTAAATTTAACATTTTAGAATGATAGATAATTAAATTTCTGATCAAATGAACGAAATTTGGATTAATTTGGAGTTATATTTTGAAAGTTATGAATTTTCTAATTTTTAGGGATTTTTCCTGAATTTTTCTGAATTTTTAATGAATTTCTAAGGATTTTCTAGAATTAAAAATTGATTTTTCTAATTAAAATTGATTTTTCCGAATTTTCTAAAGCGCGCAGGTGATGTGGCGCGATCAGAGGTCTCCGATCAGATCGCGAGGAGGAGGCAATGTGGCAGCATGAGGAGCGTCCGATCGCGCATGAAATCTCGACCGTCGATCTTCACTTAAATCGATGGGGATACGTGGCGAAATCGGGTTCAAAAGGTCGCATTTAATCTCAGCCGTCGATTGCAAGGAGTTATAACGGTCAAGATTAAACCGCGGAAAACGCATCTGATGCGTCTGATCGCGATCCAAGGGCAGGCGTTTCGATGCGTTTTATAATGCACGACGATGTGGCTTCATCTCGAGCGTCCGATCGCGATCCAACAGCCATGACTTAACGGTAACGATTCGCGATCATGGGTTTCATCAGAGCCGTTGATCCATTTAATCGAACGGTTACGCCCAAATCTCATATAAATTGAGATGTTCTTCGTATTTGTAAAGTATTCGAGAGCAATTCAATCAAATTGAACTATTTCGACACCAAATCTCTTGAATCTCTTGATTCCAATAGCTTATAGAGTCATTTCCGCATCCACAGAGTGCTTAAGATCAAGATTTCGACGAACAACGAGGAAGAAATCGACGCTTGAAGTCCACGATCGCGATTTTCGGATTTTCTATGAAAAGCCTTAATTTTGGCGATTAATTGGATCAATTCGATCGCAATCGTGGGTTAGGGATCGTGTTTTATCCTAATCTATCCTCTCTTACCATTCAATTTCCGTTTAGATTAGTAATTTCAAGTTAATTTGTGTTTATTTTCAGCTACTTCACGATTTTTATTTTTGAAAAAAAATACCCTCTCTTCGATCTTCAATTTCTCCGCGAAATTAAAGTCAAATTCGATCTTTTTTATTCCGTGGAATTGTCTTGCAGTTCTCTTTCATAAAATAGCATTTTTCCCAATTTCTATCATAGATTAATCGTCCGATTTGATCAAATTAGACGAGATCATCAGAAATTTCCCTAGTTCTCTGTGGATTCGACTCATATTTACCATTATACCCCTCAATTTGAGTTATTTTCATTAAATTGATAAGTTTGTACTTTATTTTGACACGAGACCGTGTGCAATTGATGGCTTTGCTGTCTCGTTCCGTCACTTCACCCTTCACAATGAACAAATTAATAAATAATTGTCACACGACAATCCTCACGATTATGTATAATCCCGTGCAACTATCGCCTACCTTTTGGCTGGCTAGGGGCGACATAGACACAAATGCTCCATCTAAGATTTGTTTGGAATAAGAGATCTAAACAGGAGAGCCCACTTTTGTTGTATGTTGTTTAAATCTAAAGTCCAAAATCATAGATATGTATATAATTTCCCCTTAAAATTCTCTCCCCTTAAAATTCCTCCTTTTCCTTCTCTCTCCTCAATTCTTTAGCGTTATCTTCTTCCTCAATTCTTCTGCGCGATCTTTGTGTGAACAGTGAAGAAGGCAGCTGTTATGGCGAGATTTCTTGGAATTTCGGCTCGATTTGGGGACGTCTTTACCGACTAATGGATTTTGGCGGAAAATCTCGGCGGTTTGGGGTGATTTCGACAATTTCGGTAGACGCCAAAATCGAAAATCGTGAAGGCGAACCGACCTTGATTTCCTTTGAAATCATTGGACGCCGATGCAGGAGGCGGTTCAAACGCCGAGCAATTTCTTTGATGAAGATTTCCGCCGCCATTTCTCTGATTTCCAGGAAAATTTTGCCCATTTCGAAAGAGATTCGACTATTTTGTTTTTCTTCTTTCTTCAGGTAATCCTGTCGGTAACAATCCGGTTTCCGACATGAAATCACAGGGAGTACTGTGAAGAGAAGATTCCAGCAGTTGCCGAGACGGACGAGAAGATTTTTCCAATTTCCTCTTCCCGACATTCGCCGCTTCGTCAAAGGAGAAAGAGGTGAAACTATTGATCGAAGTAGAAGGGAAAAACCAATTCTTCCGCCTCCTCTTCTGCTGAATTTCCTGTCTGTTGCTACAAGTTCTTCAAAAGAGGATCGTCTCCTGGCTCCCCCGTCGTCGCGATAACTCGTGAAGAGAGAATGCGATAACTTACCGAAGGCTTTGACGGAAGCACATAAGGAGGTTTTAGGAGTTTTTTTTAAGAACAATGAACTTTCTTCCAAAATAAAACTTTGTAAAAAATTTCAATAATTAAATTTCCTTTTTCTATTTGAGTCATTTATTCAACCTGATGATTGAATTTTAAAACAAAAAAAACAACCTTCAACCCAATAGCATTAACAAGGGAAAAAACAATCAAATGAACTTCCCGATGAAATTCTAGAAGATAAGATGAACATTTCTTCTAAATTTTATCGAGATAGAGAATAGGAAACCCTAAATATCGCAATGATACATAGAAATCATCTCATCATCCTAATGAATAGATGCATAGATTGGCTCTGATACCAACTGATGGAACTTGAGTATGAATCATGATTCATCACCATAATAAGATACATAAAATAGAAGTAAACTCGTACTTGGATTCACGTGATAATTCCTCATCGCTGATGATTTCTGCGGTGGAGAATAGTCTTCTTGAATATCCTCAAGATATTCTCTTGATCTCTAGAAGAAATGGGATTCTATCTAGAGGGTTATATCATTGGGTTACTCAAGTGGACTATTGCCTCCTATTTATAGAGAATGAGTAGAGCTTAAGCCTCTAATCAATAATTAGTCTGCCCATTAATGACTAATAACCGATTTAATTGCCTCTACACATAATTAACTTCCACACACATAAATGGATATCGTAATCCTCACATTAAATATAATTGAATCACTTAATAGGATTAAATGATAGCTAATCCACAATAATACATAACTATGTCCACTTAATAGATATTAAACTTAATAGTATGAACTCTCGAAGGTGTGTTTGATCAGAGAGCATTGCTAGAGTGTAATTTCAGTCCTATTCTTTAGATTATAATCATTTTCAATTGATCTTTTATATTTTCTCTATCTTTTCATCCAAGCTTTTATATTTTTCAAACCATAAATCACATTTATATTGTCTGATCAAGGGTTTATATATTTACATTGTATAATCACATTTATATTCATAAGGAGTTCAAAATCATTTGATCTGTTGATTGCATTATTTTGTATATCTCTTTCATTGATAGTTTTTGCTTTCTTAACCTAAAAAAATCCAAACATATTCTTGATTTCAGTCTTTTGACAAACCTACGAGTGGATTTGACCTTGACTTGCTAACATTGTAAATTTGAAGATCAAATTCAAATAGTTGAGTTTAATTTTTGATAAGTGAACTTGCACTTTCAACGACTATGATTTTTTTAATTATCAGTAAACGTAAGAACAAGAACCCATTCTTTAATCGTTTTTGGACTCGGGAAGTCGTTGCCATACGGCGTAGCCAGATGGCGACCCTCTTCATTTTGACAGGTGAAAATTAATTCTTGACTTTTCTTCAAAGAAAACTCATCTTTGAGTTGTTTTCTGCGTATGTCGTCAAAGTAATCATCCTAGAGAAGTCAGCTATGGCCTGCAGATATATCCTTCTGTCGCATTATCTTCATCCCCCCAACAATAGAACCTGTTCCTGGGCAAGTTTTCCATCTCTTTCTTTCTTCAAATGTTCTCATATTCTCTCTCTTCCGAGTTTTAGCCATGGCAGACAAAAAGCTCGCAAAAATAACTGGCACCGTGGTGCTAGTTAAGAGTAACGTCCTCGGGTTCAACGATTTCATCGACTCGTTCCTCGACGGGGTACAAGATTTCGTCGTCAGAGGCATCACCTTCCAGCTAGTCAACGCCGCCGACGGCGATCCAATTACGTTCTTCATCACAGAGAAAATCTCTCTCTCTTTCTCCCCCTCGATCGCTAACTCTATTTCTTGTTGAAGAGAACGGGAACAAGGGTAAGGTGGGAAAACCTTCGGAACTGGAGAAATGGAGTACGACTGGGACCTTTCTTGGGGCGGGAGGCTCCAGCTTCCGCTTGACCTTCGAGTGGGATGACCAGATGGGCATCCCAGGCGCCGTCATCGTGAACAATAACCTCCACAACGAGTTTTCCCAGAGTGAAAGTCTTGACTAGCTGGAAGGTGATCCCTCTGACAACGAAATCTTGTATCCCGTCGAGGAAAGAGTCGATGAAATCGTTGAACCCGAGGACGTTAGTCTTAACTAGCACCACGGTGCCAGTTATTTTTACGAGCTTTTTGTCTGCCATGGCTAAAACTCGGAAGAGAGAGAATATGAGAACATTTGAAGAAAGAAAGAGATGGAAAACTTGCCCAGGAACAGGTTCTATTGTTGTGGAGAGGAAGATAATGCGACAGAAGGATATATCTGCAGGCCATAGTTGACTTCTCTAGGATGATTACTTTGACGACATACGCAGAAAACAACTCAAAGATGAGTTTTCTTTGAAGAAAAGTCAAGAATTAATTTTCACCTGTCATAATGAAGAGGGTCGCCATCTGGCTACGCCGTATGGCAACGACTTCCCGAGTCCAAAAAACGAACGTGCGGAGACTTGGACTTACGACGAAGAAAAAAACGAAAATAACCTTGAGACTTGAACGAAGAAAAATGCGTGCATTGAAGGTGTCGATTGTGACCGACAGGACGGGTCACAGGATGGAAGGCGTGTGATCCCATCCGGACCCATTTTTTTCTTAATGATGTAACTAAGAGGCAGACCGCAATCTATTGTGAAGGACAGAACCTAAGAGCTCATCTTGGACAGAAGATCTAACCGGAAGCCGATCGTAAAGCACTGAAAGGAGTAATTCTTTAAGGAAGTTTTTCTTTTTTCAGAATACAAGCGTAATTCTTATTCTTGTGATTTTTTGGATAATTTTTTCTCGGCCGTCTACAGCTGTCTTAGACGGATCGGTGTTTATATTAACTGATTCGCCGCCCTGCAGTGTATTATTTTCTTTTTGTGGGCTTCTTGAGTGGCATTGTGAATAAAATTTTCACTCTCGTATTCACCTTGACAAAATCCTCTGAGGAAGATTCTGTTTCAACTCTCTGCCTCTCTGTGATTTCTGCACTCCTTCCTGTAGGCTTTTAACATAAAGAACAGAAGCTTCTGTTTTGAGGTATGTTTTAGTTTAATAATTTAATTAGTATATAGATCCTTTTGAACTACTCAGGGATTGAAAGCACTAGAGAGATGTGCTGATTCTCTCTCTCTCTCTCTCTCTCTCTCTCTCTCTATATATATATATATATATATATATATATATATTATATTACACAATGAAACTTATATTTTGTTTCATGCTCAACAAATTTAATATTTTAAATTTATTTTTTATTAGATTACTAAATTTAATGTATTATTTTATTGGATTTTTTTTACTCATCTTTATTTTGGAGAATAGGGTTTTTTATATTATAAAGAAGAAAAATCAGCTACACCTAAGATATTGCAAAGCTCTACCTTTGATAAAAAAGCACTCATGCATACATATATGTGCTTACTGATAGAACTAAATCCATGAATTACATCACTTTAACACATATTCTAATCATATTTGTATATTTTTATCTATATTATGCCGCTTTAACCTAAGTTCCCATTTTGCATATTTTTAAAGTTTGTTTTAGATTATGTGTGCTTGACCTTGTAAAAATGTTGAAGAACTTTGAATTTAATAATGTCATTGAGTTTTAATGATTACAAGATTTATGTGGATTCAATGAGTCAAAGAAGACACAAAGAAGAGGGAGAATGGATGATTTAATATTTGCTCCCGATTAAGCTTGATTTTAAAAATCAAACTAAGTCTAAGAATGAATTTCACTCTTATTTATATTTTTATTCTGAATATAAATCTTGTTGAGAATTTCATTGAAAAAGGAGTTATATTTTGACATATATGTTTTTCTAAGTTTTTTCTATTCTAAGGATTTTTTGAAGTTTTTGCAATTATAGAAAGGCTAAAACTGGAAAAGAGGGTCCAAATGGGCTGACTGATGTGGCAACTATAGTGCATGTGTTGCCACTGAAGTATGTGTTGCCTGTGTCTCACCTTATATGGGGAGTATTAATCATATTTATAGTAACTAGTGGGTCGAATCAATCGCTTCTTATTTATAGCCTCAAGATTTCCTAATTTAACCCATGTGGGACTAACTTTTGATTTATTGTTTTTTACAATACGTGGCTCATTATGGAGCAATGAACGCATCAATTTAACAATGACCGTCAATTCTCAGTTATCCCTTGAGGGCAAGGGAGTCTGTGACAATGGAGTCATGAAGACACCAACATTTTTTATAAGTGCCAAATATATGATGCTAATCTCCATCAAACATGCATTGATGGCATAAATCTTTCGTAACATCTCATCATCACTCATCAACATTGCTTCATATGTCCTTCTCTAAATGATAAAATGGTTGCCATACAATGAGGCAATTTTTACCTCAAAATATGAACAACCACAACTTATTTAGGTTAATTTCCTCTTCATAAACTCTCTCTCCCCTACAAAGGGAATTATTCTAGGAAAAACTCAATTCCATGACTTTCTGATGAAAAGTTCCATGATTGTCTTTATTTGAATAGATTCTATACTCATTTCCACTTGTTTTTGAGTCCCATCATCAAGATTTTGATGATGGATTGAACAAACTTGTCATTTTGCCTTGGATTTGACTTGATTTGGGCTCTAATTGAGTTGATTTCCTTGGAACCTTGAGGTATCAAGTATCGTTTTCATCTATCTAAAACCCTAGAGTTTTTTTATTTTATAATTTTCTCATTTGTGATTTCCTCTCTCTAACTACTCGCATTGAATTTCCCCCTTAATTTACAACTAGTTTGCATGGGTTTTGATTGTTGGAAAAATATTTTTATTAGATTTGAAAATTACGTTTGTTCAATTTTGTCACCCCATTGGATCAACTTTATCTGAGTGTCAAATATTGTCGAGTTCAAAACCTAATTCTTTGTGGATTTAAACCTTAATCATAATTATACTCAATTGAACATCAATTTAAGTTAGTAGGTATTTCTGTTGGCTCATAATCATAATCATGTGTATAGTTGATTGCATGATTTTGGATTGTCACATTTTGATGTCAATTGTCATCATGTTTGGGATAGGATGCTTAAAGGCCTCATTATTGCTCCACATGGTGCATCATCAAAGTGAATTAAAGATATCTTCATCAATGATCAGGTATATTTTCTTATCGTACTCTTTGTAGCAAGCTTAGCATGTTTGGAAGCTATAGTATTTCATAAGGAGGTGTGAAAAGACATTTGGGACTAATAGGCTCATTAATGACCACTTTTTTATTTCTCTTCGATGGCTCTCTCTTCCTCTATATAAGGGAAGGGAGTCCCTCCTTATGTTTAAAAATTTTATCTTCTTGAATCTCTCAATTACAACATGAATCTCAAATTCAGTGTAGTGAAATAAATTTCCGTCAACAAAACTTGGTTGATGTCTACAAATTTAGATGTATCCTCAAATCTAGGCTCAATAATTATTTAGTTATTTACTGCCATCTATTGATTGCCACATCTAGTAAATGTTGCAGGTTTTTTGGGAGAATATGTGTCGAGGAGAGAAGAACGTGAATTTGGAGAGTTTCTTCTCTTCTTGGGGGAGAGAGAACCTACTCATTGAACAGTTCAAAGTTTCTCTCTCTTAATTCAAAGATTTTGAAACCCCATGTGCATTCATGCCTATAAATAAAGTCTTCCCTCTCCTAGTTTTTATAACTCATGTCGTGAGTCTCCTTTCTTTCATCTCTCTATTATAGAAGAGAAGATATTAGATCTACCATGAATTGGCTTTGTAAGCATCCTATTTAGTTCGCTATATTCTCCCATATTTGTCTCTATTTGGGTTCTTGTTAAACAGCCATATTGAGTATTAGGTTCTCCTTGACTCTTGAGGGTTCATTTCTTCATCCCAAATTTGTGGGATGTTTCTATCAATGTTATATATTCAATATTCATCCCTTGCATTGTTCTTGATTGTTGAGAGCAGATAGGAGCCCCAATACAACATACACACCCTCTCTCCTAATATCTCTCTATTTTTCTATTCTCCCTATTCCCCATATCCCATATTCCCCTTGGGGTGTCTAATTCCCCCCCCCCCCCCGTTATTTCCCATTCTTTCCTTCATCCTCTATATCTTGATTTCTAAATCCATCTTTCATTCTCATAAATTTTTATTATCATTTTCTTTTCTATTGATAGTGAGTTGCTTGCCTCCCTTGTGAAGTATCTCTCGGTTCTCCTTTGATCTCTCTCTCTCTCTCTATGTCCTTTAACTCCCTTGATGAACTCAAATTTGGGCTATTTTAAGTCATTTTTGTGGATTGAATTCATATAACAATATTTATATTTTCCTTAGTAGACATTTTCACGGTCTCAGGCTTGACAAGCTCTAAGAATTTCAACTAAGATATAGAACACAACATTAGAGATTGAATCAAACATTCAAAATGATGAGACACCAAGAACCAATGATCCTAAAATTTGGTATAGATTAAAATTCATAGTTAAAGAGTTCATTTAAGGAGTTGTTAAAGCTATTTAAATGTCTAACCTCTAGCGATATCCACACGATCACTAGGTGATTCAGTCCCCTCTTTAAGGCTCATAAGTAAGAGAGAAAGATATGAAATAGGAGAGTTTCCAACAAGGTTCACATGTATACCATTATGTATGGTCATTGTCCCCTTATTTATAGCCACTAGGTATGTGAAATTTTTATAAAAACCTTAAAAATTATATCTATATCCATCAATATCAATCAATCTTCTATGTGTGACCTTTGAAGTTCATATATCTTGCTAGTCAATAACTCCATAGATACAATAACACTTATTAGTCACCACCCTTATGATTGAACTATATCAATATATACATAATAAATCAAGGGTTGATTTAATCTAATAAGCAGGTTGAGTCACTAACATGATGGGTGCCAATCTCTATCACATGTACTAAGAGGTATGGAGTGTATAAGAACTCACTTATGAAAGCTTACGGCCATCAGTTAACATCTACATATAGTCCATTTGAATGAGATTCTTGAATCACTTAAGACTTGGTCAACTATCAAGCCCTAATCGATTACTCAATTTAGTATTGATAAATCGAAAAAAATCATTGAGCCTAGTTGATCCAACATTTTTACTATTTGAGCCGAGGATTTAATTGCATCTCATTTCATTTGATGAGGATCGACAATCCCAACTTGAGGACAAAATGACCTTTGAAGACTTTATGTCTTCTGACAACATGCAATCTTAACATGATAAAACATGATTATTAATGCAATTTAACGCATAAAACATTACATTTACGTGCATGTTATCATACTTTGATTGCATTTCTATCATTCTATGTAATTTTATGTTATAATCTCAAAATGCGTTAATTTAGGGTTAATTGTGATAAATTAAGGATAAATGATTTTATAACCTATGTTTACTTGAGATTATAAGTGATTTTTAAAGTTAAATAATAAGAGAAATTATTTTTATAAACATTCATTTAAATTTCTAAACTTATAATCTTAAGGAAATGAGTGTATTTTTGAAATATAAATTAAATCTCTTGTTATTTAAATATTTTGAATTTTTAGAATGATAGATAATTAAATTTCAGATCAAATGAAAGAAATTTGGATTAATTTAGAGTTCTATTTTAAAAGATATGATTTTTACAATTTTTAGGGATTTTTTCTGGATTTTTCCTGATTTTTTCGATTTAATTTCTATTTAAAAAATGTTTAAAATAAATAAATGAAAAGCAAAAAGCGCGCGGGTCCCACGCGGGTGCGACGTGGCACGCAAGGCCACGTGGCTGAGCCACGCGGACCCGTGCAGCGCCTACGTGGCGCGTAATATATTTATAGTATATTATTATATATATAAGAAAATGGGTCTTCAGCCTTCCCTAGATGGGAACGGTATTAACCCTTTATACCGTCGGGTCTTATAAACCCGATGGTTTTCTAGAATTATTACCGTGTGGGACTAATCCACACGCTATATACTTACCTTTCAGGTGACGTGGCTGACGGAGAAGCGTCGGATCGGGATGGCATGCGATCGTGACGGACCACCAAATCAATCACAACGCACGTGCTTTAAAGGAGGCGTTATAACGGTCAGATCTTACGCGACGTGGCTGCATCACACACACCGATTGAGTGAACACCCGGTCCACAAATCACTGATCAGGCACGTGCGTTTTTACGAGGAGTTACGAAGGCCATGATTCAATCAAGCGCTACGCATCCTGATCATTGGATCGTGATCCAACGGGCGCGATTCAAGGCGTTTTTAAACGCATATCAAACGGATCAATCCAGAGCGTTCATCTGAGATCTAACGACCACGATTTAACCTTACCAGTTTCGAATTGATGCATTTAATCTCGACCGTTGATGCGGATTAAACGCATCAATCGGACGGTTTTCCCCAATTCGCCCTATAAATAGACAAGTTCTTCGTCGATGTATGTATTCGAGTTGGATTTCAATCAAATTGACTTGTCTAGACACCAATCCACTCGTTTTCTCTTGATTCCATCCTCTTTCTCTTTCATTTCCGCATCCATGGAGGGGTTGAAATCAAGATTTGGTGGAGAATCAAAGGAGAAATCGCAGCTTGAAGCTCGTCGTGACGTTCTTGGCGTTTTCGGTGATTAGTCGGCTTAATCACCTCGTTTCGATCGCTAAACGGGTTTAGTGGAAGCGGTTTTTCCTAGATTATCTTCCTATTATATTTAATTTTCGTTTATATTAGGTTTTAGATTTCAATTTCGTAAATTTTCATTCTAAATCACGATTTTAACGTCCGAAAATTTCTCTCCACTTCAAATTTTGATTTCTCCGCGAAATCAAGTCCAAATTCGATGATTCTTGATTCCGTGGAATCGATTTGAAGTCTTCTTTCTAAAAACATCATTTCCCCTAATTTCTCACCTCAATTCATCGTCCAATTTGACCAAATTCCAAAAGATATCTTGAAAATACCTAAATTCCCTGTGGATTCGACCCTTATTTACCATTATACCCTTCAATTCACTCTTAATTCCCGAAATTGGTAAGTTCGGAATAATTTTTGACACGAGACCGTGTGAAATCGACGACCTCGCTGTTTCGTCTCGTCATCTTATCTAATCAATGATATTTTTGCGATCCTATGATTAGTGATCTCTATATTATGACTTCATCACAATTCACTTGGTCATTGCATATATTCATGAACTTAATTGCAAACATTTCACAAAAATAAAAATGAATAAATTTCTTTTCAACGAATGTAAAGAAGATCTAAAAGTATGATTTGGCTTGTAGACTATATAATAATCATCAAATATAGAGTCAAGTAAGGGTTAACTCCTCTTTGAGCCAAGGTAATGAGATATGGGCTTATTATTTATCCCATAGGCCACACAATATCCATCAAATGTAGAGTCAAATAAGGTTGACTCCTCTGGGAACTTAGGTAATAAGATATAGAAGTATGATCTGGCCAATATGCTACATAATATCCATCCCATACAGAGTCAAGTAACGATTGACTCCTCTGAGAACCTAGGAAAAAAATCAATCCTTTCAGGGAGAAGACATATTGTGATAGAAAACCAATGATAGAAGGGGTTTTGGTGAAATAAGGGAAGGATAACAAATAGAATGTGGTATGAAAAAAATTATTAATAGAGAGTATTATATTTATTTCTTGAGAAATGGTGAGAATCACATGAGAATGGAAAGATAGAATTGAGATGTAATGGATGGAATAATGATGAAAAAGCTGAAAAATAAAGTAATGTCAAGAAATATTTTGAATAGAAGAGAAAAATATAAAATCTAAAAAGTGAAATAGGATTTAGATTGTCTATGAAGGGCATTAGAAATAAGAAATATATCAGAATTCTCACATAAATCCTATTTTTGATTCTAAACCGTGGGTGAGTCATATTGGACTCGATTTGACCTCACTTTGCTTGATCTTGCCTTCATACAAAGCTCAGCACCAATAATGAAAAGCTTAAGCCTAAGAGTCTCTTTTTCCTTTTACTATTTTGATGCTTAGAGAGAACCAAAAATAAAGAAGAAGAATCTTTTATAGGAAATGGGAGGGAGGGGGGAGGGGGGATATTGAATCTATAGGTGACATCTATAACCATTACTAAAGCAAGTGGAAGAGGCTCTCCTAAGAAAGTGGGGTGACCACTCTCTCCAAGGTGACAATCTTACCACTTCCTAAGGTGGTGGACTTCCTCAAGAATAGGGTGATGCTAACATCCAATTTATACTTGAGATTACATGATTATTAGTGCAATTTAAGCCATAATTGATATTTTCCTATGCATGCTATAATACTTAGAGTGTGCATTAATTATTTTATACAATTTACATAAAAAATATAAGAATTTACTATTTTCAGGGTTAATCATGTATAAATCAAGTTAAAATTTTAAATAGATTATTCCCTTTTACATTTAAGATTTTATTTGAGTTTTAAATGAAAATAGAAGGAGAAAATTATTTTTATATACATTCATCTCTGATTTAGTTTATTTTACACAAGATGAGCGTATTTTTAAGTGAAAAAATTATTCTCTAATTATATCTTCAACTAAAATGCATAGAATATAAATTATTTAATCTATGATCAAACAAAAAAATTCCATGAAAAAGAAGTTGCACTTAAAAGATATGAATTTTCTAATTGTTAGGGATATTTTAGAAATTTTCTAAATTTTTCTTTTTTTTTGGATTTTTCAAATTTATTTTAGATAAAAAAATTTCAAAATATTTGACTTCAGGAGCAGGCCGACATGACAGCTAATGTCACAAGTGTGTCTGCGTGTTGCCACATGGTGCTCATTAGGAGCGGCATTAGTGTTAAGTGCCCTTAATGGGCCTGTTTGTTTATGTGGAAAATGAAAATGAGATAATAATCTTGATTTAGGAAAAGAAAAGAGGATGAAGAGAGACATATAAGGAAGATGAGAGTTAGTAGCAAATCTAGAATTACAAAAGTGGTATTCTATAGTCTCAAACTCCCCCTCAAGCTGTACTGTATAGATAAAATAAGCCTAGCTTGCAATTAATCAAGTCGTATGAGCCCATGCTTAGTCGTTTCGTTCGAATGTCTGCCCATTGATGGGAAGAACCAACATAAGGAGTGGTTATGATCGTGTCCTTATGAATAATAGCATGACAATCAATCTTGATGTGTTTGGTGCGTTTGAGAAAAGTAGGATTTTTGGCAAGAAAGATTGTAGCTTGATTATTACAATACATGGGCATGGCACCTTGTACTAGAAAATAAAGCTCCTTACGAAATGAAGGTACCCAAAGCATCTCAAAGGAAGTATGTATCATATCATGGTATTTGTCTTTGGCACTAGAGAGAGAGAATTTGTTGCTTTTGACTCTACCAAGTGACCAAGTTCTCGCCAACTAATGTGCAGTACCCAGAAATTGATTTCTAATCACCACAATTGCATGCAAAACTAGACTCAGCATAGGCCTCCCCATAAAGATGATTGTGTCCTAGGTAGAGAAGATGATGTCCAACAACATCCTTGAGATCTGCAAGAACATGAAGAGAAACTTGCTTATAGATCTCATTGGGTGCATGCATAAACTAGTAAAGGAGACCCAACATATAAGTGATGACAAGATGTGTCATAGTGAAGTAAATAAGTCTCCCCACAAGTTGGTGATAGGAGTGAACATTTCCAAGTAGTGGATAGGTTTAGTCCCAAAACTTAGGCGTATAATCAATAGGCAATGCGGGGGGCTTGTACCTAAGAAGTTTGACCCTTGTAAGTATATCTAGCACATATTTCTATTGTTTAAGAACCAAATTTCCCAAAAAAAATAAGCGAACTCAATGCCCAAGAAATAGTTTGGAATACTTAGATCTTGAATAGTAAGATGCCAATACAAGTAAACCTTGACTCGAGCAATGCCAACAATATCGCTCTCAATGACGAGAATTTCATCAATGTATACAACCAGTATGATGCACCCAAGAGAAGTAGAGGTCCATAAGATACTAGGGTCCACTTCACAAGGAGTCAATCCTTGAAAGAGGATAAGCTAACTGAATTTCACAAACTATGCATGTAGGCTTGCTTCAAACCATAGAGAGTGCGAGGGAGATGTCTTACTTGGGTACCCTTCCCCTAAGCCGCATACCCAAGTGATTGCTCCATAAATACACAACTAGTAAGATTGCTATAGAGTAAGGCTTTAGAAACATAGAGCTGATGAAGAGACCACCCTTGATTCACCACCAAAGAGAGAATAATACATACTAAGTTCAGGTGAACCATAGGGGAGAAGGTGTCCTTATAGTCAATCACATAGGTTTGGGAGAACCTATGAGCAACTAGACATGGTTTGTGTTGATGAATCGTTGCGTGAGGATCATACTTGAGTGTAAACACATTTGGGTCTAAGACTTGACAAGGTCTTCCATTTTCTTATCAAAACATTGATTGCAATAGAAGATGTTCCATCAAAACATTGAACAAAGTTGAGGCACTGAGAATAGATGATCCTATCATCTAGTGTAGTATAAAATTCATATGTAAAGGGATCATTTAAAGGAGTTTTTTTAGCCGTTCAAGTGTCCAGCCTCTAAAAATATCCACAAAATGGTTGGACAATTAGATCTCCTCTAAAACACTTTTCAACAGAAGAGAAAGAGAAGAGAGGGGACTTTGTAAATGTGACCTTTTCACAAAAACCTTTAAATTTATATCTATAACCACCAACGCCCATTGACCTTATGTGTGTGACCCTTTAGATCCATATTTCTTACACATTAATGACTCCATCAACCCAATAACACTTATTGGTCTTCATTATCAATAATATCAACATATAGAATAATTGACTGTTGATCAATCTAACCTAATTTGCAAGTTGAGTCGCTAGTTAGGTAGATACCAAGCTACACCATATGCTCTAAGAAATATAGAGTATGTCAGAACTCCTTTATGAAACCCTAATGTCATCGGTTACCATGTACATTTAATCCTTCATCCACGCGAGACTCTTGAATGACTTAGGGTATGGATGACTATCAAACCCTAATCAGTCACTCAATTTAGTAGTGATACGAGTAAAAAATCTTCGATAACAACTTCTCAAATTCTTCCACTACCTTGGCCAAGGATTTAACCGCATCTTATTCATATAGTAAATATACTCTTATATCGAGGGCGGATGATCCCATCTTGACCGCTCAATGACTTAGGGTATATAATTGTGTCATTTTGTATCCAATCTATGACATTTTGGAGATCCTGTGGCTAAGGATTTGTACGTCATAATCAAAACACGATGATCCATCCACAAGATGTGGCCTGTAAAGGGAAATGAGTAGAGGGAAAAACCTATTTGGAAGAAACTTATGAATAGACGGCAAAACATATGTGTTTTCTTTGAGAAGATAAATCTAAGAGACTCCAGAGAAAAAATTTATAAAAACTATATAATAATGAAAGGCCCAAATGGATAGCACCTGTTAAGGTCCCCACACATCACAATGAACTAGATAAAAAATGATGTATGATAACATGTAATTTATATTGGTAATAAAATGACTATCAATGCAAAGTAAGGCATAAAAAAATTCCATTCTTACATCTTATCATACTTTGATTGCTTATCTACCATTTTACACAATTTAAAGTTATAATATCAAAATGCATTATGTTACAAATAATCATGCACAAACACATAATTTGTTTTAGAGTAGATTATTCTCATCTTTATTTGAGATTATAATTAAGTTTTAATTCCAAATAATAAGAGAAATCATTTTATATACACTCATTTCTTTTCCTAAATGTATTTTACAAATAAAATGAGTAGATTTCTATGATAAAAATTTATTCTCTGATCATTTATTAAATTTGATTTTTTAAAATTATTGATCATTTAATTTTTGATCCAAGAAAAAAAGGATAAAAAGGAGTTTTAATTTAAAATTTATGTATTTGCTCATTTTTAGGAATTTTTTTTAATTTTTCTGATTTTATTTGAAATTAATTTTAAATAAATATTAAAAAATTGCATTTGAAGTGCGTGCTAACATGGTTGATGACGTGGCATGTGTGCTTGCGTGTCGCCATGTGGTGGCGTACACGCATAACATGTGGCACACATATAATGCAAGCTTCAAGCTCGATCATTACGTCATTAGTCGTTAAGCACCCTTTAAGGGCATAAAGTAACCACTATATTCACACTTACATTCCATTGATAAAATTTTTGTGCTTTTTTCAACATGGGACTTCATTTCTTTATGTCGTATCGCAGGTGACATGGGACATAAGAATTTGCTCGGTCATTGAAAACACACAATTACGTGTCAAAAATAATAATAAAAACAAAAAAAATTAAGATTAAATCACCAATCGACAATTAAAATGATGAATAACGGTCGAATCCATTGAGATTTAAGGATATTTTTTAGGTGTTCCTAAATATTGATCAACTCGGATGATAAAATCGGATGACTTGAGAGATTAGATATTTTACTATTTTTAAAAATAGGACTCCAAGATGAATCTACAAATCAAAAATCACTCAATTTAGATCAGTATTCGCAGAGAAATCAAGGAGCAAAATCAAGATAGAAAAATAGATCGTAAAGAGAGAATTTCATAAAAACTCTAAAAATCAATCAAATATAAGCTTCAACATAAAAATCTAATGATAAATGATGAAATACTAAAAGAAAAACACGTAATCAAATCCAAAATCGTGCTTGAAATGATCAAATTGATCATCTGATGACGGGATTTTCATTCCACGTTTTGAAAAACGGATATTTGCAATTCATGCAGTGAATTCTCCCACCTCTTTGAACAAAATCTTGATTTCAAGCACTCCCTGGATGCCAAAATGAGTCTAGAAGAGGGAGAAAACAAGAGATTCAAAGATGGAGCCTACAAAAAAGTGTGATCAATAAAAAAAATCCATGAATACAGTTTTCTATCAAAGAGAGAATTAATAATATTTTGGAATTGGGCATGCCCATCGGACCTTCTCCTTGATGAGATCAATAGCCCCGATGGAATCCTAAGAGGGGAATTGTTATGGTTAAGTCATGACCCTCATATATTCATAGAAGCGTTATGATCGTGCCACATGATCACACGAAGAGAGAGCATTGCAAAATCTCCTCTATCCGATCATGAATTGACACTTCAGATCTCATATGGCTATTCAAATCTTGGTTGTTAAAACTCCTCAGATGAACGGTCAAGACTGATCCCTTTAATAAAAACAATCATCATCCACTTTGATGTTGCCATGTACCCCCTTCACTTAAGTGAAAGTGAAGAACTCAGATTAAATGTATTTCATTTCCATCGATCGGATGCCCATGAGCATGAAACGCCACTTGTGATATAATACTAAAAAACATGGTCCCACATTGAAAAAATCACACGAATTTTTGCATAGAAATGCAAATTCGAATATAGTGATTAGCTTATGTCCTCAAAGAAGGCTTACATAAGTATGACGAGCTAATCATGTGCTACGCTTGCGCAACATGTGCCTCACATGTTACGTGTATATGTCGCCACATGGTGACATACAAGCACGCGTGCCATGTCATCAGCCACATGAGCACACACTTAAAATAAATTTTTTAATGTTTTACTTAAAATAAATTCGAAATCAATTCATAAAAACTAAAAAAACTTCACAAAATTCAAAAAAATCTCAAAAAATTTATAACTATCAAATTACAACTCCTTTTTAACCCAAATTTTTTTTTCATGATAAAGTAAATTATCTATTATTTTGAAAATTCAGATTTAATAAATAAAAATCGAACAAATTTTTACCCAAAAAAATAAACTCATTTTCTATAAACAACTAAAACTAGGAAAATAAATGAGTCTATATAAAAATATTTTCTCTTATTATTTGTAATTAAAACTTAATTATAATATCAAATAAATATGGAAATAATCTATTCTAAAATATATTATTTAATTATATAAGATTATCCATAAAATAATACATTTTGAGATTATTACTTTAAATTGCATAGAATGACAGATATACACTAAAAGTATGATAACATGCATAAGAATAGAATGTTTAATGCCTTAATTTATATTAATAATCATGTAGTTATGGGTATAAATGACATGTTATCAACGTGGTACGCTCACGAGCGGCCAATCATCAATTCGAATAAAAGACACAAGCTTACATGACACATCATTCGTCACGTCATTGCGCGCTTCAAAACTATTTTTTTAATATTTTAAAATTGAAAAAAATTCATACTTCTCAAAACTCACTATGGAAAAATTTAGAAAAATTCAACAAAAGATATCTAAAAATTAAAAAATTCATACTTGTCAAAATAAAACTCCTTTTTAATTAAAATTTTTAATCAAAAATTGAATAATCTATCATTCTTAAAAGTCAACTTTAATAAATAATAAGATAATAAATCTTTAACTAAAATAGACATTAATTTTCTTTGAAAAATAAAACTAGATAAATAAATTTGTGTATATAAAAATATCTTCTCTTATTATTTAGAACTAAAACTTAATTCTCATCTCAAATATAAAATGGGAGTAACCTATTGAAAATTTTTTAAATTCAATTATGCATGATTATCCCTTAAAATAATGTATTTTTTAGATTCTAACTTTAAATTACATATAATGATACACGTGCACTCGAAGTATGATAACATCCATAGGAATATAAATTTTTATACCTTAGTTTACATTAATAATCATGTAATTACAAATCTAGGTTGCATGTCATTAACCATGTCATTAACCATGTCATTGGTTACCATCTATGTAGTGCCCCTTTATCTTAGAACTGAAAGATAGCAATGATGTAGAGTCGGATGACGCAAGGGGGGAGGTATGAGTGATGGCAAACTAGGAGTTGTGGTAGACCTGAGAGAACAAAAGAGAAGGTCAAAGTAAGAGTTTGAAGGTAAGCCTCGATCAATATAAATCCTCGAATATGAGAGGAGATTGAGGTGTCAAGGCATGTAAGAAAGATAGGAACAACAAGCTCCTTTCGATAACAACGTTCATTTGTAAGATCAATCTTATATGGCTGATATAGCTCCATCTAAGTGAGAAGTCCATGAATACTTGCATACATGCTTTCGCCTTGAATGACTACTCGCATACCTCAATGATCCAAGAGATATTAGACTCATAGCAACACAAGGAATCCCATTTGTCCCATATACCTTTGGTTAATATAATGAGTTGGATAGGCTTGCTAATAGAGGGAATCATAAGCTTGAGCAGCCATGTTGTGATAGCCTAATCCTCGATGAACCACATTTTACGAATAGGATCCTTGAGCGAGGGAGAGTCATTCACGAGAAAAGATAGACGAACGTGAATGCGCAAAAAATGCCGAAGCTAACTGAAAAAGTGACAGAGTTTGTCTTGTAGAAGAAGATCTAAAGCAACGATTGGATGCACTACTTGGCCAGAACTAAAGATCAGTAGTAACGCCGAAGTAAGGGGCAATGCTAGTTGTATTGCCAGAGTAGAAGTAGGGGTCAATTGGATTTCTAAAATAGAAGTAGGGATGGGCTAGCATGCAAGGGGTGGCATGACTCAAAGAAATGGGCAAAGATGCTGATGGAGAGTCCTTGTTTGCCATAATCTTAAGGTGACATACCTCGGAATCAATAAGCTAGGGACTGGCTAAGAAATCAATAAGCATGATTGTGACATGCCCCAAAATTAGTTAGAAAAATCATTCGTTTCTACCTTCTATAGTCCTTCAATAAAAAAAGTCTCAAAAGAATACTTATTTATCTCAAAATTACTTATCCAATGTGATATATAATTGATCTCTTTCATTAGGTATACAAAGAGATAGGTCAGGATGAAGATTCTATGTGAACATATTCTTTCCAAAAATATTTGACTTATGTCATCTAAACAAAATTTAAATCAAATTGGCCTCCAAATAAAGTTTCTAGAAAAAAATCTGCTTCCAATGATACCTTATATGAATATTTTCAAGCAAAGACTAAAAAGATAAGATCTTCGAAGATGATGCTTAAAAAACAAATGGCTTTCCAAAAAGGGGCAACACTGAAGGCGTTAGTCCACCATTTCCACAATCTTTTTCTTGAAAAAGAAGTTTTCGATCCTTATGAATCTAATGCAACAAGTTTTTGATTGATCTAACCTCAAATGAGAAAAATATATAACCGATTCAAGCTGACTACAAGGAGAGATCCATGAGAGCAACAAAGAGACAATGCACAACGATGACAAGAAGAGCTGATGCCACCATGACCTAGGTTAGGACTTTGATAATCACGTGGAAAAGGAAAATATGACAATATTTTTGATTAAGGAAAAGAAGAGAGGAGGAAGAGAGACAGATAGGGGAGAGGAGAGAGAGTAACAAATCTTGAATTACAAAAGTGTCATTCTACCCCATATACACAGAATTTAATTAAATGGTCACCCTATTATATGTGTAGATTTTTGTTATCATTTCAATGTGGGACTAAAGTTGTGTATATCGATGACGCGGGACATCCAAAGGTGATGGATCATAGAAAATCAATGGATTTAATTTTGGCCTTTTCTTTTATCTTAAATGAAGGGGGTACGTGATGCATTGTCATTCAATGATGATTTTTTATATAAACCACTTTGAATCTTAGTCGTTCATCAAGAGATTCACAATGATTAGGATTAAATATGCTCGATGGACTCCCACAAACGCATGGTGTCTGATAACATGCTATTTATGCATGTAATTATATAATTATTAATGCAAATTAAGGCATTAATCATTACAAATATATGCATGTTATCATATTTTGAATATATTTCAATCATTTTTTGTAAATTCATGTTATGATCTCAAAATATACTAAATTATGGATTACTATGCATAATTAAACATTATAATGTTTAATCCTAATTATATTTATGATTATAATCATGTTTTTCTGATAAAAATATGAGAGAAAAGATATTTATTAACATTTATGTATTTATATAAATTTATTTTATATAATACATAAATGTATAAAATTAATTAAAATTTATTCTCTTATTAGTATAATAATTTGACTTTTTATAATGATAGCTTATTCAATTTCGAATCCAACAAAATAAATTTGACTTAATTTGGAGTTATATTTTGAAAGTTATGATTTTTCCAATTTTTTGGAATTTTTCTGAATTTATTTATATTTATTTTCGATTTTTAAACTCTTTTAAATTAATTAAAAAATCGCAAAAAGGGGGAATATTTCGCGCGTGTACACGTGGATGCGATGTGGCACTGTAGCTCACGTGGACAGGCGCGAGCACCTGCGTGGCGCGGATGTGACACGTGGAGGCGCATATTTATATTTACATATATAGTGTATGATAATATGTATATAGGTCTTCCTATTATCGTAAGACATTTTATCAACCGCTATATATCATACACATTATATACCTGAGTATTCCCCTTCACTTCTTCCGTGTGGGACTAAAGTCCCGTTGATTTCCTTGATTTCAGGCGACGTGGCACGATGATATGCGTCAGATGGAGATCGCGATGAACGCGTGGCGTCGATGCGGTGGACACAAGGTCCACCCGATCTGCGATCAACGCACGTGGCTAAAAGGACGTTTAAGTGACGCGATCCAAGCCGTCCATCAAGATTATTATAACGGTCCACATTCACTCATCCTATGAACCGCTGATCAAATCATGATCGTTGGATTAAAATCCAACGAACAAATCAAATTGAAGCCTCTCTTCATCAACATATCTCAGCCCTCGATCAGCGATCGTACGATCAACATTGAAGACGACGATTCGATCGAACGACGTCTAATCGTGATCGTCCATCGCGGTGGACTCTTCCTCCAATGGCTGCGCCCGATTTCGACTCTTTTAAAATGCAGTTCTTCGCGACGAAGAACGAGTTCGCGATCATTCTTCAAATTCTATGTGTTTAGAGCATCATTTCGAGTGCCATCTTTTGCATTGTGTTCACAACTCATTTCCGCTTCTATTGAGTATTTAAATTCAAACTTTGATTGAAACAGTTGGAAGAAATCAAGTCTTGAACTCCACTTTTCGTCTTCGAAAATTCGAAATGAAAAGTCCCTGCATCCGGCGATTAATTGGATCATTTTGAAGGCTAATTTGGGTTAGATTGTTTGTTTTCATCTTAATCTTTCATCATTTAGTGTTAATTTTACATTTTGAATCATAGATTAAGTTTAATTTTAGTTTAATTTCAGTTTTTAATCAATTTCACGTTTAGAATTTTATCTTAACTTTAAATTTCGATTACTCTTCGAATTCTTATCCCAAATCATCTGATTTTTGATTACGGTGATTCAAAATTGAGTTATCTTTCTTAATATATTAAAACTCCCAATTTATAATCTCAATTCATCGTCCGATTTTATCGAATTTCAAAGATATATCTCAAATTTCCCTAGTTCTCCGTGGATTCGACCCTTAACTACCATTATACTAAGTAATTAAATTGATTAATCATAAATTGGTAAGTTTAGGACTTTGTTTTAACACTAAGTCGTGTGCATTCAACGACCATACGATTTAGTCTCGTCAGTGTCATCTCAAGTGTTTGAAGGAGATCAAACTATCGAAGTTACATGACGATTAACCTTCACATAGTGATTTGGCTTCATCACAATGCTCCATTTCTGATCTAATGGCCACAACTTAATTATGATGATTAGACTCTTTCTGTTTAGTCGTATGCATCAATCACATATGATGAGATAATTTAACAGCCATGCCTAATTCACCTTTTATTTATACTCTCTCTATCTCTATCTCTCTCTCTCTCTCTCTCTCTCTCTCTCTCTCTCTGGCAGAAGATATATCCTTCGATGCTTCAATTAATCAATCCATTTTGAAATCTCAATCCTTGAATCTCTTTCTTCAATCATGGTCAAGACTCATTTCTGCATCAGGGAATTGCTTGAAGTCAAGATTTTATCAAAAGAATTGAGAGAAATCACATCTTGAACTTTGAAGATCTATTTTCAAAGACATGAAACGAAAAGCCTTGGTCAAGCAATAAAGTGGTCATTTAGAGCGCAATTTTGGGTTAAAGAATGTGTTTTTCTCCTAATATTTTCTCACTTAGCATTAGATTTTAATTTCAATGTAAAGATTAGGTTGATTTTTATAAACTTTGACATTTTCTTTCTCTATTTGTGTGATTTTCTTCTGCTTCGCTTTTTATTTTTCCATGGATACAAATCTAAATTGAGTAATTTTTCATTCTATGGATAGATTTTTTTAGTTTTCTTTTGAAATATACAGTTTTTCCTAATTTTTCATCACAATTTATTGTCCAATTTGATCGAATTTTAAACATCTCATAAAAAATTACCCTAATTCCCTATGGATTTGACCTTTAAACACCTCTATTTTAATTAAATTCTAATTAAACCTTAAGTTATTTTCGTATTTACTTTGATGTGTGGACGTGCATTTTTATATGATTGCAAGATCATGGTTCATCAACTAACAACTGTCACTCCTAGAAACATAGATTCCTCCTAAAAATATAGAACAACTAACTTAGTAAATAAAATATTCTAGAGAAAAGAGTTTTCCTCTTTTGCCCTTCAAGAATGTCTCTAACCACCTTTGACTTGTCAAGAATTACTATGACCATCATTGACTTCTACAAAAAAAAAGAGTAGAATGAGTTTATTCCCTTTAGAAGTTGGTTGGCCAACCTTCTTGTGAATGGTAAAGCCAAATTGTATTGAGTGAGTAAAGAAGAGATCACAAGCCTCTATTTATAGAGAAGAAAGAGAGAAAGATAGAAATATATCCCATGGGGGACTAATATCCTTGAGCATGATAAAATATGAATATTTCCCAAGAGGTCACCCATCCTAGTACTACACTCACTCAAGCACATTTAACTATGAAGTTCTTATAAGATTTAGTACAATACACCTTATAATGAGTTATATCTAAGACCTTCTCATGAGCTATATCTAACACTCCCTCTCAAGCTGGACTGTATAAATCAAACATGCCTAGCTTGGATCCTAAGCAATCATACGACACACCAATAATGCTCTTCGTGAAGATGTCGTCGAGCTGGTCCGATGATGACACATGTGGTGTAGAAATAACTCCCATCAACACCTTGTCACAAATAAAGTGACAATCGATCTCAATATGCTTGGTTCTCTCGTGAAAGGCAAGGTTTCCAGCAATAAAGATAGTTGTCTGGTTATCACAATGCATAGGCATAGGCATTAGGGTTGTGATGCCTAAGTCTTGTACAAAAGACTGCAACCGTACCATTTCACAAGCGGTAGCGGCCATAGCTCGATACTCAGCTTCCGCACTTGAACAAGAAATGACCTTTTGTTTCTGAGAACGCTAAGTGACAAGATTACCTCCTACATATGCGTAATAACCTCTAGTAGATTTTTGATCTCCTTTGTCCCCAGCATATCCAGCATCAGAACAGGCCTCAATACGAAGATGATCACGACGTCGATATATAAGCCCTTTGCCAGGGGCACGCTTGATATATGCAAGAACTCGAGATGCACCCTCCCAATGCACCATGCGAGGTTCATGCATGAACTGACTAAGAACACTAACATCATAAGTAAAATCGGGATGAGTAATTTTTAGATAGATTAGCTTCCGTAATAGACGCCGATAGCGGTTGGCAGCTGCCATCATACGTGAGTCAGTGTCCCAAAACGTGGGTCGTGCTTCCAAGGGTGATGTAGCTGGTTTATACCCAAGTAGTCCAAGGCATACTTTCTTTGAGATAATACTAACTTACCTGATTGGTAAGCAAACTCAATCTCAAGAAAATATCATGGTGTCTTCAAGTCGCGTATCCCAAAGTGCGTTTGAAGATAAGCTTTGGTAGCAGAGATAGCAGCCTCATCGTTACTAGTCACTAAAATGTCATCCACATGTATTGCAAGTATCACATAGCTTGTAGATGTTGTCTTGAGCATTACTATCAAATCAGACTTTCAACGGTTAAAACCATAAGTTGTGAGCAAACCACTAAACTTAACAAAAAAGGCACGAGGACTTTGTTTCAGCGCATAGATAGCATGACGAAGAAGGCAAACCTGGGAAATCTCCCTTTGAGAAACATACCCCGGAGGTTGTTCCACAAAGACTTGCTCTATTAGATCACCATATAAGAAGGCATTTGAGACATCCAACTGATGAAGAGACCAATTTAAGTTGATGACAAGAGATAAAAGAACGTGTATAGAGTTCATGCGAACAACCGGAGAGAAGGTCGCAGTGTAATCAATGCCATGAGCTTGAGTGAATCCTCTAGCAACTAATCGGGCCTTGTGACGAGCCACACTGCCATATGGATGGTACTTTAGGGGGAAAACCCATTTGCATGTCACAATGTTAGCATCAGTGGGGCGTGGTACTGAGTCCCATGTATCACGATGCACCAAAGCGTGATACTTTAGATCTATAGTTGCTTTCTACTCTAGTACTTGGAAAGCTTCATGATACGTATGGGGTAGTGACTTAGAGGATACGACAAGAGCAAATGTGTGGTAGGTTGGAGAAAGGCGCTCATAAGAAACAAAGTGAGCTATGGGATGTTGGGTACAAGCACGAGTACCCTTTCACAAGGCAATAGGTAGATGAAGGTCATCAAGAGGTGGATCATGTGGTGTGGTGGTGGGGGCAGGTGAGGATAGAGTGGAGTTGAGTGTCATAGAGGAGAAAAGCAATGGAGTAGACTGATCAGTGAAGAGTATACAAGAGGAAGATGGAGGAGTATGTATCACAAGTGATGGTAGAGTTAGACAATCATCAAAGGTAAGCAAGGTAGGAGGTAGAGTATACAAGAAGGCCACAAGGAGGGAGAAATAGAGGGAAAACCAAGGGGGGAGATATAGGGGCTCTGAGAGGAGTAGTTGAAGAATAAAAGTAGGCAACATCTTCATGGAAGATGACATCAACGGAAGTAGACACGATAGCCCTTTTGCGTGGATGAATAGCCAACAAATACTCCCTTTACTGCACGCGTAGCTAGTTTAGATAGAGATAGAGTATAGTCTTGCACAAAGGCAGTGCATCCAAACACACGAGGTGGTAAGGGAGAGAGAGAAGCATTGGAGAAAAGATGAGTAAGGGAATTACACCTCCCAAAGGAGAGGAAGGAAGCCGATTATGGAGATAAGTGACTGTCATGATAGCATCAGACCACAAATAATGCATAACATACATCTCATATAGTAAAGTGCAAGTGATGTCAAGTAATATACGATGTTTTCTTTCCGCAACAGCATTTTGGGAAGAAGTGTAAGGGCAAGAGGTTTAGTGAATGATTCCTTGGTCAACACAAAATTGTTAGAGGGCTGATTGAACCAGTTCTAGGGCATTGTCAGTTCAAATGACTTTTGGTGTGGTAGAATGTTGGGTAATAATTTCTTGTGTAAATTGACGAACAATGTCAAGAATTTATCTACGGTCTTTGATGAGATATACACAAATGACTCGAGTATAATCATCAACAAATACTAGGTAATATAGATGGCTCGAGAGAGAAGGAACTTGAGAGGGGCCCCAAACGTCGCAGTGAATCAAGTCGAAGGCACAGGGAGGATGGAATGGAGTGACGAGCTAGGTAAGTCGAGGGATGATGTTTGCGCATTTGACATGACTCGCACACAAACTTAGTTAAAGATAACCATGGTAAGGTTCACTTAATTTTAGAAAGACAAGGATAGCCAAGTCTACGATACCACAAAATAGAAGAAGTAGCAGAAGAGCTAGAAAACATAGTAAGCAGCCTAGAGGAAGGGGTGTCCGACACAAGCTCATAGATCCCACGACCATTCTCACGCCCCAAACTAATCCTCTGACCGGTACGAATGTCCTGGAAGACACAATGGAAAGGGTAGAAAATGGCAACACAATTAAGTGTAGGGGTAATGGTACTAATAGAAAGAAGGTTAGTGGGAAAGCCAGGAACATATAAAACATTATGTGGAGTAAGGGAGGAAGTAGATTTGGTCGATCCATACCCTTTAACAGAGCATGAACGATCATCTGCAATGGATATGGGTGGATAGGTTGTGGCAAGAGTATGGGAGGAGAGGGTCGACGGGGTTCCACTCATATAAGCCGAAGCCCCGAGTCAATAACCCATGATGATCTAGAAGCAAGAAAGTGTACCTGAAGTAGAAGCCAAGTTGGCAGTCGATGTGGATGTCTTAGATTGCTTCCATGCTTCATATTCTGTTAGGGGTGAAAGTCATTTGTATAGTTGGTCTGACTAGTGGCGTAGATAGACTAGGATGAGTCGGGCTCAGAGTAATAGAGGAAAACATAGCTTGAACCCATTCAAGCTTCCCAAACTCCTTCCAGTACTTCTCTAAAGTATAAGTGGTCTTGCCACAATAAGTGCAAGGCGAGAAGATTTGCTTGCCCTTAGCTATGGGTCGTCTACCACGAGAAGTAGTAGCCTTAGAGTTATACCCCCCATCTCATCCACGAGTACGAGATACTATCAAGGTAGATGACTCTGGTAACGGGGATGATGTAGAAGATGAAGGTTCAATGCTCAAAGTGACTCTAGCGCTCAAAGTGACTCCGGTGCTAACTCGAAGAGCCGAGGAAAAAATCGATGTCATACCTGGAACTTTAGCACGAGAAAGTACTTGACCATGAATCTGGGAAGCAATAGATTGTCACAGGCCACTAAGATAGACTTCAGAGATGAGCTCCTCACGATATCGCTCCAGTGTGCATAAATCTGTTGTGGGTGGCTGATAGAGAGATAACTCTTGCACAAGTGAGTGGAGGCGACCAAAGTGATCTTGAAGGGACTGATCACCTTGTGTGCAAGTAAACATAGACTCAAAGATTTCCATAGTGCGGATAATGTTGGTCTTGTTTGCGTACATAGTCTCGAATGTACACCATAGTGTGCTCACAAGTGTGAGACATGAGAGAGGTTGAGCAATAGTTGGAAGAATGCTTTGACACATCCATGATCGAATAGCAGAATCTAGTTGATTCCATGTATCATAATCTGGCGAAGTTCTGGCAGGAGAAGACTCCATCAAATGGTAGAGTAGGCGATGGGCAGTGAGAAAGTCTTCAAAGCCCATTATGCATAATTGTGACCGTCAAAGGAGTATGTCGGTCGTGTCAATTGGCTCGTGATGGAATGTTGTGTAGTGGAAAATGCATCTATGGGTGACGATGTCTATGGTAAAGCAGTCGGGATTGTCAGTGGAGTAGATGGAGCAAGGGGACCCAGGAGTGGAAGTGGCAACAACTCATCTGTCCGAGAAGATGCCATCAAAACCAAAAAACAAAGCCTTATTTCAATAGCCTTGAAGAGGGTAACAGAAATGGCATAAGGGGCTTCAAAAGGCAATAGCAATGTCCTGAGAGGGGCAATAGCAGTGGCGGCGGCGGCCCAATAAGGGCGGCAAGAGTGGCCCAATAAGCGCGGCAGTAGTGGCCCAATAAGGGCAGCAGAAAAAAAAAGGCAAGAGGGGAGAGGGGATACCTTTGGCCCTCCTGGGATATTAGTCCCACAAAGATATAAATATATCCCATGTGGGACTAATATCCTTGAGCATGATAAAATATGAATATTTCCTAAGAGGTCACCCATCCTAGTAATGCTCTCACTCAAGCACGCTTAACTATGAAGTTCTTATAAGCTAAGACCTTCTCATGAGCTAAATCTAACACTTCTAAAAATCAAATTTTTTGACCAACCTCCTAAAAAAGTAAAAAGGCTTGATCAACCTTCTAAAAGAGGTTGAGGAGCCATTTTCTTCCTCTACTTCTTTGTAATTTTCATTATGCTCTCATCACATGTTACCTAAGTCCTTGAATCTACATAAATTCAACTAAAATATGAGAACTTTACTATTTGACTTCATACAAATATACTTGATTTGGATCCTAAAAAGGTGGAGATTTTATTTCCTCTCTCTCATTGATTATTACATTCATGTTCTTCTATAAGAAAACCTGTGTCTTGGCCTCAACATTACTCATGAAAATGTGAGAAGTTAGCCACTTCATTTTCAAAAAATCAAAATTAATTTAGTGTCATAATGTAAAAAAAAAGTAGGAAATCATGCATAAGAAGATTGCATCATATTCACACTATATTCAGCCTTAAAGAAATGGATATTCCTATTGTTACAGTATTAATTATAACCTAAGCATGATATATATAGTGCATTGATGCAACTATCACGACCCCACAATACAAGGATGTGACCACAAACATGGTTGTGTTGTTGATAACATGCAATTTAGACATGGAATTATATGATAAGTAATTCAAATTAAGGTAAAAAACATTCCATTTTTATGCATGTTATCATGTTTTGAGTGTATATATCTATCATTCTATTAATATTTAAGTTAAAATCTCAAAATGCACTATTTTAAGGATAATCATAGATAATTAAGAGAAATATTTAAAGATTAGATTATTCCCACCTATATTTAGGATTATAATTAGGTTCTAATGTTAAATAATAAAATAAAATACTTTTATACACTCATTTATTTTTCTAACTTTAATTTTCTAAAAGAATCGAGTGTACTTTTCAAATAAAAATGTATTCTCTTGTTATTTATTAAATTTAATATTAAGAATGATAGATTATTTAATGTTTGATAAAAAAATTGGATTAATTTGGAGTTATATTTTAAAGATATGAATTTTCTAATTTTAAGCGATTTTTTTAGAAATTTCTTGATTTTTAATAAATTTTTATGAATTTATTTGGATTTCTTTTGAATTAAAAATAATAAAACAATCATTAAAAATCACGCGTTGACGTGGTAGCTAATGCGGCGGAGTGGATTACGTGTCGCCTAGTGGCAGCCTGTGTGCGTGGCACATGTCATACGTGTTTACACGGGTCATTAGTGGGTTAAGCATTCATTAATGGATTTTTGCGAACCTATTAATACTGGGTACTTTATATACACACATTTCACCTTCACTTTTTTGATGTGAGACTATTTATTTTTATTTTTATGCGTAGGTGACGTGACAAAATCTGGAGCGTTTGATTCGCGTGTTTAATGGCGATCGTTGATCTGCACTTAAGTGAGGGGATACCCGGCAGATTTTGATTGGACGATGATTCGTTTTATAACTTTTTAATTTCAGTCGTTGATCTAAACAGTTATAACAGTTGAGATTAAATAGGCCGGATGGACTTGAATGGACGCGTGGCGACATCTCAGATGTTGATTCTCGATCGGACGGAGGCGATCGCGTGATGATTACTTTTCACGCACGATCTGACGAAATATGAGCGCTCCATCTTCCATCGAATGGACGTGAGTTAATGGCAACGAATCGCATCTAAGCATTTTATCTAAGCTGTTGATTGAAAATGAAGAGCCAAATCCAACAATATAAATACATATGTACTTATAGTCATTCTTTCTTTGGTGCATATAAATACTGCAATACTCAAAGGGGAGGGGAGTAGATTAAGCTTCTGAACCCTCTTCGCCTCTGTCCATGAAGCGCTTCCAGAACCAGTGCTTCTTCCAGACGCGCTCAGTCATCTCGTCAATTGGCACCCCCTTGGTCTCCGGCAGCAAGAAAATCACGAACACGAACATGATCGTGATCCACGCGGCGAAGAAGAAGAAGATTCCGGCTCGCATGCGGCACATCATGGACAGAAACGCCTGCGCAATGATGAAGGTGAAGAGCATGTTGGAGCTCACGGCAAACGCGTATCCCGCAGTCCTCGTCTCCAGAGGAAAAGTCTCGCTGGGGATGAGCCATCCCAGTGGACCCCACGACCATGCAAACCCGGAGATGAAGAAACAGATGAGGAAGACCACCGCGAAGGAAAGGTCCTTGTCGAGCTCGCTCGTGGAACTCAGCTTGACGGCGAGGATGGATCCGATGCAAACCTGGGAGATGAACATCTGCACGCAGGCCTCGAGGAGAAGCGCTCTTCTTCCGACCTTATCGACGAGGACGATGGAGACGACGGTGCAAGCCACGTTGAGAGCTCCGATTATGAGGGAGGACAGCAGGGAGGCGTTGCTCTTGAAGCCCATGGCCTGGAAGAGCACCGGAGCGTAGAACATTATGGCGTTGATGCCCGTGAACTGCTGGAACACCTGCATGGCTACGGCGATGACAAGCTGGGGGCGGCTAGAGCGCTTCACCAGATTACGGAAAGGATGCTTCACTTGGCGAGCCAGGTCGCTGGCTTTGACGAGTTCTTCGAACTCGGCGTCGACTTTCGCGACTCCTCGGATGCGCCGCAGCATGGCTCGGCCTTCGTCGAGCTTTCCCCTCTCGATGAGGCTGGTCGGGGTTTCGGTGATGAGAAGGGAGCCGAAACAGAGGATGCAGGCCGGGACTCCCGCAATTCCTAGGGCTGCTCTCCAACCCCAGGGATGTATTTCCGACATGTAGTAGTTGATCATGTTGGCGGCCAGGATCCCGATCGTCACGTTGAGCTGGAAGAGGATGTTGAGGGCGCCTCGGATCTTGACCGGCGCGATTTCTGATAGGAAGAGAGGCACAGCCTGGGGAGGAGAAGAGCAGTTCGTTGGATGGTTGGTGCAAAAAGAAGCATTGAAGGATGTCAAGTTAAACCTGTCTGCCCGAGTAACGAATTGGAATCACTCGGTGAGAGGACTAATTACTATTTAGAAGATGAACGTCAAAAAGAGGATTATTTAGCGTTTGTCTATCGACCTGGTTGGCGAATCCGACGCCGATCCCGAGAAGGATTCGGCCGACGATGAGCATGCCAAGATCTGCGGCAGCAGCGTTGAGGATGACGCCACCGAGGAAGAAGAGGGACGCGGCCTGCATCGTAGGTTTTCTCCCCATCTTGGAGCACATCTTCGACGCTACGAAGCTCGAGACCAGTGCAGCGAGGTACAGCGAAGAAGTGAAAAGTTGAAGGTAGTGGTTGTCGAATTTGCAGTAGTTATCCTCTTTGGCTCGGTGCTTCCTGACGTATACTTCCGGGAAGAATTTCTCCAGGAAATCGTCCATGGAGGTCACGCCGCCTTCGAACAAAACATAAATCAGCGAGGAACAAAACAACGTTTGATAAACGTGCATGTATCTTTTCGCACGTAAGAAAGAAGATCAGGAGACCAAAAGAAGAGGGAGCCGGCGTTACCGGATATTCCAATATCGTAGCCGAACATGAGACCGCCGGACGCCGCCACGATACCGCAGATGACGACGTAGAAGGTTATCCTCCCTTCGAACTCCGAGTGGCGATCCACGGCATGGGAGACGACGACCGGCGCCATGGCATAGGAGAGAAGGATGAGAGAGTCGGCGTTGGAGAGCAGTGGAGGAGAAGAGATAAAACCCTGCGGAGAATATAAAGAGGGAAGACTCGACTGGCTGTTACGATTTTCCGGGAAACAGGATGAGGACGGACTAACCGTCGTCTCAGATATGGCTATCCACGTCGGAACGGATCAGATCCGGTCTCTATTCCTCCTGGAAACGAGGTGGTACGGACGGAGAGGAGAAAAACTCGCATCGGTTCTTGAGGAACCAAAACAGCTCGATCTCAAGGCTCCAGCGCCTAGCCAGTTCGATCTCCAGCGAGGGCGGTAGGTACGGCGACTCTAACGACTTGGGTTAATAGAAGCAACTGGCGGGCTGGCGCTGGCGAATTACGTAGCAGAACTGGAGATCCCCATGTAATGCGAAGGATGGCTGCCTAGTGCTCTCTGTCTTTGATGTGTCGCTGCGCAAAACTGTCACGGGGAAGGTAGTCAACGTACAAGAGGTCAAACTCGTTCTTGGTGTCAAACTCGTGCCCCCGGTCAAACCCTAGGACTTCTCTAATGAGTACTTACTAAATCGAATTCTAAAGCCGGTTCTTGACGCTCATATTAAACAACTCAGCATGAGTTTTGGCCATGCGAAGCTCATATGAATTGTGTTTTTAACACTTATTTTCAATCAGAATTGAATTACGTTTAAATCAGATTCTAAATCAGATTTGAATCTTTTTCTAGGTGAGCTCTTAAATCAAACTTCAAAAGCTATAATTTAAGTCATTTAACATTTTAAATTAAATTAAATTTTAACTTTAATTTGCTTTAATTGTCTGAACTTAAGTGTGATAAATTTAATAATATTTTAATTAAAGGAATTTATCATTCATAAAGATATATTTCGTTTAATTTGTTTCAATTTTTTTAATTTTGTATGAATTTCATAATTGCTTAATTTGTTTAAGTTTAAATAAATTTTCATTTCTGAATCACCCTCCTAGTTATTTCCGTCACAAATAATTAGCATTTTAGTATTATATTTAATCTGTTTACTCTAATTATTTGCTAGTCTAAATCAAACTTTTTTGCCTAATTTTATGTTGATAAAATATTTTAAGCTTTAGTTGTAATTACTTCCAAAAGCATGGCTCAATCTAGAGTGCGAAGTAGCATCGCACCATAATCAAGTGATGAATCAAGGAATATTCATGTTTTTAGCTAGGAATTGATAACCAATGATACTCAAGTGGTTGTCTAGAACTTTACATGGTTGGTCAACCTCACTCGCAATTCTGTTTGGTCTTAATTTTGGTCTCCATGAAAACCTTCACTTATGCCTACTATACATAAAATTGCAAAAATAAATATTCTTTTTTTGAATTTTTGGTTGTTAACAAATAGCATGCATAAAATATCTTGGCATATCTTCTTCCTTTTTTTTATTAATTCTCCCCTTCTCCACTTTCTCATATTTTTCATCCTCTTTTCTTCCTTTCCTTTTCTTCTCATTTTTTTTCTCATTTTCCTTTTTCCTTTTTTACCTTTTTTCTCATTTTTTATTTTTTAAGGATAAAATAGTTGGGTTGTTTGGTATAGCTAGACTAGCCACCTAGTCGGCCCTTTCTAGATTAACCCAGATAGTTTAGTGGGGGGGAATCTATTAACGGTGGCATGCCGCTACCACACTAGGAGACAAGGAAGGAGCATGGACTTCCATCACTACACTTAGAAAAAGGAGGGGCATGACTTGATATCATCGAAACCAAATAAAGGAGCATGGTCTTCAGCCATTACGCTCACAATGAAGGGTTCAGCCTTTGGCCACCATGCCCACAAATGGAGGCCTCTTGTTGTCCAACCAAAGAATCAAAGGTATGGCATCTGGTCATCGTGCGATCATGTTGAAGAATAATTTTTGTGTTTCAAAGAAGCTGCATCCCTTGATTTATGCATAAAAAACTCTATTTGTGGCATCTTGACATTGCGCTAAGGATTACAGATGTGGAGTTAGTAGTTAGGGCTTGGGAAGAGATCAAGAGACATATTAGAGATGTGTTAATGTGTGGGACCAATATTTTTGTCCCACATAGCTTGAATCTTTTGTTCGAAGCTACTAATTTATGTCTAACCGAATCTGGGGCATGAAGGTTTTGCATCTTCTAGTGTAATTTATGCCAATGTTGTTGCCAGGTTCTTAAGTATCTAGAGTTGAAAAGCTAAAGATATGAAAAAATAAAATTAATATTTGGTGTGTGCCTTTGATTGGACATTGCAGGCTTCTTGCCCGATCACTGACAAAGCGAATCTGTGAGGTCGTTGAAAACAAGCGGATACGTGTCAAAATTTTTACCAAGCTCACTTTGATAACACGCAATCTTAACATGATAAAACATGATTATTAATGCAATTTAAGGCATAAAACATTACATTTATGTGCATGTTATCATACTTTGAGTGCATTTCTATCATTTCATGCAAATTTATGTTATAATCTCAAATACACTAAATTAGGGTTAATTGTGATAAATTAAGGATAAATGATTTTATAACCTATCTTTACTTGAGATTATAAGTGGCTTTTAAAGTTAAATAATAAGAGAAATTATTTTTATAAACATTCATTTAAATTTCTAAACTTAAAATCTTAAGGAAATGAGTATACTTTTTAAATATAAATTAAATCTCTTGTTATTTAAATATTTTGAATTTTTAGAATGATACATAATTAAATTTCAGATCAAATGAAAGAAATTTGGATTAATTTGGAGTTGTATTTTAAAAGATATGATTTTTACAATTTTTAGGGATTTTTCTGGATTTTTCCTGATTTTTATGATTTTATTTTCTATTTAAAAAGGTTTAAAATAAATAAAAAAATGCAAAAAAAGCGCGCGGGTCCCACGCGGGTGCGACGTGGCATGCAAGGCCACGTGGCAGAGCCACGCGGACCCGCGCAGCGCCTACGTGGCGCATTTTATATATATTATTTATTTAATATTACTATAAGTATAAAGGGTCTTCAGCCTACCCTATATGGGAAGGGTTATTAACCCTTTAGATCGTCGGGTCTTATAAACCCGACGATTTTCTTTTTTATTTTCCGTGTGGGACTAATCCACACATCTTACCTATTATGCAGGTGACGTGGCTTAACGAGGAGCGTCGGATCGCCTGAACGATCGATCGACACGCGTCGATCAAATGGACGCAGGGTCCACCTATTAAGATCAACGCACGTGCTTGATTAGAAAGTTATAACGGTCAGATTTCAGCGACGTGGCGCGATAAGGAGCGCCGGATTGAACGAGCAATCGAACGAGGCGCGTTGATCGAATGGGCCGTGGACCACCGGATCAGATCAGGAGCACGTGCTTAATTAGGAGCGTTATAACGGCTACGATTTGATCTGGCGGGGAGCATCGTGACCGCTGGATCGCGATCCGACGGCGATAAATCAAGGCGTTTTTAAATGTTTAATCGCGCAGATGATCAGAGTCGTCGATCGAGATCGGACGACTGGGACTTAACTGAAACGGTCCACGATGGACCATTTCATCATAACCGTCGATCTAAACGATCGAACGGTTACGCCCAAAATTATTATAAAACGAAATGTTCTTCATCGATGTATGTATTCGAGTTGGATTTCAATCAAATTGACTTCTCTAGACACCAATCCTCTCGTTTCTCTTGATTCCATCCACTTCCTCTTTCATTTCCGCATCCATGGAGGGGTTGAAATCAAGATTTGGTGGAGAATCGAAGGAGAAATCGCAGCTTGAAGCTCGTCGTGACGTTTTTGGCATTTTTCACGATTAATCGGTTTAATCCCGACGATTTGATCGCTAAACGGGTTTAGTGGAAGCGGTTTTCCCTAGATTATCTTACTATTATGTTTAATTTTCGTTTATATTAGGTTTTAGATTTTAATTTCATCGAATTTAGCTCAAAATCACGATTTTAACGTCCGAAAATTTCTTTTCACTTTAAATTTCGATTTCTCCGCGAAATCAAGTCCAAATTCGATGATTTTGGATTCCGTGGATTCGTTTTGAAGTCTTCTTCCTAAAAACACCATTTTCCCTAATTTCTCACCTCAATTCATCATCCAATTTGACCAAATTCTAAAAGATATCTCGAAAATACCTAAATTCCCTGTGCATTCGACCCTTATTTACTATTATACCCTTCTATTCACTCTTAATTCCCCAAATTGGTAAGTTCGGATTAATTTTTGACACGAGACCGTGTGAAAATGACGACCTCGCAGTCTCATCTCGTCACTCACCAATTTTAAAGACTAATTACAAATTAGATAGCAGAGTGGTGAATAAGGGTCGAATCGACGGAGAATTAAGGTATTTTTTATGTATTCTTTGAAATTTGATCAAATTGTACAATGAAATAAGGTGAAAAATTAGGGATTTTGATAGATTTGGAAAGAGAACTTGCTAGCCAAATCCACGGAATAAAAAATCACTGAATTTGGATCAAGATTCGCAAAGAAATCGACAAGCGAATCACAAAGAAACTTCTGAAAGAAAAGATAGCGAAAAACTAAAATTGAAATTGACTCAATCTACGATTTGAAATTGAAATCTTATGTTATAGGAAGAAATATTAGGGGAAAAAAAGATTTCTAACCCAAGATAGTGCTCGAGTTGATCCAATTTCTTGCCGGATCAAAGGCTTTTTATTTCACAAATTCGAAGACGATCTTTGGCATACAAGAATTGATTTCTCCCTATTCTCTCAGTGAAATCTCTCTTTCAAACAGTCCTTGGATGCAAAATTGATCTATAAACGAAGGGAACCAAGAGATTCAAGTATTTTGGTGTCTAGATAGTTTGATTACTTAAAAACCCAAGAAATGTTTTACATCGTCGAAGAACATCTCAATTTATAGGAAGAATTGGGCGTCACCGTCGGATTCAACATTTAATCTTTGATCAACGGCTTTGATAAAAAGTAGTATGCAAATCGTTATGCTTAAATCATGTCTGTTGGATCAAAGATGATCCGCTGAGATTTTGTCACATCGCGCGTGAGGAGTAAATGTATGAATCGCCATTTGTCGGATATTGATCTAACACTTTGGATGTGTTTCGTCAGTTTTCATTTCAGATGGTATAACTTTTTTGATAAACAACTGAGATTAAATCATTTTTAAAATGATTCGCCGATGAACCAGAGTGCATAATGTACCCCCCGACTTAAGTGAAGATTGACAACATTCATATAACGCGTGAATCAAACGCTTCACACGCTGCCACATCACTTGTGCATGTAAAAACAAAAATATCGTCCCACATGACGAAAAATCACCCGATTCAACGTGTACAAAAGGTATGCGTAATTAAAAATTTAGCGTTATCCTAAAAAGGATGCTTAATCTCCGTAATCACACCCACGCACACGCGTGCACACACATGCGCGCATACGCTCACACACGCGCGCATCCGCGCGCACACGCGCACACACGCGCACACACGCGCCCAAACACATACATGGCGCCACGTGGTGACACACTTTTTTGTCCGTGCCACATCAGCACGGGACATAAAAATTATATTTTTTTCATTTTAATTCAAAATAAATCGAATTAAATTCATAAAAAATTCAAAAAAATTCCATAAAATCCCTAAAAATTAGAAAATTCTTAACTTTTAAAATACAACTCTAAATTAATCCAAATTTGATTTTTTTGGATTTGAAATTAACTTTTCTATCATTTGAAAAGGTCAAATTTAGTAAATAACAAGATAATACATTTTTACTTCAAAATTACACTGATTTCTTTTAGAATTTAAAACTTAGAAAAATAAATGAGTATAGAAAAAGTGATTTATTGTGATTATTTAGCATTAAAACCTAATTATAATCTCAAATAAAAATGGGGATAATCTAATCTTAAAACATTTCTCTTTAATTTATTAGAATTATCCCTAAATTAGTGCATTTTGATATTATAATGTATTTTCATAGAATTATAGATAAACACTAAACATATGATAAGATGCATTAGAATGGAATGTTTTATGCCTTAATTTGCCTTAATAATGATATATTTTCATGTATAATTTGTATATTATCAATCATCTAGTAGGCCCAATAAGTCGATTCAAGACCAAAACTGTATATCCTACACTTGACCAAATTTGGACAATTTTGAAGGATCAATAGTCTCAACTCGATCTTGTTGACCAACTCTTACTAGATTTTTCTCAATCCTTGTTGGTGTTGGGCATTAAGCATGCCTCATGTGTCAGGAGAGGAATCTAATTAACCCATGCAATTGAACACTGTTAGATATAGCTCATTAGAAGGTCTTAGAAATAACTCATTATAAGGTATATTGTACTAGCTCTTATAAGAACTCCATAGATAAGTGTGCTTGAGTGAGAGCAGTACTAGGATGGGTGACTTCTTGGGAAATATTCATATTTTATCATGCTCAAGGATATTAGTCCCGCATGGGTTATATTTCTATCTTTCTCTCTTTCTTCTCTATAAATATAGGCTTGTAATCTCTTCTTTACTCACTCAATACAATTGGGCTTTACCATTCACAAACACTATCGAGCATTAATGTGCAATGTGAGGACATATGACAAAGGCCTATGTCCTCAAAAAATTTGTCTACATGATGGGATCTCTATGGACCGTCATTGTCAAGGCTAGGTTTAAGGAGTTTTTAGAGATATGCCACATAGGTGGAACATGACTAAATCAAAGATTATTGAAAGCAAGTAAAGTGATGAATACGGGTCGAATCCATAGGGAATTGGGTTGATGATGATGAGAGATGAAAAGCTTTTCATATTTTATCAAATTAGAGGACAAAAAAATATTACAAAATAAAAAAGAGAGGAATCCAACAATTCAAATTGGGTATCAATCAGAATTGAAATGAAGGAGATATCGAAGAAAGAGCGTTGCGATTACAAGAGAGTAAATCGAGAAGAATCATCAAACATAGGATAGAAATCCTACTCCTAATATAATCAAACTCTTAATTCACCTTTAAAATATGGGGTAGTGGATTACAAACTCGACGGCATCACGAAGTTGATCCTATTTTTCTAAATCAAAGGCTATAGATAACATTCTTTCAAGATAAGCATCGGTGTTCAAGCATAAACACCTCCATACATTTCAAGGGCAACTCATGATAATTCCACAAAATCTCCCACAAAATCATGAAAGAAATGGAAAACTATCATCAATTGGGTCAAAGCAGCATTTTTGGTCAACAAAAAGACCTCACATTTTCAAGCACAATAGAAAATGGGTGAAGAGGGCCTCTTTTATAGGGTTTTTAAGCTTAAAATGACCTTTGATAGTCTGCTTTAAGCTTGAGCTGTCTAATTTGAGCGTTAAGATCACAAGAGTTGAGATTTCATCACGTTAGCCCCTTTCAAAACCATGGAAAATACTATAAAAAAAAATTAGATATGCTCCCACCTGGCCGATCGCGTGCTTTTGGGCTGATCGACGATCGCCCTTAAATGGGCTATTGATGAAAATCAAGTGCTTCAGTAATTGTTGGGTCAAGTGTTGTGATGGTTAGAAGCCACCAAATCTTGCCGCATGTCTCATCATTAAGAAGAAGAAACATCACAATCAATGACAGCCGTCTGACTCAAATCCAATGATCACGATCATATCACAAAGAGAGAGAAAATATTATCTATTTAGATGCAACCAAGACCCTCCTGAATAAGTGAAAATCAACAGTCTTGCTTAAACTGCGTAATCCAATGAAATTTGTTGCACGGCGTCACAAATAAGAGAAATTAAAAAATAGTCCCACATTACAAAAATTCAAGAATCTTTTGTTTATAAATAGGAGAGTGGTTTATAGGGTTAGCTTATGCCCTTAAAAAGGCACTAAACTCTAAGGATGCACCACTATGCATCACGAGTGCCCCACATGGCAAGCATTTACATTGCCACATGGTGACACATAAGCGTGCATGCCACATCATCAGCCATGTCAGCGCATGCTAAAAAAATATTTTTAAAATGTTTTTAATTAAAATAAAATCATAAAAATTATTTAAAAATCCCTACAAATAAGAAAATTCATAACTTTCAAAATACAACTCATTTTTAATTCAATTTTTTTATCATAAATTAAATAATATATCTTTAGAGAAATTTAAATTTAAGAAATAATAAGAGAATAAAATTTTAATTGAAAAATACACTGAAGTAGTCAAGAAAAATGAAAGTAAATATTCTTCTCTTATTATTTGGCATTTATAATTCAAATCAAATCTTAGATTTAAATGGGGATAATCTATTTAAAATTTTATTATCAATAAATGCATGATTAACCCTTTAAAGTAATACATTTTGAGATTTTTGGTGCAAATTGTGTAGAATGATAAATATGTACTTAAAAAAGGATAACATGCATAAAAATGGAATAATTTATGCCTTAAAATGCACTAATAATCATGGAATTTCAAGTATAAATTGCATTTTATCTCTCATCTCAAATGCATGAAGAGCTATTAGATTGCCACAATGTGGCCCTACTACGAGAGAGTTCTTCACATCTGAGGGCTAGCTAGAAAGCACAATGGTGGCAGAAACGTCAAGATCATCCCACGACTACTCAAAAACTTTGTCCCCATTAATAAGAGGATGTTATCATTGATAGCACCTCTAGAAATAAGAGGATGTTAACATTGATAGAGCCTCTAGAAAAAACATAATGTTATCAATGATGGCTAGGAGGATAAAGGGTGCAAACCCAAAGTTCACTCTAAAGTGACAAGTGTTGTGTGTCTCACATATTGCAAATCTGCTTGTCTAAGCAGAGATGAAGAGCTTTGTCATACTGGCTATTGGGATCATTATTTATGATCAAAACATCATTTCTACTTAAATTTTTTTTTTGATCTAGTGATCGACTTCTCTATGGGTCAAACCCTTTCTCACTTTGTACTTGGTTATTTGTGATTACATAAAAAGTCTAGTAATAATTATTTTTTAAGTTTGATTTGCCAAAACGACATAATTTAACCTTAAATATTCACTTATCAATTGGTATTGTTTCCATGGGTGTAGTTGTATGTTAGATCTAAATTAAAACTATACATCTATAAATATAATTATCTATCACTCTATGTGATTTATTTCCTTATTTTAATCTATTTTTTTATGATAATGGAAGCTAATAGTTTTCTTTTGTTTTTGTATGAATACGGTTGGAGATCTTTATATCCTACTATCTTTTGTCCAGAATTAGGTGAGAATTCATCTAACATTGAGCCTAAATTTGATATTTTGGAGAGAATAATCAATTGAGTGAGAGAGAAATGGAACAAAACCCAAATCCACCTCAAAACTAAACAATAGATAAATTTGTTAAGAGGATGAAATTGAGAGAATATTCAGACCCATGTAAGAGCCAAAACCACACTAGGATTTTATCACCCCTAGATGATGATGTATCCTTTATGATCAATCCTGACATGCCTAAATTATAATCTACCTTCTATGGGATTTATATTGAAGAGTGATACAAATTTTTGAAGAATCTAATAATATCTGCATGACTTACAAATATCCCAACATTCCCCAAGGACATTAGAAAAATATGAATTTTTCCTCTCACATTGAAAGATAAAGCCAAAGAGTCGTTTAAATCAATAGGACAAAATTTTAATTCTTGGCGCTAGATGTCAAATTTTTTCTTGAAAAAATTTCTTCTTTCAAAAAAAAAGCAAACACCCTTAGGAGAGCTATTATGGACTTTACTCAAGGTAATGATACCTTTCATGAAGCTTGGGAGAGGTTTAGTTCCACATTGTGGAATCCCCTCTTGGGACCTAGTTTAAATATTTTATGGATGTTTAAATGATGATGAGAGAAACATCATGGATGTAACTAGTGGAGGGACCTTTTAGAGACATGTGTTGATGAGTCTATGAAATTTACGGATTATTAAAAAATTGGGCCTATCTAAAAAGTTCTCTTAAAAATTATAGGAATTTGGCACCTAGATATGGGCATCTCATCAATGTGAAAGTAGTTGAGCTAGAATATTGGATGGATAGAGTATAAAGAGATATGGGAAAAATGGGAAACTCTATCAAGGAGTTACACAAATTTTTTAAATCTTTTTTGCAAGGCACTCAAGCCAAGCCTTTCATTTTTTTGGCTAAAAAATTTTCTCACTCTTTTTGCTCTTTTTGCTAAAGTAATGAACATTCTTAGTAGTCTTGTCCAATGAGGCAAATAGGTTAATGATTTTTAAAGAGCCAATGATGTACAAGGCAATAGGCTATAATTGGGAACTTCAAAGGCCATAATTGGAACAATGGAGGGGGAAAAAGCTTTCACCCAAAACCTTTTATATCTCAGCCTTCTCAACCCTATCCATAGTACTCTAAAACTTTTGTTGATCAGATTTCTTTGAATGATCAAACTAATGAAACACTTATGGATCTTTTTAGGGACTCAAAGAAGGAAAATAAAAATCAACCAATGATAATCGAGCAGCATAACTCCTGTATGATAGAGATGGAAAGGTTGAAGAGAGGATATGACTTGGAAGTACAAGGATCAAGAAGATGAATGGTAAATTTGATGAAAATGTTCAATATGAATACAAATTTGGTTAACTCCCAACGCAACCACTTTTTAATATTAAGAATATATGTTCTATCAATATTGATGTTTTTTCTTTTTGAACTAACCAATGTAGTTTTCCCAAAAATGATTGTAACCTTAGGGAAGAAGGGGATGTGAATGCAATTTCTAATCTTAGGAATGAAAAGACTCTACTTTACCCACATAAACCTATATCAAAAAGAAGTCTTTAAAAAAATTAGAAAACAATTAATGGAATAAGGAATGCCAATAAAATAATAAAGAATAAAAAATCCAAATCCCAAAGATTATATCTGCGTATCCCTTTTTCTAGTGCTTTAAAGCTGTTCAGAGAAAAACCCAATGATTTTCATCTTCTAGAAATTTTCAAAGAGGCCAATATTAATATTCCTCTAATTGATGTTATACAAAACATGCCTTTCAATTCAAATTTGTGAAAGAGCTTTGTGTACCATCAAGGAAACCAAAAAGGGTTCATCTTTAAAAAAGTGTTAATTTCATCCTATTGAATGAAATACCTAGGAAAAAGAGAGATCTAAGAGTTCTATTAATTAAAGTGAAATTTGAGGAATGATATTTAACGTATCTCTTTTAGACTCTAAAGCTAGTGTAAATGATATTTAATGTTTTATACGATCAATTTAAATTTAGAAATTTAAAGGCCCTAATGTTAGATTCACAATTAATTAATGGGTTGATTGGAGAACCTTATAGCATGCAAGAGGATGTGATAATTTTGAGAATTGCCAATTCTTGTTGATTTTGTAGAAGTGGATATGAAGATTTCATGAAAATAGACTTACGCACCTATTAGCCCACAAGATCATGATAAAGTGACCATCATTGTCATCATGTTACATGTAAATGAATTAGACCACAACGCTTGGCACTCTATATAGCACCCAATTTTGATTCAATGGCTTTGATTTCTTGGGAAATTTTTTCTTTGCTTGGTCACCTGTTAGAGCGGCTGATCACAATCAACTTGATCAAAAGGACTTGGTTTTTCCGCCGATTTCTAGAATAGAAATTTTCAACACCATGAGTTCTCTCTAGGAATGTCAAGTCACGATCTTCATGATTCGACGGCCATGAAGTCACTTGCACTTAGGAAAGGAAAAGGCAGAACCATGCCCATTGAGAGTGTGACATGTAGTGATTTTTTCAGTGTCCGATTGCAATCCAATAACTATAAATCTTCCAATTTAAAAATTATGATATCTCAAGAGCTGCAACTTCATGGGTGGACTTGTCTTTCGCCTTCTCTCCATTTGCATCCTTTGATTGAGAAGTTGAGCAAAAAAATACTCATGATTTTGAGGATGAAAAACTTTATCTTGATGCCCTTAAACCCTTAGAACCTCCATATAGAAACCTAAAACTTAAAGGAAAAGGCACAGATCAAGACCCAAGTTTAGTTTTTTTTTAATGTTAAAGCTTGTAATGGAGGTGATGCTTAGCAGAGGATCGTGATAAAAATAAGTCAAGCATCGTTCAGCCTTGGACTAGCATCAACATGGGGTTTGTGCAAGGATTCAAATCAATTCTCTCTCATAATACACTCTATAAATAGTGTAGAACTTATTTCCTTTTATATTTTGTAGCATTTTCATCATTTCATCACAAGATCAAGATATCATTGTTCACTCGTCAACTCCCACTACTGTCCTTCTACCTTTCTCATCTCACCATTTGAGCTTCCTTATTTTTATCTCATCATCTCATTCCTATTCTCAATATTTACTTTCACTAAGAAAATATAAAATCATATATTCACATTCTTCCATAAAAGATTAAAATCCGCACTTATATCCTATTCCATGCTCTCATCTTCCATTAGAAGTATCTTATTCTATTACCTAGGATCCCTTGAGGATTCGTCCCTTACTTAAGACATATACCAAGTGAGGAAATATATAAATTTAATGCATGAAATCAATACACAATAATGACATAAAACACACCAAAATTGAGTTCATCCACCTACAATCCAAGAAATGGGGCATATGATGACAATTATTGCTCATAGAGGGATGTGCACAATGACTTGGTGTTGTGCCATGAACATGGCTTCAAAAAATCTATGGTTTGTGCATGCCAAAGATGGCTCCTTTGTAAGTAAAATTTGATGTATATTATATCTCCTATGAGCCATATCACTCTTCCAAGCCTCATTTACATTCATGAAATGAAAATTCCAAGAAACATTTGACGGATATTATATATCTTGTGAGCCCAATCACTCTTCCAAGCCCCATTGATATTTATCAAATGATATTTATTTATTTATATTCTTATGTAATGTTTGCAATGAAGTCTAAGAGTACATGAATTGACTAAGTGAATTAGGATGAGATCAGAATATGAAAGTCACTAATATTTAAACATATGCTCTTAAACGTGGCTCGGGTTCAAACCCACCTACTAGTGGAGACTTAGGCTTTCTTAGAAATACTTAATAAATCTAATTCATGACTTCTTGAATCTTATACAAATTTTAAAAAATTCTTAAAACTTATAAATTCATATCTTTCAAACTATAATGCTTTTTATCCAATTTTTCTTTATTACATCAGAAATTAAATTCTCTATCATTGTATACAATTTAATTTTTAAATAAGAAGAGAATAAAATGTTTGTTCATTGAATTAGTTAATTTCACTTGGAAAAGTTAAATAAATTAATTTTAAAATTAAATTAAAATTAAATCTCTTTTTATTCTATTAATTATTCATGTTTATATTCCTTCAACATTTCAAACTAAAAATATCAAGAAAATGAGTATAATAATTAAAGAGTTTTGCTCTTTGAAAAGCCTTCAAGAATGTATATGGAGACATTAAGAGAAATGACATTAACATCATGAAAATTTACTAGAAAAGGATTACATGTATTATAAATATATGAAATGCATATACAAATTCACTAGGGATGATGCAATTGAAAGCATAAATTTTATGTTATTAAATTCCTAAAAAAAATTGACGTATTGTTAGGATTAAGCGCTCATGACTGTGCCAAAAGCTATAGTAAATAATGAGGATACAACTTTTTTTTCTTAACCATTTGACAAGATGAATGCCTACCGGCGCAAGCTATGTACGTTTATGACATTTGCCAACAATCTTCCCCCTCATACACAAAGTATATTCCTAAACCCCTCAGTAGACTTTGCACATATAATATTAAGTTTGTGCCCCTTACCATACCTGACCCTATTGATAACATGCAAATTATACATAAAAAAAGATTAATGATGCAAATTAAGGCATAAAAACATTCCATTCTTATGCATGTTATCATACTTTGAGTGCATATCTATCATTTCATACATTTTTAAGTTATAATCTCAAAATGCATCATTTTAGGGATAATTATGCATAATTAAATAATATATTTTAGAGTAGATTATTCCCATCTAGATTTGAGATTATAATTATGTTTTAATGTTAAATAATAGGAGAAAATAATTTTTATACACTCATTTATTTTTCTAAGTTTTATTTTTTAAAGAGAGATGAGTGAATTTTTGAAAAAAAAAATTAGTCTCTCGTTATTTAAGTAATTTGGCTCTTTAGAATGATAGACAATTTAATTTCTGATCCAAAAAATAAAATTTAGATTAATCTGGATTTATATTTTGAAAGATATGAATTTTCTAATTTTTAGAGATTTTTTCTAAAATTTTTTTGATTTTTTATGAGTTTATTTAGATTTATTATGAATTAAAAATAATATTTTTATTGCGTGCTGACATGGCAGCCAACGCGGCATAAGCAAAAAAGGTGTCACCACGTGGCAGCATACGAACATGCCACATGGCGCATGTATATGTGTGCGCTTGTGTGCGCGTGTCTGTGCTTGTGTGCGCGCGTGTGTGCACATGTGTGCGCATGTGTGAAGGTGTGCGTATGAGTGACTAGTGAGATAAATCATCCTTTTCAGGATTTTAGCTACCTCACTTAATGCACATACCTTAAATACCTGTCAATTTGCCTTTATTTATGCAATGTGGGACTATTTTTCTTCGTTTTTATGTGCAAGTGACATGGTTTAACAAGAAGCATCTGATTCGCCTTATCTATTGAAGTTGTAGATCTTCACTTAAGTCGGGGGATACGTGGTGCGTAATGATTCATTGACGAATCATTTTAACATGGTTTAATCTAAGCTCTTCATCTAAGGAGTTATAATGGCTGAGATTAAAATTGCCCGATGTACACGTGGACGCATCCAGAGTGCCAAATGAAAATCAAAAGAGAGGCATTTCATGGCGTTTCTTCTTCACGAGCGACGTGACGAAATCTCAACGGTTCCTCTTTGATTAAACGGACATAATCTAAACCTAATGATTCACATCTAAGCGTTTCATCAAAGCCTTTGATCAAAGATTAAATGCCGATCCGACCAGTTACATCCAAATCTCCCTATAAATACAAATGTTCTTCGACGATGAAAAGCATTCTTTGGTGTTTTGAGTAATTGAACTATTTAAACATCTCAATCCTTGAATCTCTTGCTTTCTTCATCTTCTAGATCAATTTTCGCGTGCAAGGAGTATTTAACGGTGAGATTTTGTTAAGAGAATAGAGAGAAATTGCTTCTTGAATGCCGGCGATCATCTTCGAAAGCCTTTAATCCGTCAATCAATTAGAACAATTCGAGCGCTATCTCTGGTTAGAAATCTTCTTTTTCTCCTAATCTACCTTCCTATAACATCGGATTTTAATTTTGAATCGTAGATTAGTCGAATTTTAGATTTAATTTTGGTTTTATCTATCTCAACGTTTGAAAATTCTACCTAATTTTCGCTTATTGATTTCTCCATGAATTTTGATCCAAATCGAGTGATTTTTGATTCAGTGGATTTGTCTATGAGTTATCTTTCTAAAAATTTCAAAGTCCTTAATTTCTCATCTCAATTCATTGTCTGATTTTGATTGAATTTGAAGAATACCTCGAAAATACCTGAATTCTCCGTAGATTTGACCCTTATTCACCACTATACTATCTAATTCGTGATTATTTCTCTAAATTGGTGAGCTTAGAATTTTTTGGACACAAGTTCACGTGTATTCAAAGACCGCACAGATTTGTCTCGTCACCTTGGCACATAATATAGCGTCCCTTAGGAACTTGGCATCAACACATTCCTCTATGTCTACTGATGAGACTAAATCGTATGGTCGTTGAATGCACACGACTTAGTGTCAAAACAAAGTCCTAATCTTACCAATTTATGATTAATCATCTTAATTAATTAGTATAATGGTAATTAAGGGTCGAATCCACAGAGAATTAGAGAAATTTGAGATATATCTTTGAAATTCGGTCAAATCGGACGATGAATTGAGATTAGAAATTGGGCGTTTTAGTATACTAAGAAAGATAACTCAATTTCGAATGCACCGAATCAAAAATCAGATGATTTGGATAAGAATTCGCTGAGTAATCGAAGTTTGAAGTTAGGAGAAAATTTGTATCGCGAAAATGATTAAAAACAGAAATTAAAATGAAATTAAACTTAATCTACGATTCAAAATATAAAATTAACACTAAATGATGAAAGATTAAGATGAAAACACACAATCTAACCCAAATTAGCCTTCGAAATGATCCAATTAATCGCCAAATGCATGGCTTTTCATTCCGAGTTTTCGAAGACGAAGTTTGAAGTTCAAGATGACAATTCTCCTTTCTCTTTCGATTAAACTATGATTTCATACATTAAATTGGTGCGGAAATGAGTCAAGAGTACAGGGAAACAAACGGCGCGTGGAATGATGCCCTAAACACGGAGAATTTGATGAAAATCCACGAATATGTTCTTTGTCGCGAAGAACGATTTTTATAAGAAACAATTTTTGATATCAGCCGTCTGATGAAGAGACCATCACGATCAACGGTCGGGATCGTGCACCCTTTTGGATGAATCGTCGTCTTGTGATGATCGTCGGATCTTCATCGTGTGGTTTAGATTTGATTGGATGTCCATCTGTTGAGAATAATCTGGACCGTTATAATAATCACGATCGATGGTCACGATTTATTCACTTAAGTAAATAAATAGGCACGTGCTTGATTGTTTGATTAGGTGGACCGCATGTCCATCCGATCGACGCGCGCGATCGATCGCGATTAAATCCGACGCTCGAGACGCTGCCACGTCGCCCTGAAATAAAATAAAAGGAAGTGAAATAGTCCCACACCGAAGAAATAAAGAAGGAATCACACGTATATAAGGTACGGCGAATAAGAGCTACTATTAATTTGTCTTCCGATAATCGGAAGACCTATATACATTATATAAAAATATATATAGTAAATATAAATAGCGTCCACGTGTCACATCAACGCCACGTAGGCGCCCGCGTGCTGTCCACGTGGCAAAGCCACGTAGCCCAAAGTGCCACGTCGCATCCACGTGTACACGTGCGAAATAAAGCCCCTTTTTGCGATTTTTTTAATTAATTTAAAAGACTTTAAAAATTGAAAATAAATATAAATAAATTCAGAAAAATTCCAGAAAATTCCTAAAAATTGGAAAAATCATAACTGTCAAAATATAACTCCAAATTAAGTCAAATTTATTTTTTTGGATTCGAAATTGAATAATCTATCATTATAAAAATTAAAATTATTAAAATAATAAGAGATTACATTTTAATTAATTTTATACATTTATGTATTATATAAAATAACTTTATAAAAAATACATAAATGTTAATATAGATATTTTCTCTTATATTTTCATCAATAAAACATTTTTATGATCTCACTTATAATTAGGATTAAAGATTATAATGTTGAATTATTTATAATAATCCCTAAATTAGTGTATTTTAAGATCATAACATAAATTAATACAAAATGATAGAAATATGCTTAAAATATGATAACATGCATATAATTAGAATGATTAATGCCTTAAATTGCATTAATAATCATGTAAATTAATGTAAAAATAGCATGTTATCATCTACCCCCAAGGTTATGGTCTTTTTAATTTTTGAAACTTCTAGGGTTTGAATCTGCAACTTGAATCTAAGAACGCTTTTTATACTCAATACCAAGGTCAAAAATTCATTTCTTAACCAAGCCACAAGGCAAATGCCCATAGGCTCAATCAAAGAAAGATGTTGACATTTTCCAACAATTAAAAACCCCGAATTCGATCGAGAAACCTTGAATTCCTTGATTTGCACACTATATAAAATTTGATTTTTGTGGAGACAAACCTAATTGATTAAGTACATTAACAAAGCCTTTGACATGACAATCGTTGCGTGTTAAAATCATATTTTGGGGAACATTTACATGCAATGATTTGACTAAACGGTTAGATAGTTGATAACATGCATATTTAACTTGAATTCTTATCATATTTTTACTAATATTCATGCTTATATTATGTAATTATGATGCATGTTATCATAGTTTTATGAATTTTCTCCATTGGCATACCATTTTACTATAGTCCACATTTTTGCATTATTTAGGGTTAATTATGTGTTTTATTGATGTTTGACCTTTTTCAAGGTCAAATAACTTGAAATTAACCCATTTTTATTGATTTTTATTTTGACTTTAGTGAAGATGAGTAAAAGAAAGAATTAGAAGAAGAGGATGATGGAGGAATGAAAGAGAATGAGTAAATGATGGGGATGACTCAATATTATTTTTTACTCATCTATTTTTCTTCTTAAAATTTATATTTCAGGGGCATGGATTAAAGAAGACTTGATTTGTGATCTAATGGAGAAAATTTGAGGCAAAAAGGAGTTCTATAAATGAATTTATGAATTTTTGAAGGTTTTATATTTTTTTGGATTTTATTTTTTATTTTTCAGGTATTTTTTGGATTTTAAAAGCTTAAAAAATCACAAAAAGGAGTTTTTATATGCATTGACCCACAATGAGCTGATGTGGGACGACGCGAACATGTGGCAGAGCCACAGGGGCTGACACGGACCCACATGGGTGCCTATGTGGTGTAAGGACGCTGATGAGGCTAAGTCAATTGGGCCCACAGGTATAGTGGGCTAGGTAAGAGGATAGGGGGGGTGGACTAGGCCTCTTTGGGAACGACGCAAAGGCCTTAAGAGGGGTCCCCTTATATAGGCGATTTTTCTGCTTAATTTGCTCTGTGTGGGTCTAATGTTTTCTTTATGTCCCAGGTGACATGGGATCTTGAGAAGCGTTGGATTTAATTGCATTAATCAATGCATGTCGATCTCGTGGACTTCTGTTCACCAAATGATGGAGAATTATTTTAAAACATGAACACAAGGGTTCGAAGTGAACCTATCCTCCTCCTCCTCCCCACTCATGAGTTTAAAAATTATCCATTCATTAAATGGATGAAGAAGACCTCTCTAAATAATTAAAGAGAGTGTAGATCTTAAGGGAATTATCTTCCCTCCTTTCCCTATTTTATACTGATCTAAAGATTGACTTGGTCAAATATTTAATACTTATCTTTAGAAACCTAGAATTCCTTGAGTGGACCAAGTCAACCACCCCTTTTCCTTTGATATAGGATCCTTATTTTCCAAACCTTCTCCACCATATCATAGGTACCTTGTATCATTTTAATTAATGATCTCAAAAGAAAATTAATAGGAACATCGCTGTTACTAAATTCCTACTTTCTTTGAAAACCACCCTTAGTTAGCAGTAAGGAGAAGATCTATTCTTTATGAAAGAACAATATCTTTCGAGACCAAAGCCCTTGTGAAAATAACTCAGCATGAAGACAGCTCATGAAGAAATTTAAAGAAGATAGTCACAATTAACATCAAAAGGAGCCTCATATTTGAAGAAGCTTAAGACCATGATTCCCTCAATTGGTGATGAAGACAAAGACTACAAGAAAAGTTTCACAACTACTACAGTTCATAAAAGCCTATAGAATTTGGAATCAGATTGAAGAAAGCTACTTCAAGAATCAATCTTCAACTTGTCCAAGATTTCCAAGAAAATATCAAGATCTGCAGTTCAGCACCCTTCAACCATTATAACGGCAACTATAATTAAAATCCTTCATGAAGATATAATCAAAGCTTCACTGAGGAAATATAATACAACCTCCTCGACATTGAAGATCAGAAGAGGAATATTTCCAACGGACTGATGATCATGGCACGAGCACCTCCCACAAGCTCGGCAGTCAACTCCTTTGAAATCGAAGAATATCTATCTTTGTTTCGAAGGCTTAATTGGACAAGAAGAGCGTTGCTGACACCTGACGAAAATGAAGGTTGGGCCAAAGACTATTACACCTTCCAATACATGATCGCGCGACTAAGGAGCCCAGATATAAATACCGTTGACCGATCACCGTCGACGTGATTGATCTGAGAGAGCTCTTGGCCAAGATGCTAAAGAAAACAAAGCGCAACCAGAGAAAATTATGGCGGCGAATGAATTATCTCCTTACCTCTTCTGGTTGAAACTACAGCAGACAAAACTACAGGAACTCGTCGCGACTCGGAGAAGGACCGAGAATCGGAGAAGCCCTCTATCCTCGATGAGAGCAGGAAGCGTCTCGTTCATAAGTTAGCGCTCGACGAGCTTACTCTCCTCTTTTCCGATGCTGAAAGCGTCATCTATTGCTCCTATCTACACTCCAAACATCCACATCGACGGTCGTCACCAGCACGGAAGCAACGAAGGTTTCAACGAGAAGCCATGCATATCCCTTTGCACAGAAGTTAAAGCGACGTTGAATGACGAATACTCACGACGAGACCTGTCTACCGCGAACATCATCACCACTTACCACATATCAGCGTGAGAAAGAGAAGATTCAACGCCTCTCCACCACGAGAAGCCCACATCGTACGCGCAAAGACCACGATTTCGGAAATCTACTAAACTACCAGGCGCCACGAAATCAAAGCGGGTTGACCAGTCAGCCAATGCGAAAAATCGCCTTCGCGAATCGACGCATCACCGTAACTTCTCTTCTTTTATTTTCTATAAAACGTCAAATGTACGCGACGAAAGGAGACAGTTTTTTGATGATAAAATTTGGTTACAGTTGGTTCGTTCTACCCTTTTGTGTTCATCATTCTTCCCCGTGTCTCCACCTTTCTCCCACCTTCTCTCATCTCCCGAGTTCTATCCCTCTTCTATTCTCCCTCCCTTTCTGTCGTCTTTCACCATATCACGTCCGTCGCAAGTCGAGAAAGATCTTGGATCATCGGTAATCTCTAGCGTCATCTTCACTGCCTTCTCAGGTATCGTCCTCACTATTTGAGAGTGAATGATAGTTCCTACTATAATCCGTAAGTCCAGCGTTAGATACTTCTTAAACTCTGCCTTCTTCTCTTCACCCACTTCCATCTTATCTCTCTTTTGACGCATTCTCTATCATCCTCCTTATCCTATCCATCATCTTTGATATATCATTCACACGATCATCTCTCTCCACCTCTTTCCCTCGTCTATTATCTATCTTATCCAAATTAATATCCTTCCTAAAATATTACCGATCACGTCATCTTCTCTCTTTCTTCTATCTATTCTCAACCTCACTACTATCTGAGATTTCCTCTACTTATATATCCTTATATCATTAATAATAAAATTGCTCTCCTTATCATTACTAAGCCACTCATTATTCTTAGTATCCTTATCATATTCTATCCTATCTATTTTATAAAATCTCTTCATATTTCTGAATTATTCTCCAATTTATTCTCACTGATTTATAAAGTCATTTCCTAGTGATATCATTCATAGATCCTCCCTTCACTTGTAGGATTATTTCTTTAACCATATCATTATCTTCATACACATTATCATTTCTGAAATTATCCTACATCACCAAATCATGATCAAACGCATGTGCCTAATTCAGAGCCGTTGATCGCTAAAGTGAAATCCGACCGTTATGATTTAAATTAAAACTTGCAAATCATGGAGTGACACGTGGCCACGTAAGGACGCTCTAATGAAGATCAGGCGACAGAAATCAAGGAGAAGTGGGCCCGCATCGTGGGCACGTGTCCACTTATCGTGTGTGACGTGGCAGCATCTTAATCATCTAATCAGTCTTCAGCAAATCGAATGGTCTAGATATTTAGCAATGAAATTCTCTATAAAACGATATTCTCTCTTTTGGAATGATAACTTTTGATTGAAACGTGAAGAAATTAAGCATTTTTGGAGGAACATCTTAAGTTCTTCATGATTCTCTTGCGTTCTAGACTTAATTGCGAATGGATTGAGGCAAATTAGTCATGAAATATTAAGAGAAAACGTTTGGATTCACCCCTTGAACGCCGAACACACCATGAAGAAGGAATAAGAGAAATACGCAGTAATCAAAGTAATTTGAAGCTAAATCTTCATGTCCATCGGGTTCGTAGTATGATTCCTTCATAATCCTTGCAATTTAGGTACTTTAGATTAGATTTAGATAGGTAATTAGAGTTTAGGAATCGGAAATTTTGTCATTTCGCCCAAATTTGATCGCGGATTTTTGCTGATTTCCGAACAAGGATTTCTCTTTGATCTTAAGTCCAATTCATTCGATTTTGGTTTCATTGGAGTTTTTGTTCAGTCAAATTTCTGTGGATATCTGATTCATCAATTTTCATTGAGGTTTTTCCCCTTCAATTTAACGTTTGACCAACTACTATTCAAAATCAATGTAAATTTGGGCATTGACTTTTGAGGGCAATTACTTCTAATATACATGGTGAAATTTGATAATTTTAGTTTTTCTGGAATCTTCTCATCATAAGCTTTCTATTCATATATGAGTTGCTCAATTTGGATAACATTTTGTTAGTCAATTTAATGATTTTTACCGAGATCTTAATTTCGGGAATTTTTTGTTGACTGATTTTTGAAAAATCATAATAAATCCAATTCTTGTCTAAAAATCACAAATTTTATATCAAAATTCTCCATTTTCTCTCTAGTTTCTAAAAGTATAATTTTTGTAATATTTTCTTACCTTTTTCCTCTCTGATTTTACAGAATGTCAGAGTCTGGTCAAAGTCAACTCTTTGACCTTGACTTGTGACTTTTCTTCTTCAAATATTTTCTAAACTTCTTAAATATCTTCTCTCATATATTATTATGAATTTAATTGATAATATATCATTTTACAATCTTAAAAACCCTAATTAGGCTTAAGGTTGACCAAATCAACTCTTTCGATAAAAGTCAACCGTGTTCTCTGTGGATCGACCCGATCTCATCACTGTACTTGATTTCATATTTTCAAATCATCGTGAATTCAGAATTATAATTTTTTTTTAACCGAAGATCATGTGTTTCAACGACCGCACTAAATCGTTCCGTCAATAGTTATCTAACAATGAGGACATGGATAGTAGTTTGGTTGACACACTGCTTGAATTTGAACAAACCCTCCAATGGTTGTCCTCATATCTCCTAGATTGCTTATGCATGTTTCCCCAAAGATTTTATTTGCAATTGCTATTTTGCAACTTCTTCTAAGTATTAATGGTAACACACAAATGATTGGAGATTTACTGATTATGTGAACTGCAATTATCTTTATCTTTATCTTTAATGATTTTCAAAGCATTTCCAAATTTGGGATTTCATATCACTTGCAAGACATGGATAGGGAAAAGGGATAAGATTTCATGACGTCAGCTTCTTTTTTGTGACAAAACCTAAATCTTAAAACTAATATTTAAACCAACTTTACATCTGAAATTAAAACCATTTATCATGAATCTATATGAAAGATTGTCACGGCTTCAGAATTATTATCTAACATTCATTATAATATTCTATCCTTACTGTCCAAACATAGATGCACATTCATGAGAAATTTCAGGGGAAATTGGGAACCTCAACTGAAATTAATCAGCAACTTCTTCAAAATTAGCCTTCAAAATGTACAAGGTGCTTTTCTAGATGCATCTATTTTTATTAAAATTTTGAAGATCTTCAATTTTAGATTACAATATCCCAAAGATTATTGAATCATTTTTAGAAAATTGTCCAAAAAATTTCACTAGAAATATGCAAACGAAACCCTTTTAATTCAGTGAAACCAGTATAATTCATATCGATTTTGTGGACCATTTATTAGAAGATAAATAGATATTCAACCATTTTTTGCATGATTCTCCATAGAATTTAGCAGGCAAATATTAATTTTACCAAACCCTTTGATCAACTAAAACATAATAATTTATATGGATTTTGAGGAACATCTCCCAGTAGATAAGTAGATTGTCATTCAATAAATTATCTGACTAATCCGAATAGCTATAATAAAAATGTCATCTATGAATTGCAGTAAGAAAAATGTCATTTATGAATAGCAATAATAACAAACATCATCTAGGGGCTTCTTACTAAATTGTTGAGCAGGAAGCAGTCTTTGTCGTCCTACTAAAAGCTGCAAACGTGAGGTTCTGCATTGCTTCTCGAATTATTTCTCGAGCAGGAAGATATGGCGGTCGGAATGGGAGAGATCACAAAGGCTAGGAATGATAAGAGAGAGTATCGGAGGATCGTCCTTTCCAATTCTCTCGAGGTGCTTCTCATCAGCGATCCTGACACCGACAAGGTCTTAACCAATTTCCTAATTCTCTGCTAACTGATTAGTCTTACTTTGTATTTAAACACGTTCCGATCATTCTTCGTTCGAGAAGGAGATTTCACGTGCTTGTTTTTCGGCTGGCCGTTTTTCCAAGTTACAGTAATGAAAATTTCTGTATATATTTAAACACATTCGTGATAATTCTCCATTTGAGAAGGAGATTTTGCGCGCTTACTTTTCAGCCGGTCGTTTTTACCTGTTCTCAGCATTGAAACTATCTGCAAATATTTACTCGAATAGAGGAATTTCATCTATTTCTTGTTTTTGTATTTATGAAGGCCGCTGCTTCTATGAATGTTGAGGTCGGCTCTTTTTCTGATCCCGAGGGACTCGAGGGGTTGGCGCATTTCCTCGGTAGGTGATTCTGCATTTTAGTTGATTGCACTTAAAGAAATAGAAGGATATCTCGAAAGATTTAACTGTTCTACTATAATTATTTAGGAATCCGCTTCAAACAGTCTGACTTCGCTGACATTAAGTGTCCAAAGTGTTAATATATGCAATTACATGCGCACATGCCAATCTATGGTCATCCTTGGGGATGTTTATTTAGGTACATGTTCCTCCTGTCAAATAATTTGATGAACACGTTGAAGAATGAAGTGAACTTCTTGATTTTCTCTTTGAGCACCTGTGGATAGCCCAAGTTCTTACAAAATGTCTAGCTGATGTGCTTTGCACTCAAGTGTTTGCTAGTTTTCACGATTATCAGCAAGTTTCTCGAAGTTTCACAATTTTCACGATTACCACCGTGGGTATGGTTTGAATGCTCTGTCAAAGGTGGAAGGATTCCTTGAAAACCAAAGGGAAGTGGTTTGGCGTGTGGGCAAGATAACTAGATAGTCTGATTTTTCTGTCAGTGACACTGTGCCATGTTGATGCAATTCTTTGGCTACTTGATATGATAGATAACTTTGGCTGTCTATCCACCTGGGTGTGAAGAATTTCTCTGCCCTGATAAGTTCAAGGTGAAAGGGAATCGTGGTTCCTAGGTCATGATCATCTGCAGAGTGATGTTCCTTACCTTGACGATCCTTGCTGTGTCAATGATTGCACCCAGACCTTGAGATTTCACTAAGTTGATCTATGCCTTGAAGTCATAAACTCATCTCCTTGAAAAATACTTCCTCAGTGCTCATCGTGTAAGTCTCAGCATCTAACAGTAGCAGCTCTTAGTCACACTAGTAGTTGATGATCAATCCTTCAGTGTGAAAGTACTTGTCCTCATCACAACACAAAGTGCATAATTACCTTGAATTCTATGCTTCTAATCACTCAGTCTCCAAGATTCATCATGCTTCTTGGTGCTCAATCCAGTTAAGAGCTCCATATCTGTAATAAAATCATTGTTGAACCCGTAAGCTTAGTGTCAAGGCAGGGGGGGAAGATCCCCTGCCACACTTTATCTTCCTGGTATTTTCATCTCTCACCTCTGCTTCAAGTCTAACATAATTTATTGGGAAAACTTAATATTCCCTAGATATATGCCAATTCATAAATATTTTTTTTCATGTAAACTATGCGTGATGGTCCTCAATGGGCATGAATTCAGGAGAACAGTCTGATATTCCTAACAACTCATAGAAACATAACAGATCCTGTGGAAATAGAATTCGAGAGAGAGACCTCCAGAAATGGATGCGCCTAGAAGTTTGTTCTGAGAAAGACTTGCCAGATGCAGCGCACAACCTTGACTCCTTGGAATCGTCAAGCAATGGTCCTGTTCCACGAGAATTCCTTCCCAGAATGCCTTCTTCTGGGGCTGGTCCCCTTATTTCTAGAGGGAGATTGGCTGGTAGCTTATCCCAGTTATATAAGTTTCCTCCCATTTAACTTTCCTAATGTTTATTCCTTCTTTTTCATGGGTTGGGGCCCTGACACCATATTCTCCTGAAGGCCTATGAGTCTTCTTTCCTCTGATTTTAAGTGGTTTTAGGGATCGTATCTCTAGCCTTGATTGGATTCACAAATCCTGAAGTTCATTAACATGTCATACGAACCAAGAAAAACAGAGAACACAAATGCCTCCGTGCTCCTAGAAGTCATAAACTGCAGCAGATCTGGAAATCCTTGGATGCATCCACTCAACAGATCTGGAATGGGAACTGTTCAAGAGGGATCCCACCACTCCAAGAATCTCAACTACCCCTAGCTACTTCTACCTCTGTCTTATTAGGATTTTTTTTCCTGCCTCAATATCAAAGTCTCACATGCCTTCTATGTTCACATGTGTTGATTCTATGGAGCTATTTTCTGTCTTGTTGAACTGAGGTGCCTCTGGTCTCTGGTCTTGTTGAATTCTTCCTCTCCTGCTTATGTTTTCTGGGGAATTGTCCTGTTATGTCTTCATCTGCTAATTATTTTTGTAATATAAGTTATTTTATTTAGATTAATCATTTTAATAATCTTCAAGAAATTTCTCTCGTAATCATTTTAACAAGACATATGATAGATGTCTTGTGATAGCGAAGAAATTCAAAATACTCGCATTGGTTGACTAGGACTAATGCTCAGATATTTCATGTGGTTGTTTCTTTTGTATTTACTCTGACCTCAATTCTTCGAAGTAATACAGTTGTGTTTCTTTATCGGATTAAACTTTCATATGGATTATGAATGTCAGAAAACTATATTCCTGCAGAACATATGTTATTTTATGCCAGTGAGAAGTATCCGTCAGAAGGGAGCTACATGAAGTTTATAGCAGAGGTATTTCTAGCTGCATTTTGGTCATGTTACTTCTTACTAGCTTTTATATTTCAAAAAAAAAAAAAAAAAATTTCAAAACTTGTTACTAGCTTTTTCCTGAACAATTAGTTGTTGCTGCTATATGCATTTTTTCAGTGTGTTTAATTTTTGTTCGAGCAAGTGACATGTTTTGGGAATTTCTTAATCCTGCTTTTGTAAATATCTCATGTGGTCCTGCTAAAGATCTATTGCATAAAGAGGTATCATATTTCTGTTGGGCCAGTCCAGCAGATGGTAGAACTACTATATGTAGAGGTGAGGATCATGTGGTAAAGGGTGTATATTTTGATGCTCTTGATGGTGGTGCCAGGGAAATATCTCAGAATCCTATTGCCCATTGGTCGCCAGAGCATTCTGTTCGAACCACTTTCTTGTTATTGCATTATGCTCAACCAATTTCATTTTCTTCAGTTTTCTTGCCTTATGTGGGTCTAGGATCCTATAACTGGTATCACATCCAGGTAAACCAGAAGAGCACATGTACTGCAGCACATTCGTTTCAAAAATGGCATACCTCAACTCAGAGGTGGCAACACTCTAGGAGGATTTAAAATAAAAGAAAGAAAGGCTTGAGAACCTCCTTTGAGGTTTGCAGGATCCAAAGTCTTATTGGTGACATAGCCAGAAAAAATGATGTCCCGATGAGTGATTGACCAAGTTTGCATAATAACCCAAAGAACATTGCTTGCGTGTTAACCAAAAGAAGTGTGTGTTTACTAGTACCTTATTGTAATACCTTCTATAGGATTATCTACTGATCAGGGCAAATTAGGAGCCGTTTGACAGTGGAAACCACTAATATGATTCCTTAACACACCTATATGAGAAGGAGAATTGATGTCCTTAGATTACAAGGATGCACAGGCAGAGAGACATATGGGCTCAAATCTAGTCCAGAGGAATAATTAGCATAATAAGAACAAGGGTCTCATATGAGAGGTTGTACAGGTACCAGAAGGCGACAACCATGCCAACCATCACAAAATAAGAAAACATTTATGAAAAATCTATGAAAAAGAGGGGGTAGGGGGAATGGCAGTTGGAGTGTCTTGAAGGAGGCCTAGGTTGGTGATCTGCTTCATCATGCAGAAGCATGGGCAGTTACTGGTCCTAATTAGCAATTGGATCCTGACTGGGATTCTATCGAGATGTGACCTTCAATGCGAAATAGATTGGAGTAGATGAGATTTTGAGGGTGAATGTGAGATAGACTAGATGGGGTGAGGTGTCAGCAGGGAAGATGAATGCGGAATGTTGCTGAGCTCAAAGAAATTAATGTCTGTTTTGTGCATTCACTATATGTAATAGTGGGGCACATATTATAAGTGGCCCACTTCAAGTCACTTAAGCTGCCTATTTCAAAGTGAAGTGAGTTTTGGCCCATCTAATGTAAATGACTTAAGCTGATATTTAATCAGTCATATGTGTGATTTGGAATTAGGGTTTTCTGCAGCCTTTTTTTCATCTCACCTTAGCAGGAACAAGGAGTGTGGGGGCTTGAGGAGGGGAAGCAGATGGTTTAACAATCTGTTTCAAGAATCTGGCAAGCTGAAGAAGTTGAGCGCTATTTTAGGGTTGCAAAGATTTTACCCACATCTTGTCCAAAATTATTCTATGATTGCTTCTCTGCTGGCATAACCACTAAGGAAGAAAGCTTTTTGATGGCCAACTGATGCCAATTTACCTTGTCAAGGTTCAACTTACCTTTTTCAACCACGCCTGTTTTGATACAGATTACATCATTTGCGCCAGAAACTGATGCACCCAATTGAACTTAATTCCTGGGCTGCTAAACTTGTCAAGTCAAAAGAGATGAAAAAGAAGCCTGGAGGCAGGGCAGTGTGAAACCACCACTGCCTTGGAAATAGGGGCAAAGGTCAAAAACTTCATTCAAGTACGAGTGCCTTAAAGAGGTTTACAAAGGGTGACAATACAATGCAGTAAAGTCCTCAAGTCTCCCCCTCAGACAAGAGAGGGGATATTGTGGCTTTCAGATTGACTTGAACTCAACTCCTATTCAATAGTCCTTTGAAAAATCCTGCAGGAACTCTCAGCTTAGTCCTTCAAGTGAAGCACTAAGAGTGTATGAATGAGATTGCAGACACGCTTCCTTTTCTTCCTCTTCTTCCCCCATAGGCCTGGACAGACAAAGTACAAGAGAATGACACCAGAAGGCTTCTCTTTCTCCTAGCAGCCCTGACTCCTTCAGCATCTTCTGACCATGCTTTTGATTCTTACTTCCTTCTATCCTATATCTTTACCCTCCGATACTGTTTTAAACTTGATGGATCAGGTTTGACAAGAGAGGCAGGTTTGCAGGGCAGTGGGGAACCCCCACGGACCTGGAGATTAGGGCAAAAGTCAATTACTTCATTTATTAGCAGGTGCCATAATTGCTGACAAGGGACAGTGATACATTCTAATTACGTTCTCATCTAACTAACAGAATGAACTACTTTCTTACATTAAGGATAGTTCTATAGCGAAGAGAATATCTATGCCATTTTCATCAATTCATTTTCTTTCAACTAGATTTCTTAAATTGGAGAGTACCTGATAGTATCTCAAAAATTACAATTTGAAAATCCATAGTATCTTATAGATTTTGACACATAATATGTGATTTATGCACTTTTTCCATTTCTCTGATTCCCAACTGCTCATATTCATTCTGCTCATCAGTTCAAACCTGAATCAATGTATATATTCGGTCCTTTTATCCTTTTACAAAGACCTAGTTGATTATAATAAGAGGTATCTGATTATTTAGAATGGTTAAACATTCCTATTTAGTTCTTATTGACTTAATTTTGAATCTTCTATTTATTTGTTTATTCTGAATTTGTTTTCATTAGCCTGCAGTCAACTTAATGCTGACTATTGAAGATTTTTTTGGTGAAAATTAGCATGGAGGTTCAACAAATGCCTATACGGATTCAGAGCAGACAAATTTCTTCTTTGACGTGAATGCAGATTGTTTTGATGAAGCGCTGGACAGGTAGTTAGTTTGGTCTTATTGCTTACTTGTTTGACTGTGATATTTCTTCATTTTAATAAGATCATGCGTTTCTTCATCACTTTTTCATAGGTTCTCCCAATTTTTCATAAAGCCACTAATGTCCTCTGATGCCACTCTTAGGGAAATAAAGGCCGTTGATTCTGGTAAATGATGCGATGAGCCACCAATTTTTCACTAAGCCTTTAACACTAGTAATAGTCTTGGACTTTGTTCACTGTGATATTATATTACTTCTTTTGATTATTTTTCTTTCTTTTTTATAGAAAATCAGAAAAACCTACTATCAGATCCTTGGAGAATGCGTCAGGTAACTTTTTTTTTGTTGGAAATGAGCTAAATCTTCATTAGATCTGGAAGTCATAATGACGATCCAGTACTACTTTAATCAGTAGAATATCTTATAAATCCTAGGCCAACATTTCTAATATGATATTTGTTCACGATGTTCTGGGTTAGTGGAGATATGGGTGGCTTAGGAGGATGCAATGCTAAGCTGGCAGAGGAAGAGAATGTGGGAGAAAGAAATAAATAGGAAGGGAGAGGGAAAGTCGAGAGGAAGAGTATAAGAGATGATTCTTGGAGAAGAGGAAGGACTGCACCAAGAAGTGATGCTGCATTCGGCAAGGTGACTTGGGGATTTCCTAGTGATTATCCTATTGTTATAATCCATCTTCTGTTCTGTAAAGATTGAAAGTCAGTGTTGTTGAAGATACAGATATAAATTTTGAATTCTGTCATGTTTCTTGAAGTTCTTGATTGGAACTGTATCATTAGATGCATCCAATGGCGACAGAGAATCATAGTGTCTGATGGCAGGTATTGTGACCATGTACTGCTAAAGTCGGGTCATATGGAGTCTTGAATGATAAGACTTTTCCTAAGCTTCACCGCATGCTGCCACATACTCCAGATTTTGGGTTTACACCCACCAAAATACCAAAGGAATGCTTCAAGGCTGGTTTCAATAACCTTTGTTTGGTAGTCTGCCTCCAGATTATGAGCCATACTCTGCTTCACACCTTGTAATGTGTAGAACATGCTCAGGAAGATGCTTCCTCTATTTCAGAAGGGGAGAGTGGTGTTGCATGCTGGCATACTTTTGCCAAAAATGGATGTCAGGGGCTGATATAGTGGCTGTAGTAGATGAGTAAATCCAATACCACAAATTGATTCCAACCGATCTCAGCTTGGGGTCACCTTTGATGAAGCCCACAACAGATCTAGGGAAGCCAATGGGGATCTTGGTCTCTGCTCTCCCCGTTGATGGCTGCTTCAACCACCTGGTCTCTACCTCCTCTCTAAGGTATGTTTTAGACACTCTATCTGAAAAATCAGAATGAAAGAATCTTTCAAGAATCTGTTACAGAAAAAAGAATCAAGAAAGGGAACTTGGGAGGATAGGTTTGAGAGTATCTCCGTCACTCTCCTAGTCTGATGATCTCTCTCAAGATACCCTGTAGAAAATGAAGAGGAGGTTGGATAAAGGTACAGTTGCGCCGAGCATAGAAATTACGAAACGGCTGGGGGCATAAGACAAAAAAAGTAGAACTGGTACAACTACTATGGAACGGAAAATGCGAACGGTCGCAAGGCGGCGAAAATCGCGACGGCCGCGAGGCGGCGGGCGCGACACGGAGACCGAACCTGAATACGATCGCAATGTGGTTGCGAGGCGGAGACGAGAGATAGATACGGTTGCAGACCCATGAAATTGTGATGCGGAGACGGAGGACCGCGAGACAGAGGTCAGGTTGCGGAGATGCAGGCCGCAGTACGGAGGACGCGCTACGGAGATTGAACGCGGAGACAATAATGCTGCGGTCGCGATGCGGAAACAGAAGCGAGAAACGGAGAGGAAATTGCGAAATCGCGAGGCGAAGACGGAATCGAGACCAAAGACGAAATTGCGCGGCATAGACGAAATTACGACGCGAAGGAAAAACCGGGAATGGTATGGCGACGATAGCGCGAGCGATGCGGAGATGAAAACACGGATACCTTGGAAGAGGAATCATGAACGAGGATGAAAGCATTAGGGGGAATCGGCCATGCAACTCCCCGCATGGCCGAGCGCATCTTCAGTCAAAGCCCGCATTCGCGCCCCTCCCCCGAACGTCGGCTGCCGACGTTGCGCATGGGAGGGGAGAGCTTCTCAATGGGACTTGGGCCCAGCGAGTCAAGCGAAACTCACTGACGAAACATGCCGGCAGGGAGGCAGAACCTACAAATTTTCACAGGGCTGCGGATATTGGCCACAACATCCTCCCCTCTCGCCCACCCCCTGAGCGACGTGGATCGGCAAACCGCGGGGGGAGAGGAAGGAATTCTCAAGGAGTTACCTTTGGCGTTTATTGACAGCGAGGACCCCCCCCGAAAATCAAGGCCCCTCACTCCCAGAGACTCTCTCGGGGAGATGAGTACCCCAAGCGACTCCCGCCCGTCAATCTCCAGCGGGAAGGGAATCGTCGGAGGGCGAGGACGCATCGTCTCCCCCTCCAACCGCCTTCGGGCGCAACGTCTCCCCACCGACAGCGATACCACCTCCCGCCACTCTCGTCAATTCTTCACCCCCTGCAGTCCGACACCGACTTGAGCACGACTGATCACCGACCTGCGACGTACGCCCAAGTGGTCACTCGGAACAAGACTGGAGATGCTACGTTAGACGTCGACGGATGGAGGAGTGTACGACGCACACAAAATACACGACGCCCTCCCTCCCTCAGACGTCCGATGGACTGCGGCCAGGAGGGGAGATGTTATCGCTGCTTGGCTCGCAGACACGTTGCTCGCTCCTGCAGGGAACCAGTCAAATGCCGGGTCTGTTGGCAGGGAGGCCATCGCCAAGCCTCATGTCCACATCAGACGACTCTGCCTTCCGCACCGGCCTCCACAGGCCTCTATGCATGCCTGGTTGGCGAGCTCCGCGATGCCGATCCAGAATGGCAGCACATCATCGACAGAATCCAGACGCTCTGCCCAGATCTGACAAGCCCGAACTGTCATCGCCTCACCGCCAGTGACGTCTTCATCCGTGGCCTTTCTAAGGAGGCCTGGCGGCAAATCCACGGCCAGACACAACATTTTAACGGCGGCGGACACATCCTCTGGCGACGGCCTCTACCCACAGACAGGGTCTTCCCCACACCGACGACAACCCGCAGGATGGAAGCCCGCAGAGTCCCCTTTGGCCTCCGTACTTGGCGCCACTTGGAGCAACTTGTCAGACCGGTTGGCACCCTTCGGAAGATAGTGTGCAACGGGCTCCTTTCGGGGGATCCCAACTGCATTTGTATGGATGTGGAGATGGCGACTGACAGGGACGTCCCATAGAAGGTCCCAACTCCGGCGGGAGGGGCAGCTGGCCCTGAGATCCACCTCGCCGTCCTACCCGCCCCCCCCACTCCCCACCGGCCTACACTTGGCCTCCAGCTTGGACTCCCCCCCTCGGTCGGCACCGTGCCAGCTGGCCCAGGAACAGAAGACGCCTCCATCAGACGCCATCCCCCACCACCAGCCACTTCCAAGCTCTATGCCCAGGCAGACACCTCCAGTGGTACCCACTGATACGCCCCAAGGGGAGGGGATGACTTCACTGATGATGCATGCCACGTCATCACTGAGGGATGATGGCGCCCCTCGGCTCTCACTCTCGATTTACCACTCACGCCGGCGATATCGCTCGTCACCGTCGCCTACTCGGGACACCAGGAGCTGGCTTTCTAGACACGAGGAGCACCAGCGCGCGACGATTCGGTCCCGATATCGGCTGGAGGGTCCTGGCCCCACTTCCGCCTCCCAGGGGACCTGGGACATCACGATCCCGGAATTAATACAATCGCTGGCGATATCACCAGCCCATGAAGTGCATCACCTGGAACGTACGGGGGCTTCGCAACCCTCGCCGCCGAGGGGTTGTGGGACGGCACCTCAAGGAGTGGGGGGCAGATATCATATGCCTTCAAGAGACTATGCTCGCCAGCACGGATCACCGCACCTGGTCAGACCTTGGTTAGGGAGGAGAGGCGATCCAGGTATGCATAGAGGTTAATGGGCGATCGGGCGGCGTCCTGTTGGCGTGGAAGGCGTCGAACTTCGATCAGGAGATGACATGGCGCATACGACATACTAGTCGCTGCACGCCTGTTGTGCCGGGCAGACGGCCGCCACCTCGTCATCGCATCGGCCTACGGGCCCGCCATCCCCACGAATCGGGGAGAACTCTAGGCAGATCTGCTTTTATTATGTAGGGCATTCCTGAGCATGCTCCTACTCATTGGCAGGGACTTCAATGTGACGCTAGATGCCGAGGACCGACCCAACGACATGGGCTGTTTGGACCCGGGTTCGACACGCTTCAGAGAGGTGCTAGCTGAGCTTGGCCTTGGTGAGCTGGGGCCGGCGGACCGGAGATTCACATGGCGTCGCAGTCCAGAATCGACCGATTCCTATACTCTCCAGAGCTCAGCGACATCTACACCTTAGCTGAGGTGACATCACTGCCCCGCCCTTGATCTGACCACACTCCCCTCCTATGGACGTCTCAGGTGGGGCCGGCCTGGCCGACATACTTCAAAATGGACCAGTCTTGGTTCAGGCAGGTCGGCTTTAAAGAAGACCTTATAAGATGGTGGACCGCCCAAGTCTCTGGCCCAACTTCGCCACAGCTCGCCACGAAACTCCAAAAGCTTCGTCACTAACTATTTGAGGCCCAGCGCCAAATCCGCACTGATCGTAACCGGCGTCGGGACGCAGCCCTGAATCATATTTAGATGATGGATGCCCTGGAGGACACACCCTCCCTCACTATGGGGGAACTCCAGGCAAGACGATCAGCTCGGGACGAGGTGGCCGAGTTGGATCTTCGACAGGAGATGGATTGGAGGCAGCGGTCCCGTCAGCTCTGGCTAGCCGCTGGAGATGCCAACACTCGCTACTTTCACCAGGTAGCGAACGGATGCAAGCGGCAAAACTACATACGACAGATCCGGATTGGGGATCGAGTATATAGAGATCACGCCTCTATATGTCAGGCGCTCGCAGACCATTTCGGGACAATTTATCGCCGAGGACCACCCAACTAGTGGAACTGGTCCCCTACCACGATCTCGACGATATCCACCACGCAGCAACAACACATATCCCGTCCCTTTTCACTCAAAGAGGTCCAAGCGGCTGCTTGGAGTTTGAACGGCGAGGGCGCTCCGGGCCCGGATGGGATACCGATATTCTTTTATAAAGAGTGCTGGGATGTATTGGGGCCCGAAGTGTTGCAAGTGATGGAAGACTTCCACGCAGGCCGATGTCAGATGGAGCGGCTCAACAAGGTATTCCTTGTATTGATCCCGAAGTGCCCAGGAGGAGAACAAATCAGTGACTTCCGACCTATTGCGCTGTCCAACTCCATATACCTCATCATCATCAAGGTACTGGCTAATCGCCTCCGGGAAGTGATGGATGGCTTAATCAGCCCTCTTCAGTCCGCCTTCATTCCGTGGCGACAGATGATAGACAACATCGTGATGGCCGAGGAGATTGTGACGGCATGGCTCCGTTCTGGCACCACTGGTTTCCTCTGGAAGGTGGACTTCGCGAAGGCTTATGATTCTATTGATTGGAGATACCTCTGGAACGTCCTGAGGCGACGTGGTTTTTCAGAGGAGTGGGTGCGATGGATGAAGCTCTGCGTGACCACATCGTCTTGTTCCGTCCTGATAAATGGCCGGCCGCAAGGGGGATGGTTCCAGCCGCAAGTAGAATTCGACAAGGATGCCGCTTGGCGCCCTTACTATTTATCCTAGCTGCTGATGCCTTGGCATTCTGTACTATGAGGCTGTGTTCGCGGGGCCACATATCGGGCTTCTAGACAGCAGGGCACCCCGGGGGCATAACGCTACTCCAGTATGCAGATGATACCACATTTTTCATCCAGGGCTTGGCGACGGCGGCTCGCACTCTCTCCCAGATGATGGATATATTTGTAGATTTCTCCGGCCTCCAGTTAAATCGAGCCAAGTCCTCTTTTGTGAGGTTTGGGCTCGCTACAGAGGAGCTACAACGCTGTGTTGAGATACTGGCGACGTCGATCGAGACTCTCCCTATCCGATACTTGGGTCTACCATTGACCGATCGCTGTCTTAAGACTCAAGACTGGCAGCCAGTGGTGGAGAAGGTGAAGAAGCGCCTGGGGGGCTGGCGTGGAAAGCTACTATCCCGCGGAGGACGTCTGGTCCTGGTGAAGGCTGTCCTCTCTGCCATCCCCACGTACTTCATGTCGGCTTTCCGGATGCCTGCAGGGGTCCGGCGGCGCATCGAGAGTGCCATGCCGAGTTTCTTCGACGTGGGGCCGGACCCTGATAGGGGCGGTGCCCTTGTTGCTTGGAGTTTGGTGTGTCGGCCTTTCGTTGATGGTGGACTTGGCATACACCACCTCCAACATGCCAATTCTGCCTTGCTATGCAAGTGGGTCACCTGAGTGATGCAGCCTTCAGATGACTTAATATCCCACTTACTTCGGGAGTCATACGGGTCTACATTGGATTGGGACGTATGAGCCACCCCTCGGCGTGGTGATTCTCCCGTCATGGCGGGTCTTCGGGAGATCTTTCCCCTGGTTCGATCCTTTTTCCAACCCCAGTTGGGGGGAGGGACTGATTTTAGATTTTGGGAGGACGATTGGACTGGGCAGGGGCGGCTGGCTGACACCTTCCCGACGCTACCCCAGGCTCTTTCAGATCAGCGACTGGCTGATTTCCTGAGTTTACAGTCCGATTTGGTGGACATTCTACCTCTTGAGGCGACCAAGGACGCGTGGGTTTGGCGTCATTCTCGATTCACGGTCAAGGCGGTATATCGTCTCCTATGTGGGCAGCTTCCCCCGGAAAACGTATACATTACACAGAGATGTAGGCTGATCTGGAAGCGACACATCCCTTTGAAGATTCGAATCTTCAGATGGCTTCTTCTACGGCGGCGCCTCATGACCCGGGTGGTGCGACAGCGCATGTTTCTAGACTCTCCAGTGAGCTGCCCTCTTTGTGGCGGGGGCCGAGAGGACTGCTCCCATCTATTCTTCCAATGCTCGTTGGCTCAGGAGGCATGGCGGGGGGCGGCGGTGGCCCGCCTCTCAGTGACCTCTGAGGAGGCGTTCTAGAGCTCCTTGTTGGGAGGCTCATTCAGACGGGAGGCGGATTGGAGGCAGATCTTTGCCACATTGTGGGGGATATGGATCCACAAGAACGAGGTCATCTTCAGGGGCATCTCCCCGTCCGGCGATGCCATTACGCATACAGCTGAGGGATTTTACTTTTCTTGGCATCGAGGTGGCATAGGCCCCTCGAACTTTGTATCCCTGTTGTGATAGACCTTGTTGCCGTGCTATTTTCATTAACTCGATGAAATTTGGGGGCACCGTTAGGGGTGCTTCCCTCTCTCTATTCAAAAAAAAAAAAAAAAAAGACAAAAAAAGTAGTGAGCAGGAGAGAATATGCTTCTAATGTTTGGCGTGGGGGCACTTAGCATGGGAATGTAGAGATCCGTCAGTTTATTGAAGATGTAGAGGTGTGGGGCATTGTCAATTTGTCTGCACAGGGGAGAAATGTATAGAGAAGGGGAAGGGGGCCTTAGTGGAAGGTAAGAAAGAGTAGGGGATGCGAGGAGTCCTATCATCGCTGATTAGTCCTTTCCAGTTTGCTTTTATTCAGGGCCGGCAGATGACGGATAGTATCGTGCTGGCGGAAGAGATAGTAGCAGCATGGTGTCGAAAAGGCACCACCGGCTTTATGTGGAAGGTTGACTTCTCTAAAGCCTATGACTCATTAGACTGACATTTTCTCTAGAACGTCCTCCGACGTCGGGGATTTCCGGAGATGTGGGTGCGGTGGATGAAACAATGCGTTACGACCTCCACATTCGCCGTCCTGTTGAACGGTCAGCCGCAAGGGGGATGGATTCACCCCCAACGAGGCATCAGGCAGGGATGCCCCTTGGCCCCCCTATTGTTCATTCTGGCTGTGGATGCCTTGGCAGTATGCACTTTGCAGGTGTGCTCGCACGGGGCCCTAACTGGATTCCAGTCGGCTAGCCTTCCGGATGGCATACCCTTGCTGCAATATGCAGATGATACGACATTTTTCATTCAAGGCTCTATGGAGGCAGCACAAATACTCTTGATTATGATGGACATCTTCTCGGACTTTTCTGGACTCCGACTGAATCGAGCTAAGTCCACTTTCGTTGGATTCGGCTTATCCGAGGAGGAAATGAGAAGCTGCTCTTAGATTTTGGCGACGCCCATTGGAGTTTTACCGATCCGGTATCTTGGGGTGCCGCTGGTTGATCGCCGCCTTCGGATTTAGGATTGGCAGCCCGTCTTCGAAAAGGTGGAGACACATGTGGGAGGTTGGCGAGCACGCCTACTATCGCGCGGGGGTCGTTTGATCTTGCTGAAAGCGGTCTTGGCCGCTATACCGATATACTACATGTTGATTTTACCGATGCCGGTCGGCGTAAGGAGACGTCTCTAGAAGATTATGCGGAGCTTCTTGTGGAGAGTGCCCCAGCCTGATGAAGCTCGGGGGACGGCGCTAGTTGCTTGGTCTACGGTGTGTCGGCCTATAAATCAAGGAGGGCTAGGCATACGTCATCTTCAACATACCAACATGGCCCTCCTTACTAAGTGGGTGTGTCGGATGATGCAACCGTCGGGTGATCTAGTGACGGTGGTGCTACGAGATGAGTATGGATCTTCGCTGGATTGGGAGATGTGGCGGACCCCGCGACGCGGTGACTCTGCATTTATGTCGAGTGTACGGACGTGTTTCCCGCAGGTGCAGAGTTTTTTCAAGCCGCGGTTGGGGAACGGGGAGACATTCCGATTCTGGGGTGACAACTGGTCGGGACACGGCCGACTGGATAGGCTCTTCCCTCGCTTCATCACCCGGGCCGCATACAGAACGCTTCGAGACCAGGAAATTCCAGAAGATCCACTCATCCTGCAGAGGTGTCGTGTGGTGTAGAAGCGGCGCCTCCCTCTGAAGATAAAGGTGTTTGCTTGGCTTTTGTTTCGTCGGCGCCTGATGACAAGGTCCAGGTTGCAGCGCATGGTCCCAGCATGCTCCAGCGGAATGCCCATCGTGCGCCGGGGGCTGTGGAGGATTGCCCACACTTGTTCTTTGTCCGCCCCTTAGCCCGGATCGTGTGGCGGTGACGGGGAGTCGGCCACCTCGTGGTGAACTCGGAGGAGGCATTCTGGCGGTCTCTCGGCGGCGGTACATTTCGTCGCGGAGATGAGTGGCAAACTATTTTTGCCACATCGTGGTACATTTGGATCCATAGGAACGAGGTCATATTCAAGGGCTGTGCCCCGTCCGCTGATGCTATTTTGCACAGCGCGAGGGGGTTTGCATCTTTTTGGCACTGAGGTGGTCTAGGCCCCTCGAATTTTGGACCCTTGTAGCTCATGATCTGTATCCTTCGTCATTGATTCAATGACAATGGGGGGGCACTGTTTCGGGGTGCCCTTCTCCCTCAGATTCAAAAAAAAAAAGAGTAGGGGATGCTTTGCAGCCCGGTAGGGGGCAGGTAGTTGTGAGATATAGACTAATGCAGGTGGAAGTTTTCTCCTGGTTGTCTTGTGGGAGAAGTTAAAGATGGAACCCCGGTAATGAATGAGGTCCTGTGTGGGATATGGTGGAAGTTTCTGGCAGTGGACAAGGAAGAACTGTGGAGGTTAGACAGATGCATTTCCTCATTCACAGTGTTTCCATGAAGGTGTATGTCACAGCTTGTGGATGGACACAGACCATTAATGAGGCAGTGGCATAGGGTTCTACTGAATGACATATCATTGGAAAGGGAGGAGCCAGCAGCAGTCGTCTGAGAAGCTAGAGGGGTAACAATGGGATACTGCACAAGAAAGGCGATGGAGGCCATGGTCAGGATGGTTGAGAGACTTTGCTGTCTTATCTCCAATGGTTTCCAGCTGCCACTGGAGATCAGTCTTCAAGGCTTGAAAAGGCAAATTGAAGGCTGTGAAAGATATCTGTATGTAGGGATCGATGGAGGAGGTGAGGAACCTTTCCAGCAGCTGGACATATTTTCAAATTGTTTGAGCCTTCACATCAACCATGCCAAGTCAGCTTTCGTCGGGTTCAGGTTATCTCTGGTAGAGGAGGCCAATTGCTCTAGGGCCTTGGGGATGCTGATAGGGACATTACCATGTGCTACGTGGGCCTGCCCTTGACGACAGGGCAAATTAGAACCCGGGACTGGCTGCTGGTGATTGAAAACGTGGAATAGAGGTTGGATGGGTGGCAGGCCGAACAGATGTCAAGAGCTGGTCGCTTGGTGCCGCTGCAGTTGGTTCCCTCTTCGATACCTAGTTTTTACATCTTGGCTTTTATGATGCTAGTGGGAGTTAGGAACCACTTGGATAGTTGAATGACCAGATTTCTATGGAAAGGCTCAAGATTAGGTGAAGGAGGGGGATAGCACTGCTATTTTGGGATTTGGTTTGCAGGCCAATCTTAATGGCGGGGCCTAGGGGTGTTGTAGCTACAAACCATGAATCTCGCCCTACTGACCAAGTGGGCGTATATGCTTATGTGCCCAGAAGTGGACTTAACCTCAAGTTCTGAAGGCCCATGGATGGATTGAGAGAGGCGCCCGACTCCAATCAGAGGGGCATCAACATTTTGGGAGGGGCTGAGGGGGGTATTCTTTCAAGTTTTTGAATTCTTCAACACGAACCTTGGGGACAGGTTCACTGTTGGTTGGACAACTAGGTGGTGAGGGACATATTACATGAGGAGTTTCCACACCCATTTTCCCTTGCACGGATTTTATCAGGCCATGGTGGGGCATGTTAGAATGGCATGTGGAATCTGATCTTGGATGGCACCTTGTCAGAATAGAGGTTGAAGGAGTATCTGATATTGCAGTGGTGTCTAATACATCTCAAACCTTTGAGGGGTTCACAAGATAGTTGGGCACAGACAAGGACATCCTTCTCTGTCAAGGGTGCATACAAGATGATTAAACATGGCTAGATAGAAGAGGTACTGGCACTTTGACACGAGTGCCTATTAATATAGAAACAGAAGTTCCCGTGTTAGACAAAAGCTAGTGATGAGAGTCTTCAAGAATAAAATGTTCCTGAAAGCCTCGGCAGTGTGCATTCTATGCACTGGGGGACAAGAAAGACTTCTCTCATCTGTTCTTGAATGCCCATTTGCATGAGATATGGTCTAGCCAACCAATAGCATGAGGAGACATCTCATCAGCTCCCTATGTGGTGTAGCCTGCAGCCAGGCCAGTGGAGCAGGGAAGGCTTTTAGTATTGCCATGGGCAACTGGGCTACACCCCAATGAGGTTATATCCATGGGTAGGGAGGCTTCAAAGGTCTGCAACATTTGTAAACTATCTGTGACAGGGACTCTTCGTAATGTGACAAGGCTTCAAATGTGACAAGGACTCTTTGTAAACTATCTGCAACATTTGTTTTAGAAGTCCTCTTTTTTCCCATGAAAAACTATGATTCATGCATAACCCTGTGGTGCATCATCTGTTTTGTTGTGCACGAGTTGTTCACATTCACAATTGTTTCTTTATTTTACACAGCTCCAGAAGCATTTATCATCCAAGGATCACCCATTTCATAAATTCGGTACAGGTATTTGGTCTGATTTCATAAATCTGGTTGTCTTTTTTCATGATTTATTAGTTTTGTGCAGCTCTGTTAGATTCCTATTTTTTAATCGGTCACATTTTCTTCTCTGATGTTTTAGATGAATTTCACATTTTAGTGATTTAAATAGGGAGATGATCAAGCCACAAAATGGGTGCAACTTATGTCTAGACTGAATGTTGTTTTTGATTTTTGTAAAATGATTTTTTAGCAGATATCGAGCCTTTAGTCCTCTTCAATATAATAGTTCAGACATCATAAGCCCTTCAGTTTGTTTCTGTATTTGGACTTTAGAATCTTAGAAGGTTGATTTGAATGAAAACACTGAATCAACTGATTCTGTCACAATTCAAATGAAAAATCAACTAATTCTGTAGCTGCAGTTGGATATAAAATTTTATTCACCAAACATGAGTGATGATTTACTACCATCTACGCTACATTTTCACATTCTTTCTGAAGATGCATCACATTGTCATCTATTTAATGAACTTCTGATTTACGTGTTATCATCGGTGATGGCCTTTAGGTAACTGGAATACTCTTGAGGTTACTCCAAAAACAAAAGGCCTTGACACAAGACAGGAACTTATTAAGTTTTATACTAATAACTACTCCGCAAATGTTATGCACCTTGTTGCATATGGGCGAGGTATTTTTTTGCTAATTTAGTTTAAAGTTAATCTAGCATGAGTTGACAAGGGATTTTGTTTCTGTATTGTGTTGTTTTAGAGAGCCTTGATGGTCTTCGTAGAATGGTTGAGGAAAAGTTCAGTGATGTGCCGAATATTGAAAGAGGCACGTTTCATTATGGAGGTCAACCATGCAATTCTGAGCATCTTCAGGTATTATTTTCAGTTTTATGATTCATATCATTCCAAATGCAGATAATTGACCCCTTTTTATGGTGACCCCCTTGATCTGTGATTTCTATCCTGTTCCAGCTAATTGTGAAAGCTGTCCCAGTTAAAGAGGGACACACGTTACGATTTCAGTGGCCAGTAATTCCCAACATTCGATATTATAGAGAAGGGCCCTGTAGGTATCTTAGTCATCTGATTGGGCATGAAGGAAATGGATCATTATTCTTTGCTTTGAAGAAATTAGGTCAGTCCTGAAATCTCTATCCCATGAGTGCCAATATTTTGTCCAATGCATGAGTACTTCCAAGTGAAAAAAAACCAAAAAATTTGTGCTTTTATTAATATTACTTTTCATTGATCTTGTCAAGATATTGAGATACAGTTGGCGTCGTCGATTTACGTTAATAATATTTTATTATTTTTAGTATGTTACCCTTACAACGATAACTTTCTGTAGCCCTATTTAAGGGGACTTTTTGCTCATAATGAATCATCGCTTCAGCTGTAATCTTATCCCGTAGGCGGCGGGGGTCCTTCCCCCGCCGTCCATCCTATTTCTCTCTCCAATCTCTCTATCTCGTTGTCACCATAACCATCTCTCTATCTCCCATATCTCATCAAGTCCTTCTATCCATTCATCATTTCTGTTCTTTAATCTAGCTATCTACCGTCTGTTTGCGATCCGCTGCCAAGTTTTGTCAGATCTCATTCTTAAAAAATGTCTTAAATATTATTATAATGGGTATTCCTCTTTCATGTGTTAAACCAATGGGCTTTCATTGTGTTTTCTGAAGATTAATCTTGTTCATTAGGAACATATTTAATATTTAAATCTGATTTTAGCTTCTTAACTCCCACATCAGAGGAATAGATAGCACATTCTCTATCTGTATAGCTTTCTCTACTGGCTTTGAGAGTTTGCCTATCTATCCTGGATAGTTATTCCATGATTTTAGAAATAATTCAGGGACATTAAGCATACAGTCTAAAAACGTATTGGTTCTACAAATACACTACTTTAACTAGAGACAGTAAATTTTTTTTTTTTGAAAAGGAGAAAGAAGGGCCCACAAAATGGGAACCCCCCCGTTGCCATTGAATTAATGGCTAAGAGTACAAAGTAAGGATCTATAGGGGTACGAAAGCCGAGAGGCCTATGCCAGCTCGGTTCCATGACCGAACTAGGCCCCCCGCTTCGTGCACGACTGCATCAGCGGAGGGGGTTCGCCCCCTGAAGACGACCTCATTTCGGTGGTTCCATATGACCCAAAACGTGGCAGTAAATAAATTCCCATCTTCTGTTTGTACCTTTTTATCGCTGGGGCAGGGATCATATGCCACAAATAGATTGGAGATTGCGGTCCCATGATTTGGTATTCCAGTATCTAGTACCTATGTTCCTTTTAAAATCTATGAGTTAAATGAGGAAATGATACACAAAACTCTCAATTTATGGGAATTGGAGAGTGCTAAAAGCCCAATAATCACACATGTGATAAAAAGGAAACAGAAGACAAGTACTCCAGCCTCAATGTCCTCTTAGTAAGTGGCTAATGAGGGCAGGCTATATCAGTCTCTTTTAATTAATTTATGGTGGGGGAAACTTGTAAATAAGATGGTAACATTCAAGGAGAGGCATCCAAAAATTGGTTATTGACCTGGGAGACCAGAAGGAGGCTCTTGAATCATTCCTTTCACTGTGAGAGGTGGAGCACCATGTTTTTTCTTTCTTCTTGTACTTTTCTTGGACATTCTCTCTTATTGATTATCTTCTTGAAATCTTTCAACAAGATCGCGTTCTTAGAATAGTACTGGTGAGATCTAGGATCATATGATTTGGCATCAAAGCCACTCGATCCAAGAATGGCAACGCAAGATAAAGAAGCTGTGATGGAGAAGATAGAGATGCAAATTGATGAGATCAGGGCAGAGCAGGTTTGTCACTACAAGAAATTCAATTTGGTCATTTTATTTCTATTAAATGGTCTGCTTCCCTTCTTAAACCTTCACAATCCTTGTTCTTATTCTGGTGAGAAACAAAATGGCTGCAAAGAAACCCTAATTCAAAATTACTCATGAGGCTGGTTAAATACCAGCCTAGGTCACTTAAACTAGAGCAAAGCCACTGAAGTTACATATTTCCCACATGGGCAATAGGCAGCTTAGGTGACTCATATTGGGCTGCATATAATAAATGGCCAACTTTTACAAAAGTCAATGCACATGAAAACATTAAGAGAAGAGTGGGCCACTTAAGAATTGTGGTCCACTTACATATAAAAGAGGGAATTTTTTTTTGAAAAGTGTAAAAGAGGGAAATATCTTTAATTCAGACTAACACCCTCCTGCAAGTTGGGTATGAATATTCTTCATACCCAACTTGGATGACAACTTGTGAAATTGTGCTCTTGGTAGTTCCTCGATAAAGATATCTGCTACTTGCTTTGAAGATTTCACAAATAATGGAATTATTTTTTTTTTTGATTAAGAAAGCAGATCACCCAAAACGGTGAACCGCCATATACAACGAGGGAAAGAGGTAACGAGACCAAAAAGATGGCCCATCGTGCCCTCTTTACCCTCTAACTCACACATGCTCAAACCACGAACCAACAAACCTCTCCACCTCATGAATGATTCCCTCACTTGATATCGTTTTCCCCTCAAATACCACCTCATTACGGTGTAGCCATATGACCCATACCACCGCAAATCTTCTTCCCCGTTCGGCGTCATGACCTCTTCTCTGCCTCGGTATTGTAGCCCAAAATACGGAGCTTGACTTGATCTCGGAGAGCCCTTGACTGGCCCAAATCCTGATCGCAATGGGGCATTTGAAAAACAGATGCTCAGTCTTCCTCATGTTCTCCACACAACATGCATAAGGTTGATCCGGTTGAGAATAAATATCTATGTCTCACTCTTGTCAATACCCGTTATCTAGCGATCGTCCATGCAAACACCGCCACCTTATGAGGTAGTCTTTGTTTCCACACAGCGCAACATGCATCCAGCACTACGGGGTCTTCGGATTGGGACGTCCTCAACTACTGATACAGCCCGCGAACTGAAAATGGCTCATTTCTCCATATCCAACCATCCCTGACCCATGCCCTAGGCATCCGCCCCTCTAACATCTGCTGCATACTCATAAACTCCCCCAACCTCTGCTCCGATAGATGCACCGCAAGTGACGGGTTCCACCCTCTGTCCCAACATTATTTGACTGTGCCTTGTGGGTGCTGGGTTAGCGCAAAATGGCGTGGGAATTTCCCTCTTAGACACCCCTTCTCCGACCACTCGTCCAGCCAAAACCGAAATAGAGCACCGTCCCCCAGACTGGCTGGAAAAAATTTTTATATGCTAGGGACCACCTTCCCTAGCCCCCGCTAGAAAGCCGATGCTCCCCTCACTCTGGTTGTCATCTTGTCCCATACCACGCCTGCTCCATATCTATCCCGCATCACAGCTCTGATCACATCCTCCTCTGGGCCTACAATCCTTATCACCCATTTCGTCAACAATGCCACATTCATCGTCTTTAAATGTGGTACCCCTATGCTACCCTGACCAGTTGGCTTACAAATGTCGTCCCATGCTACTGAAGCCAACCCCCTTCCCTCCTTCGACCCCTTCCAGAAAAACCTCTGCATAAGACCACTTATTTGTTGCTCAATGCTCGTTGGAATCTTGAAGACAGATAGATAAAAAGTGGGTATTGCTGATAGTACAGATTTCAGCAACACTAGCCTACCCCCTTTCGATAGGACTCTAGCTTTCCATCCCTCTAGTCGCTGTTCAACATTCTCGACTACACTCTGCCAATCTGCACCGCGGATTTGGCCCGTAGAAAGGGGTAACCCCAAATATCGAATGGGCAAAGTCCCCATCAGTGTTCCCAGTGCACGTGAACATTGACTCTCCTCGTCTTGTGATAGCCCAAACCCTGTGAATTCTGATTTCTCTCTATTCAGCTGAAGCCCAGAGCAATCAGCAAAAATGTCCAACAATGCCGATAGATTTTTGGCCTGCTCCACCGATCCCCTCCATAAAGAACAACGTATCATCCGCATACTGCAACAATGGAATGCCCAACGATTGGCTATGTGTCTAAAAACCTTTCAAACTCCCCCTTGCGCAAGCTTGGGCTGCGTTATTGTATAATACATCTGCGGCCAGGATGAACAGCATTGGGGCTAATGGGCACCCTTGCCTAATACCTCTTTGTGGCCGAATCCACCCTCCGGTCGGCCGCCCATTTACCAAAACTGAAAAAGACTAAGACGTTACACACCGCTTCATCCACCTGATCCACTCCTCTGTGAAATCCCTCTTCTGTAGAACCGCCCATAGGAATCGCCAATCCAGTGAGTCATATGCCTTCGCGAAGTCTACCTTCCACATAAACCCCTTCGTCCCTTGCGCCTTCCATGTTGCAAGAATCTCCCCCGCCATGACGACACTATTCGGTAATTGTCTCCCTGGTATAAACGCATATTGAAAAGGCCCGATAAGCGCTCCAATCACCTCTCTCAGCCGATTCGCCAATACCTTGGCCATTATAAGATAAATGGAATTAGAGAGTGAAATAGGTCAGTAGTCATTGACACTTTCAGCCCCCTGTCTTTTCGGCAACATAAATAAGTACGACTTATTAATCTTCTCCATATTGGCTTGAGGGGATCTCAGCTCCTCCAGTGTAGCCCTCACATCTCCCTTGACCAGAGCCCAGAATTCCTTGTAGAACAATACTGGTAGTCCATCAGGCCCTGGGGAGCCTTCACCAGTCAATCCCGCAAGGGCAGCCTGCACCTCCTCCACCATGAAAGGTCGTACCTAACTATCCCTCTGCTTTGGTATGAGCTGCGATACCCCCCTTACTGCCCATCTCCATCGACTTGGTGCACCTAGTCGTGTCATCGCCCAAAAATGATCCGCCAAGGCTCAGCTCGTTGCCTGCGGTCCGCTATGTTGCTGCGTACCAACTCTTATCCTTGTTATCTGATTCATTCACCTTCTCCCATTAGCTACGAGGTGGAAAAAACGTGCATTTGCATCTCCGTCTTTCAACTACATCTGCCTGGACCTTTGCCTTCAATCCATCTCCTCTTTTTGTCCTTCTGTTGCCACCACCAATCTCCACTACCTTCGGTCTTGTAGTTCGCTGTCTATAAGTCCTCTCCTATCCTCCACATCATCCAGTTCTCTGATCTTTGCGAGAGCTTCCCCTCTCACCTTGCAGCGTGCCTCTCGAATCGTCCTCTTATAACTCATTAAATGTTTCCTCACCCTATCAATGCATCCCGTCAGCCTTATCGACCCCATCTCTAGCCCATCCTAGGATCTCCACACCTCCATGATGGAATTATAATGGAATTATAATTTTCTCTTTGATGAAATTATGATCAATTCCGATAGGCTTGGTTCTATTGTATTGAACTAGGTTTTGAGCAATGGCTATAAGAGATTTGTTGTCACAATACGATCAAATACCCTCGAGGAAGCAAATTCTATTCCTCTAAAATTCTCTTCACCCATATAACTTCACATATAAGTTCTATCCACCTCTGAATTGGGATAATCAGCCTCTGTATAAACCTCTATAGACAAAGTCCCATTTCATGTGAAAAAGAGACCGTGGCCAATTTTATTCTTCAAGTATGACATGACCTGGCAAGCTACTCGTAGATGATCATCATGTGGCTCACTGACGAATTGACTTAGGTATCTCACTGCAAATGAGATATCTGGGGAAGTTTGGTCTAATAAATTAACCATCCAATCAGTCTCTAAAATGATTCCTTATTAATAGGGGGACTTTCTTCATCTTACCCAAGCTTCACATTAATGTCAACAAGAGTGCTTGCTGGTTTACTATCCCTTTGAGCAAGTCTTGTAAAAGTGCCCTCTTTGGAGCCCGCCACCTCAATTCCTAGGAAATATTTCAATGTTCCCAAGGACTAAATGTCATATTGTTGAGCCAATCCCTCACTGAGGTTCTTGATTTCCTCCCTATCATTTCCTGTAATGAGTATATCATCCACCTAGACTATAAGAACTGTCATACCACCCATATTCATGTGCTTGATAAACAATGTATGGTCTCCGTTATTTTTCTTATAACCACAACTTTTCATAGCTCGAGTAAACCTTTCAAACCAAGCTCTTGGAGATTGTTTAAGTTTATAAAGGGCTTTTTTAGTATTCACGAAGTATTAGGGTGATTACTCAATTGTAATCTAGGAGGAACTGACATTTAGGGGTGAGTTATCTGCTTCTATGTTACCATGCTCAGACTCCTCTAGAGTTAGACTCTCCAGCAGTCTTGAGTCTATCAAAATGGCTACATTTGGCAGCATTAAAAATTGATGTTCTTGGGCATCGATCTAATTTTTTGAAGGTCCATAATTGCTTGATGACATCTGTTTTGCAAAAAACTTCGATCTTCCTCAAATCTCACATGTGCTGAAGTATCACATTTCCTTGTTGGTGGATGATAGCATCAGTATCCTTTCCCGGTACCTGAGTGCCCTACAAACATGCCCTTAAGTGCCCTTCGATCAAGTTTTCCCAACTTTAAATATACATAAGCAATACACCCAAACACCCTAGGAGCTAAACTGGATGTCAATTTTACCGTTGGATATTTGGAATTTAACAGATTTATTGGTAACTTTGTGGGAATCCGGCTTTTGAGATACATGGCAGTGAGAATTGCCTTTCCCAAGTAAATCTTCTGTATGTGAGCTTGGAATAATTGAGATCTGGCTGTTTCTAGTATGTAGCCAATTCGCCTCTTAGCTCATCCATTCTAGTGAGGGATATTTACACAATAAGACTCATGTATCACTCCCCTTTTAATGAAATACGAGTTCACAGTAGAGTTAAAAAATTCCTTAGCATTGTCAGAGTGGAAGTGTTTGTTTTCCCCCCCAAATTGAGTTGCAATCATCTCATAAAAATTGGAGCACAACACGGAAACATCTGCTTTGAATTTTAATAAATAAAGCTATGTAACCTATGTGCAATCATCCACACAACTAACAAACCATGTGGATCCAGAGATACTAGAAACAGGACTTAGGCCCCCACACATTCAAATGGATTCAAACATCTTGTGATTCAGATTCTTAAAACAAGAGTGTTTGTGTTTGGCCAATTGACAAGCCTCACAAGATAATTAAGAAACCTCTATTCCTCCAAACATGGAAGGATAAAAATTCTTTACTAACTCAATAGGAGGGTGATCCATATGCATTCTGTAGCATTAGTGCTCTATCTTTGGCTACAACCCCTGTCTCATTGATGAGAGGCACATTACTGTATGATCATAAAAAACCAGCAAGCCTGCTTCTCTTCTAAATGATGAAATCTTCTTTGGGGGACACCTTATCATAAGGAACAATCATCACTATCAATAATAAAATGCCAACCAGTTTCATCTACTAGTTTCTGTAGGGATATAAGATGCATCTTAAGATTTGACATATGTAATTCTTTCTTAATTGTCCAAAGTTTATCTAAGGTTAAATCTCCTATCTCTACTACTCGAAGAATTCCTCCTCTAGTTGTAGTAACTTTGTGGAGTTCACTTAAAGTTGGATAAATTTGAAAATGACCTCTGCTTGGGGTCATATTATGTGTTGCTTCACTATCAGCTATCCATTGGATTTGACTCGGTTGGCAACATGACTGTAACATACCTGATTTCATCATTGAAGTTGAACTTAGAAGACGTTGGAGTCAATTAACTTGCTCTTTCAGCTTTCCAATCTCGCTAGCATCATCTTGTAGTTTTTCAGTTATCTTCCCTTTAACTACAGAAGTCTCACGATTCTCTTGATTTTGGGAAAACTACCACATAAGCTTTCTTTGGTTGTTGTTGATTCTTTTGTTGTATGCACACCAGAGGTTGTCCTTTGACTCAACTCCTAGATTTATTTCAACAGATTGATTATAACCTTGTTGGCCCTGCAAAGAATCACATTGGGCTGGTTTTTAATCATATTTCTTGGCTATAAAGGCAGTAGGATGGTTTGTAGGTGCTTCTGGCACAAGCTTTAATCAACTCTCCTCTTGCATTATAATCCCTATTGCCCCCTCTAGATGAGGCATTTTCTCCCGGTGAAGGATTTGGTTTCTGACATTCTTATACTGAGCATTGAGACCTATAAGGAAAGTGAATAACCTTTGCTTGAGAGTATACTTCCTTTCCACTGACTAAGGATTTTGACCTGGCTAAAGATAGTCAATCTCCCTTTAAATGCCCTTCAACTTAGAAGAATACATTCAACATCAGGATATTTTTGCTTCCTTGTCTAGCTTGACCAGCTTTTGCATTCAGATCGTAAATACGCCAGTCATAATGCTTCTTGGCACTTTATTTACTCACTTCATCCCACAGCTTCTTTATAGAGTCTACATACAAGACATCTCTCCTCATTTCTGGATTTATAGTGCTCAATATCCATTGATGGACAAGAGCTTCTTCAGCTTTCCACTTCTTGTATCATGGATCCTTTTCAAGAATTGGACCTTATTTTAGGTGATCTCCTAGTTCCCTGCCCACAAGAGTCAACTCCACCTGTGTGCTCTTTTCAAGCTTATTGATTCCATCAAACTTGACTTCAATATCTGGGAAAACAACAATGGTACTACCAGAATCAGTAGCTTTAACCGCTTTTGGAACCTCTCCTGACTTTGTCATAGTAACTCCAAAAGAAAAATGAAATAACCAAAGGAGAAATGAACAAGCTAGGGAGGAGCTTTGAAAAAGGAGAAAAAAGAACAGAGGAGTAGCTTTGGAGGAAGAGGAGAATCACAGGGGGAAACCCTGCTCTAATACCATGTTAAATGATCTGCTTCTGTCCTTAAGCCTTCACACTCCTTGTTCCTGTTGAGGTGAGATACAAAAAACGGCTTCAAAGAAACCCGACTTTGAAATTACACATGAGGCTGGTTAAATACCAGCCTAGGTCACTTACACTATATGGGCCAAAGCCCACTTAAGTCACTTATTCCCCACATTGGAAATAGGTAGCTTACGTGACTCATATTAGGCCACTTGTAATATGTGGCCCACTATTACACAAGTGAATGCACATTAAAACATTAAGAGAAGAGTGGGCCACTTATAAACTGCAGCCCAATTATAAATAAAAGAGAGAAATAACTTTAATTTCAGACTAACAATTTCTCCACGGTCAAAGAATCAGGGCATCTTCATCTTACCAAGAAAATGCAGTTAACCCACAAGAAGGGCACTCGTGGAGTGCCAATATTCCCGTCGATTCTAAATCCTCCCTCCAATCTGGTGAGGATAATTCTCTGTATAGATATTACTATATCTTGATGGTGATGCATTTGATTGGTATCAGTGGTCGGAAGGTTTAATTCCTTTCCAGAATTGATTGGATTTAAAATATAAAGAAGAACAAATTTTTGGTGCAGACTTGGGGTTGCTGTTTCAATGTCTTTATAACCCGTGATAAGAAGACTTGGTCCATGGTATAGTTTGGACGTTCGGAACTGACTAAACTTTTACCACATTACCTCAAGATTTGTCACAGCAAACAGATTTGTGTGGGCTGAAGCTTGAAATTGATGCTGAAATGGAGATGCTAAGTCCTTAAAGGCTGAATCAAAATTTGAACCTTGGGATGATTCAAGCTCCTTAAAACTCTCAAAAGTGATTTGCTGAGTGAACCATTAGAGCTAGCATAACAAAAGCAGGCTTCATTGAATTTCTAGAGGACAGTTTCCACCACTTGCTATCCAGTCCCAGTCACAGAGGGGCGGGCCAACACAAGTTTGTTGTAAGTGTTCTCTAAAGAAGTCATATTCCTTTATGGGCCACCTAGATCCATTGTCTTGGATCATCGAAGAATCTTCATGGGGCTTTTCTGGAGAGAATCTGATGTGGGACAAAATAGTAGAATCAAAATTTATCAAATAGAAGTGTAATGGATGGTGTTTTGATAGAGGGATGTTGTGAATTTAAATTGGTGACCTTGAACTCCTTAGGGTTAATCCCACAATTGGAGAGGAGAGAGATCGTTTTTAATAACCTCGAAGTGGAGTTTCTATTCAATGAATCAGACCAAATTTCACAACCAATGTGTATGAATACCCAAATATATGAATAGAGGCTATCCTTGGGTTCACAAAAATCCTAAGAGCAAGAGATTTTTGGAGAAGTATGATCTATCACACAAAATAAGAGGAATGAGAGTACCTTGATGGATATTCTTGACTGATGTGATCTCGTTGCGACAAAATTCAAAATCTCCTTCTTGATTACTCCTTGCTTTGAGAGAAAAGAGAGAAGGGAATGAAGAGGAATGATTGAAAGAGGGAAGGAAGAGAAGAATGAGAAGGGGGAATGAGAGATGAAGAGTGTGTGTTATGGAGAGGAAGAAGAAGAGGGATGGAGAGGGAAAAGTTGTGGATTGGTGTGTGGGTGAGAGAATAAGAGAGAGGGGGAGAAATTCGTGGAGGATGAGAGAGAAAGAGTGGGAGAACAATAAAACTTCAAACTTTTTCAAATTTCAAAATATGAGAGAGAGTTTCACAAGATCCACATAAATAGGGGAAAAGAGAGAATTGTTCAACTCTTGAAGGGGTGTGTCTCTTCAAGGGGTGCCACCTTTTGAGAAGAAATTTTGACCCTCTTGAAAGGATGCATTAAAAAGCCACTTGTCAAGATGTGAGGGTGCCACTTGGAAGGTTTTAATTAGTGGAAATTTTAGGGGTAATTTGGGTATAGTAATCTGCCCTAAAATGATGGGTTCAGGTTGACTTGGTCAAAAAAGGATCTATGATACAAATAACTTGAAATTTGGGAATCTAAAATTGCTTGCTATAATTTAGGGAGATGATTTGACTTGGTCAAAGGGTTCCTAAATTTTAGGAAAGTGGTTTGACATGGTCAACGGCTCAAAATTAAAGGTTTTAGGTCAAGAGTAGGGTTTGGCCAAGTCAAGAGAAGTATTTTAAGGATTCTAAGGATTAAGGGATGACACCCCATCTTTATGGGCTTGCTCCTCTTTATGTCTTCAAAGTCTTTTGATATAGAAATGTCTTCTAATGATAGAGTCTTGAACTTCTTCGTTAGGATCAGCATGTTATTTACTTCATATGGATGACACCGAATCCTTGCATTTCTCCTTAAGTTGTAATGCTTTGTTGCCTCCTTGGGTGCTTCTCTTGTTATTGAGGTGTCCCCACCAGAATCACTTAAGATAAAGGTGACTAAGCTTAACATGAGTTCATCATACCATCCAGAATCAGATGGCAAAAGTTAAGTGGTCAATAAGAGGTTGGGCAATCAATTACCGTGATCTTACAGACAACTTTCTTCATGCAAGTGGCTCCCATGTTCAGAGTATAGCTACAGGACATCCTATGATGTAACCGGTAATACCAATCCTTGCAAAGTGACCTACCATCCATTGTGGGGTATGGAATGGCAAAGACACCCATTAACGATATAGACCTGCACTTACAAGGAAGGGATCAAGTTCTGTCATTGCTAAAGGAACACTTGGGTAATGCACAGGCAGCTATGGAAATCAATTAAGATTAAGGCTGGAGGGATGTGAATCAGGCAGTGGGAGACATAGTTTACTTAAAATCAGGCCAGCACAAAATCCTTGGGTCGCAATCCAGGTGGTAAATTCGCCATGAATTTTTCTGGCCTTTATAAGGCGTTATAGGATATTGGAAGGTGGTCTACCTGTGTTAATTACCAGCAAGCTGCAAGCTGCAAGCTACTGCCTGTCTATCATGTTTCACTGTTCGGAAAGGCTTTGGTGGCTACTGATCACCTTCAACCTATGTCATATTTTATGATGGATGACTGTGAGTGGGTACTCAAATTACAAGAGATCCTATAGACCCATCAGTCTGGTGATGGTACAATTATGTTTGTCAAATGGAAGGATTTGCCTCTTTTTGAGGCAACATGGGATCAGTGCAAATCATTCACGAAAGATTTCCTGAGTTTCAGGTCGATGAGGAGCTGAAATCTTTAATGAAGAAACTGATGCTCCCATATAAAAGGAAGGCTAAAAAAGGCTAAGCAAGGTAATTACATGGTTACCCCTATGATAGGGCAGGAAGGCAGAGAGATGCCACTGTAGATGAGCTGGCACCTTGTAACCGAATCCCACTACCTTTTAATAAGGGTGTTCATTGAAGACAAGAGACACAAAGAATCTGCATCTTGAATCAGTAGAACGTAGGTGAGAGGCCCTTGAATCATCTCTTCCCTGGAGGTCAGTCAATCTGGCTGATCTCTTGTGGTCCTTCCCTCTCGATCTTCCTTCTAACTTTCTTGTTGCAACTCCAAATTACTGTTTCAAGAAGCTATTTACTTATCTCATCGGGATAATTTCATATTTTTTGTGTCAGGGGAAAGCTTTTTTATGGATTTGTTTTGAGATTATGGGCTTATTGCAGGATGGGCTTTGAGGTTGAGTGCTGGCGAGGAGGAGCAGAGTTATGACTTCTCATTTTTTTCAGTGGTTATTGGGCTCACTGATGCTGGATGTGGTTTGTTTGCTCGTGATTCGAATATCTACAATGCTTATTGCATATGTTTATATTTTTTGAACCTCTTTGAGAAATTTTCTGCAGACCACGTTGAAGACATTGTTGGTCTATTATTCAAATATCTTTCCCTTCTACAAAGTTCTGGGGTAAAAGAATCAATGTTTAATGAGGTATGCTGATTTCAGGAGCATACAGTTTTCACCTCATAATGATGATTTTGAATATTCTTTGTCAAGAGATTAAAGGCTTGACTTAGCACCTATAATGGCATTTTGTTTTCATATTATGCAGAAAGTTTATTTTTATAAATGAGAAATTTTAGCGAATTACATTAAAATTAAAAGGGAATACATCCATGCTCTTGTCCAAATTGTGGTATTTCATAGAGTTTGTCCTGGGAACAAAATCAGGAAATGTTTTTTACATGTTACTCGAATGGAAATATTACCTGAAAATTTCACGTACGAATTTTGATGATGTAAAATAATCCAACTTTTCCTGTTGTTGCAGTCTAGCCATTTTACATGGTATTGATTCGCAAGCCCATAAGCTGATTTTTACATGAGAAAAAAGAAGCGAGATTTTAAACTGTGATGGTGAATAAAATGATAGGTACCTTGTGCACAAGTCTGAATTGGAATCTTTGGACGGCTGGCTACTATACCAATTCATCTATATTATTTTCCCTCAGGGTTTTCATGAGTCATAATCCTTGGAATATTTTCTGTTCTCATTCTTTTTTATTGTTTTTATTGTCATGCTGAATGCCATTGTGACTGTGACTTTTTTCTCTAGTTTGTCAATATTTGTGAAACAAAGTTCCACTATCAAGATAAGGTAGCACCTATCAATTATGTGCCTTGCGTAGCATCAAACATGCAGGTAAATTTTTGACATGCTTCGGTGATTTTCTTTGTTGCATTTGCATCTCCTCTTTCCTGAGCACATTCTTTGTTACAGGCGTAAAGCTGTAAATACGGATTTCATTCATCTTTTATCACAAGATTAATGCAAAACTGTCGATATTCAATGATCAGAAAAGGGATAGAACTGATTATTTGATAGCAGTAAGAATTAAGCATCTTGGTGATGAACACAGAATAATCAGATATGGCTGCTTCATTTAAATTCAAAAATAGAACAACTGCAACCTCATCTGGAATTGAACTCATTGATCTGATCGATTTCAATCTGGATCTTTAGGAACAGAGAGTCAATAAAGATTTAAGAAATACAGAATAGAATCCCCGCTTGCAAGCCCTCACCAAATGAGGTCCGCTCTCTCAAATATGTTCATCCTTCATGTCCCATTCCACGAAGTAGGTAAGGCATCACTTGGAAGAACCCCATGTTGCAGACTGCCCTGTCTATCTAGGATTTTCTGGGAGACTAAGAAGCTTCTTTTGAAAGAAGACTGGGTGAAGAGAAAGTCAGTCAATGACTGACACGTGTCAGGAGGAGAACAGAGGAGGCTTGGGCTTTCATAGGGTCTATAAATGAGGGGAGGTTGTTTTGCCGCCACCCCCCCCAGGGGTGGGGAACATGGGATGCAAACAATTCATTCAAGAATTCGTTACCTGAAGTGGAGAGTGGAGAAGGGGGCTCTTGTATTCTTTTCTTCTTGATATTGAAGTTCTTGATTTCTTTTCCTATACCTCTGAGCACTGTTAGAGAGAGCGAGAGACTCCACTCTTCCTCCTGACTTAACTCTTCCATAAAGTTCTGTGTGTGTGGATTTTAGCCAGAAATAGGTTTTACATATACTGTAAACACCTTCAACAATGCATTACATTGTGCCTGAAATAGCTTCTGAACCCATTAGACCATTTATTTTACATTTTATATCCTTGATGCTGACATAGTATTTTTAACATTTGAGGTATAAAAATATATCCAATACGGTGCTTAATAAGTCTACATTCTCTCTATCCTCATCACGTTTTTTGGTTACATATTTATTTGTACACTACCTCATTATAGTCCTTGCATTGGTTTTCAGTTTTATCCACCGGAAGACTGGCTTGTTGCATCGTCGCTTCCTTCAATATTTGTTTCAGCCAATATCCAGACAGCATTGGATTGCCTCATACCAGGAAATGTCAGGTAATTAGGTATCAGGTTGTCTGAATTTCAGGTTATCATCTGAGTATTCCAATTCAAATATATCGTTATTTATGTACATACAGTTGTGGTATCAGACCGAATTCTGATATATAAGAGAAAGAAAGGGAAAGGGGATAAGAAACTGGTCAACTTGTGGGTGACCAGTGACTGGGCGGGGCCCAGCTGACAACCAGTGGTCAGACAGCTGGCCATGGGGCATGGAGCACCTGAGTCCTAAAAATAAGGAGGTCCCAATATTTAACTTTGAAACACAAAAGGGAAGATCGTCCAAGGTCGCGAAATGCCCTGATACTATTATTATGTAATGGTTGTTTTTAAATCTTCTTATATTACACCTATTTATTGGGTTTTCCAGTTGAGGACCAAGAAACCCTCCAAAAAATAGGCGTATGCCGCTTTATGTGGCGAGCACACGTTATTCTTTAGTAAAAGGCGAAAGAATAGTTCACTCTGTGCTCACCACGTGGCTGCGTATTATGATGTAATGGTTATTTACAGGAGTGTCCATACAGCACCTTCTTCCACACTACACTACAGCCCCCTCTTCCACACAACCCCCACATTATGCTCTAATTCATCTGCTGAGACTTCCATTACCTTGAATACAACCTCATTATGGTGCAGCCAGGTTGACCACAATACCACATCGATCCTTCCTCACTCTGCCCTTATAGAGCCCCAGAAAGTCTCATCTGAGTGATGTACACACTTAACTTATTTTTTTGATGAGAAAAACGCTTAACTTATTCTGTCTGGTCTAGATCCTTTGTGTGAAAGGTGGGAGCAGTCTTCCTCCCCCCTCATGACATAACACACTGGCAAGGTGTATGGGAACATTCTCTTTCAGAAAATGCAAATCATCAGTCTAGGGAAGAGTTTTTGGAAAAATGGCAAGAGGTAGAGGACGAGGCGATTCCGGGAAACATTTGTGGAATCCACCTGTGCACGGGAAACCTACCGTGCGAGGGTGGGACCACGAAGCTGAATTCAATGGGGGGGGGGAGAGGATCATACCTGGAGCACAAGGACAGGAGATGACGAGCAGGGATTTCACGAGAGCACGGAAACGTGAACATGAGAAGGCACTGTTGCAACGGAAAAAATGAGAGGATAGGGGAAGCTCAGCAGCGCGAACATGTGGGAGTTACATCCTGAGCTCGGGAGTCTTGTGTGCACAACAGCCGTTTCTCGATTAGGAAGGACAGCGACGGAGATATGGGACAAGGCAGGCACTTGCTCGCGATCACCAGAAGAAATAGGAGAGATGCAGATGGGATGAGGCCTGGGTTGTCAGGAGGCTCTTTCGCAGATGAAATCCCAACCCCACACAGGAAGAGCTGGGACACCGAGCACACTGCACTGGGGCGAGGTGGTTGCTTGGACATTCTGGGCAATGCCAGTATTCAACCATACGAGCACATTGGGAACATGGAGATTACCAGCTTTCCTCGAGTGGGATACCACGAGGTGCAAGCTTTGGAGGTAGCCGAAGCTCACTGTTGAGGAAACCCAAGGACACGAACAGAGGCAGCAGCTCAGGCGGGAAGGGCAAGGACGGACCACGAAGAGCAGAGGGTGTCCACCAGGGTAATGCCCATATGGGTGAAGCTAGAAGAGCCAAAGGTGATGGTGGCGGGTCTGGAGGACAAAGATGGATGGGTCAGGGTCTGACTGAGATGGCCGAGAGACATGCACAGTCCGGAGGGATCAAGAGCAAGTTAGAGGGGAGTGTTATGCTATGATGTTTAGAATGAGGACACCAGTCATGGGAATGCAAAGGCATGATCGTATGCTGCAGGTGCATGGGGACAAGGCATCATCAATGGGACTGTCGGAGAGGGGGATGGCAGGACAGAGAAGCAACAAACCCACAAGCGGCCATGAAAATCCAGGTGACACCACTGAGAAGGGCAGATGTTATAGTGGCAAGGGCAGAGACCCAGAGGCAACATGGGGCTCTCATGGGGTGCTTAATTGGGAGAATCCATAAAAGGCACCCCGGCGATGAAGGAGGTGAGACAGGGGCTATGGAAGGAAATCCCAGCCTTGGAAAAGGCAAAACTGTGGCATTTGGAGACCGGGATGCTCCTCATCTATGGGGAATCTATGGCAGCATACGTCGCAGCTAAGAGCTGGACACAAGACATCGGGGAGATGAGGGTTAAATGGAGGCAGGTCCTCTCAATGGATGGAGTTACAACATGGGAGCAGGTGATGGTCCGCTTGGACGTACTTGGAATCCCCCTGGGCTACAGATTGGGGCCTGCTTTGGAGACAGTTTTCAGACCATTTGGCAAAATGCTCAGGGTTCTCACAGAAGCGGTTGAAAATGGGACCACAGTACTGTGTTTGTGGAGGTTGAGGGGCCTAGCAGCATTGCAGCACCATCTATGATCAGAGTCCTTGGCCTGGAGGGAATTTTCAGTGTCAGGCTGATGACAATGATGCCACTGCTGGTGCCATTGGTGAAGACGACGAGCTTACTGGAGAAGAGAGACAGTCAAAAGAAGTGTGCATCAGCAGTTAAGGAGGTGACATAATCGGCCAACAGCCTGGCCCAGACCATCAGGGGACAGGAAGATGGACTGACGTGCATTCTTGTTGCCTGCAAAAACCCAGAGGTTGGGAAATAGACCTTGGAGCAGGACAGACAACAGGTTGTAATGGTCGTCAGTGATCAGCCGATAGAGGTAGCGAGAGCAGAGATAAGCCCTCACTTGTTTTCACAGAAGGGAGAGCTGACATCATCGGGGAGGGATGGGCAGATGGCAGCAGCAGGAGTGGCGGCTGGCACCTGAGAATCAACCAAAAGAAAGATCCCCAACGTGAAGGTATTGTTTACAGAAGAAAGAAAGCAGGTGTTAAGAATGAGCGTGTGAAATTGACATGGATGATGTGGGGAAGAATGGAAGGTTCAGGTTTGCAACGGGCAACTGAAGAAAAAGGACCCCTTTGGCTATCAAGCAGCGGGCGGCAGCAACCTCATCTGAGCCAAACGATGAAAAGGGAGCTGGACATCAAGGTGAGGAATCAAAGGGAACCCCATACTGGCTTGTTGGTTTAAGGATATAGCAGTGGCGGTGGGTCTACAGAAGGTCCGCTGAAGGGTAGGAGACAACAGTGTTCTACCATGACATGTATATCATAGAACGTGCATGGCCCCTGGGATGAGTGGAGGCGAGGAATTTTGGATCGATACCAATGGGAATGGGGCGCCATGGTGGCGTGTTTGCAAGAGACTATGCTTGAAAAATGTGAGCCCAGAGATTAGATCTAGTGGGAAGAGGTTTTCTTGAGGGTTTCTTGGCAGTAGATGCAATCAGACGATTTGGGGGAGTGGTGGTAGCTTGGAATGCCGCAATATTCTCTAAAGTGGACCTGTGGTCAGGCCAATTCTCAGCAGGAATCTAGCTGAAAAGGGCAAGAGGATGGGTAGAGATGGCCGTAGTCTCAGTATATGGCCCCATGAATGTCACGAGGAGGAAGGACTTAGGAAGCAAGCTGGGGTGGCGGATACATTCCAAGGGGAGACTTTAATATGACCTTAGAGGTGATGGATAGACCCAATAACATGGCAAGAGGGATCCGGATTTGGAGGACGTCTGGGCATTCATATCTGATGGTGGCCCTTGTAGAAATGGGACCCGTGAACTACGCATGTACGGGGAGGAGCAAGACATGAAGAGGCATGCTGTCCATACTAGGCAAGTTCCTATGCTCAGTGGAATTGGTAGAGCGATTCCCATTCGCACACATGCATTCTATTTTGAGACCTCTATTAGACCATACCCAACTAGTTTGGGCAGCCAACGAGAGGCACAATTGGCCTATGTACTTCAAGCTAGACAGATCATGGTTAAGAGAAGCCAGTTTCAAGGAGGAGGTCGGGAAAGCATGGAGGACACGTACTCAAGGGGGATCGGCAGTACGGTCGCTTGCCACCAAAACTAGAGGCCTACAGCAACAGCTTATGGAGTTCCAAAGCAACTTCATAAGGAGAGAAATAAGATGAGGATTGAGGCCTTAACTCAAATGTAACACATTGATGAGGTGGAGGACGTATGGCACCTTGTGGAAGAGGAGGCAAGCGTGTAGAAGAGATGTAGGGGGTGGTAGCCGAAGAAAACTGCAAGCTGGAGATGGATTGGCGACAAGGATTGAGGTGATTGTGGCTGTGAGAAGGGGATACGAACACACGGTTCTTCCATATTGTGGTAAATGGTTGGAGGCGAGCCAACTATATATTGAGATAACAAGTTGGGGATGCAAACACAGGTAGGTAAACAGTACGATGAACCCTTACAAGTCACTTCCACCCCTTCACCAGAAGGGGAAAACCAAATTAATGGAAATGGTGTGGTAGAGGGGCAGTAAGTGTGAACCAAGAAATGACAAGCAGTGTAGGTGAGACTGTTAGCAGAGGAAGAAGTTCATACACAGTCAGGGGTCTAAATGCTGAAGGAGCGCCAAGATTGGATGGCATTCCATTAGTTTTTTTGAGAGTTCTGGGAGCTGGTTGGAGCTGAGGTGATTGGCACATTGGACGTGTTCAGGCGAGGAGCGAGTAATGTGGAGAAGATGAATAGACCACATATTTTCTTCTTGCCCAAGTGTCAAGGAGACATAAAAGTGGAAAATTTTAGACCCATTTCACTGTCTAACTCCATATTCCTCGTAATTGCAAAGGTGCTGGCAAACTGATTGTGGGAGTTGATTGGCAAGTTAGTAGGGCCATTCCAATCCACATCCATACCTGGAAGGTTATTACCGGATAGCGCAGTCATAGCAAGAGAGATCATTGTAGGGTGGCATAGAAATGGCAAAAGAGGATTCATGTGGAAGGTAGACTTTATTAAGGCGTACGACTCCTTAGATTGGGAGTTCATGTGGTCATCTGTGAGAAGGAGAGGCTTCCTCAAAGAATGGATCACGTGGCTAAGGAGATGCATTACCACCCACTCGTTCTCTGTTCTGGTAAATGGGAGCCCGGAAAAGAGGGGGGAGGGTGGATTCACTTGCAAAGGAGAGTGAGGCAACGATGCCCATTCATACCTCTACTATTTGTGCTGGCGGTAGATGCATTGGCCACGTACACATTGCAAGCGTGCTCGCAAGGCTTGTTGAAGAGATACCAGACGTCGAGCTAGCTAGAGGGGATTTCGATGTTGTAATACTCAGATGGCACCACATTCTTTATACAAGGATCGGTGGAGTAGGTCAGAAACCTGTCCACTCTATCATATCTCTTCGTGGATTTTTCGGGGCTCCAAATCAAATGCACCAGATCAGCATCTCTAGGTTTTGACCAGATAAGGAACGAGGAGATACTATGCTCAAAGGTTTTGCGCACACCAATCGGAAAACTGCCTATGAGGTACTTAGGCTTGCCTTTAGCATGTGTGAGGATGTCAAGTACTGATTGGCAAACTGATTGTCAAGCAGTTGGAAAGGCATCTGGAGGGGTAGCAATCAAAGATGTTGTCAAGGGAAGAGCGGCTGGTGTTGCTGTGATTGGTCTTATTAGCAATTCCACTATTCCATCTCTTGGTTTTCAAACTGCCAGGGCACATTGCGCAGCACCTAGAGGGGCTGATGAAGAGATTCCTATGGAAAGAAGCGGAGTTGAGATAGATTTGTGGTTCGGCGATGGTCTCTTGCGAGATCATGTGCCTGTACAAAGTATGCATCTGACACTATTGATAAAGTGGGTAGATAGGATTATGGGTCCCCATGATGATCTGGTTATATTAGTAGTGTGGGACAATTATGGCAGAGGACTGATTTGGAGAGACACTCAGCCCCGATCAAAGGAGCATAACCTTTTTGGCAAGGTCGACAACAACTATTCTTTTGTGTACGAGACTTCTTCGCTGCCAGATTATGAGATCGCTCGGTATTCTTTTTAGCAATGGCTCAATATCTGGTTGTCGCAAGGAATTTTGAGGTAGGAATTCCTTTGCTTATTTGTGCTCACATGGAACCCCAATGCCATGGTCAGGGAATGCTAGGATGGAGCATGGAACCTGATATTTGATAAGGCGATGTCAAATCAGTAGGGCATACAGCTCCTGTGCATGCGACAGTCCCTAGCACAGTAGAGACCAGTACGAGGAGAACATAACAGTGGGGTATGGGATAAAGCCCCATTCTCAGTTTGTAAAGCCCATGCTAGGATCAGAGAGGGACAAGGGGTAGATGCACTGACAATTATCCCGACATGTCGATTCATTTGTAAGCAAAAAGTCCTGGTGAAGGTGTGGATCTTCAGATGGCTCCTCTTGAGGCGACAGATAATGACCCAGATGTTCTCAAAGAAAATAATCCTGGACGCATTGGCAGATTGTTTTCTATGCTCTGGAGGGAAGGAGAAGGAGGGATGTGAATGCTCACAGTGTTGTGGGCAATATGGCGATATCGTAATGAGGTTCTGTTTAGAGGAAGGACAGTCTCGGCGGATGGGGTGATCCACGTCATCAAAGGACTCTTGGTCTTATTGTAGCTAACAGGGAGATTGAGTGAGAAACTATGTACTGGTGGCCTGATAGGGAATGACATCCCTATCACCGGGTCGACCACCGCTTTGTTGGGTGATCTGCCTTTTTGCACTTTCAAAAAAAATCAGTCTGGGCCTAAGGGGCCACCTCCTAAAAAGCTGCACATTTAAGGGAACATGGGATTGTTTTTGTGAAACTCTCCTGTTCATCTATCCCTAATCTTTGCCTAAACTCCCTGAACAGAGAAAGAGGTCTCCCCAACTCTCAACTGTAATGTGTCCCACTTACTTGTTTCAGATGTAATAGACATGTTTGCATCCCTCGGAAATCCTCCACCCATTGATTCGACACGGTTCCCTTGAAAATGGGGTTCTACAGGCCCTCAAACACTATCTTACCATGACCTCATGGTCTCTCTTATGGGGAAACAATTGAGGAAAGTCCTTGCAGAATATTCCCCCATTGAACTAGTCATCCAGCCAGTAACAGAATGGGGAGCTGTTCCCAAGCTTGGCAAAAAATTGTTCACAAAATTTCGGGAAAACCTCTCCTAGTGCTTGCTAGAATGCTGATCCTCCCAACCCCCCAAGCTGGTACCGTGCACCTGTCTGAATCCAGACATGTACCACAACTTACTTTCAATACTATTATAGCTAGATATTCTGCGGGACTCATAATTCTGCTCACCCATTTTGTCTGAAGTGCCAGATTCGTATTTTTTATATGCAACCCCCCCAGCCCTCCTAACTTGAGAGGCCTTACATCCCATGTCCACGTGACCAGTGCCGTCCCCTTGCTTTCCTCCTGCTCCCGATGCTTTCCAGAAAAAGCTCCTCATCAAGCCCTCCCGCTGCTTACTTGCAGTCATGGCTATCTTAACAACCGATAGGTAGAAGATAGAGATTGCAGATAGCACAGACTGCAGAAGCACCAAATGCTCCCCTCAATATCACTCTAGCCTGCCGCCTCTCCACCTTCGCAATCATTGGCTGCCCAGTCCATGGTGGACGTCTGAGCCCCTTACAATGGTGGACCTAAATATCCCATGGGGAGTGTCCCAAAAGTGTTCCCAAGGCCTTAGAGCTGTGGACCTCCTCTAGTTGGAGTTCAAACCCCATGAAAACTAAAAAGTCCATGAAAACTGAGAAGTCTAGAAAGGGGTGCCAATATTGAGAAGGATGTGAAAGAATTTAGAAGCTATTATGTGGAGATCCTGGGGATGTTTTGTTGACGTCCCGTCTTGGTCTGCTCTACCAGTTTGGTGCCACTTTGCCCAAGAAGTTGAACCATACTTCCTTTCAGTTTTTTCTTGATCCTAGAAAGACATGGAGTCTTATTAAAATTTTATTCTGTTGGCTTTGTAATCACAGAATCTTTTGGGAGTCAAAGAAGTTTGAGGGACTCACTTGTTTAATAGAGCCGTGGTATGGTACATCATACTCAGTGGAGCAGTTATCGTCTAATATTATTCAGGTTTGTAGCAGCAGTCTACTCTAATTATCTTATTCAGGTGTTTACTTCTTTATTTAAGAACAAATCTTTGTTTTATTTTCAAATGCTATCTCTTCTGCAGCAATGGCTGGAGAAAGCTCCTGAAGTACAATTTGATCTACCGGCCCCTAATATGTTTATTCCAAGAGATTTTTCTATTAAGACTGGCCAACACCAGGTAATTTGGAACCTTTTTCCTTGAAAAGGTTTAGCTCTTTACTGTTCACTTATTCGGTCTTTAATTTTACTGTTTTATTCAGGTTAAATTCCCTGTCATGTTAAGGAGCTCCTTATATTCAAGGTTGTGGTACAAACCTGATACAATGTTTTCCAATCCGAAGGGCTTTATCTGTGTGGACTTCAATTGTCCTCTGTCAAACCATTCTCCAGAGGCACAAGCACTTACAAATATTTTCACGCGGTTATTAATGGATTCTCTGAACGAATTTGGTAAAGTTTATGTTGATTGTTTGTTTCTCCAGCATAAATTTTCTTTGTCTTCACTTAATCTATATTCACTTCTGTTAATGGCTAACCATTTTCTCTTTAAGCTTGACTTCAAATTTGATTTACCCAGATGAAGTGGTGATTTTTAATTCTTCTCCTAATCTACCGGAGGTACTCATTAACTGGTGATGCCTTCCAGTCTTGAAGCTTCATAGGAACTGACTCCTATATTTTGAAAGCAATTACCAGATTTCTAGTCACATGGCGCCACTTGTCACTTGAAGAAAGAAAAGAGGCTGGCCATGTAGTATATGATTCTAAAACAGGCAGTTAGTGGCATGTTAATTGGCTCTTAAATTAGGGCAGTCCACCTCAAGGACTAGATGAAAATTTGTGGATGTGCTATTTTGAAAGCCCCTTTTTGTGTATCATAAGCCAAAGGTCTTATTGAAGGAGCTCACCCCAGGGGGGATGGGTGGCATAAATTACCAACCCGCTAGTGTGCATGCACATTTCAGAAAGTTATATTAGTAAAGCGCATCATCTATATTCACTTCTGTTAATGGCTAACCATTTTCTCTTTAAGCTTGACTTCAAATTTGATTTACCCAGATGAAGTGGTGATTTTTAATTCTTCTCCTAATCTACCTGAGGTACTCATTAACTGGTGATGCCTTCCAGTCTTGAAGCTTCATAGGAGCCCGACTCCTATATTTTGAAAGCAATTACCAGATTTCTAGTCACATGGCGCCACTTGTCACTTGAAGAAAGAAAAGAGGCTGGCCATGTAGTATATGATTCTAAAACAGGCAGTTAGTGGCATGTTAATTGGCTCTTAAATTAGGGCAGTCCACCTCAAGGACTAGATGAAAATTTGTGGATGTGCTATTTTGAAAGCCCCTTTTTGTGTATCATAAGCCAAAGGTCTTATTGAAGGAGCTCACCCCAGGGGGGATGGGTGGCATAAATTACCAACCCGCTAGTGTGCATGCACATTTCAGAAAGTTATATTAGTAAAGCGCATCATCTATATTCACTTCTGTTAATGGCTAACCATTTTCTCTTTAAGCTTGACTTCAAATTTGATTTACCCGGATGAAGTGGTGATTTTTTTAATTCTTCTCCTAATCTACTGAGGTACTCATTAGCTGGTGATGCCTTCCAGGTTTTGAAGCTTCATAGGAACCCGACTCCTATATTTTTGAAAGCAATTACCAGATTTCTAGTCACATGGCGCCACTTGTCACTTGAAGAAAGAAAAGAGGCTGGCCATGTAGTATATGATTCTAAAACAGGCAGTTAGTGGCATGTTAATTGGCTCTTAAATTAGGGCAGTCCACCTCAAGGACTAGATGAAAATTTGTGGATGTGCTATTTTGAAAGCCCCTTTTTGTGTATCATAAGCCAAAGGTCTTATTGAAGGAGCTCACCCCATGGGGGATGGGTGGCATAAATTACCAACCCGCTAGTGTGCATGCACATTTCAGAAAGTTATATTAGTAAAGCGCATCATGTATATTCACTTCTGTTAATGGCTAACCATTTTCTCTTTAAGCTTGACTTCAAATTTGATTTACCCAGATGAAGTGGTGATTTTTAATTCTTCTCCTAATCTACCTGAGGTACTCATTAACTGGTGATGCCTTCCAGTTTTGAAGCTTCATAGGAACTGACTCCTATATTTTGAAAGCAATTACCAGATTTCTAGTCACATGGCGCCACTTGTCACTTGAAGAAAGAAAAGAGGCTGGCCATGTAGTATATGATTCTAAAACAGGCAGTTAGTGGCATGTTAATTGGCTCTTAAATTAGGGCAGTCCACCTCAAGGACTAGATGAAAATTTGTGGATGTGCTATTTTGAAAGCCCCTTTTTGTGTATCATAAGCCAAAGGTCTTATTGAAGGAGCTCACCCCAGGGGGGATGGGTGGCATAAATTACCAACCCGCTAGTGTGCATGCACATTTCAGAAAGTTATATTAGTAAAGCGCATCATGTATATTCACTTCTGTTAATGGCTAACCATTTTCTCTTTAAGCTTGACTTCAAATTTGATTTACCCAGATGAAGTGGTGATTTTTAATTCTTCTCCTAATCTACCTGAGGTACTCATTAACTGGTGATGCCTTCCAGTTTTGAAGCTTCATAGGAACTGACTCCTATATTTTGAAAGCAATTACCAGATTTCTAGTCACATGGCGCCACTTGTCACTTGAAGAAAGAAAAGAGGCTGGCCATGTAGTATATGATTCTAAAACAGGCAGTTAGTGGCATGTTAATTGGCTCTTAAATTAGGGCAGTCCACCTCAAGGACTAGATGAAAATTTGTGGATGTGCTATTTTGAAAGCCCCTTTTTGTGTATCATAAGCCAAAGGTCTTATTGAAGGAGCTCACCCCAGGGGGGATGGGTGGCATAAATTACCAACCCGCTAGTGTGCATGCACATTTCAGAAAGTTATATGAGTAAAGCGCATCATGTACTTGCGCAGGAGATCCTCTGGTAGATGTATGCTCTGATGCATTGATCTGATGGCCTCTCTCTTCCCTCTAACTTATGATTGTTCTTTTGTCACCAGTGTAGATGATTTCATGAGGATACTCTTCCTGATTGTCAAAAGTTAAGGAAGAATATTATCTGCACAAAGACATCCTAAAATGATTTTTAATTCCATTCTAGTGATAAGTGGGAGTGCCACATCTCCAATTTTATTTATGGTGTATATCTGCAGAGCTTATCTATGTGCTGGTGTCGTTTCCCATGGTGGTGCCATGACCAAAATTCAAACATACTGAGAAATTTAAATTAGATGGAAAGCTGGATACCAATGTACTGAGAACCCAAAATTGATACCTTTTTCATCAGTTCTATTCTCGTTCATGAACTTTCTCATCAGTACACATATCATACAAAAGTTGGCTTGATTTGTGTTTGAATATTATGCTTCAGAACTGACTCATGTTTGTTCATTATTACCATTTTTCCTTTGTCTATATTCTGGACTTTTTTTGCGGCCATTATCATTTCTCACCAATCAAATGAAATTTGTGACAGCATACGATGCTCAGGTTGCTGGTCTGTATTATTGGATTCAGCAGACTTCCACTGGATTTCAAGTAAGTTCAATTTTCTCTCTTCACATACCTAATGATATTTTTATTACAACGTTATGGCTACTTGTTTTGGTTTGAATTTCACATGTTGGCATCTATGAAGTTTGGAGTTACTGTACTAGAATCAGAGATTGAGATATTCTTGAGAAGGGAGGAGAGAAAGATCTCTATAGACAAGATAAAGGAAACAGATAGTTCTTCCATTCATACTGATGAGCAATTTATACAGAGTTATGTGACCATTACAGTCTAACGGTTCTTTCTGTAACGGTCACTAGTGATAGGGTAAGTACGATTACATAAAGAGCACAAGTACAATATATATATAACTTTAGGGTATCTCTTTTAAACATCTCTATTTCTTCAACACTCCACCTCAAGTGCAGGAATGGATATTACTCATTCTCAACTTGGAATGAAGCTTGTATAACAGTTGAGCAGACAGTCCTTTAGTGAAAATATCTGCACACTGTTCAGCTGTACTGATATAGACAATGCTCAGAATCTTCTCCTCCAGCTTTTCTTTGATGCAGAACCGATCAATATTCATATGCTTGATTCGGTCATGATACACTAGATCGTGGGTTATGCTAATGGCTGACTTATTATCATAGAATATTTTGATGGGTTCTTCATAGTTGATTTTTAGATCTTGGAGTATCCCTCGAATCCACAATACTTCATCTATGCCGCTGAACATAGCTTGGAATTCTACCTCAGTGCTTGATTTAGAAACCTTACTCTGCCTTTTGCTTCGTCAGGTCACCAAGTTGCCTCCCAACATTGTACAGTAGCCAGTTGTTGACACGTGGTCAATCGGTGACCCGGCATAGTCAGAATCAGTGTGGAGACTTAAATCAATTTGAGCTGTTTTCATGAAGGCGAGTCCAAGTCCAGGGGTCCCTTTCAGACACCTGAGTACCCTGAGAGGAGCTTGAAAGCATGATCTTCTAGGACTACGCATAAACTGATTTGTACTTAACAGCAAATACCCATTGGCACCCTACTGGTTTTACCCCCCTATGGGATTCTACAACTTCCCAAGTGTGATTTTTTATCAAGGCTTGCATCTCTTCATCCATTGCTCATTGCCGATGAGGATACTTAAGTGTCTCTGCTGTCATATGTGGAAGTTTTTTTTGAATTAAGGTAGTAAGGAAGTTTTTATATTTCGGTAGGGCTCTCTCATAGGTAAGGACGTTAGTTCTGGCATAGGGAAGAAGTTTTAAACAGGTACAACTACTCTTCCTGAGGGAAATTGGCAAAGCCTCTAACTCTTGTTGTTCATCAGTGATGTTCTTCTCTAGGTTTTCTGTAGGTTTGGAAGATTCTGTTTTCACATCAGGTGATAGGACTTCTGGTTGAGGATCATTAACAAGTGTTTGATTCTTTTTTTGGACATAATATTTTGGAAAGGTAGTAACATTTGTGGGCTGGTTATCTGTTTGAGTCTAGTCAGAATTTTGCACTAGATGTTCTAATCCAACTAAGGTCTCCTTACTCTCAGTTTCAGGTTCTTCCTCTAGTGTTGGGAGAATAGTTGGAGGCTGGGAGTGAGTATGCTCACCTAATTGTTCTGTCCTTTTGTCAGACTGATAAAAAATGTATGTTCATCAAATACTACATCCTTTGTTCTGAAAAGTTTGTAGTGTTTCCACCTTAGGAGATGGTATGCCCTCTCTTTTTACAGCTGTCTCCTTTTCTCCATATGATCAATAGGTTAAGCTTAGTTAATAGCTTCCCTTCCTACTAGATTCCTTGTGAGAACCTTGTGGTTTGATGACCGATGGCTTAAACAAGAAAAAGAAATGAAGGATACACCTCCGATTAGCAGCAGAAAAGCTCTGATACCGTGTGAAGTTTGGAGTTACTGTACAAGAACCAGAGATGGAGATATTGTTGAGAAGGGGGGAGAGAAAGATCTCTACAGACAAGATAAAGGAAATATATACTTCTTCCATTCATATTGGTGAGCAATTTTTCTGTAATGGTCACTAGTGATAGGGTATAAGTACAATTACATAAAGAGTATAAGTACAATATATATAACTTTAGGGTATCACTGCTAAACATCTCTATTTCTTCAAGAGCATCTTTTGAGAAAATCTATGAGGTTTAGAAGATATAGTGACAAATGTAAAATCGATTGTCCTATAATTCTCTGTTAACATAATTTATTAGGCTTTGGAACAAAGTAGACCAAGAAACACAATTTTCTATTTGCCTGCAGTCATTGTCCATTGATGCAATGTTCCATCCTGGTCACTAATGTGCATAAGGAAAAACTCTTTTTCAGAGGAAAATAATCATGCAATTCAACATCATATTCCAACTTAAACAATGATGAATACTTTGTGATTTTTTTTTGAAAAGAAAAAGAGGATCACCCAAAATCAGTGCCCCCCATGCCATTAGAAGAACAAAGAATGATGGAATACATTAGTGGGATGGCTAGAGCCAGTGATGCCAAGGCACGGCAAATGGTTGAGCATTGTATATGATAGCCATGGTCGAGGGCAAGCGGCCCCAAAAGGCAACCTCGTTTTTGTGAAGCCAAAGAAGCGCAAAGAGTTTTTGTCACTCGGCTTTATAGTAGTATGGCTTGTGCTGGATGGAGTCCCGAAAGGACTCCGGGAATTAGGTGTCCATGGCGGAGGACCCATCTGATCTCCTCGCCTCTTGAGCAAAAGGGCATCGAAAGGACAAGTGGAAGCAATCCTTGCCCTCCCACGAGCATAGGACGCAGGTAGCTGATTCCCCGGGGCTCCATTTGCTGCGCATTTGTCACGTTGGGAGGCGGCACCGGAGAAGGAGCCGCACAAAAATCTTCACCTTGGGAGGGATCTTTCTGTTCTAAATTATTCGACATGTTGCTAGAGTCGAGGGCGGATTCGGAGGCGTCCAGTACCAAGCTAACTGTAGGTGGGCCTAGCAGAGAAGTAGGAGCTAGCTCACACCCGTTTGAATGTCTCCAACGCAGTCGATCAAAGAGCAGCTAGGGAGCGCTAGAGGCCTAGGAGTTCTTGGGACCGGGAGGCTGACAGTCTCCCACAGAACTTTGATAGCTAGGTGTTGTTCTAGTATTGTGTGACGATGGCTTGTTGGTCCCGAGCCTAGGTGAAAAGGCGTTGGAATCTAGCTTGCAGCACCCCGTTCCATGTCCAGTCATCTAGGCAGATACGGAAGTGCGTGCCAACCCCAAGCTTGGACAAAAGCACGCTTGCATTGTGAGGAATGCCGGCCAGAGTCCCTTCCAAAATGACAAGGCCCCTTGGGTAGGGCGGCTCTTACTCTCCCAGTTCATCAAGAAGTCATAGTTGACGGAAAGGACCTACGTCACCAGGTCTACAAGCAGTTGCCTCAGTCGGTAGACCGCCCTTGGTGAATACCCACTTGGTGAGGAGGACAAGGTTCATGCATTGAATAACCTGAATCCCAAGACAGCCCTCGTTGAGTGGCCTGCATGCAGTCTTCTAGGCCACAAGAGCTACTCCCCAGGCATCCCCTTGTGGGGCTCCTTGCCGGAAGAATAGACGCATGCTCGCAGTGAGCCTATTTCAAATGGTACTCATGCCTGCAAGATGGAGAGGAAGAAGGTGGTGATAGCGTAGAGGGCTGCCTTGGTCTGGACCAAGTGGCCACCCCGCGATAGCATGCAAGCCTTCCACCCCTTTAGCTACCGCTCCACTTTCTCGATCACCGGTTGCTAGTTCTACTTCGAGACCCATCTAGCTGATAGCGGCATTCCTAGGTATTTGATGGGAAGAGACTTGCGTGGTGTGGCTAGAATAGCTAAGCATTGCGCTACCTCCTCCTCCAGCATCCCGAGGCTCACTAGCATGGATTTGTCTTGATTGAGGCAAAGACTCGAGAAGTCTAAGAAGGTGTACAACATTGCTGACACATTCTCTGCCGCTTCTATGGCTCCCTCGAACAAAAACATTGTGCCTTTGGTGTACTGAAAGAGCGAGATCCCTTGTTGCCGGCTGATCGTCTGAAAACCCCGCAGGAGTCTTCCACAACAAAGTTGTTGGGTGCGTATGGCCTAGACATCAACGATTCGGTTGAACAATAATGGTGCCAGGGGGCAACCCTACTGAATGCTGCGTTGGGGAAGGATCCCCCCCTCTTGTGGGCGGCCATCCACCAAGACTGAAAAGTAGTGGGTGGTGAGGCATTGCTTGACCCATCGCATCCAGTCTTCTTGAAAACCCCTCCGCCGAAGCACAACCCATAAGCGCCGCCAGTTTAGGGAGTCGTACGCCTTGGCAAAGTTGACCCTCTATATGAAATCTGTGGTGCCCCTGCACTTCCAAGCAGTGACAATCTCCTTTGCCAACTCCACATTGTTTGTCATCGGCTGATTGGGGATGAACGCCGACTGAAAGGGGATGATGAGAGTATCGATGCTTTCCCGCAATTGGTTCGCTAGGAGCTTTGCCAAGATCAGATATAACAAGTTAGACAAAGAGATCAGTTGGAAATCCTCCATGTCCATTGCCCCCTAACGCTTAGGAATGAGGATGATGTGTGATCGGTTGCTACAGTCCATGTTTAGCTCCCCTTGGCAAAACAGCTCCATTGCAGTTGTGACCTCTGCTCAATGACATCCCAGTAGACGTGTTAGAAGAAGACGGGAAGACAGTCGGGACCAAGAGCTCCATCTCTATTCAGACCTTGAATGGCCAACTTGACTTCCTCCTTGAGAAAGGGGTGCGCGAGCACTTGTTGTTGTGATGACAAAAGCTGAGTTACCCTCTGAGCTGACCACCTCTAAAAGGTTCAAGGGCCTCACCTTGAGGTCACAAAAAAATGTCAAGCTAGTGCTCGACCAACTTCTGTGGAACTAGAGACGATGGCGCCGCCCACATGAACTTGATGAAACTGGTTCAGCCGCTTCTTGCTGGTGGCAGCCAAGTGGAAGAGCTTCGTGTTGGCATCGCCCTCGTGGAGCCACACTTGGTGAGAGCATTGGTGGCAATCATGCGCAAATTTGAGGTCCTCCTCCGTCACAACAGACTTGTGTTTCCGTCACTCGCGTTTCTCATCTTCAGTGAGCGGCCGAAGGTCTTACACATCATCCAGGTTCTTGATCTAAGACAAGGCCTCATCTCGACACAACTTACGAGCGACTTGCTCTTTTCGCTGGAGCTTTTTGAGGAAGAGGCATACCCCTGCCAGCTTGTCAGCGAGTCTTCCTGAATCTTGCCTATCAACTGGGTGGGTGGCCCACCACTGTGCCATAGCCTCCTTGAAGCTCTCTCTAAGTAGTGTCAACTGGTCCAACTTGAAGTAGATGGGTCTGCACATCCCTTCCATGGACTACCACATGATAAGGGTGCGGTCTAAGAGTGGTATGGGGAGTGCGCGAACATCAACTAGTGGGAACTCCACTAAAAGCTCTGTTGAGCTCATGAACCTCTAGACAAGAAAGTGACTGGGGGTGAGCCAAGCTGTGCCATGTGTACACACAATCTGATGGCCTCTTGCAATCCGCCCGCCGCCATGCAGGCCCATAATTGTTCGGATGCAGAGTCCCGACCTCCTGCGTCATTCGGGTGGTTTGCCGCTTCCACAGTAACGTTGAAGTCCTCGCAAAAAAGTATGGGGATGACCCCTTGGAACTTTTCCACAACCTCCAGAATATCCGCCCATAACTCCTGAAGTAGGGGGGAGGAGAGGCCAGAAATAGAGATCACCACCCATTACTACCCATCAGCGAGCCAGGCCAACTAGACTGCCGCAACATGCTGCTCGACACATTGGTTGACCTTGATAAAGAGGGATTCAATTCAAGCAATGACTACCCCACCCGATTTGTTGATTGCCTTGAGAGCCACATATCCCTCCAAGTGACCGCAGCCAAGCACGTTCCAGACTTGGGCGTCACACATTTCCAGCATCGTTTCTTGTAACATGACTACTGCCTCACCAACCTCCTTGAGGTAGTAACCCACAATCCCTCGTCTCCGCTCGTCCCGCAAGTCTGAAAATTCCAAGAAATATACTTCATGGGTGAGTAGCCAAGATCCTCACTAATGGGGCTTCTTGATAAGCCTCCATTGCCTCAGTAATCTTCATGATCGTTGGCATCTCCTTCAACTGACATACCTTACTTTCCCCATCTGGGCAAGTCTGTGCTTCCGCTAAGGTCATCGTCATGTGAAGCTTGAGCCTGGTCCCTTGCTGTTTGTGGGTCTAGATTCTTTGGCGCGGCCATTGGCTTTTGGTCTTAGGGGTCTCACCCTTTGCTTCTTCCAAGCATCGTCTTCGTTGTGGGGGATTGCTATAGAAGGGGGCTTTGCGTCAGCTGCCCTGTCCTTGGCCCATTCTAAGTTCAGCTGTGGCGTTTCCACTGCGTTAGGGTTCACCTTCTTGTACTCCTCTAGTGCAGTAGCCGGGCTAGGAACTGTATGCGTCACTGGGGATCTGAGTCGTGTCCTTCCCATAGATGTAGAAGGGCACGGTGGCGGCGAAGTAGGCAATGGTAGTGTAGGAAGTGGAGGAGGTAGTGAGGGCGGTGGTGGCGGTGAGGGCGGTGGTGACAGTGGGCCCGGTGGTGGGGATGGGGGTGAGGGAGGCAGTGAGGGCGGCAGTGGCGACGGTGGCGGAACCACCAACATTCGGATGATTGGGCGCTTGGCACTGCAAACCACCAACATTCGGATGGAGGGAGGGATAGCCCTTATATCTTAAACCTCCACTTCTAGCATCGTGGCATGTGGGCCGTTGTCAAAAAGACCATTGGAAATGATCTTGCGAAGCATACTGAATCGTTGTACCAGCAGCGCCATGTATCGTCGTGTGCATAAACCAAACGCGACTCCTTGCGCCTCCACCAAGATGCATATTTTGTAAGTTGTGGAGATCCCGTCCATCGCCGAGGTCTCCCTCCATCAAATAGTCTCCTGGCTTGGGACCCTTTGGGTCCACCCCTTGATGGTAGCTATGGCGGTTGCAGGGACCCATCTTAGCAGAAAATCTCCGGACTCTAATTGTTGTAGGTCTGCCTGTGCGGGAGGGACATGAGCGTTCTCCGATCCACATAGGACTGAAGCACGATCGGGGTGCCTTTCGTGACTTTGCCAATAAGGGTAGTGGCCATGAAATTGTGGATGTGAGCTGGTCTAGGATGTCGGGGGCGATGAGCTCTGACGTTGGCCAGACATGTGGCCCGCCAAATGGCTTGATCGGTGACATTGATGGCAGATGACCAGGTACCGACAGTCTCTGGCAAGGTGCCCCCTACCCAGGCACCAGAAGCACTGGGTGTTGTTGGGACGAAACTGGTGGCCCCATCTCAAGGGCTCAGGTTGACTTCATGACTCCTTATTCTCATGGTGGTTGGATTTTGCTGTAGCGTGAGCTGGACTTCCTCTCCGAAGTACCTCTGTGTAGAGGGGTCGCATGTTTGAAGGTTCCCGACATCTGGCACCAATCATTGTGTTTGGGCCTGTGTCTCTCTGTGGTCAGCTGCCACACTTGTCATGGCCTCCCAATTCTGGCCGCTGTTGAAACCCCGCCAGCCCGGGGGCTAGACAAGTGCTAGCAAGACCTCATTCCCTCCCCTGCGCAAGACATTGTCTCGCTTCTCTTGCTCTCTGCCCACCATCCTTGGAGACAGCTAACTCTTGAGTATATAGGATTCTTCTCGCCTTTTTCAATGACTCTCACCAGTGCAAGCAACGCCAGATGCCCAACAGATCACCAGGGCCCCTTAACCAGCAAATAGAGTAGAGCTTTTTCGCGTTTCTCTGCCAATGGATTATTGTCTCCTTGGACTCTTCCTCAATAGCAGAGATGAGCACAGAAATAAGATGGAAGCAGAGGTGAGCATCTGGAGGAACCTGGCGCGTTGAGGCCATGATGGACTTGAGCTGCGCGACCAGTTTGCCAAAGCGGGACAGTGTTCCGTCTCACCCATTGCGCCAGCGCCATCTCGCCAACCCAGTTCGCTGAATCAGGACCAGGGAGCAGCCGTCTTGCTCTGCTGTCCCGCAAACTTTTTTATGTCCCTATGCCATCTTGCTCCGTTGTCCTGAGGCCACAACGGACTTGAGCTGCGTTACCAGTTCGCCCATCTCGCCCGTCTTGCCCCATTGTGCCATCATGCCATCACGCCAACACGCCATTGTGCCCGTCGCGCCCCATCGCGCCATCACGCCCGTCTCGCCCATCGCCCATTCGTTAAGGGTGATGCATACTTTTGGATCAATACAAAGTGGCTGATATTTTCTGCAATAAGTGCTTGATATTGAAACACAGTCCACAACCACTTAATATAGGGTGGTGGTTGGTGGTCCTGCTCGTTAAGCTGCATTGCAAAATGAAGGTTCTTATGTAGATCACTTTTATTTTTACTCTCCTATTCATGTAATTCTGATGTTTTTCAAGGTTTTTGTCTCCGGCTACAGCCACAAATTGAGAATTCTACTTGAAGCAGTTATTGGGAAAATTACACAGTTTGAAGTTAGGGTCGACAGATTTTCTGTGATTAAGGTAATTCTTTAATTCACTGTTTCCTATTTAACCATACACTAAAGCTTCCTTTATTCCTCTAAATCTACTTAAAAAGTCTTTTTCAGTTCTCTACAGGTAAGTAATATGTATTTGATGGATTCTCTATGGTTAATATGGATTAGGTCCAAACTAACAGCTTTTACGTTCTCATTCAACAACATCTGATGATTGCAATAATCACAAGTTGTTGAGCTCTTCGTGAGCGTGAATTATTTTTACTCTTTGAACATGCCATGGGTAATTTTTATGTATAGAAACCTATATTTCTTTCAACTTGTTTCCTTGAATTTGTTAACACACACTCTCTCAGAGGATTCATTCCTTCTTCTAGTCTCTTTCTTCCTCCTTCCATAACCTCTGTCATATGTTTCCCTCCTTCCCTCTAAACCCTTTCTATTGGTCTGAACTCGAACAGTTGTGACCGATCCTTATATTTCCCCTCTTCAGATATGCATCATAATATATGCCATATCTAGATATTATCAGCCAACCACTTTTCAACTGGTTGATGGAGCTGTCTAGAACCTTCTACAGTATCAAGTAAACTACAATATCATATGGGGGTGATAAAGAAGATCCTTCTTGGTTAATAGTATATCAGATTAAGAAAAATGAAATGAGTAGAGAAATTGAGATTCCCGAGAAGTATCTGGACTGGAATTCTTCCTTCCCTTGGCTGGTCCTGATTCTCTTTATTTACATGTTAATTTCTATCATATTCTCTGATTATCATCAGTAATTAATCTTTGATCATGAATTCTCTCAAGTACTATTTTTTCCAAGTAGTGACCTATGAGTGATTGTTTATTCCAAACAATAGGAGGATATTGTGAAAGAATACCAGAATTTGAAGTTTCAACAGCCATACCAGCAAGCATTATACTATTGCTCCTTATTATTGTCAGAAAAGTCATGGCCTCTGACTGAAGTATTAGAAGTGCTTCCTCAACTCGATGCAAATGTTCTTACAAACTTTATACCCCAGCTACTTTCGAAAACATTTTTGGAAAACTATATTGCAGGTGAAAATTTGTTTCTTGCACTTTCATTTTCCTTACATTCTTTGTAATGTACTTACAATGTGTAATTTTTGGTGAAATATCTTTAGGAAACTTTGAACCAGGAGAAGCTGAATCAGTTGTCATTCACATTGAAGAGTTGTTATTCGGAGGTCACAACGCCATAAGCAAGCCGATATTTTCATCTCAGCATCTGACAAATAGAGTTCTCAAACTTGAAAAGGGTGTCAACTTTTCTTACCCTGTGATGGTCCTCAACAAGACTGACGAGAATTCATCTCTTGTCCGCTACATTCAGGTTATTTACAGATCCATCACATTTCTTCAGATTATTTAAATAGACAAGAAACTTTATCAGATCTGTTTGGCTTTTGGTGAAGTATATCATGCAAATCTGCTAATTCAATGATGTTTTTCCTCACCCAAAATTGAAGGTGCACCAAGACAACGCCAAACTAAATGCCAAAGTTCAGCTTTTTACCCTTATTGCGAAGCAACCTGCATTCCACCAACTCCGAACAGTCGAACAACTGGGATACATAACCGTTCTGACACAGAGGTTTGTATATCCATGATTACCCCTTCCTTGACAAATGGTCCCTGAATAGCTATTTAAGGTGACCCTTCTTAGGAAGAAGTCCGGCATCTGGGGCCTGCAGATTGTTATCCAGTCTACAGTTAAGGTAATATCATGACAGGGCCTTTTCTTCTCCCCAAGAAACTATGATAGTTTCGGCATGGTTTATTTACTTGATTTTTACAGGACCCTTCTCAACTTGATGCTAGAGTTGAATCTTTTTTTGAGGTGTTTGAGAAGAAACTCTCAGAGATGTCTGAAGATGAATTTCAGGTCAGTTGAATGCTCCGATATGATATGGGTAAAAGGTTTTATGGAAATCCTAGACCCTAAATGATCTAGTTGTATATGTATTCTGCTTTTTCTTCACCATTAAATCTTCATGATATTTCAATTTACATTTACATAGCTATAGGTCTACCATTCAATGATCATCTTAAATCAATGGATCTTAGAAGGTACTGGACTGTAGAAAAAGGAAAATACTAGAGTATGCACATGAGCTTACTGTAATGTCTGAAGATGAATGTTTGGTCAGTTGTATGATGCAATATGATATGCTTAAAAGGTTTTATGGAATGCCTAACCCTAAATGATCTAGTTGTGTACGTGGGAATGGGGATGGTTCTGGAGGAATGGGAAGCATGGAAGAGAAATTGCTAAATGTAGCTAAAGAGAAGGCTCTGACCTACTTTATATCTCATCTCATGGTTGCAGAAAACTGGAGAACAGGTAGAAGAAGGCAGGTCTAGTTGCCTTTGGGGAATGTAGGGTTTCAGGAGAAAAACAAAATCAGTAGGATCTTATGCTAGGTCTGGCTGAGTTGGTGTATAACTCAATAATGAGTCTCTCTACAAAGAAATATCTGATTGTTATGGTATATTTCTTTCCCCGTTGGACTTGTTAGAATTAGCAAAACAGCAAGGAAGAGTTAAGGTGCAAGAAATGTTGCAGATCCCATTAAGTCTGTTAATGAAGATGTTCAAAATACCCTCTTTTCCGGTTACAAAATGTATCATCAAGATGCAAACAAGAAAAGGCACTGGAAGCTGTTTATGATTGGTGACTCGGTGATCGTTTATATGCTCAAGGAGAGGTTTGTTGTTGAAACATATATAATCAGCTAAAGCCTTAGAAGAATGAACTGTACAAGATATTAAAAGAATCAATGACAACACCTATGTCGCTGGACTTCTAGAGAACATTGCTATCTCTAACTTATCTCATGATGTCTACAAATATTATGCAGACAATCAAGATGACTTGAGTGCGAGTTATTTTGAAGGTGGGGAGATGATGTAGTCCATGAAGGAGTCCGGGAGCCAATTTACTGAGGCCCATTTTTGAACCTTTAAAGCCCAGGGAGGAAAATCTGAAGAAGTTGACAAGATCTGCAAAGAATCACAAGGGAACTTAGAATATCTTCTAGGAACACACTATCTTATTTTGGGTTTAGATGATGACAGAATTTGTAGAAATTCCTTGTCAAGGCCATGAATCTTCTATTGTCTTCTTGGTCTGTACTCTGACATCCCAACTGACATGATGCTGCGTTTTACGGCCTATGTTTGTGCTGTCTTTTCATTGGTCCTTTCATTTTAGACAATTTTCACTTTTTGATGCCTATGTAAAGTCCCATTGCAACTCTTTTATGAACAAAATGAAAGTTATTCCCCTATTGAAAGCTTTGCCTCTCCCCATCTTAGTTTTCTCCTTGTACACGAGTGCTCTAGTGCTTGTGGATTCAAGCACATCTTTCTCATAGATTCAAGGTTTGAAGTGACTAGTTCTGTGGATGAATAACTAGCCCCTTCTTGTTGAGCAATTCTTGTGGATTCAAGTTACAGTTCTGCATTGCTCCTGTACTAAGGCTGTGTTATGAGCCTCCTAAAAAATGAATATTTTTTCTACTTAAAACCGTACTAAGGCTGTATTTTGATGATGGCTCTAAATCATTAACGCTGTACTTTTTTCCAAGATATCTCAAATTTACTGAGCTGTATAGACACTTGATGTTCCATGTTTCATTCTTTCTTCTTCCCAAAACCTTTTCCACTTCTTATATTAGACATCTGTGGAATTCACTATTATTTAACATCTGACTGAAACGTTTTAGAATAACTGTCGCGTAAGATTTCTGTTTAACTTAAGAAATTTAGTGTAGTCAGGGGAAACCATCTGAAATAGTTTTTTTTATTGTACTGATGTGGACTCCATCTCAATAAAACCATATTTTCTGACAACATTGATGGGCTGTATCAAATCTATGGATCTATTTGTCAGGTTAGCGCCATAGAGCTCAATATCCCTGTGTACTGTACTTGTTAGTAGCTCATTACTTACAATGATGATCAGTCTGCTCAGGTGCCACCTATGTTCAAATGGTCTATGGATTGCATTGCTCAGGGAACTGCCTGAACGTGTCTCAAGGGGAAAAAAAAGTCCAATAAAATGTTCTTTGGAGAGGTTCTGCAGAAATTTATGAGGACCACTTATCTCCCTGGGGTATTTTCTACGTCTTTGTGATAGATGCTAGATGTTTAACGACATCTCTCTTCTTGATCATTCAGTGATCTTGTGATTTTTCGCTGATGGCCATAAGATACCTCTCACATCAAAATGTTCAAAAGTGATGAAGAGAAGGCAGAAGACTTGGAGTGCAAATGCATTATTATTTTATGAGACATCATTTTATGCAAGAAAACAAGTTCCTGTTACGCGTAACAGTTATATTCCAGTGGCTACATATGTTTGGTGGACAAGTTCCAGTAAGGGTATCTACAATATTTTATCTGACAAGCTAATGATGCAAGTAGCCTCCCCTTTTAACTGTTGACATAACTAAGGAAAAAAAATTTGTATCCTGAATTCGGAAACTCTTACCCAGTCCACTAAATTATTTCTAATGCATCACAGCGTTTCTTCCACATTGTTTTTAGTGTTAGAAACCTTAGATATAGTAATTTGAACATATCTGTAAAGATGGATCCTAGAATAAAGTTTTTTTTTGGTTGATCTACTTAATATTTGGGAGAAGAAATTTCTTGGCAATATGATCTACATAATATTTGAATGATCTTATGCTTTCTGATGAGCATTTTTTTTTCCTTCCATGGCCTTTAAAAGTCTTCCCTTTATCCCTGGGATGGCTGCAAATGACGAGCTGAATCCTTGATATTCCTTCATGATTCTTTAATAGACATTTCTCCTGAAAAATTTTATGACTTTACAGAGCAACGTCAATGCACTAATTGATATGAAGTTGGAGAAGTTCAAGAACTTGAGAGAGGAGTCTTCTTTTTACTGGCAGGAGATATACGATGGCACATTCATGTTTGACCGAATTGATTCTGAGGTACTTAAAATGTGACTTTTGACAATTGGTCATCCTTTTTATAAACTTCTGTCGTTGAAACAGGTGTCAGCTCTCAGGGAGCTTACCCAGAAAGAGCTGACGGAATTTTTTGATGAATATGTGAGGATCAGCTCCCCAAAGAGAAAGACGCTGTCTGTGCAAGTTTTTGGTGGCTTACACTTGAACGAATACGAGATTTGCAAGTCCCAGGAATCTCAGCCTGGGAAGGTACTCATTAATGACATATTTACATTTAGAAGGTCAATGCCACTGTACGGTTCATTCAAAGGAGGCTTTGCACAGATGAAGCTCTGATTTTCATTTCCTCACCTATACGAACTCTGTTTGGAACCTACTGTCGTGTAGTTTTGTCAACCAAACGGGTATTTCCTGTTGCTGCATTCCCACAGTTTAATGTCATTTATTCGAATCTCTGACAATTCTTTTCTACATTGTCAGCCTATTTTCTTTTTGGCTGTCTTGTTATTTTTCTTCCAAAACGTAGGCTATTCGGATGACTGTTTCTTCTTCTAAATTTTCTATTGTGATTTTTTTGCAGTGTGGTGCGTAGTTTCATTGCTAGAAATTCTTTTATTTCTTATCTTCTGCTAAGACACCGAGTCTAAGGCAAGCATTAAGGAATCTCCTATTGCTCTAAGAATGAATATTAAAAGAATAGATATACAATTTGACCCAATGAAATAATAAAATTGCATCCTTGTACTTTTTCAAAAAGGAAAAAAATGCATCCTTGTTTCAGCATCAAAGCTTAATCCTAATCTACGGGACCTAATGAAATATAAAATTTGTCTCCATCATCTCATTTTCCTAAAGTCTTTGGAATTAATCAACATTGGAAAATTGCTTTAAGTTAAAATAGGTCTCGAACAAGACACAGTTTGGCCTATGTTTTAATTATATTTTAAATTTTCATTTGAAATGAGAAATATATGATAATTCATGTTTTCCAGTTCTGACTTGTCGCTCAATTTAAGACAATATGCATTAAATTAGGCATTAAACTTGTAATAGTATAGTCACATCTATGCATCAAGTGTCAGAATCATGATGTGACAAGAGAGAAGATTTTCTAGGATAAGGTCAAATTTCTAATTTTGACACCTGAAAAAAGCTTAGCCTCACTTCCTAGATATGCAGACTTGCTTTAGTACTGAAGTACAATGATTAAATGCCTCAGATTTCACAAATTAAGAGAGTGAATGAGAGGAAACTGAGAATTTAATCTATCAAGAAGATGAGAACACTATGGATACAATATTTATAGGGTCCAATCTAGCTATTCCAATAAGGGACAGAAGAATATGTCCATTAAAAAAAAAAAATCCTTTCGCACGCAGACCAATATTTACAATTACTTAGTCTAGGTGGACAAATGTTGATCTTGTCCACCTAGTCATAAAATTAAAATCACATGACTGCTCCAAGGTACACAAGGGGGATGGAACTAATAGTTTCAAAAGTAAAAGTTCTATATTTTTAGTTCGTTTACAAAAAGTAGGGTTATGGTCAAAGAAAACTCTAGCCTAGTAATTAGAGTAGTTTTATTGGACTATGAGTTGAAAATTTGATTTCATAAATTATATATCATACTCTCATCATTTTCACATATTATAGCCATCAAACTGTATTTTCTCTCGTATTCTTGACCATAAAATAACATTTTGTCTTCTTGTAGTGTCATCCGCCAATTGGAGACAAGGTAAGTGTACTTCGATGCGGTGCATTCGTATTAACAAGGTCTTCAACATGGGATAAATTCTAAAATATGAAATTCAGAATTGACCATTATAGCTTATGTATGAAACATCCATTGATAGCTCCCTCAAGATTTCATGTTAAATGAATCTATCAAGTGTGAGGGATTTGAGGTTGATAAGCTTTCCAAAAATGTCATCAAAATATCGCATACGATACAATACATTGAATCAAATATTCAAAATGCCGAGACTCTAAGAGTTGATGATCCTATCATCTAATATATATTAGAATCAATACTTAACAAGGTGTACTTGAACAAGTTCCTGAAGTTGTTCAAGTGTCCAATCTGTAGCGATAATCACATGATTTCTAGACAGCTGGATCTCCTTTTGCAATGATTTTCACTAAGATAGAAAGTGAAGAAAGAAGAGATCACGTCACTAGATATTCATAAGTCATAATCAAAACAAGGGTCATCCATCCACAAGATGTCATTAGTGTTTCAGGTCAAAGGACCACATACACAACTATGAAATGAATCAACTTAATTGATAGTTAGATATAATACTATTTAGGGATTCATACGGATCAGTTCAATGAACTCTTTCTTTAAAGAGCACCAATTTTCTATCCTTGGGGTGTCCACATTAATGTTCACATGATCAGCCATACTCATCATATGAGTCAAATCAGATTGTATTATTCTTTTTGGATAATTCTACATACTTCTCAAATATCTTGCAAATAGGAATCTTTAGAACATAGGCTTAAGATTAGTGATCATTATATTACGAACATCATACAATAATGATAATGAAGAAGTTTCATTTCAATGAATATAAAGGAGATACATGACAATGTGATTTGACTGATAGGCCACATAATATCCATTATCAAGGTTTGCACATAAAGTAGATGAACAAAGTGATAATGTAACGATTATCTAAGTGAGCCCACTATCAACACGATATGTTTGTTAATGCAATCTTTGATAAAACTATATAATCCCAAAAATATTCACCAAAATTTTATTATGATAGGCACCATTAACACTTTTTTCATCTAAAAATACAAATCTTGAAAAAAATTATATGATTTAATGACACCATCAGTTCATATTTATATGCAAACAGGATCCTCAAAAACTACTTTGAGTGGTGCTTATCCATAATGAAAAGATGAAACTTTAAGATTTATTATATGAAAATTAGCTTTTTGAGATGCTCTTGCTTAGAAAATTGGTGACCATAGTTGAATGATTCAATAAGACAATGCAGTCATCTTAAGAATACTCAAGCTTTTGAACTCCTTGTAAGTGTAATGTCACAATGTACTTAATCCTCTCAGCTCAAGCTGGTGAGTTTGATGCATCCCTTGTGGACAATACAAAAGGATTCCTTGTGAATTCAAATTTTTCTGCATGATATGTGTTATTGGCGAAAGGGGAAAAGTGTGCAATTGGAAAAAAATAAGGCCTAAGCAAAGGCGATGAGTGCCGAACAAAGGATTCAGAAGGCTTTGTCATGAGGACTGCTCGATAAGGTGGAGGCAAAAAATGGAGATAAACAGATTGTGTGAGGAGAATGTCACACACAAAAAATGTAATCTGGAACTCATACTTTTTATGGGAAAATTGAAGGGTCGGACTTAAGAAAATACCTCCCACAAAAGAAGAAAAATGCAGCATAGCAGAGTAGAATGCAGAAATAACAAATCTCCACCACTGGAAACACAAAAAAAATAAGATTTCAATGAAAAAGGTGAATCAAGTTGAGGTAGTGCTGAAAACTTTGCTTGTGAGAGCAATTTTGTCATGATGCTTGAAACATTACTGTGAGTTCCGATCTTCTCTAAAATGAGACCTCCACTTGCATAATCATCACAAATAGAATGACAAAAAAAAAGCAATATGCTTCTTCTGACCATGATACATCTAATCCTTTGCCAAGTAAATGGCACTTTGACTATCACAAAGTAGGCTAGAAGATTGACGCTCCATTAAAAATTCACCAAAGAATCTATGAAACGAAATGGCCACTTTAATTGCTTTTCAAGGGTCACATATTTTGCCTTTGTGTTGAAGAAAGCAATAGAGGGCTGTAATGTGGCCTTCCATGACATGGTAGATCCACCGATGGTGAAATGGTGGCTAGTGAGGGACCTCCTCTTATCAAGGTCAATTGTAAAATCAGAGACAACATAACCAGAAACTTCATGCTCAATCCTCAAAAATACAAATATAAGTCTGGCATTCCAAGAAGATACTTGAAAACCCATTTTAACTACTTTCTAATGTTCCTTTCCATGATGTGCTCACCATGCTAATTGCATGGGACTGATTAGGATAAATGCAGATCACAGCATACATCAATGAACCAAGTGCAGTTTTGTAGGGGACTTTGGAGATATTCAATACCATATTTGATACCGTATTCAATACCATATTTAGTCTTAGGAGAGAGACATACTGAAATTTTAAAATGTGCAGTGAGCAAGGTACTTACTACATTGGGATCTTTCATATTGAGTCTGTAGAGGATCTTCTCAATATACACCTTTTAACTTAGAGATATGTTGTGTGCACTTTAATCTCTAAGAATCATCATAACAAAGTATCTTCTATGTTGCACTGAGGTCTTTCATCTCGAGCTCCTTGCTAAGTTTATGCTTAGTATTTTGAATCTAATTGCATCTTTTGCTGCAATCACAATATTGCTAATAGAGAGAAACAATAGCATCAAATTGGCTCTATCTTAATTTCAATGTGGTTATAAAAGATTCAAATACCCCAAACAAGAGGATGCTTTGAACCATAGAGTGACCTCTAGTGCTAATAAAATAAATCCTTCTTCTCTATATCCACAAGGCCTTCAAGCTGCTCAACATAAATGTCTTACTCTAATCTCTATTCAAAAGGGTGTCTTCATCGCAAGTTGGTTTTAAATCATAACCAGAACTGCCCTTATTGATCTATGATTCACCACACAGTGAAAACATTCGAGTAATCGACTCGTGGGATCTAACTATACCCCTTCACCACTAGCCTCATCTAGAAGAAAGAATCATCAACACCTAGTATCTCTTCCCTGCACCTTGAACACCCACTTGCAATACACAGGCTTCTTATTTCTCACAATCTTCACTCGGTCCCACATGTGGTTCTTCTTTAGGGATTACATCTCTTCTTGCATTTGAAAGACCCACTTGGCCATATCCTGAGAATAAAAAGCTTCCTTTTAGCTCGTTGTTTCTACAATGCTATCAACATATGTGGTAATAGTGAAAGCATAGCATGGTAATATAAAAATTTTATGCCATGGTCTATCAACAACAATAGAAAGCGGATTTGGTGGTTTAGGCTGAAAAAAAACTAATGGCAAAACATTTTCTCCAAATGATGTGAATGTTGGTGGAAGGAACACCTTGATGTGGCTGGTCCTCAGTGAAAGTTCTGGACATGGTCATTAGGTTTGACTTTCTTGGCTCAAATGCGTAGCCACAACATGATAGAGTCATCAAATATCAATCCTTTATTATAAATGATCTTCTTGTCTTCAAGAGATCATTCGTTGACACTAGGTTTAAAGCAAGGAAATATACACCTAGCTGACCTTGGTTCAAGCTTCCCGTTATCAACATGTGTATATACTACACAACCAAAATTCTAATAATGGAATAATCACCAAGATATCTAAACCATAACTCTTGTGGGGTCTTCTTCTCAATGGTAGAGGAGGGAGACTGGTTGACCAAATAACATGTATCATTTTAGCCTCTACCCATATAGGCAAATCCACATTTTAAAGTAAGCATGAAAATCTCTATCAACATTCTATTTTTCCACTCTACTATGCCATTCTAAAATGTCATATAATAAATAGTCAAAATGTCTTTCAACCCCCTCAAACCTAAAAAATTTATGAAAGTCATATGAGAATAATTTTAGACCCTTTTTTGTCCTCAAGTTCTTTATAGATTTCCTATTCTAGTTATCCTCTATAATCTTCCCTTTTTTAAGGAAATAAAAAGCCTTTGAGTTTTTCTTCAAGATACAAGTCATCTATAGTTGTCAAATTATAGCAAGCTTCAACATGAGAATGATCACTAGAAGGTGTTAGGATCTGAGGTCGATAATCTTTACAAAATTTTGATCAAAAGATTGAGTGTAGCAGAATACATTTAATTGGATTTTCAAAACACCGAGGCTCAAAGAAAAGATGATCATATCATCTATTATGTATGAGAAAACATACTTAGAGGGTTCACTTGAAGGAGTTCTTAAAGCTATTCAAGTGTCTAGCCTCTAGCATTATCCACACAATCGCTCGATGGTAGGGATCTCACCATAATTCACTTAGTCATTGCATACGCTAATGGACTTCATAGCAAACAACACACAAGAACAATAAAAATAAATTTTATTTTAATAAATATACACATGAGATGAAAATGTTATTAGTTTTGAGGCCATATAATATCCATTGAGTGTCAGAAAATTTAGAAGGGGTAGACTATGAGGAACCTCACTACTAGGTCCCAACCCAACTTAAATGACTCATGTATTTTGGTGGCACTCTTGGCATGTCTTGGCAGAAATGCTCACTAGGTTATGTGTTGTTTCTGGGTGTCATGAATGATGAACTTCATTTTGGTGTAATTTTACTCATTGTTGTGAATTTGATTTCATGAAACGATACCTATGTTTCTTCATTCAATATAGAGCTTAGGTAAGGGTTGAATCCTCATGGGGCGCAAGTAATTAGATTAGATGCTTCTAGTGTAGGATGATCTAGAGAGATGATGAACACATAGGCATGATGAGAGGATGGAATATTATATGATTATGGCATATAATATATAAATTAAAATATGAATTTACGGTTTTATATAAAATATATGGTCAAAATTATAAATAAGATGAGGAGACAAAAATGAGAAATACTGAATGGCAATGGTAATTGAAGACCAAGGAATGATGTTTTCGTGAGAATTTTGTGATGAATTTTCAATCAATGTAAGATCTATAATGGGAAATAGAGTATTTACGAGTGAGAAACTAAACCAAATCCTTACACAAACCCCTTAATGATGCTAATCCTAGGCCACATGATGCTATACTTGCTCAAATCATGATTCTTCAGTCAATCTCATCTCCAATATTGGAGGAGAGAGATAATTGGGGGGTTTTTATATCATGGCACTTAGAGTTTGAGGGTATCATGGTAAAATTTTTCATCCTTAATATTCTAATTTTTTGTGCTATATTCATTGATCAAAATTGTAGATGGATAGAGATTGAAAAGAAAAATGGCCCATAAAGGTTCAACTCAAAACATGCTGCACATAAATTGCATAACCATGTTGCCTGCGATTGGATTCTCTAAGGGACCATGCCATGTGGCTCTTGGGTTTCTAAAGAAGAAATATTGCTAAGATTCTCCAGCCATTGGATCTTGATCAAGTGCTTTGAAGAGGGCCATGTGTCGTGTTCCTATTGGCTATGATGAATGTGAGTGCTCAAAAAGCTCTCCTTCATTGGGATCCCAGAGACTCATTCCATGGGATCAAAAAGCTTCAATTGGTGCTGCAAATAAAGTCTCTTGTAACTACATCATGTATGAGTACTTCTAGTCTCTAATTGAAGAAATTAGGGAAAGTCTTACATATAAAATAAGAGAATAATATGATCTCTCATTGAGCCCATCATGTATAGACTCTCTTTGTTTCTCTCCCCCACATCTGTGATTCCAAACAAATATTGATGGATATTATGTTGCCTATAAGCCAATTACACTTCTCATTGTCATTCTTGTATGATGTTTGCAATGAAGTCCATGAGAATATGCAATGACTATGTGAATTATGATGATATCATAATATAATGATCACTAGTCTTTAAACATATGTTCTAAACATTTCTATTCGTGAGATATTTGAGGAGGACAACAAATTATCTAGAAAGAATACCACTCTTTGATCGGACTCATATGATGAGTATAGCTGATCCTATAGCCATCAATGTGGAGACACTAAGGATAGATAGTGGGTGCTCTTTTGAGAAAGTATTTCATTGAATTGATCCATATAAATCCTTGAATAGTAATTATACCTAACTTTCAATCACCTTGATTCATGTCATGGTTGTGTATGTAGTCCTTTGACTTAATACACCTTTGAGATCTTGTGGATGGATGATCTTGTTTTAATTATGACTTACGAATCCCTAGCCAAGGGATATCTAAAATATCATAAATTGGATATAACATAAAGTCCTCGAAGATGATTGTGTGGTCAAAATATGATCTGACAAAACGAATCCGTAAGGTCATTGAAACCACGTAGGCACGCGTCAAAATAATTATCAAACTCATCAATTTTAAACATTAATCATGAAGTAGATAATATAGAGGTGAATAAGGGTCGAATCAATAGAGAATTAAGGTGTTTTTGATGTATTCTTTGAATCTTGATAAAATTTCACATTGAAATGAGGTGAGAAATTATGAATTTTAATATATTTGAAAGAGAACTCGAAAATTGAATCCACAGAATAAAAAATCACTGAATTTGGATCAAGATTCGCTGAGAAATCGACGAGCAAAGTTTAGAGTGAAATTCGAATTGCAAAGAGAGAAAAACCAAAATTAAAAACAAAATTGACTAAATCTACGATTCAAAATTGAAATCTAATATTATAGGAAGAAAGATTCGGACAAAAACTTGATTTCTAACCCTAAGATTGCGCTTGAATTTGATCCAATTTCTCACCGGATCAAAGGCATTTCATTCCGCAAATTCGACAAATGATCGTTCACATTCAAGAATTGATTTCTCCCTATTCTCTCAATAAAATCTCACTTTCAAACACTCCTTTGGATGTGGAAATTGATTTAGAAGCGTTCAAAAGCTAGAGATTCAAGGACGGTGGTATCTAGACAGTTCGATTACTCGAAAAACCCAAGAATGACTTTACATCATCGAAAGAACGTCTCAATTTATAGGGAGAATTGGGCGTAACTATCGGATTCAACATTTAAGTTATATGAGATATGTCTTCATAATGAGATGGTGAAAATCCTGAAAAGAGAACTATCTCATTATTCATACACGTGAGCACATGTACACGTGTGTGACACATGGCATTCTCATACGCCGCCATGCGGCACCTTCATTATGTCTGCGTCATGTCAGCTACCACATCAGCATGCAATAATAAAATTATTTTTTATTCATTTTAATTCATAATAAATAGAATGAAATTCATAAAAAATTCTAGAAAAATCCTTAAAAATTAGAAAATTCATAACTTTCAAAATGTAACTCCAAATTAATTCAAGCTTATTTCATTAGATTAGAAATTAAATTATCTATCATAATAAAAAAGTCAAATTTAATAAATAAAAAGAGAATAAATTTTTATTTAAAAAATACACTCATTTCTTTTTGAATTTTAAAACTTAGAAACCTAATTATAAAAAATGTGTATAAACAAAATTATTTTCTCTTATTATTTAAAATTAAAACCTAATTATAATCTTAAATAAAATGGGGATATCTAAAAAATATTTTTGTTATTTTATCATAATTATCCCTAAATTACTGTATTTTGATATTATAACTTAATTTTCATAGAATGATAGATAAACACTAAAAAAATATGATAATTATGATAACATGCATTAGAATGGCATATTTTATGTCTTTAATTGGTATTAATAATCATATATTTTCATGTATAATTTCCATGTTATCAGGATCATCAACCCTCGGTATTTGTGGAGATTAACTTAAGGAATGAGATGCGATGAATTACGTGGCTAAGGTAATGGAAATAATGTAGGAGTTCCCGATGATTTCCTACATGCATCAGTACTAACTTGAGTGACAGATTAGGGTTTGACAATTGACCATGTGACGAACAGAGACCGCGAGGTCATTAATTTCACATAGTCTCGTGTCAAAACAAAGTCCAAACTTACCCATTTAATGAAAATATCTCAAATTGAGGGGTATAATGGTAAATAAGGGTTGAATCCACAGGGAAATAAAGGAAATTTGTGATGATCTCTTCTACATTGATCAAATCGGATGATGAATTGATGATAAAAATTGGGGGAAATGGTAAATTATGAAAGAGAACTTCAAATCGTTTCCACCGAATCAAAAATCATCGAAATTGACTTTGATTTCGTGGAGAAATTGAAGATCAAAGTAGAGAGAATTTTTCTGAAATCGTAAATCGCGAATTTAACATAAATTAAACGAAATTAAACTTTAATTCCTAATCTAAATAGAAATTAAATATGAATCGATGATAGATTAGAAAAAAACAACTCCACTAACCCCAAATAGCAATCAGATTAACACAATTAATCACCTAAATTGTTTAAAATATGAAGAACGTGATCGTGGAGTTCAAGCTTTGATTTCTCCTTCGTCTCTCAACCAAATCTCAATCTTAAGCCCTCCGAAGATGCGGAATTGAGTGTAGAAGAAGGATATCGCTGTGGCTAGGGATGTCAGTCATAATCTCAAACCACGATCATCCATCGCTCAATATGTCTTCTGAGGTCTCAAGTCAAAGTGACCACATACACAACCATGACATGAATCAAACCTGATTGACGTGTTAGGTATAATGTTATTGTGTGATTCATACGGATCAATGCTGAACTCTTTCTCCAGAGCACCCACTCATCTGTCCGTAGTGTCTTCACACCGAGTGGCTATAGGATCCAGTCTGGTGCATCTTATGAGTTGGATTGGATAGTGTTATTCTTTCCTGGATGGTCTAATGTCCTCTCGAATGTCAATAGGAATGTTTATGAACATATGTTTAGAGGCTAGTGAGTCACTATCTTGCATGATGTGTGCTCCAGAATTCGCTTAGTCATTGCACATGCTCATGGACTTCAAGTGCATTAAACATCACACTGAGAATGACAATGAATAAATTTCATTTCAATGAGCATCAGAAAAGATATATGAAATTGTGATTGGCTTATGAGCCATATGCCATCCATCAGCTGCTTCGTCATCGATTATCGTATGTCTACATGAGCTTTCATCTTTGCGCATGAGGGTCGTGAATGACTTAGGATATGAGTCAACCTGTCAAAACCCTAATCGGTCACTGCAAGAAAAGTCTTACGACCGTTGTAGGAAATCATTAGGACCTCATCCTTCGATATTTCTACTGCAGCTTGTCAAAGATTTCATCGCATCTCATTCCTTGAATCAATCTCCTCAAATACGCGAGGGTGATGATCCCATCTTGGATCTCTCTAGTATCTTCGTGGACTTCATGCCATATCAAATATATAAGAATTTTGATCCCAAGCGGCTACGGGATTCTTAAGTCATAATCAAAACACGATCATCCATTCACAAGATGTCTTTGTGGTATCTTAAGTCGAAAGGATCACATACACACAACTATGACATGAATCAACCTGATTGACAATTATGTATAATTATAATTTAAGGGATTCTGATGGAGATTATTTTGAAACATGAACACAAGTGCGGTTCTAAGTGAACATATCCTCCCTCAGATTCCTCCTCCTCCTTATCTACCAATTTTGAAAAAGTATCCATTCTAATTAAATGGATGAAGGAAACCTCTAAATAATTAAAGAGAGTGTAGATCTTAAGGGAGTGTCTTTCCCTCCTTTCCTTATTATGCTGATCCTAAAGATGGAAGCTTGGATCAAAAGAAATTAGCCTTTTATCTTTAGAAAGCCTAGAGGTGCTTGAGTGGACCAAGTCAACCACCTACTCTGATATGGGTTTCCTATTTTCCCAAGCCCATCCACCATGTCATAGGTGCTTATATCATTTTAATTCGTGATCTCCAGATTAGTATGAAACCCCTTTGGAATTACATTCCCTACCTTCTTTGAAAACCACCCCCTTAGTTAGAATTATAGGAAGATCTCCCATATTAATTACCTATGGGAGAAACTTATGTCTCATCCTACTCAAAACAATTTTCTTTGTACGAATAAATTCATTGCATCATATGGAGTATTGAAGCACATGAAGCCTTCCAAAGGAGTGAAGATAAAGAAAGAGCTCACATCTCTCGCTAAATTGAGACTTCAAATCTGAGTTCTCTCCACTAGCATTTCCTTCCAGCGTGGGCGTGAAGAAAGCACGACAACTTCTAAGCTCAGATTGATTCCAAGATCATCGCCGGCATCGGGTCCAGCCGGTAAATGAGGTTCTATCCCATCAGCGCGTGTGTCAGCAATATTACTCCGAGCGGGAGTTTACTTTCGTTACTGGAAATTCCTCGTTCAAAGCCTTGAGGCTCAACTTGATCTTCTGAGTCACGGTCGCGAATCGTAGAACTACGAGGAATGCAACAAATTTCTCAGCTGATTCCATTCATCGATAAGTTCATTCATCGTCAGGGCAGGCGTAAGTCGCCGCAACTATCGTAGGCCCAGTCAATATACACGAGTTTTGCACGGTCCAAACCTTCCTCTGAGCGGAGATTCTTTTCACTATCGCCCATGCGCCTCAGCTTCTCTCCACCCACTTTCCGGGGAGTTTTTCTCAACGTCAAATGGAGCGCCCGCACTGGCCAGAGCTGTCCAGAGGCGAAGGGCATCGCTGGTTTTCGATTCACGGCTACAAAACGCGGTTGATGAGATTACGT